>CM024624.1:25415632-26131272 GCA_014182585.1 Eucalyptus coolabah | reverse complement strand
TAATTGCAGGTCACTATCAAGAAAAAGATTAAATTGTATTTGGATAGTGGCTGTTCGAGACACATGACTAGAGATTCAAGTTGTTTTATAAAACTTGTACAATTAAATGGTGGAAAAGTCTCTTTTAGTGGAAATAACAAAGGAATAATTGTTGGGTGTGAAACTGTAAAAATTGGAAGTCTCACAATCAACAATGTCTCCTTGGTGGAAGGATTAAATCACAATCTACTCAGCATTAATCAATTGTGCAACACTGGATTCAAAATCAATTTCCAAGAGGGAATCTATTCGGGAACTAGTAAAGATTTTTCAATCTTTTACTGGACGAAGACATGGGAACATTTATCTTCTAGATATAAAACCAGAGAGTTCTTAGTATCTAATATCCATTCAAGATGAAGCAAACCTTTGACATCGAAAGCTTGGCCATGTTAATATGAAGTAGATTGCCAAAATCTCTTCCAAGAAACTTGTTAAGTGGACTCTCCAGTCGACTTATCAAAAGTCTTATCTATGCACACCATATGTTTTGGAAAAATAAGTTAAAAGTTATTTTAAACCTATAAATCAAGTTTCTACTAATCATGTTCTGTAGCTTTTGCGTATGGATCTCTTTGGACTAACCAGAACTCAAAGCATTGGTGGAAAAAGATATTGCCTAATAATCGTAGATGATTATTCTTGATTTACTTGGATTTACTTTATGATAAATAAGTCTGAAACATTTTCTCATTTTCCAAAGTTTGCTAAGAAAGTTCAGAATGAGAAAGGATATGCTATTTCAAGCATACGAACATACCATAAAAGGTGATTTTGAAAATCAAGACTTTACCAAATTTTGTGATGAATCCGGTTTTCAATATGTTTTCTCCTCTTCATACACTCCAGAACATAATGGAGTTGTGGAAAGAAAGAATAGATCTTTGCAGGAGATGGCAAGAACTCTTTTAATTAAAAAAGTAATATTTCTTCTCTTTTTGGGCTAAACCGGTTTCTACAACTTGTTATATTATTAACAGTATTTTTAAGACCTATTCTAGAGAGAACTCCTATGAGGTATTTAAAGGGAAAAAGCCAAATGTTTCTTATTTTCATGTGTTTGGTTGTAAATGCTTTGTTTTGAAAATACAAATGATCGAACCGGTAAGTTTGAGGAAAAATCAGATGACGGAATTTTTCTTGATTACTCAACTTCAAGCAAAGCCTACAGAATATTCAACAAGAAGACTTAGTCTGTGGAAGAATCTATAAACGCCAAATTCCAAAACTCCTTTCAGAATCAACTGAATTAGACTCAACTTGAAGAATCCAAACCTACTCCAGACCTTACAAAGTCTACCTCCTGAAGTGGTTCAAACTTCTAAGAACAACAACGAACAAAAAATGAAGACTCAAGCAAGTAGAAGATTAGCAAACCATCGGACCAACTAGTCATCCCAAGGAACTCAATATTAGCAACATTGATGAAGGGATTCACACCAGATCCAAAAAGGTGAGAAGAGTCTAGTGCTCTGGCACTTATCTCTGAAATAGTTTCCAAAAGCATAGAAGAAGTCTTAGGCGACGAAAGTTGGATTGAAGTTATGTAAGAAGAACTCGGACAGTTCATCATTAACGATGTTTGTGAACTAATTCCTAAACCAAAAGGTAAATCTATTATTAGAGCTAAATGGATTTTCAGGAACAAGATGGATGAAAAGGAAAAGTGATTAGAAACAAAGCAAGACTTGTGGCCAAAGGATATACGCAAGAAGAAATGATAGACTATGATTAAACCTACGCACTAGTGACAAGGTTAGAAGCAATTAGATTATTACTTGTTTTTGCTTGCTATAAAAATTTTAGGTTATTCCAAATGGACGTCAAAAGTGCATTCCTAAATGGATTTATCCAAGAAGAAGTCTATGTGGAACAATCACCTGGATTGAAGATCCAAAAGACTAGACTCGGTCTTAGGACTGAAAAATGCTATAGATGGATTAAAGCAAGCCTCTCGAGCATAGTACGACAAGTTAATGTTTGCATTTATGCTAGATTTCAATCAAATCCCAACGAATCTCATCTAAGTGCTACAAAACACATCATCAAATATGTTGCAACTACTTCAAAGTTAGGTTGTGGTATCCTAAAGAATGAGACTTTACTCTCCTTGGATATTGAGGCCGCAGATTTAGCGGGATGCGAGTTGATAGGAAGAGTACTTCTAGTACTTGTTAATTGTTGGGAAATAGGATAATATCTTGGTTCTCAATGAAACAGTATTGTAGCTCTTTCAACGAAGCGAGTATGTGGCTCTTGAAAGCTTTGTTCTCAAATCTTATGGATAAAGTAACAGCGAGAGACTTTGGAATCGAAGACTCATGCAACGAGATCAAATGCGACAACACCAGCGCAATCAATCTCACAAAGAATCCAATTCTTCATTCAAGAGCAAAACATAAAGAGATTCGACATCATTTCATTAGAGATCATGTTCGAGAATGGAGAAGTTATGATACAGTTCATGACTCGAAGAATCGGTTGGCGGACATATTTACAAAGCCATTGAAAAAAAAAAAAAAAAAAAGTCTATTTGAGTATATTCGTACCCGACTGGACATTATATCTTTATCGGTTAAAGTCGAAGATCATTAGACTCGAGATCAGCCAAAAGTTGCGGCTGTAAGTTAATCATGTGCTAGTAATTTAATTTATGGGTGAAAATTTGAAAAGGTACATTCACTTTTGAATAATTACTTATCTATTTTATTTTTAGCAATTATCTTTTTAATTTTGAATTTATGGTAGTTTTCATTTTCAAAGGAAGGTTTTCATTTTCAAAAAGGCAGTGTTTATTTTCAAAAATGCAGTTTTATTTTTCTTTTATGACTATCCGTATACATCGTTTTGTCTGCTTTATATCTTGTCCTTTTTCTTCTTCGTTTTCACTTACAAACCCTAGAATACATAACTTCACCTTCTTACTTTTTCTCTCTAGTTTAATTCATAAAGTTCTCATCTTTTTCCGCGATTCGAGTTCGAGAAATCTCTTAAAGGCTGTGATAATGTCTTCCCAAAGAAAGTCCACTAGAATCGCGAGCAAGGGACCATAGTATATGCGTGAAGGCCCTACGCACTTTGATCTGACCAAAGTAGAAGAATCTCCACAGCAGCAGTAGTAAAGTCAACAACAACATTCTCAACCGCATCACTCTTCTCAACCTAGGACTCAATTTCCTCTGCAACAACAAGTAGAGGAAGAAATCATCGAAAATGTTGAAACTTTGTAAAGATTATTAAGCCTAAATTTCTTTTCAAACTCTACACCGCTTTGAAGGAGGGTGGTACTACAATGACCTTCATTGATGAGTTTTAAGTGAGAAAGGGTACAAAAATGAAACTCATTTTTTTGAGGATGATAGAAAGCATGGGCATTGCGCTGTTGGTTCGACGAAAGGGCTTTTGCGAATTTCCCAAGTGATCCATGGTTTAGATCATTTAATCAACCAGAAGGGAAAGATGACGATGAGAGGATGTTCACACATTTTAAGCCTAGGATGGGTGTCGCTACGAACATTCGTGGTGAAAGGACGGATCTTTTTCGATCTAAGGATCACAAGAGAACTTATTCTAAACTACTGAAGCGAGGGGTGATGACCCTAGGAGTGTAGATTTTGAGTTTCTCGATTCGTTGAATGTGAAAATGAGGGAAAAGTTTGCACTCCTTCAACTATAACTTTTTGCTCTAAGACGACTATTGCTCATCCAGAACTTACAGCTTATTTCTATTCCAATCCATCCTTTTTAGATGCGAATAAATTTTCTTTTAGTATTAGAGACAAGAATTTTGTGGTCGGTGTGGATACTTTGGTTGATAATTAGGGGTGGAAAGAGGGAGTTTCCAACCAATTAGTGTGTATGTTGCTCATGAAAGTGCTAGTATGAACACCTAGAAGGGGTGAATAGGTGTAAAAAATAATTTTATAAAACTCAGTAACTTAATTCAACTTACATAACAGCGGAAGACTTAAGATATGGAATATCTACAATAATATATAAGGCTACGAATTAAGTAAAGAAATAAGGAAAAGAGAAATTAAACACAATGATTTATAGTGGTTCGATTTAGACCAAGCCTACGTCCACTCTCCCCACACGACAGCCACCGGCTGGATTTCACTATGAATCAAAAGAGTTGTTACAATCACACATCATTGATTCCACAATGTAGAGACTTTGCTACACTTCCTCAAGGTCTCATAGGAATCTAGTCTCTCTTTTGAGTACAAGGTTACGCTCAACAAAACGAATCAGCAAAGAACTAGAAGCTTCAGTCTTTGGAATTTTTCTATCTCGCATTCACTCGAATAACTAGAGCGTCCTTCTTATATACCCCTTCATGCCTCCATAACCGTTGACACCTTCCAAAGAAGTTCTTCCAATCTAACCGTTGGACAGAATTAATTAGAGAGATCTCGAGTTACTTAAGGAAAATGAAGATAGCCCACCAATCCTATTAATCCATACAATCAAGATCTAGGTTTCCATAAGTAGAACCTTCCAAATTTACTTTGCCAATCAATGGATCTGAATTACTCGAATTATTTCGAACACGAATAATAGATCTTTAGATGCTATCTCCATCCATGAGATAATCTTCAATCAAACGGATCAAATCTTTAAAGATAAACTTGCATCGAATAAGATTTCTTCATTAGTCTAGAAACTATCAATGAGAACAGACTTTAAATCTTAAGTCTGACGGTCTTCAGACTTTGATGGAAGGAAACGTTTTGTCAACTTCAAAACAAATAATGAAGTTTTCTCCAACAATCTCCCCCTTTTGATGGTGACAAAACTTTCCCTTGATTTGGACACTGGACACTTTTGACTTGCAAGACAACACTTAAGCAAACCAAAATTTCTTGTGGAAGAAAATTAAAGATTACTATAAAGATAGTAACAATTTTGGAACCACAAAAAACATGTTAGTCCTGTAAACACAACTATCTTTAATGTAATCAATAATAGCTTAGCTTAAGTTGCAAGCATCATTAGTCCAAACCAGTCTGAACTAAAACCACATCAAACAAGAGTTAAAGTCCAAGAGAAAGTAAAATCAAATCTGCATAAAACCTCTCCCCCTTTTTTTCAACAGCAAAAAGTGGAGAATAGACAAAAGAGATGGATGTAAAAAGGGTTAAAATCAAGACTATTTGGGTAGGCGAATAAATGTGAATTCTCCCGTAGAATGCATTGTCTTCTCAAGCTTGTTGAAACTCTACTTCAATATCAGAAAATCTTCACCCTGCAAAGACTAAACTTGAAGCTTCAGGGCGGCCAACTGTTCATGCAACGATAGTGAAGTGGCCTTAAAAGCATTCTTGAGATCCTTCATCTCAAACCCCATGGCATATTGCTGCTTTCTGACGTCCAAAAGAATTTCCATCAATCTTAAAAAGTTTGCTATCTGAGCAGATGCATCACTAGGACCAGCTGAGTCAAGGATTGGGAATTTGAGAAACGATGGAGCTTTAGCAAATTGTTCATCATGACTGTCTTTTGGATTGTGCGAGGCATACACATCCTCGGGGTCTACAGCAAAATGACTCACATCACTAGCAAGCAAAGATGAAGAAATACCTTTTGGATCAACAGCTCCCCCTATTTTGATGCCCTTAGGTAGAGTAGGTGAAGTTTCCTCATCTGCAGAGGCATTAGACGAAGAGATAGCAAAGGTTGGCTCGAAAGAGTCCTCTTAACCCTAATCTTGTTCTTCTTCTCTTCTTCCTTCCTCTTTTCCTCTTCCTTCCTCTTCTTCTTCTTTCTCTTCTTCCTCTGTCCTCCTCTGTTCTTCTTCCTTATGTGTGACTTCTCTCTCTCTTTCCTCATCTTCTAGCTCTTCCCTTGTCTCACGAAAGTGACAAAACTCTTTAGGTTTCTCAAGGCTGCTATTGTCAGTTCATCCTCATCTTCTTCATCTTGCAAGATGAGAGTTCTTTTCTTTCTCTTCACAGGAGCAACCATGGGCTCCTTTCCTTTTCTCTTCGCAGTAGCAGAGTCTTGTTTCACTTTTGTGGGAGACTTTTCTTTCGCATTCTCCAGCACTTTGTTCAATTCTTTCAATCTCATCTTTGTCACCATTTTGAACCCAATCACCATAGGAGAGATGGTTGATAAGCATAATGATGCAGAGATGTGAATTTTAAAGTGCCGAAAGAGCCTCGAGATAAGAGCGAGTAAGGGAATTGTCCCTTATCTTTTTCCATAGTGTGCTACATATGAAACAATATGGTGTGAGGCAAAGAGAATTTATGTCCAAAGTTGATGGCACACATCAACTTAGTTTCAAATCGAGAAACATCTATCTTGGATATTGATTTAGGACGAATACAATTTATCACAATCTTGTGCAACAAAATGTTAGAGGCATTCATCCTTGAGTAAGAGATCTTGCCATCAATATCCCTATCTCTTACCAATGATAGAATAGCATGAGCAATGAACACATTAATTGATTGGAAACTCGATCTTTCCACCCCAATTATGTCAGCTAGTGTGTCTGTATCCACCAAAAATTCTTTGTCCTTCACGGTGAAAATGAAACTGTTTGCATCCAAGAAAGAAAGGTTCGAATAAAAATATGCTGTGAGTTCTAGAAAAGCAGCAATGGATTCGAAACAGAACCATTCCGGTTGCGGTAGGACAAACTTCTCGCGGAGATTGACCTTAATTGAATCGAGAAAATCAAAATCAACAGTTCTAGGGTTCATCACCTCTCTCTTCAGAAGTTTCGAATAAACCTTCTTGTGCCCTTTCAATCTAAACAAATTAGAGCCATCGCAACGTGTGCAGCCGCACCGATCTAGGTTGAATATTAGCAAACAAATGTTCATCGTCATCCCGAGGTTGATTTGCAGAGCTAAAGAATGGGTCACTTGGTATGTTCTCAAATGTTCTATCAGCCGTTCCTTTCTCTATGACTCCCAATCTTTCCAAATCCCTCAAAAACATGGTTTCATTCTTGAATCCTCTATCTTTTAAGAATTCATCAATTAAGAACATCGGCGTACCTCCTGTTTTCATATTAGAGTAGAGCTTATAGGCAACATTTGGAGTCAAAGTTCTTACGGGTTCAGCATCTTCTATAACCTCATCTTCAAGTTGAGTCGGTGGAGAAGGTTGACGCTACTAAGAAGGTTGTTGTTGACTCGAACGCAATAGTGGAGAAGAATCTTCTTCCTCGTTAAGTCAAAATGGGTAGGACCCTCGGGCATAGATCGCGGTCCCCGCTTGTAATTCTTGAAGACTTTCTCGAAGACATTGTCACTTCAAGGGAGGAATTAACCACTTGCTTGAAAATGGAGATAACTTTTTGACAGATCGAGAGTGAAAGTGAAAGCCAATAGGAATTTTGAATTCTAGGGTTTTAGTGAAAACGAAGAAGATGAGTCTTCGCGGTACATAAAGCTAGTGAAGCGAGGTAAACGAAGCATCGCAAAAAGGAAAATAAAAATACCTTTTTGAGAATGATAACTTCTCTTTTGAAAATAACTGTCTTTTCAAGAATTAATAATTGCCTTTTTGAAAATGTAAAGAAAATTTAGAAAGATAACTCCAATCAATTAGCAATTAATAAGCAATCGTACCTTTTCAAATTTAGTAATACCTTACCATTGTAACTCTTGGATTTCTAAGTCTAAACACATTCAGACTTTTACCTTTTTGAGTCTTGTGCACATCCAAACTCTACTAGGTAAGAGATATAATGTTCGATGCAGTGCGAATAGACTCAAATAGATTTTTCTCCAATGGCTTTGTAAATATATCCGAGTTGGTTCTTTGAGTCAATAAATTGAATCATGACTTCTCCATTTTGGACATGATCTCTAATAAAATGATGTCGAATCTCTATATGCTTTGCTCTTGAATAAAAAATTGGATTCTTGGTGAGATTAATGGCGCTGGTGTTATCACATATGATCTCGGTACATGAATCTTTGATTCCAAAGTCTCTTAGTTGTTGTTTTATCCACAAGATTTGAGAACAGCAACTTCCAAAAGCCATATATTTTGCTTTTGTTGTTGAAAGAGTTACTGTACTTGCTTCCTTGATAACCCGTGATATTGTCATGTTACCAAGCAATTGACAAGTACCGGAAGTGCTTTTTCTTTCAACTCGGCAACCTGCTAAATTTACGTCGAATATCCAAGGAGAGTAAAATCTCCTCTTTGGGATACCATAAACCCATCTTTGAGGTTGTTGCTACGTATTTGATTATATGTTTTGCAGCACTTAGATGAGATTCCTTTGGATCTAAGAAATTTGGCACAAATGCAAACACTAAACATAATGTCGAGGTCTAGAAGTAGTAAGATAAGAAGTGAACCAATAATACTCCTATAAAGTTTCTGATCAACTTTCTTTCCTTCTTCATCTTTATCCAGCTTTGAAGAACTAGACAACGGTATTTCAGTCTTTTTGCAGTTATCTAATCCGAACTTTTTAACAAGTTATTTTGCATATTTTTCTTGGTGAATAAAAATCCCTTCTTTCAATTGCTTTTCTTAAAGTCCAAGAAAGAAGGATAATTCACCCATCATGCTCATCTCGAATTCTTCCTGCATAGAAAATTTCTTACATAGATTTTCGTTAGATGATCCAAATATTATATCATCAACATAAATTTGAACAAGTAAAAAGTTTTTACCTTCTTTTTTAATAAACAAAGAGTAGTGTCCACTTTACCTTTGACAAGACCACTTTAGATTAAAAACTTGCTTAACCTATCATACCAAGCTTGAGGTACTTGCTTTAATCCATATAACGCCTTCTTTAGTCCGAATACAGAATCTAGTTTCCTTGGATCTTCAAAACCAGGAGGTTGTTCCAAATAGACTTCCTCTTAGATAAATCCATTCAAGAATGCACTTTTGATGTCCATTTGGAATAACCTGAAATTCTTATAACAAGCAAAAGCAAGTAACAATCTAATTGCCTTTAACCTTGCTTTGGTGCATAAGTCTCATCATAGTCTATCCCTTCTTCTTGCATATATCCTTTGGCTACGAGTCTTGCTTTGTTCCTTACAACTTTTCATTGTTTGTCCATCTTGTTCCTGAAAACCCATTTAGCTCCAATAACAAATTTACCTTTTGGTTTAGGAATTAATTCCCAAACATCGTTAACATTGAACTATTTAAGCTCTTCTTACATGGCTTCGATCCAGCTTTCATTAGTCAAAACTTCTTCTATGCTCTTGGGTTCTATTTCAGAAATAAAAGCTACAGCGCTAGACTCTTCATGTCTTTTGGATCTTGTATGAATTCCTTCATCAATGTTACCAATGATGAGTTCTTTGGGATGACTAGACTTGTGCTTCCAGTTGCTGGTTGGTCTAACAGATTGCTGAACTTCTTCGATACTTGATCATTGTTGTACTTCTAAAGTTTGAGCTACTTCAAGGGTAGTAAACTTTGTAGAGTTTTGAGTAGATTCAAATTCTTTAGGTTGAGTCTGGATCGATTGATTTTGTATAGAGCCTTGAAATTTGACATTCATTGACTCTTCCATAGCGAGTCTTCTTGTTGTATACTCTGTAAGCTTTGCTGGATGTTGAGTATCCAAAGAAGATTCATTCATCTAATTTTTCTTCAAACTTACCAATTCAATCATTTGCATTTTTTAGGATAAAAAATTTGCAATCAAACACATGAAAATAAGAAACAATTGGCTTCTTTTCTTTGAGCAACTCATAGGAAGTTTTTTCTCGAATAGGCCTTAAGAAAACTCTGTTGATAATATAACATGCTGTAGAAACTGTTTCAGCCTAGAAACGAGAAGAAACATTGCTTTCAATTAAACGAGTTCTAGTCATTTCTTGCAACGATCTATTCTTCCTTTCCACAATTCCATTCTGTTCAGGAGTATATGATGAGGAGAACATATGCTGAAAACCAGATTCATCATAAAATTTATCAAAATCTTGATTTTCAAACTCACCTTTATGGTCTGTCCGTATGCTTGAAATAACATACCCTTTCTCATTCTGAACCTTCTTGGCAAATTTGGTAAAATAAGAGAAGGTTTCAGACTTACTTGCCAAAAAGTAGACCCAAGTAAATCGTGAATAATCATCCACTATTACTAGGCAGTATTTTTTTCCACCAATGCTTTGAGTTCTAGTTGGTCCAAAGAGATCCATATGCAGGAGCTGCAGCACACGATTAGTGGAAACTTGATTTATTGGTTTGAAAGAATTTCTAACCTGTTTTCCCAATACACATGGTGTGCACAAGTCAGATTTTTGGTACTTCAAGTTGGGTAGACCTCGAACAAGTTTCTTTGAAGAGATCTTCGCAATTTGTTTCATATTGATATGGCCAAGCTTTTGATGCTAGAGATTTTCTTCATCTTTAATTGATATTAGACATTGAGATATTTCTGGATTGATATCCAAAAAATAGATATTTCCATGTCTTCGCCCGGTAAAAGATTGTGAAAGGTCTTTACTAGTGCCCGAGCATATTTCTTCTTGAAAATTGATCTTAAATCCAATGTCGCACAATTAGCTGATGCTTTGAGTAAGTTATAGTTGAGTCCTTCCACCAAGGAGACGTTGTTAATTGTGATACTTCCTATCTTTACGGTTCCATAACCAACAATTCTTCCCTTGCTGTTTTTGCCAAATGAGACTTTTCCACCAATTACTTGCTTAAGTTTAATAAAACAATTTGAATCTCCAGTTATATGTCTTGAACAGCCACTATCCAAATACCATTTGACATTTTTCTTGATAGTGACCATCAATTTGAAAAAGAAACTCAAACTTTTTTGGTACCCACACTTTCTTAGGTCCAGCGTAGTTAGTGTAACATACGGTGTTTACCCAATCCTTCTTAACAGGCCTCCAAACCATAGGACATTCTTTCTCAAAGTGTTCTGAGCTGTTATACTTAGAACATCTAAGAGCAATTCGACCAACGGGTTTTACAAAGAATTTTTGAAAATGATTTCTATAGAAGGCTTTTGTGGGTCTTTTTTTATTCTTTCTTTTACTTTTGGAAAATCAATTAAAGGAATAGTTTCAAATGTCATTTCCAAACCTGATTTATTAAAGTAAGGTCTTTGTACTGAAAGAATCTTTTTCAATTTCTCGAGATCCCATGGAAAACCTTTTTGAAATGTTTAAAATATCATTTTTCAAAAGTGTGTTTTCTTTTGAAAGAGATTCTGCATTTTCTTTTAAAGTAATAAAACTTTTATCTAGATTTTCAAACTTTTTTTCCATAAAATTTCCTGTTGCTTCAGTGTAGAATTCTCCCTTTTTAGTTCGGAAATCCTCTTGAGAGAGGTTTTGAAACTAAGACATAATTCATTAATATATTTTGAGACCTTAATAGGAATTTGAAAATTACTTACCTCGATTTCACTCTCTGAATTTGAGTCGGTATTGATTTAAGTCTGAGTCCGAGTCCGATTCTGATTTTTCCATTAAACAAATATTAGCATAATCATCATCACTCTCTTCGCATTAGTATCACTCCAAGTTTTTGCTTTGACTGCCTTTCTATATTTCTCAACTTTTCCTTTCTTTTTCTTCACCAATGAACAGTTGGGTCTTATGTGTCCTTTTTTTTTTTTTTTTTTTGCATTCAAAGCAAATCACTTCTTTATTGAATTCATCATCCTCAGCTGATTTGTTTTGAAATCTTTGAGAGCTTTGTTTCTTCCAATTGAATCTTCTTCCCTTTTTGTTCAGTTTCGAACCTCTTTATCTTGAGAGCAAGTTCTTCATCGTCTATGTCCCTTTAGAATTGTAACATCATAATCATCGTTAGACTTTAAGGCAATTGACTTTTTACCTTTGGGATCATCATCTTCATTGATTTGCTCCACTTCATAGGACTGAAGTGTTCCAACCAATTCGTCAATGGAGAGTGGCATGATTCTTTGTCTTTCCCTTATTGTAGTCTTTACGTGATTCCAGTCTTTGGAAAGTTCACGCAGCAATTTTTTGTCCTTCATTGGTTCTGAAATTGGCTGTCATTGATACTCTAGACCGTTTACAATTTCTATAAAACGACTAAACATTTTAGTGATGGATTCTACTGGTTTCATCTTGAAGGCTTCATATTGTCCGACTAGAATGTTGAGTCTTATTTCTTTCACTCGATCAGTTCCTTCATAGGTAATATGCAACATATCTCAGACTTCTTTGGTTGTTTTATAACAATATATTCTATTATATTCAACAGGAGACAATGCATAATATAATGAGTAAATGCTTTAGCATCAAGAGCTTGTGTCTTGGATATCTCTACTTGAGTCATGTCGCTAGCTTCTGTAACTTCTTTTCCCCTTTCTGATACCGATGTAGCTTTAGGAATAATTCATTTTTTTACTACATCCCATTTCAGAGGATCTTTCGATCTTAGGAATGCCTTCATTTTGTTTTTCCATATGCTGTAATTCTTTTTATCGAAATAAGACGATCTGGTGTTGCTTTGCCCTTCAACCAAACTTGGAGCCAACATATTAACCATAGATCTTTAACTCTGAAGTAAAAACACTTCAATGAAATGAGTACACGTGCTTTGATACCAATTGAAAGTGCTAGTATGAACACCTAGAGGGGATGAATAGGTGTAAAAATAATTTTATAAAACTCAGTAAATTCAACTTATATAACAGCGGAAGACTTAAGATATGGAATATTTGCAATAATATATAAGGCTACGAATTAAGTAAAGAGATAAGGGAAAGAGAAATTAAACACAACGATTTATAGTGGTTCGGCTTAGACCAAGCCTACGTCCACTCTCCCATATAGACAGCCCACCGACTGGATTCACTATGAATCAAAAGAGTTGTTACAATCACACGTCATTGATTCCACAATGTAGAGACTTTGCTACACTTCCTCAAGGTCTCATAGGAATCTAGTATCTCTTTTGAGTACAAGTTTACACTCAACAAAACGAATCAGCAAAGAATTAGAAGCTTCAAACTTTGGAATTTTTCTATCTTGCACTCACTTGAATAACTAGAGCATCCTCCTTCTATACCCCTTCATGCCTCCATAACCATTGGCACCTTCCAAAAGATTTTTTCAATCTAACCGTTGGACAGAATCAATTAGAGAGATCTCGAGTTACCTAAGGAAAATGAAGATAGCCCACCAATCTTGCTTGCCCATACAATCGGGATTTAGGTTTCCATAAGTAGAACCTTATAAGTTTACTTCGCCAATCAACGGATCTAAATTACTCTAATTATTTCCAACACGAATAATAGATCTTTAGATGTTATCTCCAGCCGTGAGATAATCTTCAACCAAACGGATCAAATCCTTAAAGATAAACTTGCATCTGAATAAGATTTCTTCGTCAGTCTAGAAACTGTCAATAAGGGCAGTCTTTAAATCTTAAGTCTGACAGTCTTCAGACTTTGATGGAAGGAAACATTTTGTCAACTTCAAAACAAATAAGGAAGTTTTCTCCAACAGCTCACACTACTTTGGAGCTTGTTCGAGATAGAATCGCTAAAGGCAGGATTTCTTACTCCATAATGAATGCCTCCAATATCTTGCTCCACAATATTGTGATTAACTGTCTCAGACCTAAATCCACATCAAAGACTGATGTCTCAATCTCTGAAGTGAAGCTGATGTACGCCATCAACATTGGCTACAAGTTCTCTCTACCTCACACTATCCTTATTCACATGTATAGGACAGTGGTGAAGGACAAGAGGCAACTACCTTATTCTGCTCCTGTTACTCAATTATTCGACACTTTAACATTGAGTCTCCTAAAATTCTGTGTGTTACGTAACCATTGCTCTAATGGTAGTGGGATTGAAAATGGTTTCTAAGATGCATCTGAAAGAGCTAAACAAGACTCGGAGAGCATTAAGGTGAAGACCCCTATCAAGGCAAGACAAGACTCGCAACAGAAAACGGAAAGGCAAAGAGCCCATGATAGAACCATCTAAGAAGAGGAGAGCAGTCATCTTGCAAGATGAAGAAGTTGAGGATGACATCACCCTCTCCACTTTTTCCTTGAAGAATTTATAGAGTTTTGTTAGCTTTCCAGGGATAGAGGATCGAGAGAACCGAGAAAGAGAAGAGACAGAGTAGAGAGATGAAGAGAGAGAAGCGATGAGGACAGAGGAAGAGGAAGGAAGAACAGAAAGAAGAAGAAGAAGAGGATCATGGTGATTCTCATGCAGAGGAAGAAGGACAACATCACCGTGATACCGAAGAAGAGCAGGAGCAAGAAGAATAGTACTTTTCTCCACCCGAAGGCACAGAAACAGGGGGAGCTGCTGAGAAAAGAGGTACTTTTTCACTTGCTTTTACTAGTGATGATGTTAGTCGTTCTCCTGCCGATATAAATGATGTGTATGCCTCTCAATTTCCTAAAGATGGTAATAAGGCTTCATCTCCAAGTCTAGATGTTCGTGCTGAAGTTCCATCATCAGTCAACACTCCTCAAGCCGATCGTCTTTGAAGCGAGTACTCAAACCGATAATACAGCAGACTTTAAGAGACTACTCGAGCTTCTTTTGGAGATCAAAGCTCAGATTTATGGATTGGAGTGTGAATTTCACAACATGCAATTAGTTTATCAAGCCACTTCAGTTTCTTTGCATGATCACATACAAGCCCTTAATCTTCAAGTTCAAGCTACCGCAAATGGTGAAGATATTAAGCAACTAAAGGAGGAATTGAGAAAGATGGATGAGACTGTCAAGTCTATGGGGAATTTCCAGCTTGTTCACATCCCCAAACAGCTCTGATTTTATCCAACCTTTTTTAATGTTCTCCACTTTTTGTTGTTAACAAAAAGGGGAGAAAGTTTGTGCAGATTTGATTTATGTTTTGATTTGACTTTGATTTTGGTTTGCTTTCAAACTAATAAACTTTAGATATTTGACTGTTATTTGGATTTGGATTTTTCTTGCAGCAACTAAGTTTGTGATTTTGATTATTGATGGATAGTTATTCATCTTGCAGGTTCAACATGTTTTCTGTGGTTGCAAAATCAATACTATATAGGCCTTAATTAACTTATTATAAGACATCACAATTTGTTTAAGTGTTGCAGGTTAAAATTTTGCAAATCTGTAGGAAAGTTTTGTCATCATGAAAAAATGGGGAGATTGTTAGAGAAAACTCCTTAACTATTTTGAAGCCGACAAAACCTTTCCAAAGGTCTAGTCCGAAGACTTGCAGACTCATGTGTTATAGTCGAAAAACTCAAGACTTTTTTTGTCAAAGTCTGAAGACTGTTAGACTTTTGCCTCAAAGTCTGACCTCATTGATAGATTCCGGACCGATGAAGAGAAGACTTATCCAAATGCGAGTTTATCTTCAAGGATTCAGTTCGTATGGTTTGAAGAAGATCTTAAGGCTGGAGATAGCACCTAATGATCGATTATTCTTATTAGAATCAATTTGGATAATTAGATCTTTTGAAAGGCGAAGTATACTTGGAAGGTTCTTCTTATAAAAACCTAGATCCCGATTGTATGGGCAAACGGGATTGGTATGCTATCCTCACATTCCTTAAACGACTCGAGATCTCCTTAATTGATTATGTCTAACGGGTAGATTGGAAGAATTCATTTGGAAAGTGCCAATGGTTATAGAGGCATGAAAGAGTCTATAAGGACGACTCTCAAGTTGTTCGAGTGTGTGCATGAAAGAAAAATTCCAAAGTCTGAAACTCTTAGTTCTTTGCTGTTTCAATCGTTGAGCTTAGCTTGTACTCAAAAGAGAGATCAAACACTTGTGAGACCTTGAGGAAGTGTAGTAGAGTTTCTACACTGTGGAGTCAAGGACGTGAGACTGTAAAATCTCTTTTGGTTCATAGTGAAATCCAGCCAATGGGCTGTCAGTGCGGGAGAGTGGATGTAGGCTTAATCTAAGCTGAACCATTATAAACTTTGTGTTTCTATTTTCTTTCCCTAAACTCCTTACTTTAATTCGTAGGTTTATATAACTGCTTGTAGTCGTTTACATCTTCAGTCTATTATCCTCTAAATACGAGTTAATTTGTTAAGTCTTGTGAAAATTTCTTTTAACATCTATTCACCCCCCTCTAGGTGTTCTTACTAGCCCTATCACTCTTTTCTTTCTTTTTTATCTTGTTCGATGAGTGTCTCTTACTAGAACACCATGACAATGCCCCAAAGGAGACAAAAGGATTTGGCTCTCTTCTAAAATTTCATGAAATTCAATGAAAAAGAAAAGGAAAAAAAATCATTGCGAGATTTTAAAGTACTTTTAAAACACTCTATAAGCAAGAATTGGGTGGGCTTAGATCATGTGAGCCCAGCTTACATCCATCGAGATCATGCAAGTCTCATATGAGACCCACTTCATCTAGTAGTGGATGTAAATTGAGCTTACATGCATTGAGCCAACTACAATTTTTTATTTGTTTCTATTTGCTCAAGTCATATGCTATGTATGAAATTATCATCATTCTAGCGAGAGAAGAAAAAAAAATGGTACTGTTTAACATAAGGCGCTTCATTTGAGTGGATAAGAGATTCATATACAAGAACATTGAGTTGTTGATAGTTTAGAGAAAAATTCATCATATTTTTGCAACATAGTTAGATATTTTTGTCATATTCCCATTTGGTTATAAGTATCTTAACAAAGTTGATATGTGTAATCATCACATTAGAGGACATATGGGATCTATCCTTTTCCAAGTTACTAAATAATTTCTATAATTTTAGGCACCATTGTTGAATTGATCTTTCCTTAAATTCATCCTATTTTGGAGAGATGAACTAGGAAACAGTTTGTCCTCTATGCATACATTATTGATATGGATTTGCGTCCGTCTCATCACAAATAAATCTTATGATAAAACTATGTAAATTAGCAAAGCTAAGTACACAAAAATCATGTGATCTTTTAGTGTACGTGCTTCTCGATGTAATTGAATTGAAAATGATTCACGAAGTGAACTCAACTATATTCTTTGTGTTAGATAAGTCAAATAGGAATTTAGTTTGATAGAGAAACATGAATCCCAAAGTTAGAGCAAAGATCGGGGCTTGCAAGTGAGGAGGATAGAGGTCAAGATCGGCATCCTTTGCTAAACCATTGAACTCGAAATTAAGCATGCGAATGATCTTCGAGCTCTCGTTGCTAACGATTGTCTACAGCTTCTTATCCCATTATGCACAATTCAAATGTTGTGTAATTTCAAATCACTGACATATAGCGGCCACTGCGCTTTCATTCTACTAATCTATCCCGAAATTGTTGCAGGTTTCAAATCACTGACTTGTTCAAGAATGAAAGAGTGGTGGACACTACGTGTTGGGCAATGAAATGTGATGTTGTTACAACTGGAATTGATTAGCGGGAGACGCTGTTTAGGTGTTCTCTCTGGCTTTATAATGTGATTTTGGCTTCTGAAAGATGAATTTGTGATGCCCACGAACAAAATGAATAGGAATCTTTCTATCAATATAAGTCAATATGGAAAAAATCACGTTTTAATGAGATTAAAACAAGGTATTGTGACATTTTCTTCTTCTTTGCTCATTAGGATTAGTGGTGTTTGTCGAACGAGATGAAAAGATGGTTCTTTTCATTATGGGCCCCAGACATTATGAATTGAAAATGGGTATCTAACATAGGGTGCATAGCGACATGAATTATAAGCAATTTCTCCAGAATAATTAGAATCTAATACTTAACATAACCAAAAAGTCCCTTCCAAATAGAAATGCCCAAAAACACACACCAGATGGCAACATTAATCAAAACCAATCTCTCCCTCAGCTGCGTTTATATGCCAAACTCTCAGATTCTTGAAGCTTGATCGATCTGGCAACCTTTGTAGTTTGAAACACTTCTTGATGTCATGTATCTCCCATGATTCTGGACTCCCTTGAATCTCCAATAGATTAGCACAATTATTTAGATCAATTTTCTTGAGCTTCTTCAAGTTAGTCAGATCAATCAACTCTGCCAATGATGGAAGTGTCGATAGCTTTAATGTTCTCAGGTTCTCCAAACCCTCAAGGCCTTGAATCTCAATTAGTTTATCACAATCAAGAATTTACAAATCCGATAATGCTTTCAAATTTGAAAGATCATTCGTCGTTTTTATTCTCTTGCAAAATTTGATACCTAAGTATGACAAATTTGTCAAGAACCTAGGTAGATATTGCAAATTACGGCACCGAAGTTGGAGTTGCTTTAGCTAAGAAAGGAGAATGAGATCAAAAGATAGGCTAGTGATACGAGAAGTATACAAATCCAAGAACTTGAGCATGTGTAATCTTCCAATTCACCAAGGACTTGGAAACTCTTCAAGTTTAGAAGAATAGCTACAAAAAACTTGCAATTGCAAAGTTCTCAGATTTCATAGGTTCGAGAGGTCGAGAATCGTCTCCATTGAGAATGTATAAAAGTATAGAGTGATAAGACTTTCTGGAAGTTGAGGCACTACTAAAATTCTAGTGCCTTTCAATACCAAGATTCTTAAAAATCGTAACTTGCCAATATTACTAGGAATTTCTCCTCCAAAATATAGACCCCCAACCTCAAGTTCTTCGAGCTTCTCTAACATTTCAATGGCACTAGGTAGTTTTTTAATAGAGCTATTGCCCATCTTGAGTACTTTCAAATTCTTCATGTTCCCAATTGAATTAGGTAACTCCTCAATTCTGGACCACGATAGATCCAACTCAATTAGTGAACTTAAACTTTTAATCGACTTGAGTTGAGTAAGACAAATCTCCACTAATGAAAGTTTTACTGCTGATGTTGTGCAACCAACCAAGCTGAATCTATTCAGTATTGTGCATTTGTCCAAGTTAAGAATTTCAAATTTCTTCATTCTTCTCCATTCAGGAATCTCTTCTATTGATGTATCGTCAAGAAGAAGTTCCATTAAAGATTCTAGTGCCCCCATCTCGTTTGGTAGCTTTTGAAGACTATGAAAATACTTTAAGTTTAAGAAGACTAACTTCTTAAGGTGATTGATGGACGGATCAATTTGAACCAAACTCTCACATCCTTCGAGAATTAGTCGCTCTAAATTCTCGTGAAAACAAAAATCTAGAGTTTTATGTAATTTATGGCATTCGGTCAGATTTAGGACCTTCAAATTCTTAGCCAACTAAAAGAAGACAACACATTGCTCTTCAAATAAATTATCGATAACCTACAACAAAAGGACTCACATTGATTTTATCTAAAATCGTACCTTGATGTGGCTCCATCCATTCCAATTTTCTATGATTTTATTCATTGAGAGATCAAGGATCACTAGCTTCCTCAGGAAGATATCTATTAGCTTAAGAACGATAGGAAAGTAATTCCATAAAAGCCATCTCAACTCTAGAAAGATAAGTGGGCCAAATGTGTTTTGAACAAAATTCGAGTTCTTGTAACATAGGAAACGACCCACTTGAGTAAGGCAAGACTTTGTCTTTCTGTTGAACTCTTTGCTACCCACTTGAAGGAACCTTAAAATTAAAAGCCTTGCAAGGCATTCTTTAATAAAGGAGTTTTTAGATAGTTCATCAAGCTTGAGACATATTGCTTTTATACTATCAATTCCATGAACATCACCTCCTATCTGGCAAAATAACAAAAAAAGAAAACGACAGTTAGAAAAAACCACGATTAACTTAGTTGATCTTCTTCAAGGAGAAAAAATTGTATCTTATCTCCTAATGTTGAAAATCATTGATAAACCACATAAGGAAGTGCACATGAAGTAAATCAACTCTCATAGAGAATGAAAACCAAAACGAATATGTTAGAGACCAATCTCCTTAAAATGGAATGAAGCTCTAAATTTACCTGCATTTTCTCCATAATCTCCGATGTTTGTGCATGAATCCACACTGATTGTTGCTTTTCTATTTTCTTACCACTTCCTTGTTGAATAAAATGTCTTCCAATATCTCTTAACCAATCATGCATCCATAGTCGATTATCTTCTCTGATCTTGATTGAAGATCTTTGTTGGAGGAATCCAAGGCATTGATGAGGAAGCAATTCACAGCCTTCCCACATGTGAATCACAATTCTTTTATCATACCCAATGAAAAAACAGGCAACATCAAAAAATATTTCTTTTGGTCTTCATTTAATGCCTCGATGCTTATCATCAACTTCTTTTGAACATCTTCTTGAGCAAAATTTTTCTAGCTCCTTTAATATGGCATCCCACTCCTTATTTCTTTTCTAGATAAAAGAGAACCTATAACCTCAAGACTTAAAGGAAGGCCACCACTACTTTTTAGTAAGAGATGTATTGCTCTAGGGGATAATCTCTTCTAAAGGCATGTTTGCTAAAAAGTTGAAGAGAATGATCAAAATCCATGCAAGTAAGTTTGTAAGTCCCATCAACAAGTGTTGGTACGTTAAGAATTTCATCATATCTAGTGGTAATGATAATCTTGCTTCCTTTACCAAACCACTCATGCTTTTGCACGAGCGCATCAAGTTGAAATGCTTTATCAACATCATTAAATAGAAGAAGAACTTTTTTAGAGCATAACCTTTCCTTGATCACCTTTTTGCCCTTCCATGATATCATTGATTTGTGGCCCTTTCTTTTTAAGGATGTTAGATATAAGCTGATTCTGGATATGCTTAATCTTTATTTCTCGGATGTTATAAAGCAAGCAATAGTTGACAAAATCATTAGAAAGTTTATTGTACACTATTTTGGCCATAGTGATCTTTCCCATGCCATCCATACCATGGATTCCAACAATATTCATCTCATCCTTGTGTGTACCTATCATCCTCATGATTTCATCTACATGATTGTCTACATTGACTAAACAATTAGGTACTTCAAAGTAGACGGCTTTCAACTCAATCAAAACATTATTGACAACTTCTTTTGCAATTTTACTTTTGCCTCTAATAGCATTGGAAGAAAAAGCATCCAGATATTAGGTTAAGCCAACCACAATAATGCATTTGGAACAATTATAATATAATCAAATACCTATTTGGTGTGCTTTGGAGGTCCCATCTCTTTAGTGCTCCAACCTCATTGAGAGCAGCTTTCTAGTTGCTAATAGTCTCATCATCAAAACACTTCTTGTTTGCATGAGAAACAATGGCATTGCCATAGTGCTAAGTCTGGTATTTTACCTCAGATGGTGCGACATCGTAGAAAATGGGCATGATCTTATGTCTTCTTGTGTTCTTGCTCTCCACCATCTTGATCAACTCCCTAAGGCACCATGTACTATAAGCATTTCCCTTAGAAAAGATTGGTATGGAAATCTTTGTCTACTCAATCGCGTGGAGAAGCGAGTGCCGATTTCTTCCCCAATGCGGAGAGCTCCGTCACCTTTATATGGGAGAATTACCAAAAAAATCATAAACCTATTGCAATTGTGCCAATTTAGTCCTAAACGTTTTTTTATGGCCAATTTAGTCCTAAACCTTTTACAATTGTGACAATTCAGTCCATTCGGCCAAAATTGGCCAGCCGACACCGACGTGGACATCGGCCGGCCAGCGAACAATTTTTTAATAATTTTTTTAAAAAAAATCCCTATCTTCTTCTTCCCTGGCCGGCACCGGCCAGCCGGCCAAAGGCTAAGGCTAACAAGGTCAGCCGCCCCGACCATTGGCGAGGCTCGCCCCTACCAACCACGGCAAAGGCGAGCCTCGCCCAAAGACGGCGAGGCCGCGTCGCCTAGCCAAGGTGAGGCTCGGCCTCGCCTAGCCATGGCGAGGTTGAGCCTCGCCAAATCTGGTGACGGCAACCTCACCGGTGGCCGGTGAGGCTATTGTCGCTAGGCGAGGCTCGCCCCCACTGGCCACTAGCGAAGGCGAGCCTCGCCAATGGCCGGCGAGGCTAACCTCGTTGGCCCTAGCCTCTGGCCGGCTGGCCGGCACCAGCCAAAGGAAGAAGAAGATAGGAAAAGAAAAAAGAAGAAAAAATCCAAAAAAATTAAAAAATTAAAAATTATTTAAAAATCGTTCGTTGGTTTGGGCCGGATTGACTGAATTGGCACAATTGTAAAAGGTTTAGGACTAAATTGGTCCAAAAAAAGTTTAAGACTGAATTGGCACAATTGCAATAGGTTTAGTACTTTTTTGGTATTTCTCCCCTTTATATGCCCAAATTCCAGCTTCAATCATGCTGGTGTAAAGGTAATCAGTAAAGTCGCTATGAGTATCTAGTCCTCTAAAGCTTGGGAATACTTCTTATTCATATCTTGATGACATCTCCATTTCCTGATTATATTAGGAGTAGAGTTCAAAATACTTATCTGTTATGTGTTCACACTATCCTTGTAAGGCTTCATTTAGTACAAAAGACAAAAAATAGTAGCAACTACTGTCAATGCGAAATGCAACCACAAAGTTTGGTGCAACTTCCCTGTGCGACAAGGATTTGAAATGCTACCCTAAAATGATAAACACGCGCAGGATGATGAGGCCAATTTCTACCTGGAGAAAATGCCGAGATAAAATTTAAGTCATTGTAAAAAGGTTTGTTGAGGCTAATTTCTATCAAAAGTAGATGTAAAGATCTACTTTAAGTATAACGAAACCCTGTCACAAACGCACATGCTCTCTCATGGTAAATTCTTAAGCAGGTGTAGAGATCTGCTTTAAGTAAGTATAATGAAACCCTATCCGCAAATGCACATGTTCTCTCGTGGTAAATTTTTAAGCCCTGTAAAAGCGAAAGTTAGATCGATCTAAAATCCTTTGGAAGGAAACCGAAAAGAATTCTCCATTATAAATTGTGCTTCACAAATCACTTTTTTTTTTTTTTTTTGGTTGCTTTAGTAAATCGATGTGGACATATTCTAGGGAGATCATGTGTCAATCTTATCTATGTAGAATTCTCCTGTAATCGATTAAAGATTGTCTTAAATTCTAGGTCAACTGTCTATTTGCATAGAGATGCTTCCGATTCTTTACTTGTTTCATCCATGTACAGTTAACAAATTTCAAAAATTTACCATAGAAAATAATGTAAAATTTTCTCAATCAAAGGTGTTATTTTTTTATGAATTTGTTAGCCATTATTTGCGGAGTGAAATCTACCGATGCCCACTGAAGAACTTTAAAAGGAAAATCATAGTGCATTGATGAGTGAAATCAAATACCTACCTGCAGAAACACCCTTGTATTCTCCAACAGCACCTACACTTCAAGAATTAAATCTAACCCATATATCCTCTTCCAAAGAAGAGACGTCGTTGCGCCAATTGCCTCTCTAGCAATACTAAAATTTTATAGACTCATGATGCAAAAGCATAAAGATTTAGCAGCTTGGATGCAGCTCAAATTAGTTCATTGAATATCAGAGAAGATTTGAAAGTGTCGTTGAAGCTGTGAAAGAATTGAAGAAATTAAAGCATTTGAAAGCGTGCAAAATAGACGGGATAAGTCGATCAACTATTTTTTCTTCATTTCCTTTCTCTAGTGTTTCCCATCCAAACATAAAAAAACACTGTCAAAGTTATCACGAAGTTGTGAATTTTGGTATGTGATGAATATAAAAGCTGTAGCTGGCATAAAGAAGAACATGTGAATCAAAATCAAATGTTGTTGTCTTCTCTCTTATGTCTCCCGCTAATGTTTAAGATTGCGCTTCTCGTCTCTTTACTTTTGTTCTTATAATTCCTTCTTCTTGAATTGCCTTAATCGAGCAAAATAAAATCAACTGATTCCACTTAAAAGTAGATTGAGATGTAACGAGTAAAACTAAATGGCAAATAGAAAGAATCAATCACTGACTATAGTAAATCTCTGATCTTATACTTTATAAAATAATAAAATAATGCATGCATGCGAATATAACTTAAAGCAACATTACCAGAAGTACCGGTGATATTGAAAGACAGAATTGACAATGGCAAGCTTGAAGAAGATCCAGGCAACAAGATAAGAAACAATGACGAAATGTTTGTACAAATCCTGCCAGCATTTATCCTTGTCGCACATCAGGAATATTTATGGAATCCCCATGAAAACGATCAAACCTCAAATGGAGAAAGAAAAGAACATTCCCTCCTTATCGGGTTTAGACATTCGGCAATTCGTTTTCTAGCCTAGGCGTATGGAAGAGTGTTTTAATGGAAATGGTTGATGAAAGGAGGGAGGGATCAATTGATGAAATCTGAGTTGGGGTAGAACGGTAATAATTCGAACAATATCGAATCAACGCAGCGGAATAAAATAATCTTCCCTCTTGTGTAAACCTAATAGGAATTGATATAATAGAGTAAAATAAATACCAAGCACGCAAACACAAGACGATTTTTTACGTGGAAAACCTCCTCGATGTGAGGAGATAAAAAACCACGAGACCGGAGTCCATCCGAAAATCTTCACTATCAACAAAATTGTTCTTCTCTAGTAAATACTAGAGGTACATAGCAGTAAACACCTCAAGAACATAATTATTGGCAATATACATAAACTTCACAAGAGATCAAGGATAAATCTGACCAAAAATGTAGGTTTTGATCAATTCACGAAAAACCTGATGTAGGGAGTTTCAAACAAAAATCAAACCGTTCAGATTCGAAAAAATTGCGTCACGAACATGCTGACAAAATTTCAGCTCAATTGGACCACGAATCGACTTCCGACGCCAGCTTGATGTAAATCAGATATTGCCTCAAACCCCAAATTTTTTGCTTTATCTTTTTCTCTTATTACTATTTCCTTTTTTGTGACTACCTCTTTATATAGATAGTGAGAAACCCAATTTTTTCATGTAACTTATCATATGGGCTCAAGCCCTTTTTGGGCTTGCAACTCATTGGGCTTCCTCCACATAGGAGTGAACACAGCTAACAAATCTCCCCCTCACGATAATGTAGAGGGATTCACCATCCCTGCTATCAATCGGCAATGTTCAAGCTTCTCTCTTGGTAGAGTCTTCGTCATCATATCAAAGCCATTATGATCTGTATGAATTTTCTCAAGTTCCAACAACTTTTCATATATAACATCTCTTACCCAATGATATCTAATATCAATATATTTCGATAAAGATGAATTCTTACCAAGATGAATTGCGCTTTGATTATCACAAAATAGCACATACCTCTTTTGCTTGAACCCAAGTTCTTCTAAGAACTCTCTCATCCATAGCATCTCTTTACTAGCTTCAGTCGCTGCAATAAATTTAGTTTCGGTTGTAGAAAGTGCAACACACTTTTACAATCTTGACTTCCATGACACTGCTCCACCCACAAAGGAAATCAAATAACCAGAAATAGATTTACGAGTATCAATATCTCCCGCCAAGTCGGAATCTGTATATCTAACTAACTCAAGTTTCCCAGCCCCCGAAATTGAGTTTCAAATTTGAAGTTCCCCGAAGATACCTCATAATCCACTTCACTGCATTCCAGTGCTCTCTGCCTGGATTTGACAAATAGTGACTAATAACGCCAACTGCCTGCGCTAAGTTTGGGCGTGTGCATACCATCGCATACATTAAGCTTCCCAGTAGTTGAGGCATATGGAACACTTTCCATATCTTTCTTCTCTTTATCAGTCGTAGGACTTTGTTTCATATTTAACTTAAAGTGGGCAACAAGAGGAGTACTAACCACTCTAACCTTGTCCATGCAAAATTTCTGAAGAATCTTCTCAATATATTTCTCTTGCAACAAAAATAACTTCTTAGCATCTTTGTCTCGGGTAATTCTAATGCCAAGAATCTGCTTCCGAGCCCAAGTCTTTCATGGCAAAAGACTTGCTCAACTGCTTCTTTAATAACTTAATTCTTGAAGCATTCTTGCCAACAATCAGCATATCATCAACATAAAGCAAGAAAATAATAAAGTCATCATCAGTAAATTTTTGGACAAACACACACGGTTATCCGAGGAAGTCTTCTTATAGCCTTGTTTTATCATAACCGACGTAAATTTCTTATACCACTACCTCGGTGCTTGTTTTAGGCTATAGAGACTTTTTTTCAATTTGCACACATAATCATCTTTCCCTTTCACTTTGAAACCCTCATGTTGTTCCATGTATATTTCTTCCTCCAAGTCACCATGTAGGAATGCTGTTTTAACATCCATTTGCTCAATTTCCAAATCTAGGCTAACTGCCAAGCCTAGTACCACACGGATAGAAGACATTTTCACTACCGGAGAAAATATATCATCAAAATCAATACCCTTTCTCGACGGAATCCCTTAACAACCAATCTAGCTTTGTACCATGGTTGTGAAGTATGTTCATCTTGCTTCAACCTATATACCCACTTGTTCTTCAAACCTCTTTTACCTTTAGGTAACTTCACCAATTCAAAAGTATGATTATCATAAAGTGACTGCATCTCATCTTGCATGGCATCAAACCAATTACTTTTATACTCATCTTGTATTGCTTCGCATAGCACTCGGTTCACCCGCATCGTTAATAATACATACTCATCTTCAGAATACATGATGGAAGGTCGTCGTCTCTAATGGATCTCTAGTTTGGAACATCTAGTGGAACATCTAATTGAGCCTCTAGTTCAGGAATAGTATTATCTATTTCAACATCTTCAGGAACATGTGCATTATTTGGAACATTGACTTCCTGCTGCTCTTCATCAACTTTGTGTATGAATATTTGTAAGAGGAACTGATCTAAATCAACCAGATTGTCACTAACTCCGTGGTACTAAAATCATCTCTACTTTCTCAATATCCTATATTGTTTGATCTTCCATAAACACAACGTCTCTGCTTCTTACAATTTTCTTTTCAAATGGATCATAAAATTTGTAGCCAAGCATATCCTGTCCATAACCAATAAATATGTACTATCGTGTTTTCACATCAAGTTTAGATCTCTTATCTTTGGGAACGTGCATAAATGCTTTGCACCCAAAGACACGCAAATAATCATAAGAAACATCTTTGCCTGTCTAAACTCTATTAGGAATATCAAACTCTAAAGGAACATATGGAGTAAGATTTAATACATGCACAACTATACTTAAAGCCTCACCCTAAAAGGATCCAGTTAGCTTTGACCGTGAAAGTAAGCATCTTACCATTTCAACCAGTATCTGTTCATTCTCTCAGCTAAGCCATTTAACTCGAGGCGTCTTGGGAGGTCTCTTTTGATGTCGAATACCTTGTTATTTGCAATATTCATCAAAAGGTCCAATATACTCTTCCCGTTATCGGTTCTAATGCATTTCAATTTCTTTCCAATTTATCTCTCAACTGAAGCTCGAAATTGCTTAAAAGCATCTAACACTTGATCTTTAGTTTTCAAGGTATGAATCCAAATTTTCCTTGAAAAATCATCTATGAAGGTAACAAAGTAAAGAGAGCCACCAAGTGATTTTGTTTTCATTGGACCACAAACATCATAATGCACTAATTCCAAAAGATACCGACTTTCTTGAGGGAGGGAAGCTTTTAAATGCAACTCGTTCGTTTTCCGCTAAACGGTGAGCACACTTCTTTAGCGCTGAACTTTTCAATCCTGAAAGGAGCTTCTTCTTGGCCAATATTGACAAACCATTCTCATTGATGTGACTGAGCCTCATATGTCATAATTAAGCTGCATCTTCGCTGTCTACTGCATTAATTTTGTCGTGGACAACTTTGCCTGCATAATGTACAACGAAAATATTTTTCACCTCTCGCCACAACAAGAGAACCTTTGGTGAGCTTCCATTGACCATTAGTGAAGATGTTGGAATACCCCTCATCATCCAACTTGCATGTAGAAATCAAATTCAAGCGGATATCGGTATATGTTTAACATTATTCAATACTAACATTGTGCCATTGCTGGTTTCTAGGCTCACATCACCAATGCTTACAGCTTGAGCTAGTCCATTGTTTCCCATCTTCACAGATCCGAAGTCACCTGACCTGTATGATGTAAAGAAATTCCTACGAGACGTAGCATAAATGGATGCACCACTATCAATTACCCAACTGGTCTCATGAGAAACAAAATTCACCACACCACCATAAAAAATATTGAGAAAGTCTTATTTAAGTGTAGCGACATAATTGTCATCACTGTCATTATCACTTTTCTTCTTTTTACCTTTCTCCTTTTGTTTTTCCCTTTTTAATTGGCGACAAAACCTCTAATATGTCCTTTCGATGACAATAATGGCACTTAACATTAGCAAATTTATTATACTTACCTCTGCTTTTGTCTCGACTTTTATCTCTATTTCTCGAACCTTGAGACTTACTTCTTCCCCTTTTCTAAACAACCAAGGCATTAGAATGTGAAGAGGATGATCCTTGTGTTTTTCCTTCTCATCTCTTTATTCAAAATACTACTCTTGGCCAAATGCATAGTAATTGTACCATCTAGGGTAGAATTAGACAAAGATATTCGGAACGTCTCCCAAGAGTCCGGCAAAGTACCAAGCAACCATAGTGCTTGTATCTCATAATCAAACTTGATTCCCATTGCAACCAACTGATTTATAATTCCTTGAAAAGAATTTAAATGATCAGTCAAACGAGTACCATCATGATATCACGGAGCCATCATTTGTTTTATCAAAAATAACTTATTATTCCCGGTCTTTCGAGCATATAATTGTTCGAGCTTATCCTATAAACTGCGTGCATGTGTTTCCTCAATAATATGGTTCAAAACATTATCATCTACCCACTGCCTGATATAATCACACACTTGACAATGAAATATAGACCATTCAACATTAGTTTTATTCTCCGGTTTCTCCTTAGCAAATACAGGCAAATAAAAATCTTTCACATATAAAAGATCTTCCATCTTCCCTTTCCAAATATGATAATTCGAACCATTCAATGTAACCATTTTACTCGTGTTTGTTGCCATTGTTTAACACAAGGCAGAAAAATCAAGCAATAACCAAATGCTCTGATACCACTCTGATGGGAGAACGGTAATAATTCGAATAATATCGAATCAATGCAGTGGAATAAAATAATCTCCCCTCTTGTGTAAACCTAATAGGAATCGATGTATTAGAGTAAAATAAATACCAAGCACGCAAACACAAGACGATTTTTTACGTGGAAAACCTCCTCAATGTGAGGAGATAAAACAAACCACGAAACTAGAGTCCCCCCAAAAATCTTCACTATCAATAAAATCTTCACATAGCAGCAAACACCTCAAGAACATAATTCTTGGCAATACACATAAACTTCACAAGAGATCAAGGATAAATCTGATCAAAAATGCAGGTTTTGATCAATCCACGAAAAAAAACCTTATGTAGGGAGCTTCAAACGAAAATCAAATCATTCAGATTCGAGAAAATTGTGTCAAGAACATGCTGACAAAATTTCAGTTCAATCGGACCACGAATCGACCTCCGACGCCAACTTGATGTAATTTAGATATTGCCCCAAACCCCAGATTTTTGCTTTCTCTTTTTATCTTGCTATTGTTTCCTTTTTTGCGACTACTCTTTATATAGATAGTGAGAAACCCTATTTCCTCATATAACTTATCATATGGAATCAAGCCCTTTTAGGCTTGCAACTCATTGGGCTTCCTCCACATAAGAGTGAACCCAGCTAATAGGGGTCAAGAATTGTTCCACCAAACCTGATTGTCCCGCATCACTTTCTTATGTTGACACAATTGGGAAACATGGGAAATGATCCCTTTCTTGGTTCCCACTCTAGATAGGACAATTCAGTAAAGGTGTTATTTGCCTTCTACCGTTATCGTTAACACAAGAAAGGAATTTCTTTGCACTCTTTCTTGCTTCTCATGGAACAAAATGGGTTACCCCTAGGTACCTTTATACATCTTCAGAAGCATGTCATAGAGAATGACGTGACATGAAGAATGCTTCCCTCAGCTTGAGGACAAGATAAACCTTCTGATTCACATCAATAAAGTCCAATAGTCAAAATGTGCTTTTCAAAAGATATGCAAAAGGGGCGTCAATAAGATTGTCTTCTTCATAACATAACAAAAGCATCTATCAAATATTAAAGACAATTATCTTCATCACTAATAAAAGGACAACAGGCGACCGGCAAAACCGTCGCTAAAAGCCCAAAAACTCACCCATAATGATAATGAGCAAGGGCTAGGTGCCCGTCAGCAGTCATTGCCTATTCGTTCCCTGCAAAAGAGAAGTGGCGACCACCATTTGAAGCCCATCACCGAAGCCTTTTAAGGATAGTGGTCGTCCCTAAAGATTTGGATTAGCGACTAGGGGTGAGTACGGTTCCCGGGTAGAACTGGGAACTAGAGAACCGAACAGGGGGGTCGGTTCGGTTCCGGTTGCCTAAAGAGACCGGTTCCAATTCCCGGTTCCCTTTTTCTTGGAACAGGCGTTCCCGAACCGGCGGAACCGGAACCAGTAAAATATATTTTAAAAAAAAAAAATACCCCATGTTGATTTCCCTCCCTTCCCTTTTCTTTTCCCTCTCTCTCTTTCTTTTCTTCCTTTTTCCTCCCCCCCACTTTTTTCTTTTCTCTCTCTCTTCTCTTTCCCCCTCTCTCGCCGAAACCCCACCCCTTCTCTTCTTCTTCTTCTTCCTCTTCTTCCTCTTCCTTCCCTCTTGTTGGCTGCTGCTTCACCCACCACCACACCACCACCCCACGCCCTACTCACCACCACCACCCACCACTCGTCCAATGAGCCGTCTCGCCATTGAGCCCGACGAGCTGTAGCGCTGTCCGAGCCGTCTCTCGTTGCCGTGAGCCACTGCCGCCGTCCCCAAGCCACCGTCACCACCTCTTACCGCCGCCGCCCGAGATTAGCTTTCGGGTCCGTACGGAAATGTCGCTCTCCGTGGCGTTCGGCAGCTGGAGCATTTGGACCAGACCAAGAACCAGCGCCCTCTCTCCTCCAGGTCTACTCCACCACGACGCGATCTCTCGAACTTTTCTTCACAAGGCGATCAGTTTGGATCGGTAGCGGATGAGAAGTGCTAGAAATTTTTGCAGGCGGAGAGAGAGCTGCAAGCCGCCAAATTGCTGGTCCTGGAGTCGAAGCGCGCGGCCATCAAATCGATGGAAGAGAGGTGCTTGAGGCTTGAGTGGAGCCTGGCTTCACAAAGCTTGAAGATCTCGGCTCTCGAATCTAAGATTGCCGCTCTCAATGCCGAGTACAACAACGTGCAGCGACTAAGGTGAAGCATAGACTTGTCATCATAAGATTTTGGTCGCATGTTATGGCTTATTTATGCTTGATTTTAGGGAGTTGAAGTGCGAGGTGGAGGAGCTTGAGGAGGGGGAGAAGGAGAAGGACAGATTCTACCGAGCGCAGACCGGCGAAATGAAGGATTTTAAGGAAGCTACTAACGGATTCGTCGTGGATTGCCACATTTGCATAGAGGAATTAAGAGACGAGCTAAATGAGGTAAAAGAGAAGCTCTCTATTTTTGGATCTATGAGCTGACATGATACCGTGCTACTCGATGCGTCATTCTGTTAGCCGGATCAAAGGCTGGAAGGTGATAGCGATAACGATGAACTTTTATCGCTTGTTTGGCTGCTATACCAGAGAATGAAGAAAGATTATTTTCCCCTGTTATCTTCGCTCATGTTCGATTTTGATTTGACGAAATAGAGCTATGGTGCATCTTGAGTAGCATACGAGATAACTTGAAGATATAAAGTATCATGTTTTGATATTCGTGACTGCAATTATTTGTAATGTGCTAACTGCAAAATGAAGTGTATTTACAAGAGTCCATGCAATTGCTTCTCCCACAATATACCGTATAGGTAGAACTCTACATGAATGATTGATGGTGCTATGAACTGGTCTCAATCTCGTGAACTAATTCTTTGCTTAGTTTTTCAGCATGGTCGTTGTGGCCACCGGCAAATGAGTACACTTGAATGCGAATTGAAAAGCCCTTCAAAGCATTTTTGTTTAATTAGTTCTTTGTGTTTGTGATTTTGTTAGGGAAAATTACCAAAAAAGTCATAAACCTATTGTAATTGTGCCAATTCAGTCCTAAACTTTTTTTTTTTTTTTTTTGGCCAATTTAGTCTTAAACATTTTGTTTTTGTTCTAGTTTAGTCCATCCAGCCATGCATAGTCGGAAAAATCTGATGTGGCATTCTAGTCGGCGCCGGTCGGCGTTGCCGACGCCGACATGGCACCGGAGAGCAAAACGTCGTTGTTTTGCTTTAAAAAAAAAAAAAAGCCAAAGACAAAAGGCAAAAGAGAAAAGGGCGTGAAAAGAAAAGGGCATGGGGTTGGCTGGGTTCTTTCCCAAAATCAAGCAGGGAACCTTAAATTGAGAGGATCTTCCCTTGATTCATGGTGCCTGACATTGATTCTTGGTGGATGCCTCCATTCAACACCTCCGTGGAAAACCTTTGGCCTCCGCTTGCCCAACGCCTCTACTCGACGCCTCCGTCCAACCCCTCCAGCCAACACTCGCCCAACACCTCTATTCAAAGCCTCCATCCAATCCTTCTGGCCGATGCTCGCTTGACGTCTCCATCCGACGTGTGCGTCAGCCCGACGCCTCCGTCCGATGCTCGACTCACCCAACATCTTCGTCCGATGCTCGCTCGACGCCTACATTCGACGCTTGCTTAGATTCGCCTGCTTGCTTGACGCTCATTGAACGCCTTGATTGTCTTCTTGAAATTGCGGTGCTTTATATTTATGTTTTCTTGATTTCACTTGAATTTTATTTTAAATTTCGTTGACATGGGTTTGTCGCAATAATGGGTTTGTGGTTGTTGAACTAGATGGCTGGGCAAATTGCTAACATGAGTTTGTGGATGGTCTCACGTAGAATGTCTCCATCTCGCCTAGAATTTTTGGTATTGTTGCTGCTTTTGGCTCATTTGGGAAGAATATATTACTTTGAGTTGCTGCTTTTGGCTCATTTGGGAAGAATATATTACTTTTGAGTTGCTGCCTTTGGTTCAGATTGACAAAGTTTGTTAGGTATATGGAGTTCCTTATATACTTCTCGTTCAGATTTTCCAAAGCTCGTTTGGATCACCTAAATCTCATTGCAATTGCAGCAATTTTGGCCCGCCTATGTTGTGGATTTTATATTATAATTGGAGGGATTTTGTATATATCATCCATGAGCACAGATGTCATATGATCTAATCATGTTTTGAATTCAATTTGCATTAGCTCCTTCCAATATGATATGATCATGTTTTGAATTCCCAATATTGATGTAGTCATTCTTATAAGAAGATTGGGAGCACAATTATTCTTTTATTGTTGATATCTGACTATGCTTTTTGTTGTGTTGATCATGTTCACGCTAACTGATGTTTTTAGTTGGTTAGCCGGCTCGACAACACTGCTGTCTCATCAACCGATGCCAAGTTGGCATTCAAGTCCGATGAAGAAATAGAACTTTAAGTAAGGTCCATCCCACTAGACGAAGTGATACCAGAGTCAAAACCGATTCTTCTTGTCAAAATAGATGTTCAAGGCTGGGAGCATTATGTTTTGAACGGGGCCGTGAAGTTGTCGTCGAGAGAGGTAGGCAAGGCACCGTATTTGATTTATGAGGAGGATGAATGGTTGTTGCAGGCAAGTAACAATGGTGGTTCTAAAGAGATTTGAGAATTTCGTCACTGTTGGGTATCATCATTGCACCCAACATGGTACGTACGCAAATTGCACCGAGAACGGCTGATAGTGGATTAATTTACCTTAGCCTTGTTAATGTAAGATCACCGAGTCAAGCATGAAAAGAGACAATTCTTTAACAGACTCCTTTGTGAGAGTTTTGCCTACCCTTAGACAGAACTTCCACTCAATTCTAGATGGAGAATTAGATTTATAATGAGACATTGTCCATTGAGAAGCCAGTTATTGAGCAAGTGAGGAAGCACAGATACATTATGGTTTTCTATTGGAGTATAGTTAGGGTTGTATCTATCGCCATTAGATCTACCACACCCAATTTGTTATTATGTTTATTTATTGCAATTCATGCATTGTATTTGTAGCAAATGACCTTGTGATTTGCGAGTGAATGCATAATAAGTTGTTGACCAAAGCTTACAGAGGCATATTCAATACCTTTTCACTTGTAAGTCTTGATTTTCTATTCTTTTTTTTTTCTTTAAAGCTTTTGGAAATAAATTCGAATGTGCTCCCATACTCAAAATTATTCCATCAAACTTTGCACGCACCTAGTTTAAAACATCATTGTTTTATTGAGAAAATAAAATTTGGCATCCAAACCCAACACCTCATTTTTTTTTTCTTGCCAAACAACCCTTTTTGAAATAAACTTGGCCAACTTTTTTTTTCTTTAAAGATTTCGAAAATAAATTTGTATGTGCTCCTCGTACTCAAAATTATTCCATCAAACTTTCCACACCTAGTTTAAAACCTCATTGTCTTATTGGAAAATAAAATTTGGCATCCAAACCCGACACCTCATTTTTTTTTTTTATTTCTTGTCCAACAACTCATTTTTGAAATAAACTTGGCCAACTTTTTTTTTCTTTAAAGCTTTGGAAATAAATTCGTACGTGCTCCCGTACTCAAAATTATTCTATCAAACTTTGCATGCACCTAGTTTAAAACCTCATTATCTTATTAAGAAAATAAATTTTTGTGTCCAAACCCGACACCTCATTTTTTTTTATTTCTTGCCCAACAACCCTTTTTGAAATAAACTTGGCCAACTTTTTTTTTTCTTTAAAGCTTTCGGAAATAAATTCGTACGTGCTCCCGTACTCAAAATTATTCCATCAAAATTTGCACACACCTAGTTTAAAACCTCATTGTTTTATTGGGAAAATAAAATTTGGACACCTCTTTTTTTTTTTATCCAAACCCTTAGACTTTAAAGCTCATTAATCCGTTTTTTTTATTTCTTTTGCCCAACAACATTATCTTTTGAAATAAACTTGTCCAAACCAAACCTCATTTTTTTTTTCTTTTTAAAGTTTTCGGAAATAAATTCGTACATGTTCCCGTACTCAAAATTATTCCATCAAACTTTGCACGCACCTAGTTTAAAACCTCATTGTCTTATTGGGAAAATAAAATTTGGCATCCAAACCCTAACACCTCATTTATTTTTTTTTCTTGTCCAACAACCCTTTTTGAAATAAACTTGGCCAACTATTATTTTTTTTTTTCTTTAAAGCTTTCGGAAATAAATTCGTACATGCTCTCCCGTACTCAAAATTATTCCATCAAATTTTGCACGCACCTAGTTTAAAACCTCATTTTTTATTAGGAAAATAAAATTTGGCATCCAAACCCGACATCTCATTTTTTTTTTTTTTTATTTCTTACCCAACAACCATTTTTGAAATAAACTTGGCCAACTGTTCTTTTTTTTTCTTTAATGCTTTCGGAAATAAATTCATATGTACTCCCGTACTCAAAATTATTCCATCAAACTTTGCACGCACCTAGTTTAAAACCTCATTATTTTATTGGGAAAATAAAATTTGGAATCCAAACCCGACACTTTTTTTTTTTTTTTTTTTTATTTCTTGCCCAACAACCCTTTTGAAATAAACTTGGCAAACTTTTTTTTTTTCTTTAAAGCTTTCAGAAATAAATCCGTACGTGCTCCCGTACTCAAAATTATTCCATCAAACTTTGCACGCATCTAGTTTAAAACCTCATTGTTTTATTGAGCAAATAAAATTTGGCATCCAAACCCGACACTTCATTTTTTTTTTATATTTCTTGCCCAACAACCCTTTTAGAAATAAATTTGGCCAACTGTTCTTTTTTTTTTTCTTTAAAGCTCTCGGAAATAAATTCATATGTGCTCCCGTACTCAAAATTATTCCATCAAATTTTGCACGCACCTAGTTTAAAACCTCATTATCTTATTGGGAAAATAAAATTTGGCATCCAAACCCTACACTTCATTTTTTTTTTTATTTCTTGCCCAACAACCCTTTTGAAATAAACTTGGCCAACTGTTCTTTTTTTCTTTTTTTTTTTTTTTTTTTAAAGCTTTCATTATCTTAGAAATAAATTCATACATACTCCCGTACTCAAAATTATTTCATCAAACTTTGCACGCACCTAGTTTAAAACCTCATTATCTTATTGGGAAAATAAAATTTGGCATCCAAACCCTACACTTTTTTTTTTTTTTTTTTTTTTTATTTCTTGCCCAACAACCCTTTTTGAAATAAACTTGGCCATCATTTTTTTTTTTTTTTTTTAAAGCTTTCGGAAATAAATTCATACGTGCTCCCGTACTCAAAATTATTCATCAAATTTTGTACGCACCTAGTTTAAAACCTCATTGTTTTATTGAGCAAATAAAATTTGGCATCCAAACCCGACTTCATTTTTTTTTCTATTTCTTGCCCAACAACCATTTTTTAAATAAACTTGGCCAACTGTTCTTTTTTTTTTTTTTCTTTAAAACTTTCAGAAATAAATTTGTATGTGCTCAGCTACAAGTTTTTTGTTTTCTTGGGAGAATGGTTTGTTTTTTCTTTTAAATTGAAATGGACTTTTATGTGGGGCGCTCACAATTGCACCACATCCTGGAAAAGTACTCATCCATTAAGTATAAAAGAGCAAATGATAGCATGCACAATCTCATTACTTCACAAACAAACACTAGCTATACATTATTCAAGTAAAAAATAGATGAATAAACCTATTTTACTATAATAAGATGGTTCAAAAGCAAATCATCTCACTAATCCCAACTGTTATACAAATGGCCATATAAGACAAATCAAAAAGATACATTCACAACCCTACTTAATTGATGCCATCATCAATGAAAAGAACAAATTGATCGGAACCACTTCATTGAACCCATTATCACAAAAGATATTCCCAAATATTTTCACTTTTGTCTCTTTGAATAACTTCTAATGCTTGTGCTCTTGACATTAGTAGGAGGATCCATACTAGTAGAGCTACCAGCACTGCCACTTGTATTTTTATTTGTACGTCTCTGAACCTACAAAAATATATTCTTTTAAAGTATTATTAACAAAACAAACATGACATAATAGAAATGGAAGTACTAACTGGATTTTTTTGTCTTGAAAATTGTGTTTGGGAAGATGTAGACCTAATCTTTTTAATTGGACAAGTTGAACTATTGTGTCCCGTCTTCAAGCAAGTTCGACATGTCATCTTCATTCCTATCCTCGACATCCTAGTTCCACTTGCCACCTCACCTTCTTCTCTTGATCTTTTCTGTTTACGTCTACCGCGCTTCACCCGGGATGGAAGTGGTTCAGGCGACTCCCTATGAGTCTTTTTCCAAAATCTCTCTCCTCGAATTGGCATCATCATGTTTTCATACGCAGCTAAGAACTTGGCCTTCTTATAACATTCATCAATATAATTATATGAATCCTCTTGCCTATGATTTATAGCAGAAATTGCATGAGGACAATGGATGCCAGTAAGTTGTCATTTTCTACAAGAGCAATCTCTCTTGAATACATCCACTACATATTTGTCACCCTTATCCATTACCTCATATCCAGCATCACCATTCCATATCACTTGATAGTATGTTGCACCAATTCTATTTTCTTCTAGTTTTTTTATGATTCTTGGACCACAATTTCTTTTCCACTTAGCACATGCATCCCTCTGTCTATGCATCCTTGTCATTATCATTATCCGCATTTCCTCCAACATACTATATATGGACTTACACCTAGCATGTATAATTTTCCCATTGAATGCTTCGCATAAGTTATTGTCAACAATGTCACATTTCACATCAGTATTAAAGAAAGCCTTACACCAGTGTTTTGGCTCTGTTTGCACCAGATCATGATATGCACAAGGACTAATTTTCTTCAATGCCTGAGAGTGTTCATCATACTCCGTCCTAGTATTGCTCTTAGCACACTGCCAAAATAGTCTTTGCATTTGTATTCCCTTATGTTTCTTGCCTCAATTAGCATAGATGTATCTAGCACACATCCTATGCTCAGCTGCAGGTAGTAAATTAGCCACAGCTTCTATAAGGCCCTGCAAAAAATGATTGCAATGTAAAATGTATCTTATAAATGTGGCTATTTAAGAAGAATGACAAATAAAAATTAATTAAAGAACTCACCTTTTGTTTGTTACTAATTATGACCCAACCTCATCCATATGTGTCAAAAATATTAAGATCATACATCAAATTTCTTAAGAACCACGTCCAAGTGTCGCTACTCTCAACTCGACAACCGCCCAAGCAATTGGGAACATCGATCATTTGCATCCCTTCCAATAGCACATAAGATCTAATCTTAACAAATTCCTTTCAAGAAAACAACCATCTAACCCTACAACTTGCCTACATCCACTAAGGAACCCTTTCTTACAAGCAGCAAAGCAAATATACATTCTTTCAAATAATGCCTTGGAGTGCATATCTGGCTTTTCAACCTTCAATGTAATAGTACTCCAAGGATTTTTCTCCATAAGCTCCTCTGCATTATCCCACAATTTTGCATATTCCTTCTTATAGTTTCCCATCAACACTTTATAAGCAAACAACTTAGCCTTCGTACATTGAGCTATGCTTACATCTAAACCCAATTGTTCCTTGATTAATTCCTTGAAAGCAATAGCTTTAATAGTTGGCATTGCTTTTATTGTAGGAAAATAATGATTTGCCAACCAAGAACTTGTCACCCTCCTATTTTTGAAGCAAATGTTACAAGTATGCTCTGAATGTAAGATCTTGACATGAAATGATCCGAAACGAGCATCAACAGAGCCAGAAATCTTCAAGGACAACTCTCATTAACACATTTTGCTCTAACAAACTTCTTATCATTCTTTGTAAATTTTATCTCTCTACATTCAATCACTGAGTACTTTTTCAAAGCATCTTTGAATTGGCTGCTACTATCAAATGTCATAGCCACAGTAAACACAAGCACAGCACAATTAGGATTATATCTTGGAAACCTACTTCTCTTTCTAGTAAAATCATATTCTCCTCTACATTAGACCCCAAACTGTCATAGGCATATGTATCATAATACTCCGTCTCGTAACCAGCTTCAGCATCAACTCCACTATTCACATCTAATGGTTGAGATGATACTAATACTACGGATGGTTCCCCTATAATCAGATCCTTTGTAACCCTCCCACGAAACTCAATTATATTCTGCCTTGCTTCTAGAAGCTCTTCATTATCAATATCATCATCATCAGTCCAAAATCTTACATCGCCAAGAAAATTTGTCTCATCATCATTGTCGTCATCTTGAATATCCCCCTCTATGTCAACAAAATTACCTTCATCAACTAAGTCATTAGGATCTAAGTCATCCTCGTGTTCAATAATTGTCTCATTTGCTAAACCAATATCATTGCGAGGACCCACACTAATCCCTTGACCAACACTCTCACTTGGGCAAGCATCCTCACCCTCACCACCCCCATGACCAAAACCCTCACTTGTACCCTCACCCTCACCCTCACCCACACCCACACCCACACCCACACCAACCCCTTGACCATCACCCTCAACTGCCTCATCAATTGCAAAATTTTCTCCGTATACCTCAATTAACTCATGATGCAAATAACTGAAAAGTAAATCAATGACATTGCTCTCATTCCATATATATCTCAACCCATCTTCTAGAGACTTTCCAGGAAACTTAAAATAAAGTTTTTCAAATTTACAATTTACCCCATTCTCAATATCTCTAATGAAGCTTTCATAACTCCTTGAACCGATATCAATTTTTACCAAATCAATCTTACCCCCAACATATTCAAGCATTGGGCGACGGTAAAAATTTCCACCATGGAAAAGGCAAGCCCATGCCGACTTGTCGCTCATCTCAACCCTATACAAAAGAGCGCAATATATGTTGTAAGAAGCCACATAATTGAGATTTTAACATGAATGGCCAAAAGTGCTAAATAAATATAAAGAGTTTGACTTGAGCATAAGTGCGGAATCCTTCCTGTCTCATAATTACAAGTAAAATTTCTCTCTAATTTACAGGAATTAACTAGTTCAATTAATATCTAGTACCTATGCTACGAGAATTCAAGGTGAATAGTGGCATAAAATTAGTTTGCTTTCAAGTTAGATATTTGGTTTGTATAGCTACTTGAAGCCGATGCCAAAAATCTTAGGGTTGATAAAAGAAATTTTTCTCCCATAGTAGGTAGACGTGATCTTGTTCTTTTGCAACTAATGAAGGAGAAAAAAGACCATGATGCTAGGTTCTTTGTATATAGATATAGTAGGTCAATGTATTACAAGCAGCATGGCTCACAAGGCTTTAATTTTAGAATGTTACTTCATATTATCTCAATTCTTTCCTACCATCACTTCCATGGATATTGTCTTTTGGCTTTTCAGGATTTTTGACAATAGTTTCATTGTTTAGGCGGCTGAAGAGTGTACTTCTATGCTTAAACTTTGAAGTTAATTTGCTCAGAATCACTGATCTACTTTCAGTTTAAAACCAAACGGTTGGTTTGTTCAACGCACGCGAAGAAATAAGATAATTTGGGAACACGACAAAGACAATCATAGAGAAAAAATAATTTGGGAACACGACAACGACAAACATGGAGACAAAACATAGTTTAGGACCATGACAATATACCTTTTGACAGATTTTGATTGACTTCACGACCACCCACCACGTAGCTCACCACTTGCCGACAACACAATCAAATTGGGACCACCTCACTTGCTTGTGTTTGCTGTGGATGAACGAATCGAGTCAAGTTGTGGGCGAATTGAGTCTTTGGGTCTTTGGGTCTCTCATCTTCTCAATTGTAGCAACGAACGAATTGGGTCAAGTTGTGGCCAAATCAGGTCTTTGGGTCTTCAGGTCTTCTCGATTCGAGCAAGAAGCGATGAACAATGGTGTTGGCCAAAAAGGAGCTTGATTCACGAAGGATATTGAGGAAATCGCAATATGAGACCAAATCAACTCAAAATCTACAAGAATTTCGGAGGAGATCGACTAGGGTTTTTAGATGATTTTGGAAAGAAGCAAGGAGCATCGCACGACTTTTCTCTTATGCCTTTTCTCTTTGGCTTTTTTTTTTTTTTTTTAAAAGCAAAACAACGACGTTTTGCTCTCCGGTGCTATGTCAGCGTCGGCAACGCCCGAACGACGCTGAATAGAATGCCATATCAGATTTTTCCAACTATGCATGGCCGAATGGACTGAACTAGAACAAAAACAAAAGGTTTAGGACTAAATTGGCCAAAAAAAAAAAGTTTAGGACTGAATTGGCACAATTGCAATAGGTTTAAGACTTTTTTTAGTAATTTTCCCGATTTTGTTAACGTCAATTTGTTCTCAATTTCCTTTGCTTCTCTCGCTTTCCCGTGTCGATCCTAAAAAGAAAGGAGCGGTTGAGGGCTCACGTTCTCTTCCCCGAGTAATATGTAAATTGCGAAGATAGCTCACCGGTCAAGAGCGAAATGCCAAGAGCCTATGCTCATACAACATGCCCGTAGTTATTATTATGAAACACATTAACCATAAGGAATCACCAAATTATACATTAGACAATGTTTTCTCTAGAAAACTATGAAATTAGTTGTCTATTTGGATGTAAAAGATTCACATTGCTGCGTATTGACAGGTACTGAAAATGGAGGGCCAACTATTGAATTATTTTGGCTTCTAGATATTCGCGCCCACTACGAAAATGAAAAAAAAAAAAAAAAAAAACAAAAGAACACGTTGGAACCTGGAATCGATTCGAAACTTGTGACGGGGTAGGTTCCAAGTTCTCGGTTCTAACGGGTAGATTGCGGGTTCCAAAATTGAGGAACCCGTATCCGATGGTAAGTTCCAGGTTCCGGACGGAACCGAACCGGAACCGAGAACCGTTCATCCTTATTAGCGACCGCTTTCCTTTCCTAATAGCTCATTTAAAATTCTGTGCCTTGTATACTAGTTTCTATAGGACGGGCGGATATATCATATAGGTAATTCGTAAAAGTGTCAAGAATCGGGAGAATTACCAAAAAGTTTTAAATCTATTATAATCATGCAAATTCAGTTATAATTTTTTTTTTTTATCAATTTAGTCCTAAACCTTTTATAATTGTGCCAATTCAGTCTATCCGACCAAATTGGCCTGGCCTAACAAACGATTTTTAATAATTTTTTAATTTTTTCGAATTTTTTAAATTTTTTCTTTTTATTTTTTCCTATCTTCTTCTTCCTCTAGCCGACGCCCGGCCGGCCGCCGAGGCGAGGGCTAGCAAGGCTGCTAAGTGAGGGTCAACCTCGCCGGTGGCGGCGGGGGCGAGCCTTGCCGGTGGCCGGCGAGGTGACCTCGCCGGCCCTCGCCGCCCTTGCCAATGTGTATAAAAATATATATTATTAAAAAATCGTTCGCCGGCCGGCCAACGTCCACGTCGGCACCGGCCGGCCAATTTTGGCCGGATTGATTGAATTGGCACAATTGAAAAAGTTTAGGACTAAATTGGCTAAAAAAAAAAAAAATTAGAACTGAATTGACACAATTACAATAGGTTTAGGACTTCTTTGGTAATTTTCCGTCAAGAATTGGTTGTCTAGGTCCTGTTCTTTTTTACTTGTTGGATAGTCCCACAATGACCCATAGTTAATAAGCCTAGATAGCAAACTTTAAAAAGAAATTCAAGAAAATCATTCAACTTGAATTCAAACTAACTGCAAAAAAAATTCAAATTCCTACAAAAATAAATTGGGATTAAACATGATAATGACATTTTACAATTAATTACAATATTTCCAAAATCCTGAAGAAAATTCTGTCACCGAACTTCATGTTCTCCACAAATTTTCCCGCAGGCATGACGTTGAGTTTTCAAACTCCAACAAGCCAACCTGCATCTGACAAAAGAAAATTACAAAGTTAAACAGAGTCTGACAAAGAATTAATAAAGAAATTAATTAATATTAATGGAAGTGCCCACTCAATCCTGAAGGCAGATGTACAGAGGCAGCTGCTATTCCAATAGCATTAGCAAACTACAAGAGAACTACATGATTAAAAGCACTTGATTGGTAAATGGTCCATCTGTTGTTGTCAACAAAAACTGAGTGGCGAAATTAGTTACAAATTTTCAAAGGAAAAAAGGAAAGAAAATTTAAAGAACCTGATGGTAAGGGTGATGGCTAGGACGCCATCACATCTAAGGAAATTGCAGTTACCAAACAAACTACAGACACCTTAAGGACATGAAAGGATGCACAGCATTGCTTAGGCCTACTAGTTAGAGGAACAACCACCACCAAGAAATGCGGTACCTAGCACCTAATTAGAATGCAGGGCCACAAACACATTCCTTATAATAAAAATAGAAATCGTTTTGAGAAGAACAACCAACTTGAAGAAAACAATATAATCTGTATGCTTCTACTCTGGGATGAAAAAGGCACAATTTGATAGATGGTGCAATCCAAAGCAAGCATTTGTAGAATCTATCATTAAAACCATGCTTCCATGTTCAGCTAGTTCATAATATGTTTCTTAGCCAGTTCTTACAAAGCATTCTAATGCTTATCGAGCAAGAAAAAAGAAAAACACAAAACGAAATTCAGACTGAGAAAATGTTCAGGTTGTACAGCGCAATATCCTTGGTCATTCAGCTCCAAAAAAGTTTTGTCTCCTTTCTTGCTAGTGCACCTCAATGATTCCCACATTATCATCCTGTCATAGAACACATTCCAATAAACATTATCAGCAGAGGAAAGGAGGGGAACTATGTTCAACAAGTCAGTTACTAGTCTACAATCTACATGCCGTTTACAGTAAACAAGAGGGATGTGCTACCACTCTGATGAGAATAATTAAAAAGTATACAAGGCGTTAATTGAAATGTAGAGTTAGTGACAATTCACAGTAATGGAGAAAGTACTGCTTCATAATACGCCTGCTGCTTCCGAACCTGCATTTGTGAAACCCATTGTTTATATTGTCATACATCCATTCATTAGCTAAGTCTACTTGAGCTTGCAAGTGAGGAGGACAAATCATCGAGATCTCCATTCTCACCCAAACCATTGAATTAAGCTGTGAATGATGACTCAGCTCTCATTTGTCAATTTCAGCTTCATATAATCTAATAAAATGCCCAGTACATATGTAGCTTTGGCAATTTGAAAGCTTAAAACACATGAAATACTAGTGGAAATAAACATCACAATAAACGGTACCTACAGGTACCCAGTATCTTTTACAATAGTTTGTATTTGCAAGCTCATACAGTTCGCTGACCATTCTTGCTCCATCAAGAGGATCAGCCTCTGCTCAGGTTCTTCAGAGTTAGAAAGCAGGGAGAACCCATCTAATATGCATGTCACCATCTTTTGTTCTTTCCCGCTTCAATGGGACCACCAAACGTAAAATAAATAACTGAAAACTGATCAAACAAAAAATAGCATGAGTGAATTGTAAAACAGACTCTGCAGGTTCTGCTATGACCATAGATTTTCAAGTCTTTTAATCGTCATACATACGAAACATCTACATGCCAAGGGACAAGCAAATGACATACAAAGATGATAACTTTAAGTTTGGCAGCGAAAAGAGATCTAAATCTTGAGAAATCATATGTTGAAGGTATTGCAACAAAACAACCAGATTCTGCGACAACCATTCTCATGACGAAAGGTGAAATGAGGCTAAGGGCCCTTTCACGCTTAGACTAAAACAGCAAATCACATGGAAGTTGAACTGGATGAAACTTATCCTAAGTGGTACCCTATTTTGCAAAAATTTCTATATCTAAGAAGATTTATAATAAATAAATAAAAAATTGCATTTAGAACGGTGCCACTGCAACTATAAATGCATGTTTGTCTCTTCCAAATTCTAGAAGAAGAAGCTGGGGAAAAAAAAAAAAAAAAACAGTACTCCGATTGAAATACTAAAGTTTGTTGTCTAGCCACGACATGATTGAGTTCCTCTTTCAACAATAATTCAAAAAGAGAGCTGCATTTGCAAGGAAAATCTGTCACAGGGATAAAATCATACTACCTAGCACGAACATCCACCCTTATGTCATTTGAAACTTCTTACACAAGTAGCACACACATAAGTCCAGAACCATGAACTGAAGGGTCCAAATTTGGCCATGGAGATAAAGCTAATTTCAATATGAAAATGATACTTCAATACAAATACTATCATCAAGAAATCACATCATTGAAACATCGCATCTTTTCCGACAATGGAACTGGGGTCTAATCTGTTACTGAGAGAATCCAGCTTCCCAAAGGTCTACTTTTAAACTTCCTTCGAATTTTTTTTACCTCAGTTATTGTTAACACAAGAAAGGAATGTCCTTTGCATCTCTTTGATGCAACAGATAGCTTTCTTTGTTCCTAAAGAAATTACCACTAATTCCCTTCTTTCGTTTGATGAAGAGGTTCATTTATATACAATTATCATATTATGGCATGATAATTTTAGTACTTAGAGTATGAATCATTCTAGCAATCCCTCCTATAGGAAAATATCCAAATTTACAACCCAAAATATCAACAGCTGTTTGATCTTCCAAGGAATCTTGTGAGAGTCAAATTTATTTTAACAGGGTTGACTTCAAGCCCCAAAACTGCCTGTCAAAACAGAAAAATAAATCTGTCCAGAAATAATTCAATGTTACTTGTGCATAAGATCATTTGCTTCTTAGCAGAAGTTGATAAAATAGGTTGTCCCATAGAACTCTTACATAATTTAAAACCATTTACAAATTAAAGTCTTCTCAGCATTACTAGTATAGCTGTCTATTAAATTTAACCAAGTTGCTTTTCATCTCATTGATTTCCACATTATCACTCAGTCATAGATCACAGTCCTGTAAAAGTTAAGAGCAGAAGAGAGGAGGAGAACTCAGTTCAACATGTCAGTTACTAGTCTACAATCAACATGTTGTCCACAGCAAACAAGAGGATGTGCTACCACTCTGATCAGAATAACTAAAAAGCATACAAATTGCTATTCCAAAGATAGAGGCCGATAATTTACAGTGATGGAGAAGTACCACTTCATAAGGCACCTGCTGCTTAGCAACCCTGCACTTGTAAGCACCAATGTTATACCGTCATGCATCCATTAGTTAGCTCCTTTGCTTTGGGCTTGCAGTGAGGAGGATAAAGATCAAAGTCTCCATTATCAGCTAAACTAAGGAGCTTAGAATTAATCATGCAAAAGTCATGGAGCTCTCATTTTCAAACAAAAAACCTGCCATAATCTGCAGAACATATGTAGCACTATAACTTACAAGCTTAAAACACATTAGGTATTAGCGGAAACGAACACTTCAATAGATGTTACTCACACGTACAGGATTATTTTCCACAGTAGTTTGTACTTGCAAGCTCATACAGTTCTCTGATACTTTTGCCTCCATAAGTAGAATCAGGCTCTGCTTCAGGTTCTTTGGAATTGTGGGAGAATCCATCCGATACATGCATATCTAAGATAATTTAACTCAAAACTGATCAAATAAAAATAGCACGAGCGAACTCAGAAACTAACTAAGCAAGTACCAGTATGCCCAGGGATTTTGTCAAGTCCTCTACTCTTCATGTATGAGACACATGCATGCCCAAGGACAAGCAAATGACACGTAAAGATAATATCTTCCAGATTCAGCAGGGAAAGGAGAATCTAAATCTTGAAAAATCAATTTGAAAGAAGCTGAACGTACTGAAAGAAAAGAACTAGATCCTGAGACACTGTCAATTGATGAACATGCCGTTCTAATGGTGAAAGGTGAAATGGAAGAAAGTTATGCTAAGTGCCATTTCAAGCTTAGATTTAAACAGCATATCAAGTGAAAGGCAAACTCAAAAAAACTTATCCAAAGTACTATCATATCGTGAAACAATTTCTATATCAAAAAAGATTGATCAGTAATCACCGGATTAGAATAGTCACACTGCCTCTTTTCTGACCTAAACATGGAGGTCTAATCTGTTACTGAAATAATAGGCATATAAGAAAATCCAGCTTCCCAGAGGTCTAATTTTCAAATTTTCTTTGAATTATTTTCAATAAAATCAGACTTAGATCATATTCGAATTCATAACCAAATCTATACAACATCAAATAATAAAATGTACAAAAATCTCAAAATTCTCACTAGGCCATCTCTGCACTGTTGATCTGCTTTAGCAATTATGTTGATCCATCAACTAAGTTGGGAGTGGCAGCATTTCCTTCGCGGATCCTTTTGGTCAGATCTGAAAGAAGAGCATATTTGTTGCTTTCGTAACAAGCAGTCATAAATGCAGCTAATGTTACACGATCCACTCTGGTTTCCTTGTCAGTTAATTTATGGAAGAACAGTGCCACCATTCCCACTTTTTCTCACTGCAAAGCTTCCTCACTAATGTATTCACAGTTCAGATCCAGAGTTTACTTTCTAATCTCTCCAAAATTAGCAATGCATTAGCAGATTCATTTTTTTTGCAGTATTCATAGGCCAACATCAGTCGAGTAACCTCACATGGGGTAAGTCCCTTGTCTAGTATCGAGTCGTATAGTCGACGAGCCTCCTTCAACCTGGACTCTATGTAAAGTCCGCTGATCAAAGCACAGTAAGTGATACTGTCAGGAAGACATCCATGGTCACTCATCCTGTGGAAAAATTTTATTGCCAAGTTGGCATTCCCATCCCGACAGAATCCACCAATCATGGATGTGTAGGTTTTTTTGGTAGGAACTAACCCGAGCCTGATTGCTTCTTCAAAAATCTTTTCGCTTTCTTTCATTCTCTTTTGCTTACATAAGGCAGAAATCATTATGGTGTACGTGTGTATATCAGGCTGCACAGCAAGTTTAGTCATCCTGCTCAGAAGTGCTAGGGCTTGCTCAATGCTGGCCCTCTTGCACTGCTCGTTTATGAGCATACTATATGTGAACAGATCAGCTTCCAGTCCACTTCGGAAACATTTTTTCAGCATTTTACAAGCCTCTTCAAACCTACCCCTCTTACAAAGACCATCAATAAGTGCATTGTACGTACAGATGTTAGGACTGAAGCCTGCATCTGTCATTATGCCCATCAACTCATATGCTCTTTCAAAATTCCCACCTTTACAATGGCCATCAATGAGAGTAGTGTATGTATTGGTGTTAGGAATCAATCCTTGTTCTTGCATTCTGCCGATTAACATCTCTGCAAGGTTCATCTTCTTTTCTCTGCAATAGCCACTAATCATGGCAGTGTACGTAAGCACATTCGGTTTGTAATTTTCACTCCGGACTAGCTTAAGGAAGAGTCTAAATGCCTTATCACTCCAACCCTTCTTGCAGAGACCATCAATTAATGCCGTATGAATATACACATTTGGCTTCCAACCCTTTCTAACCATTTCCTCCAGGAGCTCAAATCCTTGCTTGATGCTGCCTTTCTTGCATAAGCCATTGATCAGTGAGGTACAATTTAACACATTCGGTGCCAAACCCATATCAGCCATCTTCCGAAAATACCAGATAGCTCGAGTCACAAAACCCCTCTCACAAAATGAGTTGGTGATCAAGGTAAGAGTAGCATTATCAATAACGAAATCTCTATCAATCAGTTTACTCAACCAAGCATCTGCCTCCAGAATATTCCCCATTCGACAGTAAGCAACGACCATCAGCTTGTAACTATTAGGATCAGGACAAACCCCTCTCTCAGACAAATAATCAAACACGTTCTCTGCATAGTCAAGAAAACCCCTTCTAATGGCGAGCTCCATGACGAAATTCATCAACCGGGTAGGGGGCACCAGACCCTGATTCTGCATTTCAAGCGCCATATCAATACCCTCCTTCAACTTCCCAATCTCAGCAAAGCTTTTGACCATACACTGCATCACCTCATTGGCCCTCTCCGAGTTACCATTCCCGATCAACGACGCGGCACAGACTATATAAAGCCGCATAAAGTGCCGAAAGTTATCATACCCAATAGCCCAGTAGAAGAAACTCAACGCCACCATCGAACCAGCCTCATTGGCCAGGGAGGCGACGACGGTAATGGCCTGTTCATGAGTCAAAGTTTCACAATTTACGTTCAGACTGAGGCGCGGAGGCGATGCTCTCACGTGGGCACGCTTGTAGTGAGCATCGCGCACCATCAAACAGATCGATGCGACGACGGAATGAGGCTGGCAGGAAGGTGGAGAGTCGGGTTGCGGGGAAGGGTAGTTACCGGAGGAGGAGTGACAGAGTGGTCGGAGAGTGGGTCGGGGGTGAAGGAGGGAGTAGGCGCTCGAAGTCGGCGAGAGTGTCTGCGAGAGTCGCCGGGGTCGGAGAAAGTTGAGGGAAACCATGAAAAAGATTCGACGACAGATGACGGAGGATTTGACGATGGCGGTCTTGAGTTGCAGAAGAAGAAGAAGATGAAAAGAATCGGTTCGAGTTACAAATCTCAAAGAGAGTCATAAATCTATTGTACAATTTTGCCAATTTGCCAATGTAATCATTTTTATCAATTTTAATTGAAAAGATTATATTAACAAATTATTTAAAAAATGGATTAAATTGACAATTAAAATGTATAAGACTGAAGTGACTATTGCATAATAAATTTAGGACTTTTCGATAATCGACAAAGCTTATTGTGAAAGATGGGAGGGCAAACAGTTCTAAACTCAAAAGGATTTTAGTTTTGGGCCAAAAGCTTGATCATATATTCTAATAATTGATAAAAACAATATAACTTTTTTTATAATAAACAATATACTAAAGACATTTTAGTAGAAAATTCAAAGTCAAATTAACCCTCAGTTATCTAACAACAGTTTTAATTCATCTCTGTTTAACAAATCAAATCTCTCCATGCTATCGTCAATCTATGTGGACTCAAGTGATTCGTCAAAGAGATTTTAAAATTACATGATGAATATGCTTGGAGGAACCACAAGGGTCTTCCATCCCTTGTCAATAATTTGAATGGTATTGTGACCTTAAATCTAGATTTTGTCGTGGCAATCTATTGCAAATATTATAACTTCCAATGCATTGATAAGTTTTGTAATTTCGGTAATCAATGCTTTGAAAATGTTTATCTTTGAATTGCATCGATGCTTAGTGGAACAAAAAACACAAATTTAAATCAAAACTTTTCTGCATGAAGTATAAGTTGTATAACATAAAAAGTATCGCCACCGGGTCAAATCGCATGAAAAAGCTTTAGGCAGAAAATCAATAGGGCACTTAAATTATTTTCCAATAAAAACGAAAATCACAAATCTGGAGTACCAACTGTCAACCACTGGCCGTTTAACCGTCTTTCAGATTCCACCGCCATTTTCTCACTCTATAAGCACTCCTTGCCCGACTTTATTCACATCACTCTCTCACTCCATCTCAATCGATCGCTCTCTCCTGCCCCAACACTTTCTCACGCTCTCGTCTCGCTCTTTCGGTCCTCTCTTGCCGTCATCCCGAGGCAAGACTTCCCCTTAAGTCTTGACTCTCTCGTTTCAGATCGGTGTTGGAATTAGTGTGGCTTTATCCTTCTCCTTGGAGTTTTCTTTGACTCCGGTGATGTTCTTGATAACTCTATAAAAATAGAGTTATTTTACCTATTTTAGGTAACAATTAATGCATTATCTATGAGAAAATATTTGGATTTCTTTCTGATTATTTGAATTTTCCTTGTTTATGCAGAATAATGAGATATGGAGAAGATAAGGAAAAGAATAGCAATTATCGGGAATTCAAATAAAAGCAGCAGTGGAAGATAGATATCAAATCAGAAAATTCTTGATTTTGTTCCCTAATGTTATCTGCAAGCGTTGGGAGGTAGATATCTTAGTTATATCCTATAAATAGAGATAGAGAGAGCAGCTAGGGTTTTTTTTTTAGAGAAGGGGGGTTAGATCGTTTTTCATTATTCTGAGAGTTTTTCAAGTATTTTGAAGAGAAGACAAAAGTGGTAACAGAATTCTTGTCATTTGATTCAAGATGCTGGGTTTGATCTATATTTTTATTTTTATTTCGTATTCTACTATGTTCTAATTTTCTTTTGTTAGGCTACGATGTAGCCTAACCATGATGATATGAATTTCATGATTTTTATGTTTTACAATTGATTTCATTCATGTGAGTTATATATTATTGCGCTTAATGCTTTTGAGTGACTAGCCACCACTTGAATGATCGAAGTGCATGTTTGAGACCGAGAGGTGATAATATGCAATTGCTCATTATAATATATAACCATGAATTAAACGTGGATAGAAATATACCGCGTTATTTGTGTAGCTTTCGGTGATAAGGTGATCCAAAAGACTCATTGTAAACCGGGAATATTCATAGTTTTTAATGCACTCATGTTTATTTTAATTCACATAGAGATATAGTGGATTAATAAGCTGAGTAGGTTTGTTATACCTAGAGATAGGATAGTAAATAGATTAGGAAATTCCGCTATCACATGTTTGATATTGTTCTTGTATTCATAACAATCTGAAATTCATATCTAGTGGTTATGGTGAAATTGGATGCTCTAACATATTTATCTGATTGATTTTACTGCATTTAGTCTTCAAGTTTTGTTTTTAATTTATTCTAAATTATATTTTGATTTGTTAGATAAATTTTAGAATTAATCTATTTTAGTATTTAATTAGTTTATTAATCATCGATCTCCGTGGGACGATACTTTTTCTCATCATTATATTACTTGTTCGATACGTGCACTTGCGTTTAGAATTTTACGAACAAGTTTTTGGCGCGGTTGCCGGGGATCGTTTGTTTAATGCTAATTAATATTGATACCAGATAATTCTAAATTTAATCTAGCTTTCGTTTTCTTTTTATTTTTCAGGGTGTACATCGGTTTATGACACGTAGCCAACAAGGGGAACTTGTTGAGCTTGATCCAGAAATCGAGCGTACATTCAAAAGGCGACTAAGAGAACTAAAAATCACGCTAAGATGGCAGACGGTGAGAATGAATATCCACGTAGACTTTTAAGAGATTATGCTGCGCCAACAGTTCAAGGCGCCACATCAAGTATCAGAAGACCTGCAATTCAAGCAAACAACTTTGAGATTAAGCCGTCACTTATTCAGATGCTTCAACAATCGGTGCAATTCAGTGGGCTACCAAGCGATGATCCAAATGCTCACATCGATGCTTTTCTTGAAATCTGTGACACCATTAAATATAATGGAGTTACAGATGATGCTATTAGATTGAGATTATTTCCATTCTCTCTTAGAGATAAAGCTAAAAGTTGGCTTTCTTCTCTTCCTGCAGGATCAATTACTACATGGAATGATATGGCTCAGAAATTTCTGTTCTTTCCACCCGCAAAGTCTGCGAAGATGCGTAACGATATTACTAATTTTATGCAGATGGATAATGAATCATTATATGAAGCATGGGAAAGATTCAAAGAATTTCTTAGGAGAACACGGACTACCCGTATGGATGTAGGTACAAACTTTTATAATGGCTCTAGTGCAAATCTTCGTTCTATGATTGATGCAGCTGCGGGGGACTTTAAATAATAAAACACCAGAAGAAGCCTACAATTTATTAGAAGAGATGGCGTCCAATAGTTATCAGTGGCCTACTGAGAGATTACCAATGCGAAAAGTTAGCAGAGTTCATGAAGTGGATGCTTTTGCTGCAATTGCTGCACAATTTGAAACACTCAACAAAAAGCTAGATAATATGAGTGTTTCAGCCATGAAAATTCACAATTTGACATGTGATTTTTGTGGTGGAGGACATGTTAGCACAGAGTGTCAGGTAGGTAATACTTTCAAACAGCCTACTGAAAATTCTAACTTTGTTGAGAATTTTAACAGGTCGCAGAATAATCCCTACTCCAACACATACAATCCGGGATAGCGCAATCATCCAAATTTTTCATGGAACAATTAGAATGTGACGAGACCACCGGGATTCAAACAATCAGAAGAGATAAAGTCAAATTTGGAAGACATAGTCACCAAACTTGCTAACACAACTCATGACTTCATCAAAAGCACGGATGTGAGATTTCAAAACCAAGAGGCTTCAATCAGAAATTTGGAGATGCAAGTGGGTCAGTTAGCAAGCATGATGTCAGGAAGACAACAGGGTTCTTTGCCGAGCAACACAGAGAAAAATCCAATTGAAAACATAAAGGCTATTACCCTGAGAAGTGGTAAACAAGTGGGAGAAGAAGAGATTGTCGAGACAAAGAAGAGGTAATCAATAAACAATCGAAGGAGACAAGTAAGAGTAAACTTTTTCCAGATAATCCCAAGCCATATGTGCTGCCAATTCCATTCCCTCGCGACTCCAGAAGCACAAAATAGATAAGCAATTTTCTAAATTTCTTGATGTATTTAAAAATTGCACATTAACATTCCTTTTGCAGATGCTTTAGCGCAAATGCCTAGTTATGCAAAAATTTTGAAGGAGATTTTGGCAAACAAAAGGAAACCGGAGGATTATGAAACCGTGAAGTTAAATGAGGAGTGTTCAGCTATCCTACAAAACAAATTGCCTCCAAAATTAAAAGATCCAGGGAGTTTTACTATTCCTTGCACTATTGGGGATTCTTACTTTGAAAAAGCATTATGTGATTTAGGTGCAAGTATTAATCTGATGCCTTATTCTCGTTTTCAAGAAATTATGATTGGGCGAGGTAAAAGCAACCACGTATCACTTCAAGCGGCTGATCGATCAATTAAATATCCGAGAGGTATTGTGGAAGATGTTTTGGTAAAAGTTGACAAATTTATCTTTCCTGCAGATTTCATAGTTCTTGACATGGAGGAAGATTTTGAGGTACCACTTATCTTAGGTCGACCTTTTCTAGCAATGGGAAGAGCTCTTATTGATGTACAACAAGGGGAAGTTGATCCTTCGAGTTCAAGATGATCTTGTTTCATTTAATGTTTTTAAAGCAATGAAATATACATCTGATGATAATTCTTGTTTTAGAGTTGAGATAGTTGACAAGTTGGTGAATAAGGTTTTTCAGGAAAATATTTTTGAAGATCCACTTGAAGCATGTCCGATACAACTAAGGGACAAAGATATTCAGAATGAAGAGATAAAGGAGTACGCAAATTTCATGGAGGCAATTCCACCATATTCAAGGCAAAAGGCAATTAAATTTGAAGAGTTGGGACAACACATTACAAAGCCTAAACCATCAATTGAAGAGCCTCCAATTCTTGAACTCAAACCCTTACCTTCTCATTTTGAAATATGCTTATTTAGATGGAGTTTCTTCTTTACCGGTAATTATATCTTCTTCTTTGACAGATTTGATGGAGGAGAAATTGCTCGAGTATTAAGAGAGCATAAATGTGCAATTGGATGGAAAATAGCTGATATCAAGAGAATTAGTCCTTCAATTTGCATGCACAAAATTTTGATGGAAGAGCAATATAAACCCACTATCCAACCTCAAAGGCGTTTGAACCCGAAGATGCAAGAAGTAGTGAAAGCGAGGTAATTAAGCTACTTGATGCAGGTATCATCTATCCTATCTCCGATAGTTCTTGGGTAAGTCCTGTACAAGTTGTGCCAAAGAAAGGTGGTATGACTGTTCGTAAAAACGACAACAATGAATTGATTCCAACTAGAACGATTCGGGTGGCGTGTGTGTATGGATTACAGAAAATTAAATGATGCCACTAGAAAAGATCACTTTCCTTTACCATTTATTGATCGATGTTAGAAAGACTTGCAGGCATGAATTTTATTGCTTTTTGGATGGATATTCGGGGTATAATCAGATTCCTATTGCACCAGAAGATCAAGAGAAAACTACTTTCACTTGTCTCTATGGTACTTTTGCTTTTAGAAGAATGCCCTTTAGTCTTTGTAATGCACCAGCTACTTTTCAAAGATGCATGATGGCTATTTTTCTGATATGGTTGAAAAATATATTGAGATTTTCATGGATGATTTTTCCATTTTTGGCCTATCATTTGATTCTTGTTTAAATAATTTGGCTTTGGTCTTACAAAGATGTGAGGAGACTAACCTTGTTTTGAATTGGGAGAAGTGTCACTTTATGGTGCAGGAAGGAATAGTGCTCGGGCATAAAATTTCTCAAAACGGAATAGAAGTCGATCGAGCCAAAGTGGAGGTCATTGCAAAATTACCTCCGCCAACATCCGTGAAACTTGTCGAGGATTTTTGGGGCATGCAGGATTTTACAGGAGATTTATAAAAGATTTTTCAAAAATTGCTAAACCCCTTTCTAATCTTTTGGAAAAAGATGCTCCTTTTAATTTTTCCGTTGAATGCATGCAAGCTTTTAACACTTTAAAGGAGAAGTTAATATCAGCACCAATTATGACAGCACCAAATTGGGATTTACCTTTTGAGTTGATGTGTGATGCTAGCGATTCTGCATAGTAGGAGCTGTTTTGGGACAAAGGAAGAATAAAATTTTTCAAACCATATACTATGCCGTCGAACCTTGTCAGTGCACAATTGAATAAATCAACTACAGAAAATGAACTTTTGGCGGTAGTATTTGCTTTTGATAAATTTCATTCTTATTTAATTGGCTCAAAAGTTATAGTTTATTCTGACCACTCTGCTCTTAAGTATCTGCTTGAAAAGAAAGAATCAAAACCCAGGTTGATCAGGTGGATTCTATTGCTACAAGAATTTGATTTGGAAATCAAAGATAAGAAGGGGACTGAAAATCTAATTGCAGATCACTTATCAAGAATTCCAAATTCAAAGGAAAAGGTAAGACCAATTTTGGAAGAGTTCCTTGATAAGAACATTTTTTCCATCAAGTCAATTCCTCGGTATGCTGACTTTGTAAATTATTTGGTAAGTAATGTTCTTCCTCCTGAATTATCATATCAACAGAAGAAAAAATTATTTTCTGATGTTAAAAATTATTTTTGGGAAGAACTTTTCTTGTTTAAAGTATGTGCAGATCAGGTCATAAGGAGATGTGTTCCAGATGAAGAGAAGGCAAACATTCTACATCATTGTCATGATGGAGAGATAGGTGGCCATTTTGGTGCCATAAAAACTGCAGCTAAGATTTTACAATCTGGATTTTATTGGCCTACACTTTTTAAAGATGCATACTCCTATGTAGCTTCATGTGATCGGTGTCAAAGAACTGGAAATATTTCAAGAAAAAATGAGATGCCTTTAAACAACATTATTGTGTGTGAATTATTTGATGTTTGGGGTATTGATTTCATGGGACCCTTTACACCTTCTTATGGAAATTTATACATTTTAGTGGCTGTGGAGTATGTGTCTAAGTGGGTAGAAGCTATAGCATTACCAACAAATAATGCTAAAGTTGTGGTGAAATTTTGAAGAAAAATATTTTTACCCGATTCGGCACTCCTAAGGCAATCATAAGTGATAGGGGGACACATTTTTACAACAAGCAATTTGAAGCACTTTTGAGTAAGTATGGAGTTACACATAAGATTGCAACCCCTTATCATCCTCAGACTAGTGGTCAAGTAGAGATTTCAAATAGGAAAATCAAGAGAATTTTAGAAAAAACAGTGAATGCCTCTAGGAAAGATTGGTCAATAAAACTTGATGATGCACTTTGGGCCTATAAAACAGCGTTCAAAACTCCAATTGGGATGTCTCCTTTTAGGCTAGTGTTTGAAAGGCTTGTCACTTACCAGTGGAATTAGAGCATAAAGCATATTGGGCATTGAAATTTCTTAATTTTGATATGCAGTGCAGGTGAAGAAAGATTATTGCAACTAAATGAATTGGAGGAATTTCGCAATGAGGCCTATGAAAATTCTAAGTTGTACAAGGAGCGTACAAAAAGATGGCATGACAAGCACATATTTAGAAGAGAGTTTAAAATTGGTCAAAAAGTCTTACTTTATAACTCTTGTCTTAAACTTTTTCCAGGAAAGTTGCGATCTAGATGGTCTGGTCTTTTACAGTTACATGGTATTCCAATATGGAATAGTTGAAGTTGCGCACGACACCGAGGGCACATTCAAAGTGAACGGTCAACGTTTGAAGCCCTACTTTGAAGGTGGTTACAACAAGCGAAGACCACCATTGAACTTCATCCTCCGAATAGCGACATCCGAGATAGTTTGGCTGAAAACTATAAAGCAAGCGCTTCTTGGGAGGCAACCCAAGCATTTTAATTATGTTTTTATTTATTTTTAAGTTTACGTTTTGCAAAAAAAAAAAAAAAAAAAAAGGATTAACTTTCTCTATTTTATCCAGGTTAATTTTAAGGGAGCACCTTTTAAGAGTTTAATCATCAAGGTCATCTGTGGACTTATCCTATAATCGGGAGTTTTCTTCTTCCTATTTCTATTTTTCGCATTGAGGACACTGCTTCATTCAAGTTTGGGGGCGCCAAATTTTTTGGATAATTTTTTTCGTGATTGCATTCTTGGTTGTGAATTTTTTGCGATTCTTAGGAAAATTTAAATTTTATTTAAACTTGCAATTGATGTGTAAGTTAATCTTAATTCTGATTATGTTGATCCACTTATTGAGCATTAAAAGTCCTTACATTTTGAATTATGTGTAAATCTAGAGAACATTCATGTGAAATATGTGATTTTCTTAAATTTCACTCAAATCTTAGAATTTGTTTGAATTTCTCTTGAGGCGAAATCCTAAGCTAAATCTAATTGAGAAAATGATATAGGCAGTTTTTGGATCGATTGAGCCTTTCAAGCCAACCTTATTTATTTATCCCTAGTCACCCCGTTGAGCCTTAATTATTACCCAATTTTTCAGTAGCACCCATATATTTTTAGCCTAGCCATGATCAAATTATATCCTTATCCCATGCCCTATGAACACGTTGATTTTCTTTTGGGATTAAAAAAAAATTATTTGAGCTTGATAGAAATTTGGGAGGAATGATGGAGTAAAAAGAAGAAAAAAAAAGTGATTACAGTGGTTGTTTGGGGTGTATTGTCAAAAAAAAAAAAAAAAAAATTGCTTTTATGGTTCCCTATCCAACTTTCAATTGAGTGAGCCTTTTGGATACTCAATGGGTTGGAAATTTTTATGTTATATTTGGAGGGACTTTGGGAGAAACTCCACCATAAAGCAATTCAAAAAAAAAAAAAAAAAAAAAAGAGAGAGAGAAAAGGAAAGAAAAAAAAAGAATGATGATATATGGCGGTAGAAAAATTATCTTGAAGGAGTGAAATTGGACAGTGACATTGGCTCTAATTAAATCCTCGAAATCAACATGTTGATGGGTGATTTGAGCTTAAAATTCCCGTTATCTCACCTTTAGCCCAGCCTTACATTACAACCCGAGAAAAGTCTTATTGATTTTTGATTGGATAATTAGCTTACATTAGTGGAGAGAGGAATGAAAAGCAAACCTATGAGATTTGGTCATAATTATTGAGAATTTTTAAGAGATTGCATGTTAATGTGAATTTATTTAGATTGCATATAATTCGAAAAAGATGAGGACTTTCACACACACACTTGGATCATATAGTTAGAATTGGTCTTAACTTATAAATTGATTTCAATGTTTGGATGAAATTTATGTTTTTCTTTGAATTGTGAATTTGAGCAATTATGGAAAGATGTCATGGAGAAGGTTGTTATGTTGAGTATATGTTATGTCTTGATTTTGCTCGAGGACTAGCAAAATGTTAAGTTTGAGGTTTGATAACTCTATAAAAATAGAGTTATTTTACCTATTTTAGGCAACAATTAATGCATTATCTATGAGAAAATATTTGGATTTCCTTCTGATTATTTGAATTTTCCTTGTTTATGCAGAATAATGAGATATGGAGAAGATAAGGAAAAGAATGGCAATTATCAGGAATTCAAATAAAAGCAGCAGTGGAAGATAGATATCAAATCAGAAAATTCTTGATTTTGTTCCCTAATGTTATCTGCAAGCGTTGGGAGATAGATATCTTAGATATATCCTATAAATAGAGATAAAGAGAGCAGCTAGGGTTTTTTTTTTTTTTAGAGAAGGGGGTTAGATCGTTTTTCATTGTTCGAGAGTTTTTCAAGTATTTTGAAGAGAAGACAAAAGTGGTAACAGAATTCTTGTCATTTGATTCAAGATGCTGGGTTTGATCTATATTTTTATTTTTATTTCGTATTCTATTATGTTCTAATTTTCTTTTGTTATGGCTACAATGTAGCCTAACCATGATGATATGAATTTCATGATTTTTATGTTTTACAATTGATTTCATTCATGTGAGTTATATATTATTGCGCTTAATGCTTTTGAGTGTCGACCACCACTTGAATGATCTAAAGTGCATGTTTGAAATTGAGAGGTGATAATATGCAATTGCTCATTATAATATATAACCATGAATTAAACGTGGATAGAAATATACCGCGTTATTTGTGTAGCTTTCGGTGATAAGGTGATCCAAAAGACTCATTGTAAACCGGGAAAATTCATAGTTTTTAATGCACTCATGTTTATTTTAATTCACATAGAGATATAGTGGATTAATAAGCTGAGTAGGTTTGCTATACCTAGAGATAGGATAGTAAATAGATTAGGAAATTCCGCTATCACATGTTTGATATTGTTCTTGTATTCACAACAATCTTAAATTCATATCTAGTGGTTATGGTGAAATTGGATGCTCTAACATATTTATCTGATTGATTTTACTGCATTTAGTCTTCAAGTTTTGTTTTTAATTTATTCTAAATTATATTTTGATTTGTTAGATAAATTTTAGAATTAATCTATTTTAGTATTTAATTAGTTTATTAATCATCGATCTCCGTGGGACGATACTTTTTCTCATCATTATATTACTTGTTCGATACGTGCACTTGCGTTTAGAATTTTACGAACAGTTCTGATCCCTTCCGATTGCTTCATAAACATTTTCTTTTCTGGGTATTCATCATCAATTCCATGGCTGTTGTTGATTGGGGCCAAAAGAATCAAGTTCCCGTCCGTGTTTATTGTCGTCATCTGGCAACGAGGACAAGATCAAGACGTGGCCATGCTTTATGAAGTCAGCCGTTTCCTTTGAATCGTATTTTCTCTCTTGTTGATATCTTCTCGGTTCAGACTTTGTTCAAGTGAACATCTTTTATGGGAGATTCTTGGCAATGCCACTTTCTTGATGCTGGTGAGGAAACATCGGGATACTTTTCTTTTTCCTTCACCTGCTCAAATTTTGGTCTCCTTTTGCCTCAAGTAAATTTTTGCATGTCAATCTGATTCTTACAGGCAAAATCAGAAAGTTTGTGGAATGGTACACTTATCTGTTGATGACTGCATCAAGAGGGCCTTATTGTATGTTCTTGCTGCTGGGCATTCACTGACGATGCTATTGAAAATGCGTAAGGCCTTGACCTTCTCCTCTTAATTCTCTCCCACTCCAGTAATGTTGAAATCCCTACCAATGGCTTCGTAGTTTTTATTTTCTTTTATGGGTATTAGTCGTCAATTTGATGGCTATTGATAATTGGGGCCGAAAGAATTAAGTTTCGGTTCATGTTTATCGTCATCATCTGGCAACAAGCACAAGATCATTGATAAGGCCATGCTTTCTGTAATCATCTTTTTGCCTTAGTATTGTATTTTCAGTCTTGTTAAATGAACTCTGAAATATTTTGTGAACATGGCATTTTTCACAAAATATTTCTTGTTCATATCTTTTTCGGTCCAGACTTCATTCAAGTGATCTTTCATGGGAGATTCTTGGCAATGCCACTTTCTTGATGCTGGCGAGGAAACACTTTGATACTTTTCTTGTTTCATTCCCTTTTGCCTCGAGTCATTTTTTGCGTGTTGATCTGATTCTTGTAGGTAGAATCGAAAAGTTTGTGGAAGTGGTCAACAGTTCTTCGTTGATGACCGTATCAAGAGGGCCTTATTTCATGTTCTTGCTACTGGGCATTCACTGACTACGCTGTTAAAATTGTCGTCAGTGAAGATATATATATATATTTTGGATTGGAGGGAGAACTTATTTTAACTGCTGAATTCCCTTGCTCGTTATGGATTTCTCCTGATCTCAGCATATGAGGCTTGAAACGTGTGCAACTGGAACGATTACGAGAACAGCAACTATTGGGGGAAGATCGCCAGTTATAAATCATAAAAATGTTTCTTCTTCTCATGCCTTTTGAGTCCTGCAAGTCTCGCTTGGGGAAATATCCCAGAAACAGGTACAATGCCCTCTGCAGGTAGAATCCTCTTTTACATCTTGTTTTTAATGGAAAGCTATTCTTATGTCTTGCAGATAGCACCAAGACTTGCTGACTCATAAAAATTAATTAATTTGTCACAAGCTGCCCGCATCTGCATGTAGATGAATGTTTGGAGTGAACCCCGGTATTTGGGATTCCCGAACAGTTGTTATCTAATAATGTGGGACAAGCACGTTATATTGCTGTTTCAAACTGCTGATAGGATCAGATAAGCATTACTGGAAATTATTTATGTAATATCTATTAGAAGTCAAGGTGGCTTGAACTTTTTTTTCATATGATGCTTTTTAAGGTGTTTCCATTCCCAAATGCATAGTGAGCCACTAAACCTGATACACAACTGGCGTTGTACCCAGTAGCCGACTCATTCAACGTATATGGCAACTACACAGGTAGCCAAGAGGTGGCTCAGCATAATAACTCTGCTGTGGAGGACTGAGGAAGAAGCGAAACGACTTGAGCTGAAGTGAATATTGGGTTTATGAAGGAGATCAGATCAAGTCATGACCAGAAGGCTTGTCATTTTGGAGTGGTCTCCAAACCTGACAGGCTGTGGAAAGACTTTACCCGGTCACCCTGTCTCTCGGACCAGTCGACTGCCTGTCTCAAGTGAACTGATTTTGAAGCTTCAATGGCTAGCTTTGTTTAGTTTAGGTGGGCAGAACACTTATATTCTTTTGGAGATTGCTAAAATATATGTGAAAATGGCTTGCTATTGTCTATTGAGAGACAATCACTTGTACGGGTTATGAATTCAAGTTTGTATGGAGTATTTGGCTCCTTATCAATCAAACTGTAATTTTTTTTTTTTTTTTTTTTTTGATATAGTGGATTTAAACTCCCGGCAAGGCTCGGGGAGTGGACGTAGGCACCAAGTTTGGACCGAACCACTATAAATCAATTGAGCAAATTCTCTATCCCTTGCTCCCATATTTGATTTACTTCTCTTGTTTATACACGTGTGCTTAGTCTTGCATATCATTTCGACATATTTGCTTTAGTGTTTCCTTGTATAGTTTGGGAGAGAAGTTTTTGCTAGAAAGACAATACTGATGTTGGCTTAGCTATCCAATGATTCAATTGCTTCTTGTTTTTTTCACACCATTATAAGACAAGTCAGTAGCTTGTTCCCAGTTTTAATATCTAAGAACAGACAGGTCAATAGAATTCGGGAGAAGTACACGATCAGTACCATAAATTGTATACGGCGCTCACTTTGATGCTAAAAGTTTCTGTCGGATCACTTAAGTGCCAAATCGAAGGAAAAACGATCACTTTGGTGCCACCAACGAGAAATTCCGGCCAAAATGATTACGTGGCCTTTATATTTTTTTTTAAAAAAAAGTCGATAAACCCTTTAAACGACGTCATTTTCCGTCCTACTTAAAAAAGCGACGTTGTTTTGTTGTCATATGTGGATGGCTTAGGAAAAACGACGCTGCATAGCTCATTTGGGATTGAAATTAGGGTTTTTTTTTGTTCATCCTTGCCGACCTAGCTTGCTCGGCCACTGTCGCTTGGCCACCGTGCTCGGCCACCGTCGCTCAGCCACCGTGCTCAACCAATGTCGCTCGACCACCATCGCTCGGCTAAGAAGTGATGGGAAAATAGGAGGCGAGAGGAGAGGAGGAGGAGGAAGAAGTGGGGTTGAAGATGCAGAGAGAGAGAGAGAGAAGATGAGGAGTGTGAGGGAAACAAGGAGGGCGTGGATGGAGATGGTGGATTGGTCTCTACTCAGAGAGTGGTTGGTGCTGGTGTTGTTCTTTGGGGAAGAAGACGCCGCCACTACTGGTGTTGTTCTTCGGGGAAGAAGACGACGCCGCCATGACTTCTCTCTCTCTCTCTCTCTCTCGCTAGTGTTGTTCTTCGGGAAGAAGACAACCCCGCCATGGCTTCTCTCTCTCTCTCGCTGGTGTTGTTTTTTGAGGAAGAAGACGACGCCACCATGGGTTCGCTCTCTCTCTCTCTCTCTCTCTCTCTCTCTCTCTCTCTCTCTCTCTCTCTCTCTCTTGATTTGGGGATTTAGGGTTTCGACTTGGGGTTTAAGACGCCAAACGATGTCTTTTGATGGTTTACATGCTGATGCGTACTCTTTGATGAGCCACATCAGTGTAAAAATTAATAAAAAATTGTCATGTCGGATTTCCAGCCAACCAAATTAGCATTGGCACTGAAATGATCGTTTTTCAAAATTTTTAACACTTAAGTGACTCGACAGAAACTTTTGGCACCAAAGTGAGTGCCGTACACAACTTATGGCACTAATAGTGTACTTCTCCCATAGAATTCTGAGGGCAGAGGATGTCTACTCCTTTGTTGAAGGTGGTGGTAAACACAGGACAAACTCAAATTAAGAATTTTGGAAATGCTCTAAGGATTTCTTCTTCTTATCTGACTTGTTTCTTTTATACATAATTTATCATAGTTTGTTCAACATATTTTTGTCTTACTAATCTGGCCTTATGATCTTGGATTGATTTAACTCTTTGGGGTGTATCACTTGTAAACCAATGACATACAACAACCGGCAAAGCTTGTTGTGAAGGATGGGAGGGTCAAGGGTTCTAGACTTAGAATGATTTTAGTTTTGGGCTAAAGGCTTGATCAAATCTCTTGATAATTAGTACCCAACCATAGGTAACGCAATTGGTGTGAGTTCTCTCTCTCATCACAGAGGTGGAGGGTTCAAACCCTCTCGTTGCTAAAGTGTCTGAAGTGGGGGGTCCTGGTGTTGAGGTCCTGGGCTAGCCTCCCACGAGGTTTACATCTAAATAGCAGCTTGTGGCGAGGCCCGACGGTGCCACCGGGCATTGGAGGATCGTGTGATCCCGAAAGGTGATATCCAGTAGTTCCTCAGTTAACAAAAAAAAAAAAAATCTATTGATAATTAGTTAATGACAATCGGTATAGTTTTTTTAGTAATAGATAAGATACCCAAGAGGTTTTTGTAGAAAATTATAAGTTAGATTAACTCCTTTTTATCGAATATCGGTTTTAATTCATCTCTATTTACTGAGTCAATTCTCTCCATGTCATCGCAAATTTATCCAAGCTCAAACGATTGTTCGAAGAGACCTCGAAATTACGTGATAACTGCTTGGATGAACCACTGGAGTCTTCCATCCCTTGTCGACAAATTGAATAGTGTCGTAACAAAATGGCCATCCACTACTGACATTATACTTCTAACGCATAACAATTTTTGTAAATTTGGTAATCAACACTCCGAAAAATGTTACCTATCACTGAATGATATTGACGTAGAGCAGGCTAAAAAACACAATTTCAAATCAAAACTTTTCTTTATAAAGTACATTATATAAAATGTGTTATTATGAAAAAAACCTTAGTCAGAAAATCAATAGAATACTTAAATTATTTTCCAATAATAATGCAAATCATAACCGTCTTTGAAATTCCACCGCCAATTTCTCACTATTTAAACACTGCTTGCTCGACCCTTCACATTCCTCTCTCACTCCATTTCAATCGATCGATCTCTCTCCTCCCCTCTCCGGCGCTCTCGTCTCACTCTCTCGGTCCTCTCTCGCCGTCATCACGACTGTAATCGCCCGTTTCCTTTTGTATTTTATTTTCAGTCTTGTTCAATGAACTCTGAAATATAATGTGAACATGGCAATTTATTTCCAGAATGTTTCTTGTTCATATCTTCTCGGTCCAGACTTCATTATGGTGAACATCTTTTTTGGGAGATTCTTGGCAATGCCATTCTTGATAGTGGTGTGGAAACATTGTGATGCTTTTCTTTTGCCTTCATCTGCTCAATTTTTCATCTCCTTTCCCCTCCAGTAAATTTTTACCCGTTAATCCGATTCTTATAGTTAAAATCGAAAAGTTTGTGAATTGGTACATTTATCTGTTGATGACTGCATCAAGATGGTCTTACTGTATGTTCTTGCTGCTGGGTACGCACTGACGATGCGTAAGGCCTTAACCTTCTCCTCGTAATTCTCTTCCACTCTAGTAATGTTGAAGTCCCTACTGATCGCTTTGTAATTTTTATTTTCTTTTATGGGTATTAATCGTCAATGCAATGGCTGTTGATAATTGGGGCCACAAGAACCAAGTTCCGGTATGCGTTCATCTTCGTCATCTAGCAATTAGCAAGATCATGGCGAGGCCATGTTTTATGTAATCATCTGTTTCCTTTTCTGTATTTTCAATCTAGTTCAACGAACTCTGAGAAATTGTGTGAACATGGCATTTTGCTTTATGTAATCATCTGTATCTTTTGTATTGTATTTTCAATCTTGCTCATTAAACTCTGAGATATTGTATGAACATGTACTTTTTACTGAATATTTCTCGTTCGTATCTTTTCGGTCCAGATGTTGTTCAAGTGAACATCTCTTATTAGAGATTCTTGGCAATGCACTATCTTGATGCTGGGTGAGGAAACATCGGGATGCTTTACTTTTCCTTCATCTGCTCAAATTTTCATCATTTTTCGCCTTAAGTTTTCACGTGCTTTATCTGGTTCTTATAGGTGGAATCAGTACGTTTGTAAAAGTGGTCAACATTCTGTATCAAGGGGGGCCTAATGTTCTTGCTGCTGTGCAAGCATCGACGTTTCTGTTAAAAAAGTATAAAGCCTTAACCTTCTACTCCTAATTCTCTTTTACTCCAGTAATGTTGAAATCCCCACCAATCGCTTTAGAGTTTTTTTTTTTTTTTTCTCCTTTGGATGGCTGTTGATATTTGGGACCAAAAGCATCGAGTTCCGGTTTGTGGTTATCATTGTCATCTAGCAAAAAGCACAAGATCATTTTTTTTTTTTCAACAGAGCACAAGATCATTGATAAGGCCATGTTTTCTGTAATCATCTTTTTCCCTTGGTATTATATTTTCAGTCTTGTTAAATGAACTCCGAAATATTTTGTGAACATGGCAACTTTCACAAAATATTTCTTGTTCATATCTTTTGGTACAGACTTTGTTCAAACGATCTTTCATGGGAGAATCTTGGCAATGCCATTTCTTGAGGCTGGCGAGGGAACACCGTGATACTTTTCTTTTCCTTGATCTTCTCAAATTTTCATCCCCTTTTGCCTCGAGTCAGTTTTTGTGTGTTCATCTGATTCTTGTAGGTAGAATCGAAAAGTTTGTGGAAGTGGTCAAAACTTTTTTGTTGATGACTGTATCAAGGGGCCCTTATTTTATGTTCTCGCTTGGGTCCGGCAACCTCCACTATGGCTGGTGGAGGGAAGGGGGAAAAGGAAAAAGAAAAAAGAAAAAAAAAAAATAATTAAAAAATAAGTTAAAAGGCAAAAATGCCATTCGATCTAAGAGGTTAGGCCCATTTTTGAAATTGATATGATCACTTGAGGTCTTTATTTTGAACAAGTTCCGCTTAAAGCCTTTATTCGAGACGTTTTGTTTACTTTAAGTCATTATTTGAAATAATGTCCATTTCATACCCTTATTTGAAAAAACTAAAACACTGTCGACACTTATTTAGATTTTTTTTTTTTTTTTTTTTTGTTCAGGTTGGTCCTTCCATCAAAATTACGACCAAAAATATTCCTGATAAATGCAGATGGATATCTTAAGTGGCATTTTAAAAAAAAAGAATTCAGAAATAAGAAAATGTTAAAAGCAAAATAAATATTAAAAATAAAAAATAAAAAATTGAAAAAAAGACAAACAGAGAGAAGGCCAGGGCAATAATGGAAGAAGGAGGTGACGCTCCAGTGGGTCGTGCAATCCGCGAGGCTACAAGCCAAGGGTTGCGTAATCCCTGGCTACGACCGGCAAGAGCTCCCACCCTTCAAACCGGTGCTTGGACAGGCCCCAAACGTCCCCCTTTTATCTCTTTCTCTCGCCTCCGGATTGGTTTTATTTTATTTTTATTTTTTTAATATTTTATTCAATCACCACAAGAAAAATACACGTAGTCACTAATCTGTCCCAAATCCACATTGACGTAGAGCTAATGTAAGAGTCCACATTATTATTCCCATTTTCTTTTTAATCAAATGATTAACTCAAATAAAAAGATATATAATTTAAGGACTAGAATTGATCCACAAAAATTCAAGAACCAAGTTGAACATTGTGAATTTGTTCAGGGATCTCTATTATTTCTATCCCTTTTACCTACAACCACCATGAAAATAGATTTGAATCCATGATCTTATTTATTATTGATTGGAACAATATAAAATAAATTTATTGTTTATAGCAGTACTTTGATTTATCCGAAAATTGCTAAAAAATATAATGAAGTTACTTGAAATGAAAAATATCATTGCTATTTATACCATGAAATATCAAAAAGCTTTTTATTTTTTGATTTCTCAATATCAATCCAAAGTCCAGACATTAGATCTCATATTAGGAAAAAATTTCCTGACCACATGTTTTACCTTGCTTTCACTTAAAAATTAGCCAAAATTGATTTAGCGCTCCATGAATGAATTAAAATTTCTTGATTTATCTTAAATGTCATTCAAATTTGCCTAAGACGAAGGATTAACTTCTTTCATTTTTCTTCCTTCAGTCAAATTTGCCTTCGATGGAGGATCAAGTTTCTTCCGTCATTTTTACCTTGCTCCCCTAGTTGTACTATTAAATTAGTCCATTGCTCTTAATAGTTAGGTTTTCACTAATATATTCAGGCTTTTCAATCTCTAATTTTGTGAAACTTGTAGAGTATAAAATCTAGGGGATCGAAGCCCTTAGTTTAGGATCCACATATCGTGATGTTCATCTAAAGAAAAAAAGGTAAACATAAAATGAAGAAATGCAAAGTTCAATGCATGCGATTGCATCCACCAATCTCCAAGAGTTGTCCCACTAAGGTGGTCTGCCTATTGATGAAGGAGGCATCTTCGTCTATCTAATCACTACTTCAATTCCTATAGGGAGCAAATCTCTAAAAGGCTTGTGCTTTATTGCCTAACTGCTGCATACATCGTGGGGAGGGATTTATTATATAGACGATAGGCTCACCTATGTCGAACATTTAGGTCATCAATGGTGCGGGATAATTATAACTCAAATTAAACATTTTGTAATAAGAATGAGACTCTCATTGTAATGTTTACCAAAGCTCGTTAGAAGCTAGTTGCCTCTCCGTCACTTTTTTCACTCATAACATAAAATGCTATCACTTGAATCTAAAATCTAACACAAAACTTCAATAGCTAATTGAAGTCACCATGACATCCAGATTTTCGAGTTCAGATTTCGATTAGATAAATTGGGCATTTCATTGACGCGACTACAGTGTTTTTCTCTTAGTTGGCTACTCACGAGATAACTAGACTAGCTGGGTAGGCTATTAAGGACTTTAAGGCAGATAAACTAATAATTCGACCATGAATCGACTTCTCGACCGTGCTCATCTTTAGAGATCATTACGGCACAGTTAAAAATCTAATTAAAATCAGAGATAGGTCGGTTTGACTGAGATGAATGACCGATCGTGGGTGACTCCACTAAATTGGAAAACTCTCGTCGACCGGCACTAATTTGATTTTACTATCGTTTTAGTACCCTGTGTATGTATTTGAATCCTCGAGATTTTCACGACAATCGAGAGTCGCCAATGTGTTGAGTGTGTTTATTGTGGCTCGAAGAAAATCGACCACGGGTCATTTGTTCTAAAAAGTTCGAAAGCTACTCGATAGCCTAGGTCACACTAAAAACACATTGGAGTGACATTAACCGTCAATCGAGTCGATTTCAGAAATTAAAGATTCTGTCATGTCACAATAAATTTTAGGAACGTCGACTCGGTCTTAGAATATTTTCTAGAGATTTCGAGATTTTTACGGAAAATCGGTTCGGACGTCACGGAAAATTAGCAGAAATTCAGATTGGCTAAATCGATGGAAATTGGGACTTCTAAACCGAGCCATGGGGTGTCGGGGACTTACAAAAAATTATTTGGGATTTTTCTACAGCGAAATCGGACCTTGATTTGGGTAATCAGAGAAGAAATTGAAGATTAATAGAGTGCATTCGGAGATGGATTTTGGGGCAGAAAAATGGGCTTCAAAACTTGATTAATTGAGGATTATAATTTAAGAAAGAAATAGGGGGACAAGAAGTTAATGCAAGGGATAGACCCTTGACTTTGTTTCCCTTTTTTTTTGCTCCAATCCCTTTGAATGAAGAAGCCAGCTGCTTCCCACGATTCAGCCCTGCTTTTCTTTCATTTCCCTCGATTGAAGCCGCCCCATATCTTTCTCTGTCCAATTCACTCAGCCCCACGATCTCTCTCTCTCTCTCTCTCTTGCGGATCAACACACTCACACCAGCAATTGTTTCTCCATTTCACTACGCCAGACCTCCAATTGAACAGCCCAACATCTCCACCGAAATCTCCTTGCCACCGTCCAACGTTTGCGCTCTCTCGGTCAACCAGCAAGTCACCGAATTCCTTGGTTGACTGAGCAATTCCTGCCGCTGCCACGTCCACCGACAATCTTCAAGCAGCCATGTCCAATGAATCTGCAGCTGCCACCGAAGACCCTTCATCCGCGCCTCTTCTTCTTCAACCGCGCGAGGCCTTCCACTGAAGAAGACTCACGTCCGTGGACTTCAGCGAATTGAAGACCCCAGCGAAGCCACGTTGCGTCTTCTTCCCACGTCCATCGACGCCAACAGCTGCTCCCCATCTCTGCCACGTTGCGGTCCATTTCACCGGTCAACTGACCGCATACTCCCACGACCAGCTGCACCGAAGATTTCTACGAAGCTGCTCCTTCGTCCCCAGTTTCTCCAGCAGCTCATACAAATCCAACCACGATCGAAGTTGCTTCTTCGGTCACCTCTCCAAGCCGTGAGAAGTCCAGCATCACGTCTTCGGTCCAGCTCGCAAGAAGTCAGTCCATCGGGCCCTTGCTGTTTCTCTCGCCAGGCCCAAGCTGCAGTCCACGAGCTAACAAATTCAGCCCGTGGAATCCAATTTTGGCCCAACAGCTGGGCCTGTTTTCAGCCCAAGAGCCAAGCAGTCTTCGGCCTTTTCTCAGTCCATTGAAGTTGCATTTCAGCCCAAGCTCAGTCAGCCCATCTCAATTTGAAGCCCAGTTCAGTTTAGTTTCAAGCCCAGCATCATTTGTATTTCAGTGAGGCCCAGCAAGTTCAGCCCATCTTGGGCCCGTGATGCAAGTCGGCTCAAGTTCGGCCGCTGTCGCATCGCCATCGCGGTGGTCGGGTCTTCGCTTTTAATAAAGTGAGTTTTACTCACTAATGCTTTATTATTTTGCTAATTATGCTTAGTAGTTGGTTAGATTTAATTAAATGCGGTTAGGTGTTTAGATTAGTTTAGATCAATTAAATTAGAGACTTAATGATGCATGTTAGGTGGTTAGAAATAAACATTAGCAAGTAGGCATGCCATGTTATTAATGGAACGAGTCTCGGTAATTTTCTGGGCTTGTCTCGGCGTCCCAATCCGACATTACGAGCCTAAATTGGATTTTTATAATTATTTATTTAATTTTCGAAATTAATTATTTAATTATTTATTTTTCCGAAAATTCAAATGGGATGGCCAGTGACTGTGATTTTATGCTGATGATCGTGGCATAGTCCGTTTATTTAATTGAGCTTCATATTGTGCTAAATTGGAATTATTGTGTTTACTTATTTAATTTTCGAAATTAATTATTTAATTATTTATTTTCCGGAAATTCAACTGGGATGGCCGGTGATCGGAATTTCGTGCTGATTGTCGTGGAGCAGTCCGTTTATTTATTTGAGCTTTAATTCGTGTCGAATTGATTTAATGGTGCATTTTTAAGTTATATTCTTAAATAAGGAAATTTTGGCTATGTGACTGAGAATTGGTCGTGTATCGGTTGTCGTGATCGAAAGTGAGTTGGTAAAACACTGGAGAATGCATGTGGCCGGTGAATTGGAATGTTACCGCAGGAAAGACACGTGGCTCGGTGATTAGATTTGTCATCTTGGCGAAAAGGTAGCCTTAGAGAATGCACGTGACTCGGAGACTCAGTATGTCATCCTGAGAATGCACGTGGTCGGGTGGGACCATAAAGCCACTAAATCTTGAAAGGGTTGGGTGGGATCGTAAAGCCACTAGATCGTGAGAGGGTCGGGTGGGACCATAAAGCCACTAAATCTTGAAAAGGTCGGGTGGGACCATAAAGCTACTAAATCTTGGAAAGGTCGGGTGGGACCGTAAAGCCACTAGATCATGAGAGGGTCAGGTGGGACCATAAAGCCCACTAAGTCTTGAAAAGGTCGGGTGGGACCATAAAGTCACTAAATCTTGGAAGGTCAAGTGGGACCATAAAGCCACTAGATCTTGAGAGGGTCGAGTGGGATCATAAAGCCACCAAATCTTGAAAAGGTCGGGTGGGACTGTAAAGCCACTAGATCTTGAGAGGGTCGGGTGGGACCGTAAAGCCACTAAATCCAAGGAATTGCTTGGTGTGGGATGAATGACCTAGAAATGGTTCGGCCGGTATGGAATCGACTAAGTCGATTAGATCGATGCTTCGATCTGTGATGTGATTACTTGGGTGCATATTTGATCTGTGTTAATATGCAGGTGGAATCTAAGGCCAAGGTAAGTCCTCTAACTCATGTTGTGCATAGGCAGCCCTAAGGTGTATTAGTTTACTAATCGGGTCTTAGGGGGCAGAACTTGCTGAGACGTAGTCTCATCCCGATTTGGGGAAAACATTTCAGGACCCTGATGAAAAACCTGAGGAGAAAGAACCCGAAGAGGATGATCCAAAGTAGGATCCTGATGAGGATTGAGACTCCACTCCTATGTGATGACCTTTGCCGTAGAATCTGTTTGAGTAGAAACTAACCTTTTCAGCAAGGCTGATATATGTACATGTATGACTGAGTTGTATATATGTACATAAGGGTGTGGTTTTCAGGTTCAGGTTTCTAGTCCTACTTGTATATCCCATTGCTTTATTGTCTGGGGATTTTTATAACTGCTTCTGCATGTGCTATTGAAAAAGGAAAGGGTCGGCGATATGTAGTCCTGGGGATATCGCATTTTAAAATCGACCAAAAGTAAGGGATGTGCGCGTGTCTGAGGATCGGGCGTGATAGTCACATTATTTCAAAATTTTGTGTTCAATTCTTTTTCGACAAAAAAAAAAAAAAGTACCTGACCCAATAATTACTTGGATATAGGGGTGAGCATGGTTCGGAGTTAGGCCGGCTTACCCCTTAACCCTAAGACCAACCCGCACAAAGTGCTAGTCCTCAATTTTTGGAATCGATGACCGATTCTATTGAGCTTAGGACTCGATGAACGGATCGACCCGGTGGGTTTGGTCTAGTTCTAGGATCAACTCAAGATCAACCGATAATTTTTTATTTCATTTTGTACTCATTGAAAAAGCGATTGAGAATCGACCGACTCAATAGATTCGGTCCGGTTCCAAGGTCAACCGGGACTAACCAATAATTTTTTATTTTATTTTTTGTACTCCTTAAAAGGACAAGCGATAACCGGATGGACCCAATGGGTTTGATAACAAACGAGGTTAGCTTAGAAAGGCAAGCGGTGAAGGTCGAGTGGGGTGAGCGTCGAACAATGTGAGCATCAAGTGTTGTGCGAGGAGCAACAAGCCAAGCAAGCATCAAGTAGTAAGTAGCACGAGTGACCCAAAGAGAGCGAGGCGAGTGCCGAGTGGCAAGCAGAGAAGTTATTTCTTTCGATCTTGGGAAATTGAAGACTAAGAGAACAAATAAGACAGAAGAGAATGAGTATTAGAGGAGGATGCCGTAATGAGTTGTTTATGTCATTTTGGATGCCATGAGGAATCCTTACAAAACATTTTCCTCATTCATAAATATTGACTATTGACGTTGTAAAAAATATTAAAAATCTAAGTTACTAAAGAATAATGTAAAATTACTTGAACTCCTCACTAAATAGCTGTTTAATGTTGTTGACACAATTTATTTTAAGATTTTCTTTATATAAAAAAATTATAAATAATATATATATATATATATATATATATATATATATATATATATATATATATATATATATAGTTAAGGTTGATTTGGGTTGGACCAATCTCCTAGGACCAAGGACCGACCCAGTCTTCCTAGGAACTAGACCAAGACCAGTAGGGTTGAACCAGTCCAAGGTCGGTCCACGGTTAACCCTGGATAGATGCTCACCCCTACTTAGATCTTGACATCAATAAGTGTAAGGGAAGAACACAAAATAACAATAGCAAATTACGATAGAATGGAATTGATGATGATGAAAAATCAAATTTGAATGGGATTAGATTGCCGAATAAGAAGGAGAGTTATTTAGTCTTTGGTTAGTAAAATCAAACACACATTCATTCTCATTGTGTTCACTTGATGATAAATATTTATATGAATAATAGATTCTCCTTCATTTTGCTAGTAAGCATGATAGATTTAATTTTCAGTAACCAAAATCACATTACAAAGCTGTAGCTGCAGAGACCGCACTTATGGAGGGCTTTAATACATATACATTCCGAAATATTCAAAAGAAAAACGTGAACATTATGAAAAGATTATAAATTGTAATCAAGTCCATCTCCATCTCCTTTCATTTAGAATTGAGAAAATTTCAGATTCTCGAAGCATGATGGATCGGGCCACTTTTGTAGTTTAAAACAGAATTCAATCTCAAGTATCTCCAATGATTCTGGACAATCTGGAATCTCTACCAGCTCGGGACAAAACTCCAGATGAATTGCCTTAAGCTTCTTCAAGCTAGTTAGATCAGGCAACTTCGCCAATTGTAATAACTCGAGCTTTAATGTTCTTAGATTCTCCAAACCTTCAAGGCCTTCAATCTCTGTTAGTTCCTTACAATTACCTATTTCCAAAAGTGATAAGGTTTTCAAATTGGAAATATCATTTGTTGCTTTTATTCTCTTGCAACCCCAGATACGAAAGTATGATAAATTTGTCGGAATCCGTGGTAGGCATTGCAAATTAGGGCAATGGATATGGAGTTCCTTTAGCTTAGAAAGGAGAAAAAGATCGAAAGATAAGGTGCTGATATCAGGACAAAACAAGTCCAAGACCTCAAACATAGGTAATCTTCCAATCCCCCAAGAACTTGGATCTACTTCAAGTTTTAAAGGATGCTTGAATCTTACCCATAACTTCAATATTCTCAAATTTAATAGGTTTGAGAGTTCGACATTGTCTCCATTGAGAATGTGTTAATGGTTAGAGTGATAAGACTTTTCGGAAGCTATGGCATCGTTGGAATTTCACCGCCGCGAGGTACGGACACGGAGTGCCAAAATTTGACACGGAGGGACACTTAAGTGTCAAAACTTTGAAAATGTACACTTAAGTGTCTGTTTCAGAGTAAAGTTGATCACTTAAGTGCCACTCAGGTAAAATTCGGCCAAATTGCTGACGTGGCAATTTTCCGGCGAGATTAGTGCAAAATGGCATCATTTTGCACGCTGATATAGTGAGAAAATGCAAAAACGGCGTCGTTTTTTGCTCGACATGTAAATAATTAATATAAAAATTAATTAAATTTATTTAAACTATTCTAAAAAATTTAAAAAAGGGGGCTGAAGGGGGTGGCTAAGGGCCGGAGCCCTCGTCGTTGCCACCTCCCCACCGTCATTGGGAAGGGATGGCGATGGAGGGCGAGGTCGGCCAGAGCCGAGGAGGCGGCAATAGCGAGGGCTCGGCCCTCGGCGGCCCCCTTCGGCACCTTTTTTTTTTTTATTATATAATTTTAAGTTTTTTTAATTTTTTAGAATATTTTAAATAATTTTAGTTTTAAATTTAGTTTAATTACTTTTTATTTTAATTATTTACACGTTAGAGCAAAAACACTATTTTTGCATTTTCTCGCCGCATCAACGTGCAAAATGACGCCATTTTGCACCAATCTTGCCGGAAAATTGCCACGTCGCCAGTTTGGCTGATTTTGGCCTGAGTGACACTTAAGTGGTCCATTTTACTCCGAAACTAGCACTTAAATGTACATTTTCAAAGTTTTGACACTTAAGTGTCCCTCTCGTGCCAAGATTTGGCACTTGGGTTGTACTTCGCCCACCGCTTGCTAACACCAATTTTCTCAAAATTGGTAGCTTCCTAATATCACTAGGAATTTCTTTCAACTTTGCTGGATATCTCCCTGCTCTAGCTGTTAGAGCTTGCCCAACATTCCAATGGTGCTAGGTAGTTTTCTTTCGGGGCAATTGCACATCTTTAGCACTTTTAATTTCTTCATATACCTAGTTGAATCTAGAAACACCCTAACACCAGTTTTCGTTTGATCTACCTCAACGAGTTTCTCCAACATTCCAATGGTGCAAGGTAGTTTTCTTATGGGGCTATTGCGCATTTAACACTTTCAATTTCTTCATATACCCAATTGAATATGGTAAAACCTTAACACCAGCTTGTCGATAGATCTAACTCAATCAATGAGTTGAAATGGTTGTCCATTAATGAGAGCTCGCTGATGCCGAGCAACCAACAAAACTGAATTTATTCAATGATGTACCTTTGACCAAATTGAGAATTTTCAGACTCTTCATTCTTCTCCATTCAGGATCTCTTTTATAGATGTAGAGTCAAGAAGAATTTCTATCAAAGATTCCATCGCCTCCATCTAGCTTTTGGAGACTTCTACAATCCTTCAAGTTTAAGAAGACTAAGTTCTTAAGGTGACCAATGGACGAATCAATTTCAGCCAAACGCTCACATCCTTCGAGAATCGTTGCTCTAACTTCTTATGAGAAGAAAAATCTAGAGTTCTATTAAAATCACATCTAATTAGATTTAGGACCTTCAAATTCTTAGCCAACTGAAAAGAAAACACATTGCTCTTCAGGTTAAATTAAGACAACCTATAACAAAAAGAACATGCATTTATTTTATCTGAAAAATCGTACCTTGATGTGGCTCCATCCTTGCTTTGTTCACCAGATTTTACTCCTTGAGAAATCAAGGCTTACTAGCTTCCTCATGGAAATATGAGACAATTAGATATCACTAGGGAAGTTATTCCATGAAAGCCATCTCAATTCTAGAAGGATAAGTGGGCCAAATAAGCCTTGAAAAAACTTGGGTCTTTAAGAAAATTGACCTGCGAATATTTTTCATATAATCACCCATTAGAGAAAAATGACTATTAAGGGCTTGACCTATAGTCCATTCGAAGGAACCTTAGATTTGAAAGACTTTCTAAGAATTCTTTCATCAAGGAGTATCCAGATAATTCAGTAAGCTCAAGACATATTGCTTCAATGCTTCCAATTCCATGATCACTACCTCCACTCTGCCAAAAATAAAAACATAAAACGGAAGTTGGAAAAAACCATGATTTACCGAGTTGATATCCTTCAAGGGGAAACAATATTCTCCTAACATTGAAAACGATTGATCAACCTCATTGGTAAGTGCTATAAATCATAAATCAACTCTATAGAAATGAAAACCCAATGGAATATGTTGATGACCAATCTTCTTTTAAAGGAATGAAGCTGTACTCTTTAAAACATCCAATGCCTATGCATGTGTGACATCTAGATTTTTGGGTTCCAATTTTGACTGGATAAGTAGGGCCATTTTTGTTCAGTTGAAGCCAGGGATTGGGAAATTATGATGCAAGTTGGATTATATGATAGGAAAAGTCATGAAATGGACAAGGATACCTTGATGGATTTATTTAGGCTTCAATTGAAATTATTTGTTTGAGAATTGAACAAATTTGAGTAAGACTGAAGAAGAAAACTTAGCAAAATTCGTATGCCCATAGACCCAACATTTTAAATTACCTTAAAGCTTCTAGAAGGGGCATTTTTGGCAAGGAAAAGGGAGTGGAAGACAGCTGGATTTGTGGGGCCAAAGAGAGAGAGAGAGAGAGAGAGGAGGAGAAAACCGGTTTCCCCTCTCTCCTCCGTGGGGCATCTCCATCTTCTTCCCTTTCTTTGGGATTTCTTCTTCAGCAACAACCGAAGAAGCCGAAGTAGCAGCAGCAGCTCCGCCGTCGCCGCCTCTTGCCGCCGTCGTCGCACGCCACTGCACACCGTCGGAGTTGCCGTCGTCGCCATCTTGCTGCTCGCGCGCAGCTTCGCCCTCTCTCTCTTCCTCCTCCCGCTCGGTCTGTTCGAAGGCGTAAAAGCAAAAACAGAAGCAACATCCAGCGTCACCAAAAGGAGCCGCGACCAGCTGCTGGACGCCGCCGCACCGGAGCTGACGCCGCCGCACCGGAGCTGCCGCCGTCCCGTCTGCTTCCCGCTCGCCTACCATGCGCCGTCTACCCTGGTCCGAACGAGCTACTGTCCAGCCTCTGTTCCGCCTTTGTTTAGTCCCATTCAGCCGCCTCCGGCCACCACTCGACCTCCTCCGGCCATTGTTCGGCCTCACTGGAGTCCCCTCGCCCTCCGTCGGCCCTGTCCAGCTCGAATCAGCGTCGGAACCACCTCAACTAGCCGCGCACAGAGAATTCGAAAATGGGTATGGCAAGTGGACGTTGGCCCGTTTTGGCCGTTTTCCAGAGCCCGGATGCTCGATCCGCTTTGAGGAAAGTCGATCCTCGCGTTGAACCCGTCGTTTTTGAGTGAGTTTTGCTCACTAATGCCTTCTTGGTTTTGCTAATTACACTTAAAGGTTGATTAGCATTAATTAAGTGTAATTAGGTTGTTAGATTAGAATAGATTAGCAATTATTAGTTAATTTCATTACATATTAGTTAGGTGATTAGTGTACTTAGATAGAGAATTGCCTATAGTATTTATTGGATGTTTCATGGGATTTTTCCCGACTCTTATCGGGTGTTAATTAGGCAATTCGAGCCTAAACGGTATTTTTAGGAATTAAATATTAATTTTCGAAATTAATTATTTAATTAATTATTTTCCGAAAATTCAACTGGGATGGCCAGTGACCGAAATATTATGCTGATGACCATGATGAAGTCCGTTTATTTAATCAGGCTTTATTTTGAGCTAAATGGAATTTTTAATATTTATTAATTAATTATTTTTCGAAAATTAATGCTGAGGTGATTGACGACCGGAATTTTGTGCTGATTGTCGTGGCACAGTCCGTTTATTTATTTGAGCTCTACGTTGTGTGAAATTAAATAAATTGTGATATTTTAGGGATTTACCCTAAATTGATTGAAATTGAGTGAAATTGAATTATTGATTGGTAGATGGCCTAGTTAGCAATTGTAATGCCTTGTTGAGCTGTAAGTGGAGAGAGTGGTGAGAGCTAACCGAGAATTCTATTGGCTAAGACCGATCAAGTACGTAGTATAGACAGGCGTGGTTTGGTGATAAAGTACATCATTGTGCGAAAACGGCGCCTTAAAGAACGCACGTTGACCGTCTATGACTTATGGTAGGCGTGGTTCGGTGATTAAGGATATTACGTGCGAAAACGGCGCCTTAAAGAATGCACGTAGACTACCTATGAATCGTGACAGGCGTGGTTCGGTGATGAAGGGCATCACTATACGAAAACGGCACCTTAAAGAACGCACGTAGACTGTCAGTGATTTGTGACCTATGACGGGCGTGGTTCGGTGATGAGGAATATCACTGTGCAAAAACGGCGCCTTAAAGAACGCACGTAGACCGCCTGTTACTTATTTCACCTTGGCAAAAGCGATGCCCAAGAGAATTAATGGAGCTCTATGACTAAGTGTATTATTGGAGGTTTTATGGGATGGAGTGAATGACCTAGAAATGGTCCAACTGACATGTAATTGATTAAGTCGATTAATCTTTGCCTTGATTCGATGTTGTGACTCGATTGATTGAATGAGAATGATCGTGAGTGGTCTTGTTGGCATGTAATCGACTAGGTCAATTCGATCGATGCTTCGATCTGTGATGTGATTGCCTGGGTGCCTATTTGATCTGTACTAATATGCAGGTGTAATATGAGGTCAAGGTAAGTCCTCTAACTCATGTTGTGCATGGGCAGCCCTAAGGAGTATTAGTTTACTAATCGGGTCGTAGGGGTAGAACTTGCTGAGACGTAGTCTCATCCCGGTTTGGGAAAACATTTCGGGACCCCGATGAAGAACCTAAGCGAAAGAACTCGAAGAGGAGTATCGAAGGAGAACCCCGAGGATGATCCAGTAGGATCCTGATGACGTTTGCTATAGGATCAATTTGAGTAGAAACCAATCGTTTTAGTATGGCTTGTATATGAACATAAGGGTGTTGGTTTTCAGGTTCAATTTCCTACTCCTGCTTGTATATCCTATTGTTTTATTGTCTGGGGATTTTATAACTACTTCCGCATATGTTATTGAGAATGAAAAGGGTTGGTGATATGTAGTCCTGGTATATCGCATTACAAAATCGACCAAGCTTGAAGGATGGTCACGTTACCGAGAGTCGGGCGTGACAACATGAGTCCACACCCATTGTTGCTTCTCTAGTTTCTTACCACTTCCTTGTTGTGTAAATTTTCTTCCAATATCACTTAACAAATCATGCATCCACAGTCGATTATCTTCTCTAATCTTTATCAGAGATGTTTCTAGAGGATTCCAAGGGAAAGATGAGGATTGTATTTATAGCTTTCGCACATGTGAATCACATTTCTTTTATCATACCCAATGAAAACAAGCAACATCAATAAATATTTTTCTTTGGTTATCATTTAATGTCACAAAGTGCTAATGATCAAACTCTTTTCAACATCCTCTAGAGGAGATTCTTCTAGCTTCTTTGATGTGGCATCCCACTTTTCTACGCTTTTTCCAGATAAAAGATACCTATTACCTCAAGAGCTAAAGGAAGACCACAAGAAAATATTTACTGCTCTTTCAGAGTGAGAGATGTATTGCTCCACGGGATAATCTCTTCTAAAGGCATGTTTGCTAAAGAGTTTAAGAGAATGATCAAAATCCATGCTAGTAAGTTCGTAAGTCTCATCAACAAGTGTAGTTTTGTAAGTCTCATCATTAGGTGTGGGCACTTTGAGAATTACCCAGTCTCTAGTGGTTATGATGATCTTGCTTCCCTTGCCAAACCACTCACACTTCTGGACGAGCGCATCAAGTTGACTTGCTTTGTCAGCATCATCAAAAGAAGAACTTTTTTATTGTGTAACCTTTGCTTGATCACCTTTTTCCCTTTCATGATATTGTTGATATTAGAACGTTGTCTTCTAAGGATGGTCGATATGAGCTGCTTTTGCAAGCTCTCTCGCTTCTCGATGTTTGAAAGGAAGCAACAATCAGAAAAATCTTTAGAAAGTCAATTGTACACTATTTTGGCAAGAGTCATTTTTCCCATGCCACTAACACCATGGACTCCAACAAATCTTTGTTTCAAGGTTGTGTGCACCTATCATCCTCATAATTTCATCCACATGATTGTCTAATTCGCATTCGACGAAGCAATCATACACTTGCAAGTAGGCAATGTTCAACTCAGTCAAAACATCATTCACAACTTCCTTCACAAATTCACCTTTGCCTCGATAGTATCGGAGGAAGAAGCATCGAGACATTAGGTTTAGTAGAGCAAAATAATGCATCTAGAACAAACAGTCTGTGTATGATATAATTAAATACCTATTTTGCATGCTATGGAGATCGCATCCCTTTAGTTCTCCAACCTCTTTAAGAGCAGCCTTCCAGTTGTTGATAGTCTCATCATCAAACCGCTTCCTGTTTAAATGAGAAACAATGGTGTTGCCATAGTGCTCATTTTGGTATTTGATCTCGATGGTGCAACATTGTAGAAAATGGGCATGATCTTTTGTCCCCCTGTGTTCTTGCTCTCCACCATCTTGACCAACTCCCTAAGGCACCATGGACTATCAACATATCCTTCAAAAAAAGATTGGTATTGAGATCTTTGAGTATTGAATTGCTTGGAGAAGCTAGCTGCTGATCTCTTCCTTGGTGCGGAGCTCTTCATCGTCCCTATATGCCCGAAGTCAAGCATCAATCATGCTGACATGAAGGTAATCAGCAATGTTCGTACGAGTATCTGGTCCTCTGAAGCTCAAAAACACTTCGTAATCATATCATGATGACTCCTCCATTTCCTGATTATCAGAAGAGTCGTTCCACATATTTATTTGTTTTCCGCACACGCTAACCTTATAAGGCTCCATTTATTACAAAAGACATAAAATAGCAGCAATTGCTGTTAAAGCAAAGTTCAACCACAAAGGTTCATGCAAATTCTTTGTGCAACAACGATTTAGGATGCTACCTGAAAATAATGACCATGTGTAGGTTGATGTGGCTAGCTTCTAAAGAAGCAAATGTTGAGATAAGTTTGAAGTCAGTGTAACAAGATATCGTGAGGCTAAGATCTATCAAAAGCTTGATGTTAAAATAAAATAAACAAAGCACCTATCGAGGAAATTTTTCCATGTCCAGCTAAGCCCTGCTCCAATAACGCAGCATCTCCATGTTGAACTAACAATGATGCTGGTAATTAATACATAAACAAAACTTAATGATAGAAATTACTTGAACATGAATAATTTACTTAATGCAATCACTACCTAACGGTTAAACAGGATCTGCTGTTGCTGCCAAATTGCGGAAGTAAATATAACAAATGTCAAACACGCAGAGAGTTGACTATCACCTTCTCAAATTTTGCATAGAATAGCTATCAAATATTATGACATCGCAGGAAAAATAAGTTGAATCAATTGAGCTAGTTTCATCCAGCTTCTCAATAAAAAGTAACAATAAAAATCAAAGAAACGAAAACTAAAGAGCAACTTGAATGGCCCGACTTATTTTGAGAAAATTAAATATGTAGAGGAGGAGGTGGAGTTCTCACTTCCACTCATCCACTTCAAAACAGAACACCGACTATAGAATGCACTCAGAGCTTACGGGGGTTTCTGGTAGGGAATGGAGCGAGGCAGTTGAGCACGATCGTCGTCCTCCTTCACAGAGCTTACGAAGTGCCTTGAGTTGTAGTTGAAGCAGGGCTCACCTGGACATAGAAAAATGTCCTGATTTGAGCAAAAGACCCATAATACTATTCCCTCAAATAGGTGGTATTTTTTTATCCTATATGATTCAAGCGACTCACTGTTGGAAACTAGCCTGTTCAAAGACACATTCTCCTTGATGGCCAATTTTTAGACCCTGTAGCAGCAAAAGTTAGATTCGTGTAAAATCTGTAGATAGGAAACTGAAAAGAATGCTCAATTATAAGTTGCGGGTCATGGATCACTTTTTCTGTGTTTTGCCTTGACAGATCCATCATAACCAAAATGTAGAGATCTGCTTTGTGTAAATATAACGAAACCCAATACACAAATGCACCTGCTCAGAGTTCCATCACTTTCGATTCAGCCACTAATCCGATTTACGTTTTTGTATTTTCCAGTGATCAGAAAATGAAGGAGAATCGAAAGACAAAGAACAAAAAATTAAAAAACACAGCAGGAAGAAGATTGATAGAGAAAGGGCGACAGACCTCGAGGTTGGAGCGAGAGCTGCAGAAAGAAGGAAGATGAGTTCGAGACCAGATGAGAGGGAGAGAGTCAAGGATTGAGGCGGACAAAGTAGGAGGAGAGTTTGTAAGGTTTTGCTGGCTTCTCGTCGGTATAGGATGGGTATTTTAGCAATTTTATTATTCTTTAATAGTGATAATAACTTTAAAAATTCTACAATCTATCGTTCACGTCAAATCCCAAACTGCCAATGAAAGGTCGATTTTCATCAAAGATACCGATTTTGATTTTTTTGTGATGCAAAATTAATTTGGGTCATAAGGTGTAGATTTGGGTAATTCAATTTGGTGTAAATGTGCCATATAGGTAAGACTTTAGGATTCTTAATGGCATTTAGATGATGTTCTTTGATCAAAACTCCGCAAATTCTTTTTTGTAATTCTATATCATCATGAAAAAATGATAACTCGACCTGGATTGTTTTTTCAGTTCTGGTCTATGCAGATTGAGTAACAAAATATATACATCCTTTATGTCCAAGTCAGGTCGGTTATTAGACTATTAGTGGAGACTCAAATCGAACCAGTCTATTGACCCTCCTAGTGGCTGCCATTTTATTACTTTGTAGGAAAATTGGTTGGATTTTGGTCAAAGCATATCAATTGCCAAACAGGTTAAGAAAAGATTGTAGCGCATTGATGAGTGAAATCAAATATTACTTTCATGCTAATTGCAAAATGTAGCCAATTTTCAATAATCATCAAAGAAGTTTTTGTTTTCTTTTTTATTGAAAATCATCACAGAAGCTTACCCCTATGTTTATTTCGATCAAGAATGTATCTAGTTCACAAAGAAGTCAAGATTCAGAAAACATTTTTCAAAAACTGATAACTTGTATTTCTTTAAAAAAAAAATGATTGAATAAAAAAGTTTCATCATCCATGAAAATAGCAAGAAATAAATTATTATCGATATCCCCAAAGAAGAGACGTCACTAATCCGATTGCTTCTCTACCACTACTAGACTTTGAGGAGAAAATATCGGGTAGATCTTGAAAGCACAAGGAAAGTACTCAACCTATGACTACATTAAAAATCGGAAAAATATTTCGATTTTTTAATTTTTTGTTTTCCACATTCCTATTATTAGGCTGCATTTGGTCGTTTAGATTTTTAATCAAGATAGAACTGAATATGATATGATATGAAATTTAGAAGATTTTGATGTATTCTATCTATTGTATAGTGATTGCAGTAATAAAGTTATATATATTCACATTATATCATATACATTATTTGGTATAAACAACACATTAGTAAAAATAAACCAAAAATATTATAAATGGAGATGGTAAAAATATCCCGTGACACTCTTGCTTTATTTTATTTAGTTTTTATTTTATTTTCCTCTATTTTATTAATTAATTTCCTTTTTATTTTTCCCCTCCCATCATTCTCTAATAAAATGTTATTAACTAGTAGATTGTACTAATATAACCAAAATGCTAAAATATCTAAAATATATAATAAATATAAATATATATTTATATTTATATATTGAAATTTATTTTATAAAATATAATTTAAGTTAGAATATATAAAAATAAAAATAAGATTAAATTAAAAATAACTAAATTATTTTTTTTGTTATTTTGAATTTCTTATATTAGAATTCAAATGTTATTTATATTGAGATATAATTTTATTTTTATTTTTTAATTTAAAAAATTTATCCTTCGAGAAAAATAACTATCACTCGTGACACTCTTGCTTACTTTATTCTATTTTTCTCTCTTTTATTAGTTAATTATTATTTTTATTATTTTTCCCCTTCCGATCGTTCTCTAATAAAATTTTATTAAATAAAAAACTATACTAATATACCTAAAATACCTAAAATATATCATAAATATAAATATTAATTTGTATTTATATATTGAAATTATTTTATAAAATTAAATTAAATTTGAATATATAAACGAAGATAAGATTAAATGAAAATAACTAAATTTTTATTTTTTTATATTATAATTCAAATATTATTTATATAGAGATATAATCTTAATTTTGTTTATTTAAAAAGTCTATCATTCAAGAAAATAACTTTCCTATTTTGGATATTAGAAATCCTATTCACATTTATTCCACTTCTCCCATGGGATAATTTTATTTAATTTATATCTCTCTAATATTCCCTTTATCTTGTTTTGAGCATGCACCAAACACAGGATAAGATAAATTTTGCTTATCTCAAATTTTGTCTTAACCATTAGATGCAGTCTTATGGTTCACTTTCTCTTGCTCTTTACTCTCTCTCTTCTCACTTTCTTTTATTCCACTTCCTCTCCTTGACATTCCTAAATGTAAACTCCAAAAGGAAAATCCGTTAAAACGTGGCTAGTCACATCATGGTAGCAGCCGTTGCGATTTTGCGATTGTAGCCGGCATGATCGGTCACCACCGTTTGCTGGTCTCCTGGGTGGCAAAATAGAGCATGCCCATGTCTCCATTGCAGTCATCGCCCCTCTTGTGTTGCCTTGCTAACCGTCAAGATTCGTTGTTCGCAACCCTTTTCCATCACTATTTGTCGTTCACTATCACGGCAATCACAATTGCAGGGCGAAACACTTTTGGTGGGTTCCAAAATCGGCGCCATTTGCATTGGTTATTGCTATGACTATCCAAGGTTGTCTACTATCCATGATCTGCTAGAAAAATAATTTAAAAAAAAAAAATTAATGCTTATGTGACTACTCTTAAGGTGGATTTAATAATCATTCTATTTCTGGAAACAATTTTCGTTTATGAAAAACAATTTTTGAGCATTTGAAGGCGTTTGATAACTCTTAAGTAGGACTATTAAATTTCTTTGTTTCTTTTGGTTATTTTATACTTATTATATTTTTCTTTTTTCTCTCTTTTTTCATTTCCTTTTCTCTTCTTCTTCCTCATTCTTTAGGCCAGTCGCTGGCCACAGCAATGGCTGATGATTGGCTATGCGAGGTCCGATGAGCTTGTTAGAGGCTCGCCTAAACATCGATGAGGCTTGGCCTTGTCTAAATTTGTGAGGCTAAGTCTCGCAGTAGCTAGGCGATCCTCTAGCGAGCTCACCGAACCTCGCCCTAGCTTGACAAGCCTTCAATAAGCTCGCTAGGCCTCGCTCGGCCAATCATCGGCAGTGGCGGCGATGGCCGGGTGGCCGATGACCGGTTGGGAGGAAGAAGAAGAGAGAAGGAGAAAAGAAAAAAAGAGATAAAAAAAAAAAAAAAAGATTGGGTTTGATTTTGGAATTATTCTCTAGAATAAAAAAGCAATTTTTTTTTTTTTTACTTCTTCATTTTGTTTTAAATCTATTTTTAGAAACAAATTTGTTCTCGAGAACAAAAAAATTACCAAGTGGAGTTATTGTTCTTTTTTTGTATTGTGAACAAAAAAAAAAAAAAAAAAAAAAAAAATAGAATCAGTCACTATTGTGGAAGTTAACAAATAAACCTTTAATCTATTATGAGAATAACAGCATATTTTGGGCACAAAAAATAAATAGCAAATAATTAGAAATAGTAATGGAGTCCACTCTATTAAGAATTTGTAACTCACAACATGTGTACTATTATTCTAACAATAGCCCAAAAAATAAATTTATTTTTTCTAATGAATTTTGGGCAAAAGTTGTGGCAACCAAGTCGGGCCTGAATTTTGACATCGTGCATAGGATGTGGGGCACCGTCAGACTGTGTTTTCGATTCTAGATGGACTTTCTCTGGCAATTGATTCGTCTAGGAGGTATAACATGCCAGTATAGAACAACTTAATATCCCAAACCCAATTCTTTTCGTCTCATTCATCTTGAATACAAACAAATCTGTACAAAAAAATCATTTTTCTTAGAACAACAAGGATTTAATATTACAATGACTTTCATAGTTAATAACAAATGTTTCAATGGCTTGTCAAAAAACTAGGAATCGACTCCACCATACCCATTATTATTAAATAGCACATCACACAAGTATTAATATTATTTGCATCGACTAAGTTTTATTTCATCTTCCTTTACTTAAGATAATTTTTTTTTAAAATTATTATTATTTAATTTTTTAAAAAGAAAAGTGCCAGAAGGGCTTGGGGCTGGGCCTTCGCCCCAGCCCCTTTCCTCTTTCTCTCTCCACCTGGGCCGGGCCCATCCCTTATATTTCTTCCCCGGCCCGACCGGCCTCCTTCCCCCACCTTCTTCCTCCCTCTCTCAGGCAATTGGGGACGCCGGAGCAGAGGAGCAGAGAGCAGATGGGGTAGGTGGGTGACACGATGGGAGCAGTCGGCCGGACGTCCGGCCGGAAGCAGGCCCACCTTCCTCGAGGTACGGGCGGAGGGGTCGTTTAACCCAATAAAAGAGGGGGACAGAGTGAGTCCGAGGGTGGAAAAAACCGGTGGACATCGTGAGCGGAGAGAGCTGAGTGAGAGACTGAGCGAGGGAGTGTTCTCCATCGACAAACATACTTGAAACCCGGCCGACAACCCACCGACGTTACCCCTCTTCCCGGGCTGAACCCACGGTAGGATCTTGTTTGTTGTTCTTTTGGGTGCATCGAGCCCCCAAGGATTCTGGCTTGGAGGGGCACGAGGCGACCGGACATAGTCTGATCCTTCAATTAGCTCTAACACAACTGTAATGCGTGAGTCCATGTCGACATTTCCATTTTCTTTTTTACGGAAGGAACAACTCAAGTAACAAGTATATAATTTAATTAGTCGATTGAACAAAAATAAATTGAAGAACCAGGTTATCCGCTAGGCAATAGCTTTAAATAATGAAAAGAATAATGATAAATGCTTAGTTTTAAATAATCACTTACCACAAAAAAAAAAAAAAGCTGCAATAACCTATTAAATAAGCTATTATTTCAAGCATTTAGTGATCAAGTCTTCTTCTTTTTTTCCCTAAAAGAAAATCAACCCCACAACCATTTAATTCTTTGACATTAGCAAGCGTAGTTGAATAATAGGAAATAGGGACAAAATCATATGTTGGCAAGTCCAATCGGTGAAAGACAAAATAAATCAAATTTGAATAAGCTTGGATTGCCAGATAACAACAACCAATCAGAAGTAATCTTATTCCTCGAAAGATTACTAGTCCTTATGAGCAAAGAAGGAAGCAGAATTCCAGCCCAATACCTTCTTATAATCTTCCGAAAAGACTATATTTTATCCATATCGATTTATATCAGCAGAAGATACTCATTCATTTTGCTACGAAGCATGACTGATTTATTTTTGAGTAACCAAAATCACATTATAAAGTCGGAGAGACGGCACTTATCAAGAGCCTTAATACATATGTGATGCAAAAATAGTGAAAAGAAAACGTCAACAGTACACTAAGGGTAACTGCGTTTGCAAAATGTAATCAGATCAAACTCCTTTTGTTGAAGTTGAATATGTAGATGTTTGGAGCCCGATGTAGCAAGCAGCATATTCCAATCGAGGTTAATATCAACGACCTCCACTGAGTCTAGACTACACCGAAACTCAAAATGCTCAGGACAATCATCTAGACGAATCTTCTCGAGCTCCTTTAAGTTAGTCAGATGAGGGAACTTCGCCAATGATGGAAGTCTCTTGAGCTCTAATTCTCTCAAATTCTGCAAACCTTCAAGGCCTCGAATCTCCGTTAGCCTAAGACAATCTAGAACTAACAACTTTTGTAATGATTTCAAATCCGAGAGATCATTTGTAGTTTTCCACCCATCACTCGCCCCTATCCATAAACATGACAGATTTGTCGGAAGCCTAGGTAGGCATTACAAATTCTTGCAGTGGAGAATGAGTTCCTCCAGCTGAGAAAGAAAACTGATATCGGGCGATAGGGTGGTTATACTTGGAGAACACACATTCAATATTCTCAAGTTTAATAGGTTCGAGAGTGGCAACATCTTTATTGAAGTCGAAACAAAACGTAGATCTATCAAACTTTCTGAAAGCTGTGGTGCCGCTGAAATTCCACAGATATTCACCCGCAATCTTTTCAAAAATCGTAGCTTCCCCATATTATCGGGAAGCTCTCCTCTCAGCTTTGCAAATGCCCCTACCTTTTAACTCTTCAAGCTTCTTCAAATTTCTGATGGTACTGGATAAGTAAGTTATGTTGCTGTTGACCAAATTTAATACTTGCAAATTCATCATGTTTCCAATTGAATCAGGCAACTCCTGAATCGCTGAACCCGATAGATCCAACTCGGTTAGTGAATTGGAATTTTTTATTGACTCAGGCAGTCGAATCAAAAGGTTATCCACTGATGATGCTGTGCAACCAATGAAATTGAACTTATTCAGTGATCTACATTTAACCAAGCTGAGAATTTTTCCATTTTCTTCATCTTTCTCCATTCAGGGATCTCTTCTATTGATGGAAAGTCCAAAAGAAGTTCCCTTAAGGATTCAAGTTCCCCTATCTCCTCTGATGCTTGTAGAGATTATAACAATCCTTCAAGTCTAAGAAGACTAACCTCAAGGGAAAAATCAATGAATCAATTTGAGCCAAACTCCTACATCCTTTGAGAGTTAGCCGCTCTAAATTCACCAGAGAAGACAAGTCTGGAATTTCATGCAATTCTTGGCATCCAGTCAGATTTAGGACCCTCAAATTCCTAGCCCGCTGAAAAGACAACATATTGCTCTTCAAGTAAAATTAAGATAACATACAACAGAACACACATTGATTTTATCTGAAAAATCGTACCTTGATGTGGCTCCATCCATCCCATTCTTTTGTGATGTTACTCCTTAATAAATCAAGGATTACTAGCTTCTTCAGGGAGAAATTGGTCAGTTCATATTCCATAGAAAAGTAGTTCATGAAAGCCATCTCAACTCTAAAAGGATAAGTGGACCAAATGTTCTTGAAGAAAATTTGACTGCCGGTAATATTGGAAACGATCCACTTGAGTAAGAATAGACACCGAGTCTCCATTGAAGTCATTGCCATCCACTTGAGCAATGGACTTTTGTTTACTCGAAGGAACCTTAGATTTGGAAGAGTAGTTAAGAATTCTTTTATCAAGGAGTATCGAGATAGTTCATCGAACTCAAGACATATTGCTTCAATGCTTTCAAATTCATGAACATCACGTTTATTCTGCCAAAATAAAAACAGTAAACAGAAGTTAGAAAAAACGATGATTTACAGCGTTGATATCCTTCAAGGGGAAAACAATTAATTCTTCTCCTAGCGTTGAAAACAATTGATAAGCCACTTCAGTAAATGCACTGGAAAGTCTGGAATAATAAGTGCACTGGAAAGTGTGGAATAATAAATCAACTCTGTAGAAACAAAAACCAAAACAAATATGATGGTGACCAATCTCCTTTTAAAGGAATGAAGCAGTACAATTTACCTGCATTTTTCCAGAACATCCAATACTTGCTCATCAGTCCACACCCATGGTTGCTTCTTTGGTTTCATGCCACTTCCTTGTTGTATAGAATTTCTTCCAATATCTCTTAACCAATCATGCATCCACAGTCAGTTATCATCTGTAATCTTTATCAAAGATCTTTCCTGGAGAATTTGAAGAGAGTGTTTAGGAACAAATTTACAGCTTTCCCACATGTGAATCACAATTCTTGTATCATACCCAATGAAGAAACAAGCCACATCCAGAAATATTTTTCTTTGGTTTTCATTTAATGCGTCAATGCTGATCATCAACTTCCTTCGAACAACCTCTTGAGGAAATTCTTCTAAATCCTTTAATGTGGCATCCCACTCCTCTATCCTTTCTCTGGATAAAAGAGAACCTATAGTCTCAAGAGCTAAAGGAAGACCACCACAAATTTTGACTGCTCTTGTAGAGTGAAAGATGTATTGCTCTATGGGATAATCTCTTTTAAAAGCATGTTTGCTGAAAAGTTGAAGAGAACGATTGGAATCCATGCCAATAAGTTCGTAAGCCTCATCAACAAGTATAGGCACATTGAGAATTCCACGATCTCTAGTTGTTATGATAATCTTACTTCCCTTGCCAAACCACTCATGCTTTTGGACGACCGCATCAAGTTGACTTGCTTTGTCAGCATCATCAAGTAGAAGAAGCACTTTTTTATTGCATAACCTTTGGCCAATCACCTTTTTCCCTTCCGTGATATTGTTGATATCATAATGTTGTCCTCTAAGGATGGTCGATATGAGCTGATTCTGCAAGCGTGTAATCTCTATTTCTCGGATGTTTGAAAGGAAGCAACAATCGGAAAAATCTTTAGAAAGTTGATTGTACACTATTTTGGCAAGAGTTGTTTTTCCCATGCCACCAATACCATGGATTCCGACAATCTTTGTTTCAGGGTTGTGTGCACCTATCAGCCTCATAATTTCATCCACATGTTTGTCTATGTCAACTAAGCAATCAGGTACTTCCAAGTAGGCAGTTTTCAACTCAATCAAAATGTTATTGACGACTTCTTTCACAAATTCACCTTTGCCTCTGATAGTATTGAAGGTAAAAGCATCAAGACATTAGGTTTGGCTAAACACAATAATGCATCTAGAACAAATAGTCCATATGTGATAAATTTAAATACCTGTTTGGCATGCCATGGAGATCCCATCCCTTTAGTTCTGCAACCTCTTTAAGAGCAGCCTTCCAGTTTTTGATAGTCTTATCATTGAACCGCTTCTTGTGAGAAACAATTGCATTGCCGTAGTGATCTTTCTGGTGTTTGACCTCAGATGGCGCGACATCATAGAAAATGGGCATGATCTTTTGTCCCCTTGTTTCCTTGCTCTCCATCATCTTGACCAACTCCCTAAGGCACCATGCACTATCAGCATATCCTTTAGAAAAGATTGGTATCGAGATCTTTGACTGCTGAATTGCTTGGAGAAGCTGGCCGCCGATCTCTTCCCCAGGGCGGAGCTCTTCATCGTCCCTAAATGCTCGAAATCCAGCATCAATCATGCTGACGTAAAGGTAATCAGCAATGTCTGTGCGAGTATCTGGTCCTCTGAAGTTTAAAAACAGTTCATAATCATATCCTGATGACTCCTCCATTTCCTGATTATCAGAAGAGGCATTCCGCATAGTTATTTGTCTCAGTACACGCTTGCCTTATGAGGCTCCATTTATTACAAAAGTCAAAAAATAGTAGCAACTGCTGTCAAAGCAAAGTTCAACCATAAAGGTTCGTGCAAATTCTCCGTGCAACAACGATTTGAGATGCTGCCCAAAAATAATGACCATGTGCAGGTTGATGAGGCTAGCTTCTACTAGAAGCAAATGTGGAGATAAGTTTGAAGTCATTGTAACAAGATATCGTGAGGTTAATATCTATCAAAAGCTTGATGCTAAAATAAAATAAATAAAGCACCTATCAATGAAATAGTATTTTGGGTCTCTTGCTCAGGTCAAGAAATTTTTCCAAGTCCAGCTAAGCCCAGCTCCAGTAACGCAGCATCTCCACGTTGAACTAAGAATGATGCTGGTAATTAATAAATAAACAACACTTACTGATAGAAATTACTAGAACATGAATATTTTACTTAATGCAATCACTACCTAACGGTTGAGCAGAATCTGCTGTTGCTGCCAAATTGCGGAAAGTAAATATAACAAATGTCGAACACACAGAGAGTTGACTATCTCCTTCTCAAATTGTGCATAGAATAGATAACCGATATTTTGACCTCACAGGAAAATAAGTTAAATCGTCTAACAACGAAGCCAGTTTCATCCAGCTTCTAATTAAAAAGTAACAGTAAACATCAAAGAAATGAAAAATAAGGAGCAACTTGAATCACCTGACTTATTTTGAGAAAATTAAACATGTGGAGGAGGAGGTGGAGTTCTCACTTCCACTCATCCATTTCAAAACAGAACATTGACTACAGAATGCACTTAGAGCTTACCGGGGGTTTCTGGTAGGGAATGGAGCGAGGGAACTGAGTGCGATCGTCGTCCTTCTTCACGCGGAAGCAAGAGAAGAAGCAACCCATCCCCTATGGAAATCGATCGTGAAGAATTCAGAAAGCTTCGGGGACCACACCAAATCTGCTCGGAAACCTTAACGTCAAATTGTTTTAGCAGGTATAAGGAAAATCTTTTGTCCTTTCCCACTTCACGAAGTACCTTGTGTTGTAGTTGAAGCAGGGCTGCTCACCTGGAGATAGAAAAATGTCTTGATTTGAGCAAAGGACCCATAATACCATTTCCTCGAATAGGTGTTATTTATTTATTTATTTTTATCCTATATGATTCAAGCGACTCACTAATGGAAATTAGCCTATTCACAAACACATTCTCTTTGATGGCCCATTTTTAGACCCTGTAGTAGCGAAAGTTAGATCTATCTAAAATCTACAGGAAGAAAATTGAAAAGAATGCTCAAGTATAACTTGCGGTTCACAAATAACTTTTTCTGTGTTTTTTGGCTTTGGCAGATCCATGTGGAAATAATGAGGGTCAATCAAATCTATGTAAAGTTCTCAATTCCCGATTAATGATTAGGTCAATTGTCTTTCGCATAGAGATGCTTATCTCACATGCAAAAATACTCTATCGCGGCTATTCTACAGTTATAGGCTTGCTGTTCCAGCGATCCCAACTCGTGTGGCCTTACAAATTACAATCTTGAGTCAGCCTTCACTCACATTGACACAAGAAGTCTAGAGAAGGCAAACATCATTCAAAGAAGGATTCCACTTCTTCAATCTGTCTTGAGTTGGCAGCATATTCAAAATAATAAACTGTGTTTTTCAAATGTTTGAAGTGAACCAGACCAGCTTATGCCTAGGCACTTTAACAGGTGATGATTGAACTTTACCCCCGCATATCAACAGTAAATTTTCCGGTATGAGGAAGGTATCCAAACAATACTATGATACTGCTCAACATTTGGCTGCATTCCACATGATGCATTTTGAATAAGAAGTAGGTCCTCATACCTAGCAGAAGGCCAATTACATTACATTCTTTTGCAGTACAGTAGACTATCCGGATATAATATATTACAAATACATTAGGTAATTAACAACTTTACAAAAAAAAAAAAAAAAAAAAATCAATATATAGCATGTTCTTCTCATCAGATGTGGGGCTTATAGCTATAAAATCATTTTAAGTCCAGTGAAATATTTTCAAAACAGAACATGTTCATCTGAAGTGGAGGATTCAAAAATGTTTAACAAAGGATGAAAATGGTCTGACCATGACCATTCATTGCCAACTTCTTCCAAGAAATAAGGTGAAAATCACTCCAGTCACTAGCAATATATTCAACTTTGGATAAAAAAACAGGAACAGATCAACGTTAGCACAAAATCTTGTATCCAGATGAGAGAGAAGGAATGTAACCAGTCCGATATAAATAATATTCATATTACGCATCCTGTAAAGAAGAGAAAACCATTTTAAAATTGAAAGGAAGGGTCATTCTGAAATCATCAAGTATACGAGTAAAAATGTTCATCATGATTATCCAGTGCAAATCAAGGGATAAAGGACAAGAAAAATGAGCAAAGGAGCAAAGAAGCTCATTGCAGACTCGTTCTCACCTCTCTCAACCCAAAGAAAACGAACTCCTAATACCAACTCAGTAGTATAAGTAGTATGACCTTAGTCAACAATCTGAAGGACTAAATCCTCAGTAGCAAAGGAGCTCAGGGGTTGCGGACCAACCATAGAATCCCATCGCAGCATTTGAGAACCACGGATCAACTATGACAAGACAGATTAGCCAGAGAATGACATATCTAGTTGGAGAGAGAGTAAGAACACAATATGGATGCAGATTAGGGCTAATTAGAGCTGTGGGAAATCGGAGGAATCAAATGTACAGAAGACGAGAGGAAGTATGATCATTCACCTCAGTGAATCCAAGTAGAGATCGGCTAAGGAGCTTCGATTCAGTCGCCTCAACGTGGCTGGTGAAGCTGCAGAGAACTCGAAGATCGTTCCTTTGCCGCTATGATGAATGAACGAGAGAGGTAAGGAGCTTAGGAGAAGGAGAAGGAGAAGATATGGCTTCAAAAATTGTCAATCTAAGTCAATGCTCTGTCTGTCTTTTTTCTTTTTCACACGTAAACTGAAACCTTATTCACACTTCTCCGCGTGACGACTGAACAGTGAACACCGCGTACTCTCTCTCTCTCTGTCAATTATTTTCGTCTCCCATGGGGGTGCGTACTCACTAGAAGGAGAAAAGGAAATGAATGCTTGAGACTTTCATCGTAGGTTAAACGTCGCACGAATTTTTGATTTATTTAATATAACTCTAAATTTTAACTTATTATACAATATGGTCTCTAAATTTTTAAATTACTTAATATAACCAATAAAATTTTGATATATATTCAATTTAGTTTTTAAATTATATGAAAATTTCAATGTTATTCTTGATCTTGAATAATGGAAAAGACTACTTTAAATATTTTCATGTAATTTAGGAGCTACATTGTGTATATACCAAAAGTCTATGTATTATATTGAATAAATTAAAAATTCATAGATCATATTGAAGGGTAAAGTTCACGAGTAACATTAAACAAACTAAAATTTCAAAAATTATAAAATTCAAATTGTGGCATTATCCCTTCATTATTTTCCTTGTCGCAGCATTTTTGTGGTCAAAGATAGGTACACAATAAACTGCACCACATTGCACCATTTGCAAGTTCTCTTTTTCTTTATTTTTTATCTTATTCATTGGAGTGTCTCCTACTGTGACAATGCCCCAAAGGAGACAGGAGGATTTGGTTCTCTTCTCAAATTTCATGTGATTCAATGAAAAAAAGAAAAGAAAAATCATTGAGGGATTCTTAAGTACTTTTGAAACACTCTATAAGCAAGAGTAAGGGTGTGCATGGTCCGGGTGGGCAGTTTCCGACCTAGAACCGGGAACCGCTCGTTAAGAACCGGTTCCGAAAAATTGGAACTGGGATCCACCAATTTATTGCATAGATCCACCCGGGAACTGGACCACCCTCCTGGTCCAGTTTCGGGTGGATCCATAGAACCGATCTTGACGCGAAATAATTTTGATTTTCAACATAAAACGACTACGTGACATCAAAGCAAGTCAAAGAAAGAAAAACCAAATTTAAGTACGTGGAACAAACTCATCAAGTAGAGTAAATTAGACAAGGTTACAAGGATCGTACTTCCATATCCAAAGCAACCAAAGATATCTCAGATGAGTTTCTTGACATGACAAATATTTTCCACACCATCAAGGACAATCAAAACTCTCATGTGGCCACATAAGTCCTTGAAAAACTCGATTCCCAAGCTGGCTAAAGTAACATCCTTAGGTGCCCCTTCCAGAACATCAGAAATCAACTTAGTTTGCAAAAAGCTAAAGCCCTCCTAATTCTTGAGTTGTTTCTGTAATATCCACGAGGAAGGAACAGCCATCGAAATACCGAGAGACTTCATTGTATACGAGTTTTACAAAAAATCAAAAACACAGCAAAAGGGAAAAGCATATCAAAAGGGAAAAGCAACCAAGGATTCTGCAAATTCAAGCATGAGTACCGTTGAAGACAAAGCACCAAGATGAACAGCAATCGATTCCCAAAACAAAGACTCGAACTTCACTACGTTCCGACCTATTGGGTAATCGAACCGAAGCACAAGTTTGCAAGCGAACGATGAATCGAGAGGCAAGCTAGAAGTCGATGATTGTACCTTGTTGAGTGATGGAAAAGGGGGCTCCATCGAGATGGACAACAAAGGCGAATGAGCAATGGCTGTGGCGAGTGGTGATTGGCGCGAGGGGGCGGACAGCAGCAGCGGCGGCGATGGCGTTGACGCTCAGGGAGTAATCGAAGACGAAGAGACGAGCAAGGGGCGAATAGCGGTGAGGGGGCGGACAACGAAGGCAGAGGAGCGGCGGCTGTGGCGGGTGGCGACCACGCAAGGGGGCGGACAGCAATGGAGGAGGAGCGGTGGCGGCGACGACGACGCTTGGGGAGGAATCAAAGACGAAGAGATTGAGGAAGAGATAGACAGAGAGAGAGAACGAAGACAAAGAGACCAAAGACGAAGAGATGAGACGTGAGACGTAGGGTTTTTTTAGTAATTTTTTTTTTTTAAAAATATTAAAAAGGTTTTGTCTCGGTCCGAGTGGGCGGGCGGGCGGATCCGCCCATGGAACCGGGAACCGGACTAGTACCCACCAATTCCCATAAATAGGAACCGGGAACCGGGAACCGGACCGGTTCCCTCAAGAACTGCCGGGTCCGGGTGGTTCCGATTCGGTTTTGGGCGGTCTAGACGATTCCTGGGTATTTTGCACACCCCTAAGCAAGAGTTAAGGAGGCTTGGATCATATGAGCCCAACTCACATCTATCAAGATCATGCGAGCCTCATGTGAGGCCTACTTCATTTAGTAGTGCATGTAAATAGAGTGCGGCCTATGTTTATAACCAAGGAAAAATAAGTGAGTTGCTACAGGTATGCCTTCCCACTGTGGGTGAATCTCTTGTTCACGCCCTTCAAGAATAGTTTTTTAGCAGCAAACTACCCATGTACTTAGTTTAGAGCATAGAGACACTCGAGAATGTGAGAATGATAATATTTTTAATTAGCTGAGCTGTATTTATTAAAGGATCCTACAAGGCTGGAGAATAAGATATGTTTAGGGATACATTGAGAGGATTTTCACAAACATACATTTTACTTTAATGGACTCTACTCAAAACATTACATTCTCTTTGCCTTTATTGGCACCAATAGGTCATAGAAAATAAAGATCATGCTCAAGGGATTTTGAAACAAATAGAAGCTTCAGAAATCTGATCTGGAATTATTTTAGTTGGTACGAACAGTAATTGTGAATAGTGACTTCCCTAACTTATTCCTACACTACACATTTACAGTGACTTGTGCTACAATGAACTAGTTACAGGCCTATCTTTCATCTTGGGAGTTGTAATCATAATCTGAATCATTAGAGCTATACATTGCGAGTTGTTCTTTCATGTGTCTTTGTTCAAGTTCTGCAAGTTTAATGTCAGATGGGTTGAGCGCTAGAAAGTACCGACATTCTCCGAAAGATTTCATGTCGTGTCAAACAATTCGACGCGTGTTCCATAGTCTCGAACATGAGTTCCACACTTTTGGATACTCTCGGATACTCTTTAATACTTGATCAATACGTGTTGAAAAATCCGATACTTGATTAACTTTTCTAAAACTCTCTGCGTGATGACTGAACACTGCGTACTCTCTCTCTCTCTCCAATTATTTTCGTCTCTCTCTATCGTCAATTATTTCCGTCTCCCATGGGGGTGCTCTCTCGCTCTCTCTCTCGTCAATTATTTTCGTCTCCCATGGGGGTGCACACTCACTAGAAGGGGAGAAGGAAATGAATGCTTGAGACTTTCATTGTAGGTTAGACGTCGCACGAATTTTTGATTTATTTAATATAATCTCTAAATTTTAACTTATTATACAATATGATCTCTAAATTAGGGCTAATTAGAGCCATGGGAAGTCGGAGGAATCAAATGTTCAGAAGGTGAGAGGAAGTATGATCATTCACCACAGTGAATCCAAGTAGAGATCGGCTAAGGAGCTTCGATTCAGTCGCCTCAACGTGGTTCGTGAAGCTGCAGACAACACGAAGATCGTTCCTTTGCCGCTATGATGAATGAACGAGAGAGGTAAGGAGCTTAGGAGAATGAGAAGGAGAAGGAGAAGATATGGCTTCGCAAATTGTCAATCCAAGTCAATGCTCTGTCTGTCTTTTTTCCTTTTTCACATGTAAACTGAAACCTTATTCACACTTCTCCGCGTGACGATCTCTCGTCAATATGCACTCACGAGAAGGAGAAAAGGAAATGAATGCTTGAGACTTTCATCGTAGGTTAGACGTCGCAAATAGTTCTCGAATTATTTATTTATTTAATATAATCTCCAAATTTTAACTTATTATACAATATGATCTCTAAATTTTTAATTTACTTAATATAACCTATAAAATTTTAGTATATATTCACTTTAATTTTTGAATTATATGAAAATTTCAGTGTTATTCTTAATTTTGAATTAAGGAAAAGACTACTTTAAATATTTTCATATAACTTAGGAACTACATTGTATATATACCAAAAGTCTATAGATTATATTGAATAAATTAAAACTTCATAGACCATATTGAAGGGTAAAGTTCACGAGTAACATTAAACAAACTGAAAATTCAAAAATCATAAAATTCAAATGGTGACATTATCCCGTCATTATTTTCCTTGTCGCAACATTTTCGTGGTCAAAGATAGGTACACACTAAACTAAACCACATTGCACAAGTTCTCTTTTTCTTTCTTTTTCATCTTATTCGTTAGAGTGTCTCCTAGGGGTGAGCGGTTCCAGGTTCCGGTTCGGTTCCGTCTGGAACTTAGAACCTACCCTCGGGTACAGGTTCCTCATTTTTTGGAACCTAGAACCTACCCTGTTACAGGTTCCAGGGTCGGTTCCAGGTTCCAACAGATTCTTTTTTTTTTTTTTTTTCATTTTATGATTTGAAAAGCTCTTTTCAAACAATTGAAAGTTAGGCTCACAAAGTAGTAATAATCTGAGCATCCTCATTAAATATATGGAGCTAAAGAGTATAAACGAAAGAAAAACGAAATCAAGATAATGTTCCCTAGTATTACCCTCAAACTACTTCCCTAACGCATGTCACCTGAGGGCTCTAAGGTTTCCACCATTCCCCTGGAAGAAGCTGATATCCCAAGATGGAGATCAAGACCATGGTCACCATCTGCTTGCATCAGAATACTTCATCAACCTTGTAGAGAAACCTGATGTATTTCTTTTCATAAAAATGAAATAGTTTCATAGTTTGCCAAAGGCTTCTTATTTACAACAAAGAATGTGATTACAGATGCTATTTCCATTGCTGGCTTTTGCAATCATCTTTCCATCGTACATACTAGGTTCAAAGTTGGTCACAGCCCCTCTTCCATTACATTTGATAGCTGCCTTGTCATACGCCCGATTTCAAATAAGCAAAAGCTATAAGTGAGGGATCCAGCATATTAAGGCTGAGTACTCATAGAATTGAATTCTCTATGTGATCACAGGTTGCTCATAATACCTTGCTGCCTCTACTTCACTATCAAATAGGCTTGAGGTATATATACCTACACAAATGCATTGCAAGATACTTAGATACAATTCTCCAAAGTTCGCTTTTCAGAACATTTAGTGCTAACTGGCTTGTATATAAACATAAAAGCTTGCCTCAGTTCACGGGCAGAAAATCTTTATAAAGGGGAACGGGTTTTAAAGGGAAAAGGCTTTTCATTTTTTACTTTTGCCAAGGAATTGAGCCATTCTAGCTTCCCAACGCCCGCACTTATGTAGTGTCACCCTCGATATTTCGAACTTCCCCTAGAAAGGCTAGTGCTCCAGTGCTCTGTCAACGAAGTATGTGTACAAATTCTTCCTTTGAAAGATTCTTCATCTGCCAATCTCAACCAAGAAAGAGTCTAAGCCAATCCAGAATGCAAACCAACATGGTGCAATAGCGGAAGTTTAAATCATGCAAAACATCTTACCTGTTTAAAATCATCCTCATAATCACTCAAACTAAAATTTATGTTTGCATCAAGCCCTCTGAATTTTATTGCAGCTCGATCATAGGCTGAGTCCACAAAAACCCAATTATCTTATCTTCTAAGATGAATGGAACCTTCTAAGCTACAAAGCTTAATGAGATATGGCGATGTCTTACCTAGTTGCAACATCCCGAGAAAAGACTATGCATACCCAAATACACTTGTTTTTCACAGTCCATTTATAAAAAATAAGAGAATAAATCCGTAGTCAATAAGTCAAGGGCGAGCACGCGGTGACGGCGGCGCCACGGCGACGAAGACACGAGTCTCACGGCACCAACGGCGGCACGGACGGTGTGGCGAAGACGGCGGCAGTCGCGGCTCAATCCACGGCCAAGGGGGGAAGAGCTCGGTTCTGGCGGAGGCGGTGGCGGTTCGGAGCAACGACGGCCCGGACGGACGAGCGAGCGGTGGCAAGAGGTGGTGACGGTGGCTTGGGGACGGCAGTGGTGGCTCACGGCAGCAAGGGGCGGTGCGACAGCTCGTCGGGCTCAACGGCGAGACGGCTTGTCGGACGAGGGTGGGTGGTGGTGGTTTGGTGGCCAAGAGGGGGTGGTGAGTAGGGCGTGGGGCGGTGGTGAGGTGGTGGGTGAAGCAGTAGCCAGCAAGAGGAAGGAAGGAAGGAGAAGAAGAAGAAGGGGGGTTTCGGTCAAGAGAGAGGCCGAGAGAGAGGGGGAAAGAGATGAGAAAGAGAGAGAGAAGAAAAGAAAAAGTTGGGGGGGCAGGAAGTGACGTGAGGAGGAAAAGGGGAGAAAAGAAAAGAGAGAGAGAGAGAGAGAGAGAAAAAGAGAGGGAAAGGGAAATCACGTGGGGGAAGTGCTAGGTTCTTTTTTTAAAATCTTGACTGGTTCCGGTTTGTATAGGAACCGGAACCAGAACCGGAACCGGGAACCGGAACCGGTTTTGTAGAACCGGGAACCGAACCTTACCCTCCAGTTCCCAGTTCTCCGGTTCCAGTTCTACCCGGAACCGTGCTCACCCCTAGTGTCTCCTACTAAAACATGATGACAACGCCCCAAAGGAGATGACGATTTGGTTCTCTTCTTGAAATTCATGCGAATCAATGAAAATAAAAGATTAAAAAAATACTAGGGAATCTTAAGTGCTTTTGAAACACTCTATAAGCAAGAATTGGGTGGGCTTGAATCTTGTGAGCCCATCTCGCATCTACTGAGATCATGGGAATTTCATGTCAGACCTACTTCATCTAGTAGTAGATGTAAATTGAGCTCACATGCATTGAGCTAGCTACAATTTTTCATTTGTTTCTATTCACTCAAGTCATGCTATGTATGAAATTATCATTATTCTAGCAAGAGAAGGAAAAAAAAAAAAGTCATACTATTTAACATAAGGTGCTTCATTTGAGTGGATAAGAGATTCATATACGAAGAACATTGAGTTGTTAATAGTTTAGGGAAAAATTCATCACATTTGGTTATAAGTATATGATCAAAGTTGATATGTGCATTCATCACATTTGAGGATATATGGAATCTATCCTTTTCCAAGCTAATAACTAATTTCTATAATTTTAGGCGCCACTGTTGAATTGATCTTTCATTAAATTCATTCTATTTTGGAGAAATGAACTAGGAAACAGTTTCTCCTCTGGGCATGCATTATTAATATGGATTTGTGTCCGTCTCATTACAAATAAATCATCTGATAAAACTATGTAAATTAGCAAAGCTAAGTACACAAAAATCATCTGATTTTTTAGTGTACGTGCTTCTCAATGTAATTAAAAATGATTTATTAGATTCTTTCTATTAGATAAGTCAAATAGGAATTTAGTTTGACAGAGAAACACGAATCCCAAAGTTAGAGAAAAGATCGAGGCTTGCAAGTGAGGAGGACAGAGGTCAAGATCGGCATTCTCTGCTAAACCATTGAACTCAAAATTAAGCATGCGAATGATCTTCGAGCTCTCGTTGTTGACAGTTGTCCGCAGCTTCTTATCCCATGGAGCCTATCATACCATGCGCAATTCAATTGTTGCCTAATTTCAAATCACTGGCATATAGCGGCCACTACGCTTTCATTCTACTAATTTACCCTGAAATTGTTGCAGGTTTCAAATCACTGACTTGTTCAAGAATGAAAGAGTGGTGGACACTCCGTGTGGGGCAACGAAATGTGATGTTATTGCAACTAGAATTGATCAACGGGAGAAGCTGTTTAGGAGGTGTTCTCTCGACCTTTATAATGTGATTTTGGTTTATGAAAAATGAATTTGTGATGCCCAGGAACAAGATGAATAGGAATCTTTTTATCGATATAAATCAATATGGAAAAATCGTGTTTTAATGAGATTAAAAGAAGGTATTGTGACATTATCTTCTTCTTTGCTCATTAGGATTAGTAGTGTTTGTCCAATGGGATGAAAAGATTGTTCTTTGCATTTTGGGCCCTGACATTATGAATTGAAAATGGGTATCTAACATAGGGTGCATAGCGACATGAATTATAAGCCATTTCTCCATAATAATTATAATCTCTAATACCCAACATAACCAAAAAGTCCCTTCCAGATAGAAATGCCCAAAAACACACCAGATGGCAACATTAGTCAAAACCAATCTCTCCCTCGGGTGCGTTTATATACCAAACTCTTATATTCTTGAAGCTTGATCGATTTGACAATCTTTGTAGTTTGAAACACTTTGTAATGTCAAGTATCTCCAACGATTCTGGATTCCCTTGAATCTCTGACAAATTAGTACAATCATTTAGATCAATTTTCTTGAGCTTCTTCAAGTTAGTCAAATTAAGCAACTCCGCCAATGATGGAAGTGTCCAGAGCTTTAATGTTCTCAAGTTCTCCAAACCTTCAAGGCCTTGAATCTCTGCGAGCTCGTCACAATCAAGAATTTCCATATTCAATAACGCTTTCAAATTCAAATGATCATTGGTCGCTTTTATTCTCTTGCCAAAATTAATGCCTAAATTTGACAATAATCAATTACCGATGACAATAAATCTCTGATCTTACATCTTATAAACACTAAACTGATGCATGCATGGTGAAAATAAGTTGGAGCGAAATTACCAGAAAGTAAAAGTGATATTGAAGGACCAAATTTGACAGTGGTGAGGATGAATGAAATGTAAGGCAACAAGAAAGGGAACCATGAAGAAATGGTTCTTGAGACAAGGAAAAGTGGAAAAGTGGAATTTCTTGCTTTATCATCGTCGCACATCAAAGGGAGAAAGAAAGATGAAGATTCCACTTTTTTGCGTCGACCCGACAAGGAAAAGTGGAATTTCTTGCTTTCACGCAAGAAAGGAATGTATTTGCATTTCTTTCTTTCTTTTCGTGGAAAAGAAGTGGTCGCTCCTTTTCTTACCACTGAATCTTGTCTCAATTAGGGGTGAGCGGTTCCAGGTTCCGGTTCGGTTCCATCGGAACCTGGAACCTACCCTCGGTACAGGTTCCTCAAAATGAGGAACCTGGAACCTACCCGTGGGAACCGAGAACCTGGAACCTACCCTGTCACAGGTTCCGGGGTCGGTTCCGTGTTCCAACGGGTTTTTTTTTTTTTTTTTTTTCATATTTGAACTATAACATATGCGCACGTTACCCAAAAAACTATAACGTACGCGCACGTTACAAAAAAAAAAAAAAACTATAACATATGCGCACGTTACCAAAAAAAAAAAAATATAACGTATGCGCACGTTACCAAAAAAACTATAACGTGCACGCATGTTACTAAAAAAATATAACGTATGCGCACGTTACAAAAAAAAAACTATAATGTACGTAACTTCCCATTGACATGTTATCTTGATACATTAACTTCGCACTGCACAACAATAATAGAATATAATTAGAAATTTCAAAACAAATAGCAAACTAGAAAGTAGAAATAAAACACTACTAGAACAAGAATGTCTAGAGGTACAAGTTTTGAAAACAATTTCAATTAAACCCTTAAATGAACTCAGAAAATTCTGAAATTTGGACACGTTGTATTTAAGACCTAGAGGTACAAGTTTCATGAAGAAATCATAGTTCAATTCGTTTTGGATTAAAAGATAAAATCGATTTACTTTTCCTATTCTCTACTTGCACAGTTTTTGAAACGTTTTTGGTTAAATAGGCAAATGAAACACAAAAATTACGAAATTTAAATATGTTGTAGGGAAGACATGAAGAGAGATATTTCATGCAGAACACATTTCCAAAAGAACCTCATACAAAATGATATAATCCACGCATTGCAACTTACAAGATCCGAACACATCAGATTGCACAGTTTTAGAAACATTTCCAATTAAATACCCAAATGACCTTAAAAAATTATGAAATTCGACTATGTGATAGCCAAGACCATAAGGTAGATACTTCATGAAAACATCAAAGTCGAATTCGTCCTAGATAATTAAATATGGATGGTTAAAATCCCTGTTCGTAGTACCGTAATTCCAGATCTAACCATCTCCAAAGGACCACGATTTCACCTACCTATTCTTTTTTTTTTTTCTCTAAATTTTTTATATGCGATACCTCAGGATGTCCTTTACAACTTTTGTTAAGAAACCGAAGTGAAATTTCGACAAAAAGGTTGCCTTACAGTCCATGCATTCATCAAGGGTTGGTCCCAAAATCTCCAGATCCAGTCTTTCCAAAGAATAACGATTTCACCCACTTATACTTGTTTGTTTTGTCCCAAATTTGAGTATGTTATACTCCAAGAAGTCCTTTACAACTTTCATTTAGAGGCCGAAGCCAAACTTCAACTAGAACATCACATACAAGTCACTAGAACATCCAAGGTCGAGCTTTTTCTGTCCTAAGTAACCGGTTCCGGTTCCGGTTCAAACAGGTTCCGGTTCGAAATCGGTTCCGGTTCCTGTTCCAGGACCGGAACCAGTCCCCCTTGGAACCGGAAACCGAACCGGACCCTCCTCCGGTTCGGTTCGGCCCCGGGTAACCGGGAACCGCGCTCAGCCCTAGTCTCAATTACGGGCGATGCTTCAGAATGTTGTCTCAATTTCTTCTCTCATAAGACACGGGCGATGCTTCAGAATGTTGTCTCAATTACTTCTCTCATAAGACACTGGCAATGCTTCATTGCTGATTATCCATTGGCATGTTCACACTCAACACCGAGTGTCAAAGACTCTATCAAAATGGCTACAGAAAAAGGGGTGAACAGGAAAGGAGGAGGACATGCTTAAATAAAAGGGAGATGATGACGAAGCTCAACCTACTAACAGCATTTTAACTCTAGAGTTTCACGGGGATTGATTATAAGGCCTCAGAATGTGCTTCCATAGTCTATCGTCACATCATATGGGCAACATACCAATAATGTATCGTGAAGTTCTATAGTCCCATTACGTGGGCAACTTCATTGTATTTCCCTATCATTTCACCTTTTGCACTACATTGCGAAAACAAGAGCAACTTGAGAATCATGATTTCAAATTTAAATTTATGTGCTCCAAATGGCAATTGATGGGTTATTTCCTTTAAGATAAAAGTTATCACTCACAACTATCCTTATAGCAAGAGTTAAAATGATATAGTTTTCGCTAGTATATAAAGGCTACCTAAGTAACAATGAAGTAATTCATAGTCAATCACTTGATCTAGACACGAATATTGATCGGATCAGGAAGGAGGGCTTAGCCTAGCATGTAATAGCTGGCCTATTATTCTACTTAATCTCTATGTCGAAAAATAATTAAGAAATGCAATTTTAAAGTATTATCTAAATAAGTAATTGGAATGAAGTTGAAGTTTCATCTTTTAATAGGACTCTCTTCGGGCTAGGTTTTCCTGTAGACGAATGGGACAATTCTTACTAAAGAAAATACCAGATTTATTCTTGTTTACTGCTTGACCCGTTGCTAAGCAATATTGGTTATAGGATGTTTGCTAAGTTATGACTTTCCTATATTTTCCGTCAAGGAAAACTATAACATCATTTGTGAAAAATAGATGGGAGAGAGTAGGACACCACTTGTTCAATTGAATGCCTTTCAGATTGCCTATGCCCACAGCTCGATGAATAAGTGTTGACAACACATTCGCCACCAAAATGAAAAGATATGGAGAGATTGGGTCCCCCTGTCTGAGACCCCTTGTCGGGTGGAAAGAAGGTTGGTTTTCGCCATTAAGTCTAACACTGAGAGATGCGGTGGTGATGCATTGCATTACTAACTGAACCAATTTGGTATGGAATCCCGAGTGGAGTAGATAATCCTGAAGAAAGTTCCATTCAACTCGATCATATGCCTTTTGCATGTCTAACTTCAGAATTGCATTAAATGTTTTCTTTTGATTCCTAATCCGGAATTGATGTAAGACCTCTTGAATGACTAAAATATTGTCTTGGATCTGACGGCCACTGACAAAAGCAGATTGCTCAATAGATATCAGCTTAGGTAACCAAGGTTTAAGGTGGTTTGCGAGGACCTTGGAGATGATTTTGTATATAAAATTACAAAGGCTTATCAGGCGGTATTGGTCTAGTCGTTTCGGGTTCGGGATCTTGGGAATTAAGGATATAATGGTCCGATTAAACTTAAGTCGTATGACACCAGAGATGAAAAAACCTTGCACCGAAAGGAAAATATGTTCTTGGAGAATATCCCAATGATGTTGATAGAACATACCATTCAATCCATCCGGGCCTAGTGCTTTTGTTGCTCCCAATTGAAAGGCTGCTTGTCTTACTTCTTCACAAGTGACATCAGCTATAAGGGCAGAATTCATATCCTCTGTTACCACTTGTGGACATTACATCGGGATTGGTCCATAGTCTCGATGGCCTGTCGAGGTATATAACCATTGAAAGAAAAGGCTAGTCATATCCTGCAGTCTTTGTTGATCTCGAACCCAAGTTAGATCATCATCCTGTAGCATAGTGATGCGATTGCGTTGCCTGCGTTGTATAGTGGTGGCGTGAAAAAATTTTGTGTTCTTATCCCCCCATTTTAGCCAACTAACTCGTGATCCCATTGCCAATACTGTTCTTCCTGCTGCCATAGATTCTGGATTTCTCTTTTAATACGATGAACCTCCGCTGTATTATAACTGCCATTGGGTTGATTAGTGAGGTACTGGAGTTTCGGTTTCAAAAGGCTAATCTAATGGTGTCCCTTAGCAAACCTTCGCCGACTCCAAGTATCTAGCGCAACCAAAACAGTCATAAGTTTGGATAAAAGAGTTGGACTGACCTCGGTTGGGAAAGCCAAGATTCAGCAACAACCGATCGGCACTCTTGATCTTGTACCCAAAAGGCCTCAAAGGTAAAACTCCTCTTTCGCTTGGTAGCTTTGGTGTCCGTATGCAATAAGAGTGGGCTATATTTATGATTTTTGGCACTTAAATAATCCCTCATCAACTTGTTTATACAATGTTGTTTAGGTGTTATATGTCGACTGGACACATTGCTAGTCTATATGTTGTCTACATCCACGATGTCATTTGCTAGTCTATATGTTGTCTACGTCAAAGAAGAGGGATGTTCTACCACTGTAATGAGAACAATTTAACAGCATAAGAGTTGCTATTTTTTACATATACCATTAGTGACAATTCACAGTAGTGATGATAGTACCTCTTCATAAGGCGCCTGCTGCTCAGCAAACCCACACTTGTAAACATCACTGTTTATGCAGTTGTATATCCATCCATTAACTTCGTCTATCTGGGTTTGCAAGTGAGGAGGATAAAGGTCAAGGAATCTAAGCTAAACCATTGAACTCAGAATTAAGCATGCGAATGATCTCTGAGCTCTCACTGTTCACGATTGTCTTCAGCTTCTTATCCCATAGAACCTATCATAATGCGCAATACATCTGTTGAGAGCTTTGGCAACTTGCAATCTTAAAACACATATAGCACTAACGGAAATAGAACACTTCACAGAAATGTCACATACAGGAACTGAATATTTTCCAGAGTGGATTGGACTTGCTATGTCATAAAGTCCCTCACACCTCCTGCTCCATTTATAGGGTCAGGCTCTGCTTCAGGTTCTCCGGCACTGGAAGCAGGGAAAACCCATCCGATAATTGTGTCACCATCTTTTGTTCTCCCCCACTTCGATTTGACTACCTGACATGAAGTAAGTTAACTAAAAACAGATCAAATAAAATAGCATGAGATAAATAAAAACACTTTTACTATGCCCATTACCATATGGCCAATGATCTTGTCGAGTCCTTTAATCTTCAAGTGTGCAAGGCACCTGCATGTCCAGGAACAAGCAAACGACAAATAAAGATGGTATCTTCCACATTCGGCAGGGAAAGGAGAATTTGGATCCCTGGAAATAAAATTACAGAATCCAGAAGGGGTTCTAACAAAAGCACCAGATTCAGAGACCTATTCGATTGAGGAATGAGCATTCTTATTGAAAGCTGAAGAAGAAATCAGAAGGGGGACATTAGTTGCTTCCATCATTTTACAATTAAGTCAAGGCATTATCATGCAATATTATCATACTCAGATTCAAACAGCAGATCAAGTGCGTAGCAAAGGAAAGAAAGAAAGATCAGTTAAAATTTTTATAAGTGGAGAACTAACACAACATGATGGAAGGATCCCACTGTTTAAGTTGAACCTTATTGACTCGGAGGAAAAGAAAAACATTAAGAGGACGAAAATGGAAAACACAACATAAGTTAAAGGACACCAACAGATGTTAACCAACTGAAGAAAATCTAACAAGGAAAGGCCCCATGATTCATGCAGCAGAACACCTTCACTTTATAGAGAAGTAGCAGGGATAGTAATATGGTTCTTCGTGAGATCAAATCGACCTTGGATACTTAGATGAAAGTGACCAATAGTTTCACATCGGCATCATCACATCCCAAATGTGCCTATGAGTATTTATCTACTGAGGGCTGCCTGGAGACATTGCCATCTACAGCCTAAGTACAACAAAAAGAAAACAAAAATTTCTCCAATCGAAGTACTGACTGAACATTGCCACACTGCAAAACAGTAATCTAAATTGGATTACGGTGCAAGAATGACTCGAGAAAGCCATTTTAGCAAGGAGGATCCTTCCCATAGACAGAATCACACTTCCTAACACAGGATTCGCACATTATGATTATGCTCGAACCATTCGAACTTCTCTTACACATGTAACTAGAACACATCTAACATGTCAAATTGTCAAAGAATCATGTCTGGAGGGTTCGAAGTTAGAAATCTGAACCCAAGATTATCAGCTGACTTTGCAGTGTTCTTTTGTGTTTTTTTCAAGACACACGAGTGGTTAAAAAGTGAAAGGGGAAAGAAGCAGAAAATCTCAGTAACCAAACCTTCATTTCGAAAATTCATAACCAGGAAGACCGGAAGATGATAATAATTACCAACCAAAAAAAAAAAAAATGATTATTGCCCAACAATCGCAAAACACCATCAGCAAGATTAATCAATTTTCTAGAATCAACAATGCATGGAAGAGGCACATGAACTTGTATATCAGTTCAAAGGCAGACAAATACTGGCAATATAAAGAAACTGAAGATAGAGAGAGAGAGAGAGATGAGACCTTATTAGGAGATGGCGAGAATGCGAAGCGTCTCTGCTTCCGACTGCGAGCAGCTTGGGAAGGGCCGACAGAGAGACATGGTCCCGTTGTCTCCCTCTGTTTTTCTGTTTAACAGGCTTTTGACTCCAAATACTTCGGCGTATATCCCTTTTCCTTTTTTTCGCGGTTAGATTCTTGAACTATATAATATTTTTTGTTCGAATTGGTCCTTTCATCGAAATTAAGAACGGAAATATTACTGATAAATGCTGACGGATATCTTAAGTGGCATTTAAAAAAATCAGAAAACAATTCAGAAATAAGAAAATGTTAAAAGAAGAACAAATATTAAAAAAAAAAAAAAAAAAAAACAACAACAACAGAGACAAGGCCGGGGCAGTAATGGGAGAAGGAGGTGATGCTCCACCGGGCTGTGCAATCTGTGAGGCTACAGGCCAAGGGCCGCGTAAGCCCTGGCTACGACCGGTAAGAGCTCCCACCCTTCAATCGGTGCTTGGACAGGCCCCCACGTCCCCCTTTATCTCTTTCTCTCGCCTCCGGATTGGTTTTACTTATTATTTTTTTTTTCGTTTTTCTAAATATTTTATTCAAACGCCACAAGAAAAATGCATGTAGCCACTCATTTGTCTCGAATCCACTCTGACGTAGAACTAATGTAAGAGTCCACGTCAATATTTTCTTTTTCTTTTTAACCGAACGATTAACTCAAATAAGAAAATATGAATTTTAAGAATCTAAATTGAGCCACAGAAATTCAAAAACCAAGTTGAACGTTGTACGATTGTTTTGGGATCTCTACTATTTCTATCCCTTCTACCTACGACTTCCATGAAAATAGATTTGAATCCATGACCTTATTTATTATTGATTGGAATGATATAAGATAAATTTATGGTTGATAAAGAATCGATTTGTTAGAAAATTACTGACAAATATAATGAAGTTACTCGAAATGAAAAATATCATTGCTATGTATACCATAAAAATCAATAAGCTTTTAATTTATTATTTTCAATATCATTCTCTAGTCCAGACATTAGATCCGATGGTTTTATTGGGAAAAATTTTTCCTAGACAATAGTTTAACCTTGCTTTCAAGTCAAAATGAACCAAAATTGATTTAGTGCTCCTTGAATGATTGAAATTTTTCTATTTATCTTAAATGTTATTCAAATTTGTCCAAGACGAAAGATTAACTTCTTTCATTTTTTCATCCAATTTGCCTTAGATGGAAGATTGAGTTTCTTCCATCATTTTTCCCCTTCTCCCCCAATAGTAATATTGAATTAGTCCGTTGCTCTTAATAGTTAGGTTTTTAGCTCACATACTAGGCTTTACAATCTCTAATTTTGTGAAACTTGTGAAGTATAAAAGCTAGTGGGATCGAAGCCCTTAGTTTAGGAGTTAGGATCCACATATCATGATATTCATTAAAAAAAAAAGGCTAATACAAAATGAACTAATGTAAAGTTGGATCCATGCGATTGCATCTCTTAATCTACAAAGAGCTGTCCCATACTAGTAGACGGTTTCTTATTTTGAAAACTTTTACTTATAATGACAGTATGGTGAAAGGCCTAGTGATAAAGGATGCATTGTCGTCCATTAGATCACTAGTTCAATTCATATTGGGAACAAATCGTTAAAAGACTCATGCTTTTTTGCTTAGCTACAGTATATCTTGTGCGGATAAACTTTTTGATTAAGACAACTCACTTGCCAATCTCAAACATCTGGTCACTAATGGTGTGGAGTAATCATGACTCAAATTAAACATTTTGCAATGAGAATGAGATTCTTATTGTGATAGCCATCGAAGGTCGTTAGAAGCCGGTTGCCTTCCACCACATTTTTTCACTCATGATAGAAAAGGCTATATCTGCTAAAAAAAAAAAAAAATAGAAAAGAAAAGAAAAGGCTATCATTTATGAAAAATACTATATAAAACTCTTTTTTTTTTTTGGTCGGTATATAAAACTTCAATAAGCAATCAAAGTTATCTATTGTTTCAAAATTTTGTGTTCGATTCTTTTTCTAAAAAAAAAAAAAAAAAAAAGAAGCCTAACCCAATTATTGCTTGGATGTCTTTTGTCAAACAAGCGTAAGCGAAGAATACAAAATTGTGACAAGCTCAAATTATGGCATAATGGAATTGGTGATGATGAAAAAATAAAATTTGAATAGGATTAGATTGCCAGATAAGAAGTAGAATTATTTAGTCAAACATTGATCAAACAAAAATAGCACGAGTGAATTGTAAAACAGACTATGCAGGTTCTGCTATGACCATAGATTTTCAAGCCTTTTAATCATCATACGTACGAAACATCTACATGCCAAGGGACAAGCGAATGACGTATAAAGATGATATATTTAAGTTTGGCAGCGAAAAGAGATCTAAATCTTGAGAAATCATATGTTGAAGGTACTGCAACAAAACAACCAGATTCTGAGACACCGTAATATGATGACCAAACCATTCTTATGACGAGAGGTGAAATGAAGCTAAGGGCCCTTTCACGCTTAGACTAAAACAGCAAATCACATGGAAGGTGAACTGGATGAAACTTATCCTAAGTGGTACCCTATCTTGCAAAAATTTCTATACCTAAGAAGATTTATCAAAAAAAATTTGCATTTAGAATGGTGCCACTGCAACTATAAATGCATGTTTGTCTCTTCCAAATTCTAGAAGAAGAAGCTGAGAAAAAAAAAAAAAAAAAAAAGTACTCCGATTGAAATACTAAACTTTATTGCCTAGCCACGACATGATTGAGTTCCTTTTTCAACAATAATTCAAAAGAGAGCTGCATTTGCAAGGAAGATCTGTCACAGGGATAAACTCATACTACCTAGCAAGAACATCCGCCCTTATGTCATTTGAAACTTACACAAGTAGCACACACATAAGTCCAGAACCATGAACTGAAGGGTCCAAATTTGGCCATGGAGATAAAGCTAATTCAATATGAAAATGATACTTCCATACAAATACTATCATCAAGAAATCACATCATTGAAACATCGCATCTTTTCTGACAATGGAACAGGGGTCTAATCTGTTACTGAGAGAATCCAGCTTCCCAGAGGTCTACTTTTTCAAACTTCCTTTGAATTTTTTACCTCCGTAGTTATCGTTCACGCAAGAAAAATATTTCCTTTGCATCTCTTTCATGTGACAGATAGCTTTCTTTGTTCCTAAAGAAATTACCACTAATTCCCTTCTTTCGTTTGATGAAGAGGTTCATTTATATACAATTATCATATTATGGCATGATAATCTTAGTACTTAGAGTATGAATCATTCTAGCAATCCCTCCTATAGGAAAATATCCAAGTTTACAACCCAAAATATCAACAGCCGTTTGATCTTCCAAGGAACTTGTGAGAGTCAAATTTATTTTAACAGGGTTGACTTCAAGCCCCAAAACTGCCTGTCAAAACAGAAAAATAAATCTGTCCAGAAATAATTCGATGTCACTTGTGCATAAGATCATTTGCTTCTTAGCAGAAGTTGATAAAATAGGTTGTCCCATAGAACTCTTACATAATTTAAAACCATTCACAAATTAAAGTCTTCTCAGTATTACTAATATAGCTGTCTATTAAATTCAACCAAGTTGCTTTTCATCTCATTGATTTCCACATTATCACTCAGTCAGATCACAGTCCTGTAAAAGATAAGAGCAGAATAGAGGAGGAGAACTCGGTTCAAAATGTCAGTTACTAGTCTACAATGGCCATCAATGAGAGTCGTGTATGTATTGGTGTTAGGAATCAATCCTTGTTCTTGCATTCTGCCGAATAACATCTCTGCACGGTTCATCTTGTTTTCTCTGCAATAGCCACTAATCATGGCAGTGTACGTAAGCACACGTTCGGTTTGTAATTTTCACTCCGGACTAGCTTAAGGAAGAGTCTAAATGCCTTATCACTCCAACCCTTCTTGCAGAGACCATCAATTAATGCCGTATGAGTATACACATTTGGCTTCCAACCCTTTCTAACCATTTCCTCGAGGAGCTCAAATCCTTGCTTGATGCTGCCTTTCTTGCATAACCCATTGATCAGTGAGGTATAATTTAACACATTCGGTGCCAAACCCATTTCAGCCATCTTCCGAAAATACCAGATAGCTCGAGTCACAAACCCCTCTCACAAAACGAGTTGGTGATCAAGGTAAGAGTAGCATTATCAATAACGAAATCTCTATCAATCAGTTTACTCAACCAAGCGTCTGCCTCCAGAATACTCCCCATTCGACAGTAAGCAACGACCATCGGCTTGTAACTATTAGGATCAGGACAAACCCCTCTCTCAGATAAATAATCAAACACGTTCTGTGCATAGTCAAGAAAACCCCTTCCAATGGCGACCTCCATGACGAAATTCATCAACCGGGTAGTGGGCACCAGACCCTGATTCTGCATTTCAAGCGCCATATCAATAGCCTCCTTCAACCTCCCAATCTCAGCAAAGCTTTTGATTATACACTGCATCACCTCATTGGCCCTCTCCGAGTTACCATTCCCGATCAACGACGCGGCACAGACTATATAAAGCCGCATAAAGTGCCGAAACTTATCATACCCAATAGCCCAGTAGAAGAAACTCAACGCCACCACCGAGCCGGCCTCATTGGCCAGGGAGGCGATTCTCTCACGTGGGCATGCTTGTAGTAAGCATCGCGCACCATTCTCGAAAAGAGTTATAAATCTACTGTATGTACGATGGCCAAATTCAGTGTTAAAGCAATTTTGCCAATTTCTCAGTCTTTTTCTTTTTACCAATTTTGGCCTGAATGAGTCATTCCCAATGATTATGTTGACAAATTATTTATAAAATTTTGGACTAAATTGATAATATTAAAAAATTTAAGACTGAATTAAATCTAGATTTTGTCGTGGCAATCTACTACAAACATTATAACTTCCAATACATCAACAATTTTTGTAAACTCATTAATCAACACTTCGAAAAATGTTACATATCATTGAATGACATTGATGTTTAGTGGAACAAAAGACACAAATTCAAATCAAAACCTTTCTTCATAAAGTATGAGATATATAAAAGTGTCGCCACTAGATCAAATTGCATTAAAAAAAAAACATTAGTCAAAAAAATCAATAGAGCACTAAAATTATTTTCCAATAAAAATGAAAATCACAATTCAGTTGCTTCTTGTTTTCTTCACACCATTATAAGACAAGTCAGTAACTTGTTTCCCAGTTTCATTATCTAAGAACACACAGGTCAATAGAATTCTGAGAGCAGAGGATGCCTGCTCCTTTGCTGAAGGTGATGGTAAACATAGGACAAACTCCAAATCAAGAATTTTGGAAATGCTCTGAGGATTTCTTCTTCTGATCTGACTTGTTTCCTTTATACATAAGTTATCATAGTTTGTTCAACATATTGTTGTCTTACTAATCTGGCTTTGTGATCTTGGATAGATTCGTCTTTAATTCTTTGGCGCATATCACTTGTAAACCGACGACATACAGTAACCGGTAAAGCTTGTTGCGAAAGATGGGAGGTTCAAGGGTTATAGACTCAAAACGATTTTAGTTTTGGGCTAAAGGCTTGATCATATCTCTTGATAATTAGTAAATGACAATCAGTATAGTCTTTTTAGTAATAGATAAGATACCAAAGACATTTTTTTGTGGAAAATTCTAAGTTAAATTAACTCCTCGTTATCGAATATCAGTTTTAATTCATCTCTATCAAATCAAATCTCTTCATGTCGTCACAAATTTATCCAAGCTCCAAAGATTCTTCGAAGAGACCTCGAAATTACGTGATGGATACGCTTGGATGAACCACTGGAGTCTTCCATCCCTTGTGGACAAATTGAATGGTGTCGTGACAAGATGGCCATCTACTACAAACATTGTACTTCTAACGCATAACAATTTTTGAAAATTTGGTAATCAACACTCTGAAAATGTTACCCATCATTGAATGACATTGATGTATAGCAAGATAAATTAAAAAAAAAAAAACGCAATTTCAAATCAAAACATTTCTTTATAAAGTACATTATATAAAATGTGTTATTATGAAAAATAACATTAGTCAGAAAATCAATAGAATACTTAAATTATTTTCCAATAATAATGCAAATCATAACCGTATTTCAAATTCCACCGCCATTTTCTCATTATATAAGCACTCCTCGCTCGACTCTTCACAATCCTCTCTCGCTCCATTTCAATCGATCGCTCTCTCCTCCGCCAACACTCTCTCAAGCTCTCGTCTCGCTCTCTCGGTCCTCTCTCGCCGTCATCACGACTGTAATCGCCCGTTTCCTTTTGTATTTTATTTTCAGTCTTGTTCAATGAACTCTGACATATAATGTGAACATGGCAATTTATTTGCAGAATGTTTCTTTTTCATATTTTCTCGGTCCAGACTTCATTATGGTGAACATCTTTTTTGGGAGATTCTTGGCAATGCCATTCTTGATGGTGGTGTGGAAACATTGTGATGCTTTTCTTTTGCCTTCATCTGCTCAAATTTTCATCTCCTTTCGCCTCAAGTAGATTTTTGCGCGTTAATCCGAATCTTATAGGTAAAATCGAAAAGTTTGTGAATTGGTACATTTATCTGTTGATGACTGCATCAAGAGGGTCTTAGTGTATGTTCTTGCTGCTGGGTATGCACTGACGATGCGTAAGGCCTTAACCTTCTCCTCGGAATTCTCTTCCACTCTAGTAATGTTGAAGTCCCTACTGATCGCTTTGTAATTTTTATTTTCTTTTATGGGTATTAATCGTCAATGCAATGGCTGTTGATAATTGGGGCCACAAGAACCAAGTTCCGGTATGCGTTCATCTTCGTCATCTAGCAATGAGCACAAGATCATGACGAGGCCATGTTTTATGTAATCATCTGTTTCCTTTTCTGTATTTTCAATCTAGTTCAACGAACTCTGAGATATTGTGTGAACATGGCATTTTGCTTTATGTAATCATCTGCATCTTTTTGTATTGTATTTTCAATCTTGCTCATTAAACTCTGAGATATTGGATGAACATGTACTTTTTACTGAATATTTCTTGTTCGTATCTTTTCGGTCTAGATGTTGTTCAAGTGAACATCTCTTATTAGAGATTCTTGGCAATGCACTATCTTGATGCTGGGAAACATCGTGATGCTTTACTTTTCCTTCATCTGCTCAAATTTCCATCATTTTTCGCCTCAAGTTTTCCAGTGTTTTATCTGATTCTTATAGGTGGAATCAGTACGTTTGTAAAAGTGGTCAACATTCTGCATCAAGAGGGCCCTAATGTTCTTGGTGCTGTGCAAGCATCGACGTTTCTGTTAAAAAAGCATAAAGCCTTAACATTCTACTCCTAATTCTCTTTGACTCCAGTAATGTTGAAATCCCCACCAATCGCTTTAGAATTTTTTTTTCCCCTTGGATGGCTGATGATAATTGGGGCCAAAAGAATCGAGTTCCGGTTTGTGGTTACCATTGTCATCTAGCAACAAGCACAAGATCATTGATAAGGCCATGCTTTCTGTAATCATCTTTAAGTGGGCAGAACACCTGTATTCTGTTGGAGATTGCTGGAACATCTGTGAAAATGGCTTGCTATTGTCTATTTAAAGACAATTACTTGTACGGGTTATAAATTCAAGATGTACTGGAGTGTTTGGCTCCTCATCAACCAAACTGTAAAATTTGTTTGAGGTAGTGGATTTAAACTCCTGGCAAGGCTCAGGGAGTGGACGTAGGCACCGAGTTTGGGCTGAACCACTATAAATCAATTGAGCAAATTCTCTATCCCTTACTCCTATAATTTGATTTACTTCACTTGTTTATATACTTGTGCCTAGTCTTGCATATCATTTCAACATATTTACTTTAGTGTTTCCTTGTATAGTTTAGGAGAGAAGTCATGAGTTTTTGCTAGAAGGAAAATACCGATGTTGGCTCAGCTATTCAATAATTCAGTTGCTTCTTGTTTTCTTTACACCATTATAAGACAAGCCAGTAGCTTGTCTCCCCGATTTAATATCTAAGAGCAGACGTTTCAATAGAGTTCTGAGAACAGAGGATGCCTGCTCTTTCTGATGTAGGTGGCACACATAGGACAAACTCCAAATCAAGAACTTGGGAAATGTCCTAAGGATTTCTTCTTCTGATCTTACTTTTTTTCCTTTATACATAAGTTAACGTAGTTTGTTCAACATATTTTTGTCATACTAATCCGGCTTTGTGCTTCTGGATCGATTCATCTTTATTTCACTTTGCCTTGCAGATCCATCGTAGACCAAGATCTTTCTCCTTTAGAGATGATCAATTGATAATGGTTGCTTCAGCCAAGAAAGATATATTTGTGTCCGTACAATAAGGGCGTGAGAGAATAAGAAATGCAACCCAACGGATCTGGGATTCTGCTTCCACCATGCCTCATAAGGAGCTCTAGGGCTGCTCTGGGGTGATGAGATCTACAGCGAAGATACACTAATGAACTTCTATTTTTATTAATACCCTTCTTCTGTCATGCTTATGAATTCCTGCCATGATCAACTTCTGTTTTCTTCATTTCTGCATCAGACTACATGCCTAGTTTTTTCCGACGAATGTGGTAGTCCAATCTTAAAAACAGGAGACTTCCTTCAAAATAAAAGAACGAGCTCATTCAATGCTAAAAATGGGATGAGGACGATAGAACCTGAATGTAATTATTTCAAGCACAGTTTCATCCCTTTTTTTATTTCTATTATCAGCATGAATCCAGTTATAAAAATGATGACAGTAATAAGCCGGCTGGACAACCTTATATAACGATCTTTTTACAAAGGAAAATCACAATGCAGACACCAGCAAGACCTTCACTCAATACCAGCATGGCCAAATAGCAAATAGCAGACCAACGATCTCACATGATTTTCAACTCAGAGAGTCCTCTACCTAATTCATCCTATTCAAAGTCCAGCACCTGTGAATATTAGTTGCTTGAAAATTTTTGCCAAAAACCAGTGACCCTCCTGGAGTTTGGCTTGTTCAAACATTCTGAGTCCAGAAGTGATAAACTTGCAGGTTAGCAAGAAAGATGATCACCTCGCCATCAATGACAGATTTGCTGAATGGATTCACTGGATTATCAGGATCTCCATCTGCCAGTATTTGGCTCAGACAGGTAGGGAAAGAGTCTGCAGACGAACCATACCTTTTCACAACAAAAAACCAAATGGTCAGAGGAGAGGGTAAAAAGTTCACTTCGTGTTTATCCCATGAAAGCAGCTAAAGCAAATGTAGTTTTGAGCTCTTTACGATTTACTTAACAAACATGGACAGGAAAGTAGTTTTGAGCTCCTTAAGATTAACTTATCCAATCAGTAAAACAAGAGAAATCTCGATGCTCACAATTTCAACTTCACTGCAAGGTCAAAGGATTCTTCGATTTAACTGCCATGCAAATTGATCAGCAGCCATTACAGCACCTGATGCCACTCCAATTGAACCATCATATCTGTCACAGATGAGAGAAATGCATGCTGAAGCATTATCTGCAATATTTGATTGCTTAAAACTGCATAATATGCTTTCATTATAGTCCTAAACCAATTCTATCTGTCAACATCTATGCTCACAGTGCCACCAAGATGAAAGCCATCATCTGCATGACAATAGCCCCTTCACCAGCAGAATTTGATGCGCTCATGCATCTTGCGCAGAACCAGTTCTCATGGATCGACGTGACAAGGTCTGCCGTCAAAATCACATACACCACACATTAACCAATATATGTACAGCAAGCCACATCAAAGTGAACGTCAAAGTCTAGCTTGTGCATTTGATGCTCACAAGAAAATGCGAAATTTGGGGAATAAAAAGATAACTGCAATCTTTTATCTCTTTCCTTCCTCCTTCAATGTGAGATATTTTGGGGTGTGGATGGGGGTACACAACCCCATACACACTTCGATTCACATAAGCCACACACTCAAGCAGAGAATTGACAAAAAAAAAAATGAGCAAGAACAATGACTTCTAAAATACGGTAACTTTTAAAATCATATTATAATGAATGAGCTTCTCTATTCTAGCTTCAAAGGAACTCATGGCCCAACCCTTTAAAAGCCTAAAAAGTAATTACACTCCCTTAAAACAAAGAACCAGAGGTACAACGCTTGAAGTTTAGAAATGAGAAGGTGAGAAAGAGATGTACGTACATTGGCTGCAACCAGCGAGCGGCTGGATCGTCACGGGACGGAACGGCGACGTCCATGGGCGCAGGCGACGTCGGGAGGCAGCACGGCAGCGGCCTCACGCCGCGGGGGTCTCCGCAAGTTGAAGGGAAGGAAGGAAATCTCTCTGATCTCCCACCCCTCGCGGGTCTCTCCCTCTCTCAGCAGATCTCACCCCAGATCCCCCTCTTCTTTCTCTTACCCTTCTCTCTCGGGCCTTTCCAAATGTCTGTCCTCCCCATCTTCTATTGCGGAAAGCCTATTTATTGGCGGAGGAGGCCGGCCGACGGAGGCTTCGGCCGCCGGTCCTTGGCGCGCCGACCGTCCTCCCCGTTCGAATCGGCGCCCCATCAGTCATTACTTCCGCCTGCTCCTGCTCTTTCTTTTCCGCAGCACGCTGTCCTTGTTGCCGCTTGCGCAGGCGCTGTGGGCCAACAATTTTGCAATTTTTTCTGTACAATCACCTGAAAATAAGGTAAAATAAAGGGCAAATAAAATAATAAAAAATCTTAATAGAAGCAAAAAATATTAATGCCTAAGTCATACGAAAATTATTTTTGTTAGGGCCAAATTGATCCCTAATTTTCTATGCAACAAATATCTAAATATTTAATCAAAATTTAGATGTTAACATTTATTAATAAATTCTCCTTCATTTTGTTAGTAGGGATAAGTGTTAAAAGTCTACGACTGTCACGAAAATGCGTTTTAGCCTTAAAACTTACAAAAAGTGTATTTAAGTTTAAAACTGTCAAATTATTTCAAACGAGTCATAAGATCGACGCCGTTAGCATTTTCCGTTAAAAATGCTGATGTGGCATTTTAAATAATTTTTATTTTCCACGTGAATTTTTTAATTATTTTAAAAAATAGATTTAAAAACTAAAAAATCAAATTTATTCATTTTATCTTATTTTCACCAAAATTTTTTAAAAAGTTAAAATATTTATGAAAAGACATTTTAATTAAAAATAATTTTTAGTTAAAATATTTATAAAAACATATTTAAAAAGTTAACATTATTTTTTAATTTATTTAAAAAAAAATTTAAAATAAAATTTTTAACTTTTCTTTTTAGTTTTTGTTGAAAATAAGATAAGAATAAATTTAATTTTTTAGTTTTTGAATCTTATTTTAGAAAAAAATGTATAAAAATTAATTAAAAATAAACCTGGAAAATAAAAATTATTTAAAATGCCACGTCAGCGTTTTTTAACGGAAAAGACTAACGGCGTCGATTTTAGGACTCATTTGAAACAATTTGACAAGTTTTAGGACTTAAATGCACTTTTGCAAGTTTTAAGACTGAAATACATTTTCGTAACAAGTTGTAGGACTTCTTGAATACTTACCTTTTCAATAACGGAAATCACATTATAAAGCCATAGAGACCACACTTATTAAGAGCCTTAATACATATATAATCTGAAATATTCAAAAGATAAGCGTGAACATTATCCGAAAATATTCTAACGATAAGCGTGAACATTATCCGAAATATATATGATGTTTGTAAATTGCAATCAACTCCATTCCCTTTTACCTTGAAGGGTAAATTCTTCAATCTTGATGGACAGGCCTCTTTTGTACTTTAGGACATAATACAATCTTAAGTGTCTCCAACGATTTTGGACAACCTGGAACCTCTACCAGCTCAGGACAACAAAACACATCAATTACCTTAAGCTTCTTCAAGCTAGTTAGATCGAGCAACTTCGCTAATGATAAAAACTAGAGTTTTAATGTTCTCAGATTCTCCAAGCCTTCAAGGCCTTCAATCTTTGTTAGCTCCTCACAATAATTAATTTCCAAAACTGATAACGCTTTTAGATTAGAAAAACCATTTGTCGCTTTTAATTTATTGCAAAATGAGATATGTAAGTATGACAAATTTGTTGGAAGCCTTGGTAGGCATTACAAATTGGTGTGATGGATAATGAGTTTCTTCAACTTAGGAAGAAGAACAAGATCGAAAGATGAGGTCTCAATATCAGGACAACTCAAGTGCAAGACCTCAAGCATGCGTAATCTTCCAATCCCCCAAGAACTTGGATCTACTTCAAGTTTTAAAGGATGCTCGAATCTTAATTTCAACTCCAAATTTCTCAAGGCTTGAGAGGTCCGTCATTGTCTTCATTGAGGATGCTTGAATGGATAGCACAATCAAACTTTTTGGAAGCTGAGGCATCGCTGGAATTTTACAGTGTGCTAACACCAATTTTTTCAAAATTGGTAGCTTCCCAATATCACCGAGAATCTCTGTCAATTCTATTGGATATATTCCCCTACCTCTAGCTGTAGCTGTTCGAGCTTCTCCAACATTCCAATGTCTTCGGGTAGTTTTCTTATGGGGCAATCGCGTAGCTTTAGCACTTTCAATTTCTTCATATACCCAATTGAATTTGGTAACTCCCCAATACCAGTGCTTGATAGATCTAACTCAATCAATGAGTTGAAATGTTTATCCACTAATGAGAGCTTCGCCGCTAATGCTGAGCAACCAAAGAAACTGAATTTATTCAATGATCTACATTTGGCCAAGCTGAGAATTTTCAGATTCTTCACCCTTCTCCATTCGGGGATCTCTTTTATAGACGTAAAGTCAAGAAGAAGTTCCATCAAAGATTCCAAAGTGCCCCCATATCGTTTGGTAGCCTTTGGAGACTTTTACAGTCGTTCAAGTTTAAGAAGACTAAGTTCTTAAGGTGACCAATGGATGAATCAATTTCAACCAAACACTCACATCCTTCGAGAATCGTTGCTCTAATTTCTTATGGGAAGACAAATCTGGTGTTTTATGAAGCTTGCATCTAGACAGATTTAGGACCTTCAAATTTCTCTGCCAACTGAAAAGAAAACATATTGCTCTTCAGGTTAAATTAAGATAACCTACCACAAAAGAACATGCATTTACTTTATGTGAAAAATCGTACCTTGATGTGGCTCCAGCCATGCCATGTTGCCTCGATTTTACTCTTGAGAAATTAGGGATTACTAGCTTCCGCATGGAAATATGAGACAATTTAATATGATAAGGGATTTTATTCCATGATAGCCATCTAAATTCCGGAAGGATAAATCTCGACTACGGAAGGATAAGTGGGCCTAGGTTATGATAAAATTCTAGGCCTTCAAGAAAATTTGACCTCCGAATATTTTTCATACTATCATTCGTTATTCTCCATAGAAACCGTAATGAGGTTGGTTCTTTGAACTTAAAGTCCATTTGAAGGAACCTTAGATTTGAAAGACTTTCTAAGAATTCTTTCATCAAGGAGTATCTAGATAGTTCAAGAAGCTCAAGACATAATGCTTCAATGCTTCCAATTCCATGAACACCACCTCCACTCCGCCAAAATAAAAACATAAAATGGAAGTTAGAAAAAACAATGATTTACTGTGTTGAAAACAATTGATAAACCACGTTAGTAAGTGCTATGGAATAATAAATCAACGCTATAGGAACAAAAACCAAACAGATATGTTGATGACCAATCTTTTTTAAAGGAATGAAGCTGTACGATTTACCTGCATTTTCTCTAAAACATCCAATGCTTGCTCATGAGTCCACACCCATTGCCGGTTCTCTGGTTTCATACCACTTCCTTCTTCTATAAAAGTTCTTCCAATATCTCTTAACCAATCATGCATCCACAGTTGATTATTGTTTGTAATCTTTATCAAAGATCTTTGCTGGAGGATTCCAAGAGATTGATGAGGAAGAAACTTACAACTTTCCCACAAGTGAATCACAATTCTTTTATCATACCCAATGAAAAAACAAGCAACATCGAGAAATATTCTTCTTTGGTTTTCAGTTAAGGCCTCAATGCTGATCATTAACTTCTTTCTAACATTCTCTTGAGGAGATTCTTCTAGCTCCTTTAATGTGGCATCCCACTCCTCTTCGCTTTTTCCAGATAAAAGAGAACCTATTACCTCAAGAGCTAAAGGAAGACCGTTACACATATTTATTGTCCTTTCAGAGTGAGAAATGTATTGCTTTAGGGAATAATCTCTTCTAAATGCATGTTTGCTAAAAAGTTTAAGAGAATGATCAAAATCCATGCCAGTAAGTTCGTAAGTCTCATCAACATTGAGAATTCCTCGATCTCTAGTTGTAATGATAATCTTGCTTCCCTTGCCAAACCACTCATGCTTCGCAAGAGCACATCAAGTTGACTTGCATCATCAGCATCATCAAGTAGAAGAAGCACGTTTTTAGAGCGTAACCTTTCTTTTATCTCCTTTTTCCCTTCCATGACATTGTTGATATCAGGCCATTTCTTTTTAAGGATGTCTCGATAAGAGTTGATTCTGCAAGTGTGTAATCCCTATTTTTCGAATGTCACAAAGGAAGCAATAATCAAGAAAATCATTAGAAAGTTGATTGTACACTATTTTGGCAAGAGTTGTCTTTCCCACGCCACCCATACCATGGATTCCAACAATCTTTGTTTCACAGCTGTGTGCACCTATCATCCTCATGATTTCATCCACATGATTGTCTACTTCGACAAAGCAATCGGATACTTCCAAGTAAGCAGTTTTCAACTCAGTCAAAACATCATTGACAACTTCTTTCACAAATTCACCTTTGCCTCTGATAGTATTGGAGGAAACAACATCAAGACATGAGGTTTAGCTAAGCAAAATAATGCATCTGGAACAAACAGTTTGCATGTGATATAATTAAATACCTGTTTAGCATGCTATGGAGATCCCATCCCTTTAGTTCTCCAACCTCTTTAAGAACAGCCTTCCAATTGTTGATAGTCTCATCATCGAACTGCTTCTTGTTTAAATGAGAAACAATGACGTTGCCGTAGTGCTCATTCTAGTATTTGACCTCGGATGGCGTGACATTGTAGAAAATGGGCATGATCTTTTGTCCCCTTGCGTTCTTGCTCTCCACCATCTTGACCAACTCCCTGAGGCACCATGGACTATTATCATATCCTTTAGAAAAGATTGGTATTGAGATCTTTGAGTGCTGAATAGCTTGGAGAAGCTGGCCACCGATCTCTTCCCCGGTACGGAGCTCTTCATCGTCCCTATATGCCCGAATTCCAGCATCAATCATGCTGACGTAAAGGTAATCAGCAATGTCCAAACGAGTGTCTGGTCCTCTAAAGCTAAAAAATACTTCGTAATCATATCTTGATGACTTCTCCATTTCCTGATTATCATAAGACACGTTCCACATATTTATTTGTTCTTTGTACACACTCGCCTTATAAGGCTCCATTTACTACAAAAGACAAAAAATAGTGGCAACTATTGTCATAGCGAAGTTCAACCACAAAGGTTCGTGCAAATTCTCTGTGCAACAACGATTTGAGATATTGCTCGAAAATAATGACCACGTGCAGGTTGATGAGGCTAGCCTCTACTAGAATTAAATATGGAGATAAGTTTGAAGCCATTGTAACAACATATCGTGAGGCTAATTTTATCAAAAACTTGTTGCTAAAATAAAATAAATAAAGCATCTATCAAGGAAATAGTATTTTAGGTCATTTGCTCAAGTCAAGAAATTTTTCCATGTCCAGCCAAGCCCACCTTCAATAATGCAGCATCTCCATGTCGAACTAACAACGATGCTGGTAATTTATACATAAACAACACTTACTGATAGAAATTACTAGAACATGAATAATTTGCTTAATGCAATCACTACCTAACGGTTAAACAGAATCTGCTGTTGCTGCCAAAATGCGGAAAGTAAATATAACAAATCTCAAATAGACAGAAAGTAGACTATCTCCTTCGTGCATAGAATAGATAACCAATATCTTGACCTCATGGGAAAAATATGTTAAATCGTCTAACGATACAGCTAGTTTCATCCAGCTTCTAATTAAAAAGTACCAATAAACATCAAAGAAATGTAAAATGAGGAGCAACTTGAATCGCTCGACTTATTTTGAGAAAATTAAACATGTAGAGAAGGAGGTGGAGTTCTCACTTCCACTCATCCACTTCAAAGTAGAAAATTGACTATAGAATGCACTCGGGGCCTATTTGGTTCGGCTTTGGAGAAATGCCATTGGGAGAATGCAAATACCTTTGAAGTAAAGGAGTTTTCCGAAATGCTAGACTGTTTGGTAAACTATAATTGAAAAGTGCTTTAAGGAAATGCAAGACTGTTTGGTAAATATATATTTGAAAAGCCCTTTAGGTCTTGTTTGATTCAGCATTCTTAATGGGCTTTCAGTCTCGAAAGCCCATTGGGAAAAAATTTAGGTGTTTAGTTTAGCATTTGGAGGTGTCATTAGCTAAATGATGGCCTTTGAAATACTAAAAACCCAAAGCAGTGGAGACACGCTTTTGGGCTTTCGCATATTTCGGAAATGCAAGTCCACCTCTACTATTCATCCGTTGACTTCTTTTTTTTTCTTTTTAAACCGATCATCTTCCCCACGCCTAACCATCGTTAATCGGCGACGGAGTTTCATCGGATTTTATTTTTATATTTAAAAATAATAATAATAACTCTTTACAAATGTTGGGTTCGCCTTTTTTTTTTTTTAGTCATTTTTATCTTTTGACAATCAATAGTCCAACTTTTTATCAATACACTAAAATGATCATTAATTAACAAAGATGATTAATACTACAATAATTAAAAAAATATTCAAAGTTGAAAACAAACCTAAAAGAACCCTAGGCCAAAAGTTGAGCTTTGCATCTAATCTATAATCAAATTCTTTTAATATAATTTATAAATAAATTTATTAATATATATATATTTTACATTACTCTCAAGATGAAAATGTAAAAGGTTATATAGTCATTGTTTCTTTTCGTCTCATTCATCTTGCGTACAAACAAACATCTGTATAAAAAAAAAAAAATCATATTTCTTAGAACAACGTATCAATATTTAATATTATGATGACATTCACAGTTAAAAATAGATGTTTCGGTGGCTTGTCAAAAAACTTGGAATCTACTCCATCCTACCCATTTTTATTAAATAGCACATCACACAAGTATTAATATTATTTGCATCGACTAAGTTTTATTTCATTTTCCTTTATTTTAGATATTTTTTTAAATTATTATTAATTAATTTTGTTTAAAAGAAAAGTGCCAGAAGGGCTCGGGGGCTGGGCTTTCCTTTTCTCTTTCCGCCCAGGCTGGGCCCATCCCCTTTGTGTCTTCCCCGACCCGACCCGGCCTCCTTCCCCCACCTTCTTCCTCCTCTCCCTCACGCAAGGAGTAGAGAGCAGAGGGGGTAGGTGGGTGACACGATGGGAGCAGTCGGCCGGATCTTGTTTGTTGCTCTCCATCAACAAACATACTTGAAACCCGGCCGACGACCCACTGACGTTACCCCTCTTCCCGAGCTGAACCCATGGTAGGATCTTGTTTGTTGTTCTTTTGGGTGCATTGAGTTCACAAGGATTCTGGCTCGGAGGCGCACGAGGCGACTAGACGTAGTCCGATCCTTCAATTAGCTCTAACACAATTGTAATGCATGAGTCCATGTTGACATTTCCATTTTCTTTTTTATGGAAGGAACAACTTGAGTAAAAAGTATAGAATTTAATTAGTCGATTGAACAAAAATAAATTGAAGAACCAGGTTATCCGCTAGGCAATAGCTTTAAATAATGAAAAGAATAATGATAAATGCTTAGTTTAAATAATCACTTACCACAAAAAAAAAAAAAAAAAAAAGAAGAAGAAGCTGCAATAACCTATTTAAATAAGCTATTATTTCAAGCTTTTAGCGATCAAATCTTCTTCTTTTTTTCCTTAAAAGAAAATCAACCCGACAACCATTTAATTCTTTGACATTAGCAAGCGTAGTTGAATAATAGGAAATAGGGACAAAATCAAATGTCGGCAAGTCGAATCGGTGAAAGACAAAATAAATCAAATTTGAATAAGATTGGATTGCCAGATAAGAAAAACCACACAGAAGTTATCTTATTTGTCAAAAGATTACTAGTCCCTATGAGCAAAGAAGGAAGCAGAGTTCCGGCCCAATCCCTTCTTATAGTCTTCCGAAAAGACGATATTTTATCCATATCGATTTATATCAGCAGAAGATTCTCGTTCATTTTGCTAGGAAGCATAACTGATTTATTTTTTAGTAACCAAAATCACATTATAAAGTCAGAGAGACGGCACTTATCAAGGGCCTTAATACATACGTGATGCAAAATAGTGAAAAGAAAACGTCAAGGATACAAAGGACCAAGGCGTGTACAAAGGCGTGTGCAAGATATACTAAAAGGGCTACAGCATGTGCAAAACTTAATCGGATCAAACTCCTTTTGTTGAAGTTGAAAACGTAGATGTTTGGAGCACAATGTAGCAAGCAGCACCTTCTGACCGAGGTTACTATCAACGAACCTCCATGAGTAACAACCCTGAAACTTAAAAAGCTCAGGACAATCCTCTAGACAAATGTCCTCGAGCTTCTCCAAATTAGGTAGATGAGGCAACTTCGCCAATGATGGAAGTCTCTTGAGCTCTAATTTTCTCAAATTCTGCAAACCTTCAAGGCCTCGAATCTCCGTTAGCCCGGGACAATCCAGAACTAACAACTTTTCTAATGATTTCAAATCCGAGAGATCATTTGTAGTTTTCCACCCGTCACTCTCCCCTATCCATAAACATGACAGATTTGTCGTAAGCCTAGGTAGGCATTGTAAATTCTTGCAGTGGAGAATGAGTTCCTTCAGCTGAGAAAGAAAACTGATATCGGGCGATAGGGTGGTTATACTTGGAGAACACACATTCAATTTTCTCAAGTTTAATAGGTTCGAGAGTGGCAACATCTTTATTGAAGTCGAAATAAAACTTAGATCTATCAAACTTTCTGGAAGATGTGGTGCTGCTGAAATTCCATAGATATTATCGGGAATCTCTCCTCTCAATTTCGGAACTGCCCTTGCCTCTAACTTTTCGAGCTTCTCCAACAATTCAATGGCACTGGGTAGTTTTCTTATGGAGATGTTGATCATCTTTAATACTCTTAAATTCTTCATGTTTCCAATTGAATCAGGCAACTCCTGAATTGCTGAACGCGTTAGATCCAACTCAATTAGTGAATTGAAGTTTTCAATCGACTTAGGTAGTCGAGTGAAAATGAACTTTTTAGTGATTTACATTCAACCAAGCTGAGAATTTTCAGTTTCTTTGCATTTCTCCATCCAGGGATCTCTTCTATAGATGTAGAGTCCAAAAGAAGTTGCTCTAAAGATTCTAGCTCCCCCATCTCATCAGGTAGCATGTGGAGATGATAACAATCCTTCAAGTTTAAGATGACTAACCTCTTAAGGTGACTAATGGATTGATGGATTCGAACCAAACTCCTACATCCTTCGAGAATCAACTGTTCTAAATTCACATTAAAAGACAAGTCTGGAGTTTCACGCAATTCTTGGCATCCAGTTAGATTTAGGACCTTCAAATTCCTAGCCTGCTGAAAAGAAGACAACATATTTCTCTTCAGGTAAAATTAAGACAACATACAACATAACACACATTGATTTTATCTAAAAAATGATACCTTTATGCGGCTCCATCCATCCCATTCTTTTGTGATTTTACTCCTTGATAAATCAAGGATTACTAGCTTCCTCAAGGAGAAACTAGTTAGCTCATAATTCATATCGATAGGAAAGTAATTCCATGAAAGCCATCTCAATTCTGAAAGGAGATTAAATCGGCCAGATGGGGTTTGAAGAAAATTTGAATTCTGGTCATATTGGAAAGGATCAGCTTGAGTAAGGATGGACATTGAGTCTCCATTGAAGTCTTTACTATCCACTTGAGATAGGGACTTTTTGTCTACTCGAAGGAACCTTAGATTTGAAAGGCTAGCTAAAAATTCTTTGATGAAGGAATATCGAGATTGTTCATCGAACTCAAGACATATTGCTTTAATGCTTTCATTTCCATGAAAACCACCTCCATTCTGCCAAAATAAAAGTAGAAAACATAAGTTAGAAAAAAAGCCATGATGTACAGCGTTGATATCCTTCAAGGGAAAACAATTAAATCTTCTCCTAACGTTGAAAACGATTGATAAACCACATTTGTAAGTACATTGGAATAATAAATCGACTCTTTAGAAACGAAAACCAAAACAAATATATTGGTGACCAATCTCCTTTTAAAGGGATGAAGCAGTACGATTTACCTGTGTTTTCACCAGAACATCCAATGCTTGCTCATAAGTCCACACCCATTGTTGCTTCTCCGGTTTCATGTCACTCTCTCTTTGTATAAAATTTATTCCAATATCTTTTAACCAATCATGCATCCATAATTGGTTGTCATATCTAATCTTTATCAAAGATCTTTGCTGGAGGATTGAAAGAGATTGATGAGGACAGAAGTCACAGCTTTCCCACATGTGGATCACAATTATTTTATCACACCCAATGAAGAAAAAAGCCACATCCAAAAATATATTTTTTTGTCTTTCATTTAATGCCTCAATGCTGATTATCAACTTCTTTTCAACATCCTCTTGAGGAAATTTTTCTAGCTCCTTTAATATGGCATCCCACTCCTCTATGCTTTTTCCAAATAAAAGAGAACCAATGACCTCTAGAGCTAAAGGGAGGCCGCCACAAATCTTTACTGCTCTATTAGAGTGAGAGATGTATTGTTGTATGGGATAATCTCTTCTGAAGGCATGCTTGCTAAAAAGTTCCAAAGAATGATTAAAATTCATGCCTTTAAGTTCATAAGCCCCATCAACAAGTGTAGGCATTTTGAGAATTCCCAGTCTTGAGTGGTCTTGCTTCCCTTACCAAACCACTCACACTTTTGCATGAGCGCATCAAGTTGACTTGCATCATTAACATCATCAAGGAGAAGAAGCACTCTTTTAGAGCATAACCTTCTCTTGATCACCTCTTTCCCTTCCATGACATTGTTGATATCAAGCGATTTCCTTTTAAGGATTTTTATATGAGCTATTTCTGCAAGTCTGTAATGTTTTGTGTTTGCATGTCATAAAGGATGCAACAATTATCAACAAAATATTCAGAAAGTTGATTGTACACAAATATGGCAAGAGTCGTCTTTCCCACGCCACCAATACCGTGAATTCCAACAATCTTTGTTTCATTGTTCTGTGAACCTATCATCCTTATGATTTCATCCACATCATTGGCTACTTTGACAAAGCAATCGGATACTTCCACGTTGGCAGTTCTCAACTCAGTCGAACTTCCTTGACAACTTCTTTCACGAATTCACAATTGCCTCTAATAGTATTGGAGGAAAAAGCATCAAGACATTAAGTTTAGCTGAGCGAAATAATGCATCTGGAACAAACAATTTGTATGTGACGTAATTAAATACCTGTTTAGCATGCTGTGGAAATCCCATCCCTTTAGGTCTCCAACCTCTTTAAGAGCAGCCTTCCAGTGGTTGATAGTCTCATCATTGAACTGCTTCTTGTTTAAATGAGAAACAATGGTGTTGCCGTAGTGCTCATTCTGGTATTTGACCTCAAATGGTGCGACATTGTAGAAAATGGGCATGATCTTTTGTCCCCTTGTGTTCTTGCTCTCCACCATCTCGACCAACTCTCTAAGGCACCATGGACTATCAGCATATCTTGTAGAAAAGATTGGTATTGAGATCTTTGACTGCCGAATTGCTTGGAGAAGCTGGTCGCCGATCTCTTCCCCAGTACGGAGCACTTCATCATCCTTATATGCCCGAATTCCAGCATCAACCATGCTGACGTAAAGGTAATCAGCAATGTCTGTATGAGTATCTGGTCCTCTAAAGCTCAAAAACACTTTGTAATCACATCCTGATGACTCCTCCATTTCCTGATTATCAAAAGAGGCATTCCGCATATTTATTTGTTCTCTGTACACGCTCGCCTTGTAAGGCTCCATTTGTTACATAAGACATAATATAGTAAGAACTGCTGTCAAAGCGAAGTTCAACCACAAAGGGTCGTGCAAATTCTCAATGCAAAAAAGAAAGCTAGCTTCTACTAGAAGCAAATGTGGAATTAGTTTGAAGTCATTGTAAAAAGATATCGTGAGGCTAATATCTATCAAAAGCTTGATGCTAAAATAAAATAACTAAAGCACCTATCAAGGAAATAGAATTTTGGGTCTTTTGCTCAAGTCAAGAAATTTTTCCATGTCCAGCTTAGCCCAGCTCCAATAATGCAGCATCTACATGTTGAACTAACAATGATGCTGGTAATGGGTACATAAAACTTATTGATAGAAATTATTTGGAACATGAGTAGTTTACTTTTAATGAAATTGCTTGGAGACAGTTACCTAACAATTAATTCTATGAACTGATCCAATCATAACATAATATCGAGATAATTCCTCGTCAGTGGAAGTAGAAGAAAACAATATAATTAGTTTGAAATAGTTTTTAACTTTCGCTTCTCTCTCATTTCATGAATTTGTATTAAAGATAACTAATTACATTGCTCAACGCCCGTAAATGCATAATAGCAATATTCTTAAATTAAAAACATTATGTTAAATGTCTTAATTTACCAACATGTTCATGGGTTGAAATTATTCTCAGTTTTTAATGTAGTGTTGGTAAAAAGCCAATCAGAGGCCTAAGCTAATTTCGTTGCCAACCCCGCCAATTATGTTACTCATAAAATTGGACGGCTATTATTTTTAAACCAGACATGCTTTTTATGTGTTAATTCAACATGGAGAATGCTGCTTCAGATTCTTTTAGCAGGTACAAGGAACAATCGTTTGTCCTCTCCCCTTCACGAAGTACTTTGAGTTGAAGTTGAAGCAGGGCTTGGCTGGACATTGAAAAATGTCTTGACCTGAGCAAAAGACCCATAATACTATTCCCTCGAATAGGTGCTAATTTTTTTTTTTTGTTCCATCCAATTCAAGTGACCCACTGATGGAAATTAGCCTGTTCACAAACGCATTCTCTTTCATGGCCAATCTTTAGACCCTGCAGTAGAGAAAGATCAATCTAAAATCTATAAGAAGGGAACTGAAAAGAATGCTCAATTATAAGTTATGGTTCACAAACCGCTTTTCCTATATTTTTGCTTTGGCGGATCTATGTGGAAATTTCATGAGAGATACTGAGGGTCAGTCATATCTATGTAGAGTTCTCGATTCCTGGTTAATGTTTAGGTCAATTGTCTTTCGCATAGAGATGCTTATCTGTCATGCAAAAATACTCTTTCGCGCTAGTCTTTCGAGCTTGTTGTTCCAGCATTCCTACTCGTGCGGCCTTAGAAATTACAATCATGAGTCAGCTTTTACTCACATTGGCACAAGAAGTCTAGAGAAGGAAAATATCATTCAAAGAAGGATTCCATCTATCTTGAGTTGGCAGCGTATTCAGAATACAAAGGGCCTGTTTGGTTCAACTTTTGGGGAATGCATTTGCATAAATGCAAATACCTTTGGATGAAGAGGGTTTTCCGAAATGCAAATGTCGTTTGGTAAAATTTGCATTGAGAAACAACTTTGGCCAAAATATCGTTTGGTAAAATTTGCATTTATAATTAACTTTTATTAAATTAAAAAAGCAAAAATATGTTTATATTTTTTTTTTAAGTCTAGCCACCGAACATCCAAATCCAGAGGCCGAACCTTTGAATAAAAAATATGTTTATATAAATATATATTTATATAAAGACAATCGGAGAAAAAAATAGATATGTTTATATCTATATAAAAAATATATAAAAAATAGATATGTTTATATCTATATATAAAAAAATATATAAAATATAATATATTTTTACATAAATATATATTATATATTTTTATAAATATATATTTATTAAACATAAAATATAAAAAATAGATGTGTTTTTATTTTTTATATAAAAAATAAACATATTTATTTTTATATTTATTTTTATTTAGGCGGCCAATCGGCTTCTCCACCAGAGAGATGAACAATACCGGAAGTTGCATTCCGAATATGCAACTTTTCAAAGGACTTCAAGAGCTACATTGGGTTAAAGGCCTTTAGAGCCACTTGGAGATGCAATTGTATCTTGCCAAAGTTGCACAAAAAAACGAATCAAATACCTTTGCATTTGGCCAAGGGACTTTAAAGCCCAAATGAGCATTCCAAATGCTAAACCAAACAGGGCAAAAATTGTGTTTAGGTATGTTGAAGTGAACCGGATCAGCTTATGCTTGGGCACTTCAGCAGATGAATATCAAACTTTAACCTACATATCAATAAAAAAATTTCCCGGTAGGAGAAGGCATCCAAACCATATTATGATACTGCTAAACATTTTGCTGCATTCCACATAATGCGGACTGAATACGAAGTAGGTTCTCATACCTAGCAGTAGGCCACTTATGTCACGTACTTTTGCAGTACAAAGACTATCTGGATAAAATATATTACGAATACATTACATAATTCACTATTTGACCAAAAAAAGACAAGAATATATAGCATGTTCTTCTCATTAGATGTGGCAGATAAGAGCTATAACATCATTTTAACTTCAGTGAAATATTTTCAAAAAAGAACATGTTCCCCTGAAGCAGAGGATTTAAAAGTGTTTAACAAAGCATGACAATGGTCTGACCATGACCATTCATGCCCTATTTCTTGCAAAAAATGAGGTGAAAATCACTCAATTCACTAGCGATTTATTCGACTTTGGATAAAAAAAAAGGAACAGATCAACGTAAGCACAAAATTTTGTATCCAACTGAGCGAGCAGGAATAATATTCATATTACTTATCTAGCAAGGAAGAGAAAACCAATCTGGAATAAAAAGGAAGGGTCACTCTGAAATCATCAAGAATACAAGTAAAAATGTTCATCATGATTATCCAGGGCAAATCAAGGGATAAAGGACAAGAAAAATGAGCAGAGGAACAACGAAGCTCATCGCAGACTCCTCACCTCTCTCAACCTAAAGAAGACGAATTCCCAGTTCCAACAATTTAAAGGACTAGATCTTAAGGAGAAAAGGAGCACTAGGGTTGCGGACCAACCATAGAATCCCATCGCAGCATCCAAGAACCACGGATCAACTAAGACAAGATAGATTAGCCAGAAAATGACATATCTAGTTGGAGAGAGAGAGAGAGAGAACGAACACAACATGGATGCTGATTAGGGCTAATTAGAGCTGTGGGAAATCGGAGGAATCAAATGTACAGAAGATGAGAGGAAGTATGATCATTCACCTCAGTGAATCCAAGTAGAGATCGGCTAAGGAGCTTCGATTCAGTCGCCTCAACGTGGCTGGTGAAGCTGCAGACAACACGAAGATCGTTCCTTTGCCGCTATGATGAATGAACGAGAGAGGTAAGGAGCTTCGGAGAAGGAGAAGGAGAAGATATGGCTTCGCAAATTGTCAATCTAAGTCAATGCTCTGTCTGTCTTTTTCCTTTTTCACACGTAAACTGAAACCTTATTCACACTTCTCCGCGTGACGACTGAACAGTGAACGCCGCGTACTCTCTCTCTCTCTCTCGTCGATTATTTTCGTCTCCCATGGGGGTGCGTAGTGCGTACTCACTAGAAGGGGAAAAGGAAATGAATGCTTGAGACTTTCATCGTAGGTTAGACGTCGCACGAATTTTTGATTTATTTAATATAATCTCTAAATTTTAACTTATTATACAATATGATCTCTAAATTTTTAAATTACTTAATGTAACATGTAAAATTTTGATATATATTCAATTTAGTTTTGAATTATATAAAAATTTCAATGTTATTCTTGATCTTGAATTAAGGAAAAGACTACTTTAAATATTTTCATGTAATTTAGGAACTACATTATGTATATACCAAAAGTCTATGTATTATATTGAATAAATTAAAAATTCATAGATTATATTGAAGGGTAAAGTTCACGAGTAACATTAAACAAACTAAAAATTCAAAAATTATAAAATTCAAATTGTGGCATTATCCCTTCATTATTTCCCTTGTCGCAGCATTTATGTGGTCAAAGATAGGTACACAATAAACTGCACCACATTGCACCATTTGCAAGTTCTATTTTTCTTTATTTTTTATCTTATTCACTAGAGTGTCTCCTACTGTGACAATGCCTCAAAGGAGACAGGAGGATTTGGTTCTCTTCTCGAATTTCATGTGATTCAATGAAAAAAGAAAAGAAAAATCATTGAGGGATTCTTAAGTACTTTTGAAACACTCTATAAGCAAGAGTAGGGGTGTGCATGGTCCGGGCGGGCGGTTCCCAACCTTGAACCGGGAACCGCCCGCTAAGGACCGGTTCCGAAAAATTGGAATCGGGATCCATCCGTTTGTTGCATAGATCCACCCGGGAACTAGACCGCTAGTCCGGTCCGATTCCCGGGTGGATCCATGGAACTGATCTTGATGCGAAATAATTTTGGTTTTCAACATAAAACGACTACGTGACATCAAAGCAAGCCAAAGAAAGAAAAACCAAATTTAAGTACGTGAAACAAACTCATCAAGTAGAGTAAATTAGACAAGGTTACAAGGATTGTACTTTCATATCCAAAGCAACCAAAGATATCTCCGATGAGTTTCTTGACATGACAAATATTTTCCACACCATCAAGGACAATCAAAACTCTCATGTGGTCACATAAGTCCCTGAAAAACTCGATTCCCAAGCTGGCTAAAGTAACATCCTTAGGTGCCCCTTCAGAACATCGAAATCAACTTAGTTTGCAAAAGCTAAAGCCCTCCTAATTCTTGAGTTGTTTCTGTAATATCCGCGAGGAAGGAACAGCCATCGAAATACCGAGAGACTTCGTTGTATACAAGTTTTACAAAAAATCAAAAAGCACAACAAAAGGAAAAGCATAGCAAAAGGGAAAAGCAACCCAGGATTTTACAAATTCAAGCATGAGCATCGTTGAAGACAAAGCACCAAGATGAACAGTGATCGATTCCCAAAACAAAGACTCGAATTTCACTACGTTCCGACCTATTGGGTAATCGAACTGAAGCACAAGTTCGCAAGCAAACAATGAATCAAGAGGCAAGCTAGAAGTCAATGATCATACCTTGTTGAGTGACGGAAAAGGGGGCTCGATCGAGATGGACAACAGAGGCGGAGGAGTAGCGGCTATGGCGGGTGGCAATCGGCGTGAGGGGGCGGACAGCAGCGGCGAGGGAGCAGCAGTGGCAGCGTTGACGCTTAGGGAGGAATCAAAGACGAAGAGACTGAGTGTCGCGACCCAATCTTGCCGCCCCTCGAAATGTATCCAAGGATGGGAAAGGTCGGGTTTAGGGGTACTTGATCTCGAGATCGCGAGCTCTCCCAAGCTCGTACCCTGCGTGACAGTAGGTTATTTATGCGATCTAGTTATTTATAACAACCTAAAAATATACGGGAGCCGCCACTAGCCTTGTTTTTGGGGGTCGGCTAGAAACCCGGGGGTCGGCTAGAAACCCAATCGAGGGTCGGGAGTATTCCCTCGATTCCTACGCAACCAGATATCTAGGTTCGGGGACTTTGGTTACGCTAATATTGCTATTAGTGCCCTTTCGGTACCTAAACAGTATGTTGTATTTTCCTAACATGTCCATGCATTTCTTTTTATATTTTCAGGATCGTCAATTCTATACTAAATGATCATGCGTGGTTGATTACTTTCATTCTATTATATTCCTAAAAAATGAAAGGAAAACAAACAATGAAAATGAAGTTGCAAGACATGAAGTAAACACTCAAGGAAAAACAGTAAACCTAATCATGCAATCCTAAAGAATATAAAAAGAAAACAATCGGGAAAGAAAAGAAACCCGCAACTCGTCGAGTTTTATACAATGCATGGAACGACACATGTGTCGGGAAAATGGGTATTACATGAAAATGGTCGGAATGGACATCGACCTCCACCATCTTCACGCCTTCTCCATCTTCAAGGTCCTAATCTAAACCTAATCTAAGAAATTTATGACTAGGTGCATACAAGTGAAAGAAACAATCATCACAACTAAGATCAAAGCAATTGGGGTAGAACCCATGTATGATTGGCTCTAAGAAAAAAGCACAGAAATCAAGCACTTTATAAAGAGCAACTTTCATGAATGGAATTTTTGAGGCGTATTAAGTTCAAGTAAAGTCAAATTCATGGCCGAAAAGCAACAATCGCTAAAGCATGCAAATCAATCATAAGCAAATCAGAGAATGATGTATGATAACTGATTTGTTCAGCTACCTAATCAATGCATGAAAATCATGAAATTTGAACATGACGTAGGGTTAAATGTGAAGAAAATGTTTGATTTAGACATTTAACCCTAAATCCATATGCAAAAGGCCACACAAATCCATTAATTTTGATATGTGGCTTGTCATTAGGAGCAAAATGTATAACAATTTAAATTGTTACATGTCAACTTGAATTTTAAGGTTACTTGACCTTAAAAATTATCAAATTTTAACATAGGATGGATATGGGTATTATGGACAGCTTTCAATGAGAATTTATCCTCAAGATCATTATGTATAAGATCACACAAAATTGGTAGACAGTCAGATTCATAGAGAAAAGACAGCATTGCAGGTCAAGACAAATTCAGACTTCAAAACTTGATCTAAAAAAGAAAAGTAGGGCAAATGATGGGAAAATTGGACAAACTAGGCATCGTTAGAAAGCTCAAGGTGTCCTTTACGAATTCCTATTAGGTGAAAATTGCAATTTAGGTCTTTTTCTAGCTCAAGTAAAGCCATTTGTATAAGTGGTCAGATCAGATCATAACAAGCAGAACACATCAGCAGATTAGTGCTCTTTGTAAGAAGCATCAGGCAGGGAAAATGATGGCCAAATCGCACATATAATATGTCTATGGAAAGCTTAAGAAGTCTATTACAAATCTCTAGAAGACATTAAAAACTAATAATATCATCTACCAGCTCATTCCAAGGACCGAAGCATATCAGTCAAAACAGGCATACGACTTTCCGCATCAGAGTAGAACATAACAATTTTCCAGAATTACTTCCTGACTTTTAAAGAAGATTTTGTGTGGCTAATGATATCGGATTAGGGTGTATTATAGCTTGCTGGAAAGCTAGTCGAACCATCTTCAACTCTCATGAAGGCATCAAACACAGAAAACCACAGCAACCAACTCGTATCAGGTCATTTGTACAAAAGGTCATCCAAAACAGAGAGCCAATCAGAACAGCAAAATCTCAAACAAAATCAGGGATATTCTAGACATATTCGACCTAGGCAAATGATCTTCAATTATCGCGAAGTTTTTATTTGATATAGATTGGAACCTAATGAACAACTTTCATTTAGGCATCAACTTTAGAATCTAATCACAAAAATCACGTGAAAAGGCAAACAGTGCAGGTCATTAAAGGCATGAAAACAGAACACTCAATCACTTACAAATTGTAGCTCCGAATTTCTAAAGAATGCAAATGATCACAATCAACATATTGATCATCTATTATCCATTGCGACATCCATAATCCATGATTTCAGCATGCAATCAGAATTATGACAGAGCACGCGAGACTGTAAATTGTGATTGTTTGATGATAAATTGCCATGAAATTGAAGCCATATATTCTCACAAACACGTATGAGTTTACAAATTGTAGCTCTGAATTTCTAAAGAATGCAAATGATCACAATCAACATATTGATCATCTATTATCCATTGCAACATCCATAATCCATGATTTCAGCATGCAATCAGAATTATGACAGAGCACGCGAGACTGCAAATTGTAATTGTTTGATGACAAATTGCCATGAAATTGAAGCCATATATTCTCACAAACACGTATGAGTTTACTTGATCAGAATGACATTAATCCATAATCAAACTAACCTCAAGTTGGAATCAAATGCACACCCAATCATGGGATATCAAGACAACCGGTTTTCTATGCTACTTGAATTCTCACCATACGAAAGCACAATCCAAGAGAAGGACAAGCAAGGGAATCTTAACACAATACTTCAGCAGAACACCAAAAAGGACTACAAAATCTAAAGCTTGTAAACCCTGTGAACCCCTATGCCTCTTTTGTATTCACTTGGTCCATCGAAAGTATACAACATATGTCACAATCAATTTCAAAGAAAATAACATTAACAGATTCAACATGCATATTTTTCTAAAAATTCAAAAGCAAAGATATATCAATCAACCAAAACAATCTATATAAGAACAGAGCATCTAATGTCTAATGTCTGTTTAATAGAAGCATGACCTATGATCTATTCAACCCCAACAAAAATCAATTCCTCATCAAGCATGATTAAATCGCTATTTGCACTTGTAACATCATATCAAGACCATCAGTTTTTTTTTTTTTTTTTTCAAAGATAATAGAGTGCTAGATCCAACTTAGGACATTACACTTTTCAGCTCTAGCAACACAGATCTCAAGTTGCAAACCAAAATTTTCACATTTGACGAGATGAGTGAACACTTGAGAATTAAGATAGTAGACGGTCTAGAGAAACTTGTTTAAAAGTGATGTGACAAATGGTAAATAAGCATTTACACTACCGCAAAGACCAATCCAAAGTCGGTCGTGGAGGAAACTGCAAAGGTGGCGCCGTTGTCGTCGCTGATGTCGTCATCTCTACTGTCGATGCGAATCTGAGCCCTGTACTTCGAGCTCCTCGACCGGCCATCTCAGCGAGTCAGATCCGGTGCGCGAGAGAGCGATCGAGAGGGAGAGACGTCGATCCGGCCAGATAGATCCGACAAGAGAATCCCCGATCGAGAGAATCACCGATCGAGCTCCGAGAGAGAGAGAGAGAGAGAGAGAGAGAGAGCCAGAATCGAAAGAAAACCCCCTTCGATCGAGCGAACCAACCTCCGATCGAGTTTTCAGAGAGCAAGCGTCTGATCTCCGAGAAAGAACCAAAATCCCGTGAGCCAGAGAGAGAGTGATTGAGAGAAAGAGAGGGATGCGCGAGTGAGAATCGCTAGAGCGGAGCGAAACGGAACTCCCCTCGCAATCCCCAACCGCCGGCCTTCAATTTCTTATCCCCGCTAATGAGAGAAAACCCTAGCCTTTGACTTGAGCTCGACGGAGAAGTACTGGAGACGGATGCGGAAACTCCCTCCGGTGGACGGCGAGCGAAGTGGAGATTTTCTCCCAAAGAATGACGGATGTCTACCAGGGATCGTTCGAGGCTAGGGATCCGAGATCTCGCCATGGAAGCTCCATCGGCGATTCGAGAGAGAATTCAGCTTGCGGGCGTTCGAGAGAGAGAGAGTGCGGCGTCGGGAGCTCGAGAGAGAGCCTCCGAGAGGAGAGAGAGAGAGCGGCGGGAACGAGAGAGAAAAAGAGCCCCCTCGTGAGAACCCCGATCCCCTTTTCTATTTTTTTTCTTTTATTTTTCTTTTTCTCTCCTTTTTCTTTTTTCGTTTTCCTTATTTCTTTTTTTTTTTTTCTCTTTTCAATTTATTTCATTTTTTTCTTCTTGTTTTGTTTTGTTTTTGTTTTTGTTTTGTTTTCTTTTTATTTTTTTCTTGGCTCTTTATTTTTTTATATTTTTGCAAAATGGATGATTAAAATGTTAACAAACAAATTTCAGGTGTCATGACTGCCCCTCTTTGGGTGGGAGTTCGAAGAGGTTCCACTCAAAGACAAAATTGATACCTGTAATTTTTAGTCGACTCCACTTCGGAAATAGAGGAAAGACGAAAGCAATGATTTTTTTTTTTTCAAAAGACAAAAGCAATGATATTTGGTTAGGGACGTACTTGATGCTTACCTTTGCTCATGAGGGTATCTGAACTATTGTTGGGGTTTATTCACTCTGTCTCTGCTTCTCTCTCTCATGAAATGGAATGAATACAATAAAATCACTAAATGGAAAAAGGAATGGTTTAAGGAGACCTGGAATCTAGTGGTTTAAGGATGGACCAACGAACCTAGTGGTTTAGACTAGGAGAAAGGTCTTACCATGTAAAAACGGGCTTCGACCGGGAGAAAAGTCTCACCATGTAAAAATGTGTTTCAAGCGGAAGAAAGGTCTCACCGTATACAAACGGGTTTCGACTGGAAGAAAGGTCTCACCGTATACAAATGGGTTTCGACCGGGTATGATAGTCTCACCGTATACAAACGGGTTTCGACTGAGAGGAAGGTCTCACCGTATACGAACGGGTTTCGACCGAGTATGTTAGTCTCACCGTATACAAATGAGTTTCGACTGAGAGGAAGGTCTCACCGTATACGAACGGGTTTTGACCAGGTATGATAGTCTCACCGTATACAAACGGGTTTCGGCGAGAGGAAGGCCTCACCGTATACGAACGGGTTTCGACCGGGTATGATAATCTCACCGTATACAAACGGGTTTCGATTGGGAGGAAGGTCTCACCGTATACGAACGGGTTTCGACCGGGTATGATAATCTCACCATATACAAACGGGTTTCGACTAAGAAAATGGTCTCACCGTGTACTAACGAGCTTTGACCAGGTATGATAGTCTCACCATATACAAACGGGTTTCGACTTAAAGGAAGGTCTTTTTGACCAATTATTAGTTTCAAAATTGCTGGAGAACCAATCTTGCAAAATAACATTGATTGTCAAATCCTTTCAGAGAAGATTTTAACAGAATGGGATCTGATTAACCATTTAAGGGTTAAATCAAATATGCCAGGTGGAAATATCATAATCAAAATAGGTCTTTCACACTAGCTCTCAAAAAGGGCTTTTGTTCCCAACCATTGATATGGGAAAACTGTTTAAATTTCACTGGATAAATCTCACTCAACCTATGTCTAAGGTTTTGGAAACGTTCACAGTGAATACAATCCATTGATCAAAAGGTCTTTTAAATGGACCGTAGTGATGGCTTGGTCATGGGCTTACACAAAGGGTGTGCACTTTGAGGCCAAGAAATGAATATTCAATCAATATCTTCATCAGGTTTACAAGTCAAGAACCTTGAAGATAAGATAAGATAGGATTGCTTCCACTTCTTCTAGTGGTAGCTTCTATGTGATATTCTCATTTCAACTCGAACCATCCCAATCATAAGAGACTTTGGATAAGGGTTGTAGTGTTGGTTCGGGTGAGGCTTAGAAAGGCTTGAAAAACTTTTAGATATTAAAGGGTTAAAAAGTGAGTAATTATCTTGGCATCATTACCATCACACGACTTCTCAAAAATTCGACTCTTGAAATTTTTACTATCTCGAGAGTCATTTGGGTAATTTGTCTTGAGACATGAGAGCTTTGCTCTTTGTTCTAATGATATTACTTGCAATACATGTTTTCTCTTGCAAGACATTTCTTTTGCTTTTCAACGAATGATCTTTTGCATGATCATGGATTTCGCTCTTTTTTTGCATTCTTGCTTTTCTTTGCATTTTTTTTTCATGGGCATTAGCCTTGCTTTTACCAGGCACATTGCTTTTTCATGCCCCCTAATTTTCATTCTCTTTTAAGTATCTAGGACTCTCGAGTGACATTTACAAACATTACCAATATTCTCAATTTTGTTGGTAAATCATGTGCCTCTCCCCAGTGTGGGGAGATAATCATCACTTGGGTTATGAAAGAATTGCATAAGGCTCAAATTGGCTAAGCAATGGATAATTGTGTTTGTGGTAGTGAACAGAATGCTCTTCGTCACTTTGGGATGCTTTGAGTTTCGACAAGAAATCACGTGAAGCTAGCACAAGAAGATTGATGCAAGTGAAAGTAATAAAATCTTTCTTAGTCTTTTGCTCCATGATTTTCAACCAAGACCCCCTATTTTGCCCCAGTGTGAGGTTGTTCTTGACAGGGTTATTTTGAAATGCTCCCTATTTGACTCAAAGTGGCTTGCAAGGGATATCAATAGTGTTTGGGGATCGAGAAATGAAATGCCTTTATCATTTCAAATCATGTATTCACCGTGAATGAATCCTATGCCCTAAGACATGGTTCTTTCCACTCAATTCTCTCAAAGAGTGTATGAGGACGTGTTTGGTAAAGGGGTTGCCTCTCATCATTTTAGGCATTACCACCTGGCATATTTAACATTCATTTTCAGGTTTTCCAAAACACATTTTGGTTAAATTCAACTCCTGGGAAAATGAAAATGTAATGAAATTTTGTCTGAAAGGATATGTTTCCTTGACCCCTACTGGGGAGATTTTTTGGGAGTAAGATCGGACAAAATTTGTAAACAAAATAGGTTTTGCTTAGTACATGGGTTCATTTCTAGAGTTCTAACTGTACTTCTAGAGTTCTAACCTACTCTTTTGGCATTCTAAAGGATAAGGTCACTTCTAAGTTCTAAAGAAGAATGGACACTTTTGAAAGTTTTGCATTCTTGAGATGAACCTCTTGCAGATAGGTAGAATCTTCATCAGAGATCCTGCAAAATGAACAAACATGCAGATGCAATATGGATGCATGAAAATGCATGATGCAAACATCCTAAAATGGCTCAGATTCAATCCAAAAATGGCTCAAAGGCCTTTCACTTTATTCATGGATAATACTTCTTGGCAGCATCAGCATTTACAGGTCTTGGCAATTCATGACCATCCATTTCTACAAGGATTAGTGCCCCACCAGGTAGCACTTTCTTTACAATATATGGACCTTCATAGTTTGGAGTAAACTTCCCACGAGGATCTGGAATGATAGGTAAAACCTTCCTCAAGACAAGATTGTTGATCTCAAAATGTCTTGGTCTAACCTTGTGATGAAATGACCTAGCTACTCTCTTCTGATAGCTTTGTCCATGGCATAAGGCTTTACCCTCTTTTCATCGATCATATTAAGTTGTTCAAATCTTTATTGAACCCATTCAGCTTCAGAGAGCTTGATTTGAGAAAGTACCCTCAGTGAAGGAATTTCCACTTCCACGGGTAATACAGCTTCCATCCCATAAACCAATGAGAACGGTGTTACCCCAGTCGAAGTACGAATTGAAGTTCGATAAGCAAACAAAGCATATGGCAACCGATCATGCCAATCACGATAATTTTCCGCCGTTTTAGCCAAAATCTTCTTGATGTTCTTATTTGCCGCTTCCACAGCTCCATTTATCTGGACGGTAAGGAGAAGAATTCAAATGGCAAATGTGGAATTCTCCAAGTAAATCATCCACCACTTTATTGTTCAAGTTTGATTCATTATCTGTGATGATCGCTTTAGGAACTCCATATCGGGCGATGATATCACGACGGATGAATTTTGCCACACTCTTTGCAGTAACATGGGCATAAGAATTGGCTTCAATCCATTTGGTGAAGTAATCAATTGCTACTAAGATAAAACGATGCCCATTCGATGCTTTAGGATTAATCGGTCTAATGATGTCGATGCCCCACATTGAAAAAGGCCAAGATTCGGACATTTGATGTAGCTCATTAGGAGGATCATTAATTTTGTCCCCATAGACTTGGCAATGATGACAACACCTCACATGCTGAATACAATCGGCTTCCATGGTCAACCAATAGTAACCGAGCCTCATAATTTTTATAGCCAAGAGATGACTGTTCATATGTGGACCACACTCTCTTTCATGTATTTCTTTCATCAGGAGTCTAGCCTCTTGTGCATACACACATTGTTGTAAAACTGAATCAAAAGACCTTTTATAGAGGGCTCCTCCATTGAGGAAGAATTTAAATGCCAACTTCATCAAATATTTTCGATCATTGGCTTGACTCCCCTGGGGGAATTTGCCTTCTCGAAGGTAATTCATGATGTCATAATACCAGGGTTGACAATCAGGTTCTTCTTCTATCATCAGGCAATAAGCAGGCTTTTTCAAAACGTCGATTTGCAAAGGATCGACGCTCAAACCATTAGTTACTTATAACATCGAAGATAAAGTTGCCAAGGCATCAGCAAACTGATTTTGTGATCTTGATAGATAATCAAAAGAGATCTCGTCAAATTCCTTGACCAAGTCTTCGAGATATTCATGGTAAGGGATTAGTTTTACATCCCGTGTTTGCCATTCATCTTCCGTCCGGTGGATGATGAGTGTAGAATCACCATAAACTTGAAGCTTTCGACTTTCATATCGATGGCCAATTGCAAGCCAATGATGCACGCTTCATATTCAGAAATATTGTTGGTACAAGGGAATACCAGCTTTGCAGCTCTTGGATAATGTTGACCTTCCGAGGATATTAAACCGCCCGGTGCTAGAACCGAAAGGTTAAGCGCACCATCAAAGTACATGGTCCACTTATCGGGCAAGACCAAATAAATCCGTTCATCGATTTCATCCCAATCATTAGATTTCCGGGATTTTCGGCTAGCATATCAGCTATAGCTCGCCCTTTGATGGACTTTTGTGCCATGCTTTGAATATCAAACTCAGAGAGTAATATTTGCCATTTAGCTAGCCTTCCAACCAATGCAGGCTTTTTCAAAAGATATTTGATCGGGTCATTCTCGGTTACCAAAAGGATGCAGTGATGCAAAGTGTCTTGTCTCGGTCGGTGTAAAACCCAAATCAAGGCTACATAGGTCTTTTCCACCTTAAGATATCGAATCTCGGAAGTAGTAAACTTCTTACCGAGGTAATATATGGCATGTTCTATTCCATCACTTGGTCCTTTTTGTGCTAACATGGCTCCTAAAGACTCCTCAAGAATGGTGAGATACAAGATCGGAGGCACGCCTTAGATAGGTGGTACAAGTACGGGAGATTGCGAAAGATATCGCTTTAGTTCTTCAAATGATTTCGACATTCTTCATCCCGATTGACCTTAGCGTTCTTCTTTAATAGCTTGAAGAATGGCTTAACAGTTTCGACAATTGAGAGATAAATCTTGCAACATAATTCAATCTTCCCAATAAGCTTCGGACTTCTTTAATAGTAAAAGGAGGTTTCAAATCGCATATGGCCTTCACCTTAGAGGGATCTATCTCGATACCCTTGTTACTAACCATAAATCCAAGAAGCTTCCCAGACTTCGCCCCAAATATGCATTTCGCTAGGTTAAGTCTCAGCTTGAATTTCCTCAATTGATCAAATAATCTTCTTAAGATTTCAACATGATCTTCACCTCATCTTGACTTTTCAATCATGTCATCAACATAAACTTCAATCTCCTTATGCATCATGTCATGAAATAATGTCACCATGACTCTTTGATATGTTGCCTCTGCATTCTTTAAGCCAAAGGGCATAATTTTGTAGCAAAATGTTCCCCACGGGGTGATGAATGAAGTTTTAGTCTTATCATCCTCTTTCATTCGAATCTGGTTATAACTAGAAAATCCATCCATGAAGGATAACAATTCAAATCCAGCAAGTATTGTCAACTAAAACATCAATGTGCGGCGAGAGGAAAATCATCCTTAGGGCTTACCTTATTTAGATCACGGTAATCAACACATACTCGGACTTGTCCATCCTTCTTCATAACTGGGACTATATTAGCAATAAAATCTGCATATTGGGTGACTTCAATGAAACCAACATTTAAGAGCTTCATGACTTCTTCTTCAATCTTCTTCAACAATTCAGGTTTTGTCCTTCTAAGCTTTTGCTTCTTCGGCGAGAATATTAAGATCAAGTGGTAACGCATGTTCCACGATCTCAGGATCTAAACCCGGCATATCGGCATACGACCAAGCAAAAATATCTCGATATTCTTTCAAAAGCCCAATTAGTCTATTGGCATCTGCTTGAGAGAGACTTGCCCCAATCTTGGTTTCTTTAGGGTTGTCTGAATCTCCCAAATTTACAGTGACCGATTGTTCGGTGGTAGGAGGTTTGGATTCTTCATGTTTGAGCCATTCTTTTTCAATACCTCGAGGATCATCTTCATTCTCTGAGTCGGAATAATCGGGTTCGTCAAAATCTTTTGAATGCGAATCCGAGCCATGTAAATGACTATCGTGATGTGAAATGTCATGCCTGAGATGCAATCGAAAAAAGGTTAGTATATATACATATAAACGAATGCAATGAATGTAAATGTCATGAAAATTTTATTTTCAAATTCAAGTTGTTTTGGTTTTGAAAAATTTATTGGAAACTAATCCTCATGTCATTGGACGTCTTCGTTCTACCAAAACATTTTGAAACTATAGGTCGTGTGGAGGCTCGGGCCTCAAAGCATCATCATAGGACTGATTTGGGCCTCACACGTCTATTAACAAAGCATGAGTTTTATTGATATACGAAAATTGCATTACAATGTATATCATCTTGGATCTAGAAAGTTTATGATCCAGATTATTACAAACATAGACAAATGAAATGAACAGAATTCCCTCGCAGGGGAGAAATGAAATTCCCTCGCAGGGGAGAAATGAATAGAATTCCCTCATAGGGGAGAAATGAATCGAATACAACTAAAAATTAAATGCAAGAACTAGAAACATCCCTTACACAGTGGGAATTGTAGGCTCTTCATCTTCACTAATAGTGTCGACTAGACCATCTTCGAACAAATCGGCAAAGTAATAGATGGCGCCGTTGTCGTCGCCGATGTCGTGGAGGAAACTGCAAAGGTGGCGCCGTTGTCGTCACCGATGTCGTCATCTCTACTGTCGATGCGAATCTGAGCCCTGTACTTCGAGCTCCTCGACCGGCCATCTCAGCAAGTTAGATCCGGTGCGCGAGAGAGCGATCGAGAGGGAGAGACGTCGATCCGGCCAGACAGATTCGACGAGAGAATCCCCGATCGAGAGAATCACCGATCGAGCTCTAAAGAGAGAGAGAGTGCCAGAATCGAAAGAAAACCCCCTTCGATCGAGCGAACCAACCTCCGATCTAGTTTTCAGAGAGCAAGCGTCTGATCTCTAAGAAAGAACCAAAATCCCGAGAGCCACAGAGAGAGAGTGATTAAGAGAAAGAGAGGGATCCGTTGAGTGAGAATCGCTAGAGCGAGAGCGAAACGGAACTCCCCTCGCAATCCCCAACCGCCGGCCTTCAATTTCCGATCCTCGCTAATGAGAGAAAACCTTCGCCTTCGACTTGAGCTCGACGGAGAAGTACTGGAGACGGATGCGGAAACTCCCTCCGGTGGACGGCGAGCGAAGTGGAGATTTCCCCCGAAGAATGACGGATGTCTACCGGGATCGTTCGAGGCTAGGGATCCAAGATCTGCCATGGAAGCTCCATCGAGCAGTTACTGAGAGAGAGAATTCAGCTTGCGGGCGTTCGAGAGGAGAGAGAGTGCGAGCGTCGCGAGCTCGAGAGAGAGCCTCCGAGAGGAGAGAGAGAGAGCGAGCGGGAACGAGAGAAAAAAAGAGCCCCCTTCGTGAGAACCCCGATCCCCTTTTCTTTTTTTTATTTCTTTTATTTTTCTTTTTCTCTCCTTTTTCCTTTTTTCGTTTTCCTTATTTCTTTTTTTTTCTCTTTTCATTTCATTTCATTTTTTTCTTCTTGTTTTGTTTTGTTTTCTTTTATTTCTTTTTCTTTTTATTTATTTTTTTCTTGGCTCTTTATTTTTTTTTTTATATTTTTGCAAAATGGATGATTAAAATGTTAACAAAAAAGTTTCGGGTGTCAACATTGAGCAAGGGGGCGAACAGCAGCGAGGGGGTGGACAACAAAGACGGAGGAGCAGCAGTTGTGGTGGGTGGCGCGGCGCGAGGGGGTGGACAGTGGCGGAGGAGGAGTAGCGGCGGCGGTGTCAACGCTCGGGGAGGAATCGAAGACGAAGAGATTGAGGAAGAGACAGAGAGAGAGAACCAAAGACAAAGAGACCAAAGACGAAGAGATGAGACGTGAGACATAGGGTTTTTTTTAGTAATTTTTTTTTTAATATTAAAAAGGTTCCGGTCTGGTCCGGGTGGGCAGGTGAGCGGATCCGCCCACGGAACCGAAAACTGGACCGGTTCCCTCAAGAACCATCGGGTCCGGGTGGTTTCGGTCCAGTTCCGGGCAATCCAGGCGATTTTTGGGTATTTTGCACACCCCTAAGCAAGAGTTGGGGAGGCTCAGATCATATGAGCCCAACTCACATCCATCAAGATCATGCGAGCCTCATGTGAGGCCTACTTCATTTAGTAGTGCATGTAAATAGAGTGCAACCTATGTTTAGAACCAAGGAAAAATAAGTGAGTAGCTACAGGTATGCCTTCCCATTGTGGGTGAATCTCTTGTTCAAGCCCTTCAAGAATAGCTTTTTAGCAACAAACTACCCATATATTTAGTTTAGAGCATAGAGACACTCGAGAATGTGAGAATGATAATATTTTTAACTAGCTGAGCTGTATTTATTAAAGGATTCTACAAGGCTGGAGAATAAGATATGTTTAGGATACATTGAGAGGATTTTCACAAACATACATTTTACTTTAATGGACTCTACTCAAAACATTACATTCTCTTTGCCTTTTATTGGCACCGATAGGTCATAGAAAATAAAGATCATGCTCAAGGGATTTTGAAACAAATAGAAGCTTTAGAAATCTGATCTGGAATTATTTTAGCTGGTACGAATAGTAATTGTGAATAGTGACTTCCCTAACTTATTCCTACAATACACATCTACGCTGACTTGTGCTACAATGAACTAGCTACAGGCCTATCTTTCATCTCGGGAGTTGTAATCATAATCTAAATCATCAGAGCTATACATTGCGAGTTGTTCTTTCATGTGTCTTTGTTCAAGTTTTGCAAGTTTAATGTCAAATGGGTTGAGGGCTAGAAAGTACCGACATTCTTCGAAAGCTTTCATGTCGTGTCAAAAATTCGACGCGTGTTTCACAGTCTCGACCACGTGTTCCACACTTTCGAATACTCTCGGATACTCTTTGATACTTGATCAACACGTGTTGAAAAATCCGATACTTGATTAACTTTTCTAAAACTCTCCGCGTGATGACTGAACACTGTGTACTCTCTCTCTCTCTCTCCAATTATTTTCGTCTCTCTCTCTCGTCAATTATTTCCGTCTCCCATGGGGGTGCTCTCTCTCTCTCTCGTCAATTATTTTCGTCTCCCATGGGGGTGCACACTCACGAGAAGGAGAAAAGGAAATGAATGCTTGAGACTTTCATCGTAGGTTAGACGTCGCAAATAGTTCTCGAATTTTTTATTTATTTAATATAATCTCCAAATTTTAACTTATTATACAATATGATCTCTAAATTTTTAATTTACTTAATATAACCTATAAAATTTTAGTATATATTCACTTTAATTTTTTAATTATATGAAAATTTCAGTGTTATTCTTTATTTTGAATTAAGGAAAAGACTACTTTAAATGTTTTCATATAATTTAGGAACTACATTGTGTATATACCAAAAGTCTATAGATTATATTGAATAAAGTAAAAATTCATAAATCATATTGAAGGGTAAAGTTCACGAATAACATTAAACAAACTGAAAATTAAAAAATCATAAAATTCAAATTGTGACATTATCCCGTCATTATTTTCCTTGTCGCAGCATTTTCGTGGTCAAAGATAGGTACACACTAAACTAAACCACATTGCACAAGTTCTCTTTTTCTTTCTTTTCATCTTATTCGTTAGAGTGTCTCCTACTAAAACATGATGACAACGCCCCAAAGGAGATGAGGATTTGGTTCTCTTCTTGAAATTCATGCGAATCAATGAAAATAAAAGATAAAAAAAAAAAAAAAAAATACTAGAGAATCTTAAGTGCTTTTGAAACACTCTATAAGCAAGAATTGGGTGGGCTTGAATCTTGTGAGCCCAACTCGCATCTACTGAGATCATGGGAATTTCATGTCAGACCTACTTCATCTAGTAGTAGATGTAAATTGAGCTCACATGCACTGAGCTAGCTACAATTTTTCATTTGTTTCTATTCACTCAAGTCATGCTATGTATGAAATTATCATTATTCTAGCAAGAGAAGGAAAAAAAAAGTCATACTATTTAACATAAGGTGCTTCATTTGAGTGGATAAGAGATTCATATACGAAGAACATTGAGTTGTTGATAGTTTAGGGAAAAATTCATCACATTTGGTTATAAGTATATGATCGAAGTTGATATGTGCAATCATTACATTTGAGGATATATGTAATCTATCCTTTTCCAAAGCTAATAACTAATTTCTATAATTCTAGGCGCCACTGTTGAATTGATCTTTCATTAAATTCATTCTATTTTGGAGAAATGAACTAGGAAACAGTTTCTCCTCTGGGCATGCATTATTAATATGGATTTGTGTCCGTCTCATTACAAATAAATCATCTGATAAAATTATGTAAATTAGCAAAGCTAAGTACACAAAAATCATCTGATTTTTAAGTGAACGTGCTTCTCAATATAATTGAAAATGATTCACGAAAAAGAATTCAATTAGATTCTTTCTATTAGATAAGTCAATTAGGAATTTAGTTTGACAGAGAAACACGAATCCCAAAGTTAGAGAAAAGATCGAGGCTTGCAAGTGAGGAGGACAGAGGTCAAGATCGGCATTCTCTGCTAAACCATTGAACTCGAAATTAAGCATGCGAATGATCTTCGAGCTCTCGTTGTTGACAGTTGTCCACAGCTTCTTATCCCATGGAGCCTATCATACTATGCGCAATTCAATTGTTGCCTAATTTCAAATCACTGGCATATAGCGGCCACTACGCTTTCATTCTACTAATTTACCCTGAAATTGTTGCAGGTTTCAAATCAGTGACTTGTTCAAGAATGAAAGAGTGGTGGACACTCCGTGTGGGGCAACGAAATGTGATGTTATTGCAACTAGAATTGATCAACGGGAGAAGCTGTTTAGGAGGTGTTCTCTTGACCTTTATAATGTGATTTTGGTTTATGAAAAATGAATTTGTGATGCCCATGAACAAGATGAATAGGAATCTTTTTATCGATATAAATCAATATGGAAAAAAATCGTGTTTTAATGAGATTAAAAGAAGGTATTGTGACATTATCATCTTCTTTGCTCATTAGGATTAGTAGTGTTTGTCCAATGGGATGAAAAGATTGTTCTTTTCATTATGGCCCTGACATTATGAATTGAAAATGGGTATCTAACGTAGGGTGCATAGCGACATGAATTATAAGCCATTTCTCCATAATAATTATAATCTCTAATACCTAACATAACCAAAAAGTCCCTTCCAGATAGAAATGCCCAAAAACATACCAGATGGCAACATTAGTCAAACCAATCTCTCCCTTGGGTGCGTTTATATACCAAACTCTTATATTCTTGAAGCTTGATTGATTTGACAATCTTTGTAGTTTGAAACACTTTGTAATGTCAAGTATCTCCAACGATTTTGGATTCCCTTGAATCTCCGACAAATTAGTACAATCATTTAGATCAATTTTCTTGAGCTTCTTCAAGTTAGTCAGATTAAGCAACTCTGCCAATGATGGAAGTGTCCAGAGCTTTAATGTTCTCAAGTTCTCCAAACTTTCAAGGCCTTGAATCTCTGCGAGCTCATCACAATCAAGAATTTCCATATTCAATAACGCTTTCAAATTCAAATGATCATTGGTCACTTTTATTCTCTTGCCAAACTTAATGCCTAAATTTGACAAGAATCAATTACCGATGACAATAAATCTCTGATCTTACATCTTATAAACAATAAACTGATGCATGCATGGTGAAAATAAGTTGGAGCGAGGACCAAATTTGACAGTGTTGAGGATGAATGAAATGCAAGGCAACAAGAAAGGGAACCATGAAGAAATGGTTCTTGAGACTGCCTGCGCTTTATCATCGTCGCACATCAAAGGGAGAAAGAAAAGACGAAGATTCCACTTTTTTGCGTCGACTCGACAAGGAAAAGTGGAATTTCTTGCTTTCACACGAGAAAGGAATGTATTTGCATTTCTTTCTTTCTTTTCGTGGAAAAGAAGTGGTCGCCCCTTTTCTTACCACTGAATCTTGTCTCAATTACGGGCGATGCTTCAGAATGTTGTCTCAATTTCTTCTCTCATAAGACACGGGCGATGCCCAAGAAGAATCATCACAGAAAATACAAAATAAATACTCTCCTGATGCCATTTATGAATGGAATATAGATGATGTTTCCGAAAGCAATATCATGAATATTTTAAATAAGATGGTAATGCTTGCCAATGCCTACAAAACTCAGCAAGTGTTTCTGATCATGCTATTGCTAATCTTTTAGTAGCCGGATTTACTGGACAACTAAAAGGTTGGTGGGATAATTATTTGACTGATGAATGAAGAATACAAATTTTAACTGCCTAAAAAATCGATGACTTTGGCCAACGCATGGATGATGATCAAGGACATCTCATCCAAGATGCGGTCAATACTCTTATCTATTCCATTTCACAACACTTCGTAGGAGACCCTTCACATATTAGAGATAGGAACCAAGATCTCTTATCCAATATGCGTTGCAAATCTTTAGGGAGATTTAGAGAATACAAGGAACTCTTCCTTCAAAGGGTCCTTATCAGACTTGATTGCAATCAACCCTTTTGGAAAGAAAAATTCTTAGCGGGTTTACCCCAAATTATAGGTGACCAAGTTAGAGATAGAATTAGAGAAGAATACAATGGCCAAATACCTTATGACCTCCTTTCTTATGGAGAAATTGTCTCCTATGTTTACAGACAAGGAACCCAAATGTGTAATACTATCAAATTACAAAGACAATTCAAAGAAGAACAATCTCTCACCAATAGAAGTCTAGGAGATTTTTGTGCTCAATATGACCCCTCTTATAATGAAAAAACAAAACCAAAATGTAAGGGAACTTGTCCTTCTGAGAAAGAAACAAAGAAACATCACAACAAACCTCCACCTCGTAGGAATAAACAAAGACACCAGAATAACTAAAATAGACCTCGTACCGATAGGAAAATTTTTAAAGACATCAAATGTTACTCTTGTGGTAAAAAAGGTCATATTTCAAAATACTGTAGGATTAATAAAAAAATTAAATGAACTCTCTTGGCGACAATACTCTTAACCAGTTAAACAACATCTTCATAGAAAATGGTGATACTTCTTCTAATGAATTTCTTGAAGAAGAAGGTCTTGCATTAATGAAATAGATTCCTCTTCGACTTTGATTATGAAGACGCCTCCCCCGAAAAACCCGTTCTGAAATAAACATGTTAACAAAAGAAGAAGAATTTCTCCTTAGCACCGCGATAAGATCACCGACCCGAAGCCAAGAAATAATACTTAGATAGACTTCATTCTTCCTTAAATATTACCTCCAAACCCAATACTTCTTACAATTTAAAAGACATCTTGAATAGAAACAAAAAGCCTCGTCTAGACCCATTAATATAAATGACCTCCAAAATGAAATAAAACAACAAAAATTAGAAATTCAAGCCCTGAGAGAAACACAGGTTAGAAATGAAAAAGAGATTTCGATATAAAATCTCTCGCCATAAAAGGAAAGGAAAAATTAGAAGACCAAAACGAAATCACCAATACTTCGATATTCCGGTTCGGCCTTCCTTATGTTATTAATGAAATAACATATAGAAAATGGATAATGAATATTACGATAAAAATCAACAATGAGTTTATTATTGAAACAACAACACTCTTTGATACAGGAGCATATCTCAATTGTATCAAAGAAGGCCTTGTTCCAACAATATACTTTGATAAAACTTCCGAATCCTTAAAATCAGCATCAGGTGATAAACTTAATATCCAATACAAATTACCAGAAGCCTTAACAATAAAAGATCACATGTGTTACAAAACATCTTTTCTTTTAGTAAAAAATATGAGGCAACAGGTAATTCTTGGAACACCTTTCATACAATTAATCCAACATTTTACGGTTACTAATGAAGGCATTGAAACTCATGCTTTAAACAGAAAAATCACTTTCAACTTCATAACTAAACCACAAAAAAGAAGCCTAAATATTTTACAAGAACATTCTATTTCTGAAATAAATTGCCTCATAAAAGACAAAGAGAACCAGCTTGAATTCTTAAAAGAAGATTTAGAATTCAAAAGAATAGAAGAAAATCTTATAAAACCTAACATCATAGAAAAGATAGCTTCCCTACAAAATTGTTGAAACAGATGCCTCGAATTAGGATATGGTGGTATTCTCAAACAGGTCAATAACAACAAAGAACAAGTTGTTCAGTTCATTTCAAAACATTGGAATTCCACTCAACAAAATTATTCGACAATCAAAAAGAAATACTTGCTATAGTTTTGTCTATATCAAAATTCCAATGAGATCTATTAAATCAAAAATTCCTCTTGAGAATTCATTGCAAATCAGCCAAAGATGTCTTACAAAAAGATGTTTTAAACATTGCATCGTAACAGATTTTTGCCGGATGGCAAGTCATACTTTCGGTATTCGATTTTGACATTGAATTTATAAATGGTTCTTCAAATTCATTACCTGATTTTCTCACAAGAGAATTTTTACAGGGGATACAATCATGCCAAGATCAAAAAAAGACAAAGACAAAGGCAAAGGGAAAGCCACCGCCGAACCCTCCAATACACCACCAAAGCCGAAAGGCTTAACATCGTCAAAACATGGCTTGAAATGACAGAAGACAACTAGTCATTCTTACGCCAAAACACCTGTGAAAATAGAACATATATCATCTCGATCCCACACTTGCTTTTAAACAACTAGCCGATATGATACCAAAAGAAACAATTGTTACTTGCCCGGTCCTTACAAAACACAGCAAAAAAGGAGACATCTAGTGCTATCGAGGTAAGCAATAATCCTTCCCCACTTGCTACACAAAAGCAAGTAGAATACAAAAGAACTTCAGATGAGGTGGTTATTAGGCCACAGGCAACCCCTCAATCTCAAAAATCAAAAAATTTCCCCAAAACATCATTTCAAAAAATATTAACTGTGGAAGATGGATTCTTTGACGAAGATCCAATCTTATTTGCCAAAAACATCTTCCTAAAAACTGGTTATTCAAATCACACAAATAAAACCCTTGCTTATTGCGAACAAATATTAATGGAAACAGAATTAGCAAGATTTACCCACTTTGCTGACAAAAACAATACAGAAAACATTATGTACTCCACTATTTCCATCAGTAAAGTCATACACTCCTCACACTGGCGAACTTCACCTCATACACCCAGAAAATTCCAAACCAGGCTTACCCAAAACTTACCATACTCCTCCTTATATACATACTGGAGTCTGGGACTACCAACAAGTTTGGTGGAATGTTTTCTTAAGACAAAATACAATTTTCCAACACACCTGGTTGTTATTCTTTAAAGATAACTTCCCAAGACAAAGCCTACCAAACTGGTTTGACTCTTGATGGAATCTCTTTAGTCCTTTGGACATAATACTACATCCCACTGTCAAGCAAGATTACAAAATTTTCAACGAATACTTCGTACCAACACCTCATGATATAAGGTTCCCATGCCTTATGCATTTCTTTATAATATTCAGAATCTCTTGGGTAACAGCATGGAGATTTTAATACAATACATCCACAAAACCTGGTGTACTAGTGCTTGTCCGTAAATACAAAACAAAATGGTGGGATGGATTTAATAGACTTGAACAAGGATCCGAAGTTGCGGTTAAAACATGGCTAAATAGCCAGAAAACCCAAATAATCGCAACCCCATCAAATACATCATTCTTACAGGAGAAATCCATGACAAGTACAGCACTTGCCGTAGTCCAAAACAAAGAGGAATACCGCAACATCCTCGGGACAATGCTCTTAGAAGCGGAAGAATCACAATGTGGATCTTCCAAATCTCAAAACAGTCAAGACGAATCCTCCCAGTCACATCACAGTGGAAACACTAATGAAAACAACTACTACAGGTTCAATCTGGACAAAGATTAAAATCAAAGACATCACATGCAGACACTATTACAAGCGGCGCAAAGGCTACACACTGTAGCATAATAGACATACACTGTTCACTATTCACTTTACAATGTTCACTCAATACTGTTCACTTTACTTCGTTTAGCACCGTATCACTTTCACCGTAGCACCCTCTATAAATACATCCTCTCGACATAGAAAAGGGGGACCTCGAAATTTTCTAGATTTCTCTCTTCTTCTCTCTCTCTCTCTCACTTGTAAACCATCTTCTCTTCCATCTCCATCCTCATCTCTTCCATCTTCAAGCTCTCTTACCTTGTATCCCCTGGTTTCAAAGTAAGTTAGTTTTATATACACGTTTTTATACGGGGTTACCAACTTACATGATAGTTGGTTAACCATTTCTTGTAATACAAACATCAATACTCCCGAAGTGTGGATTACCGCCCTAGTGGATGACTTGATGCTTTAGTTTCTGCATCCTTCAATACATGTAATTTCAGCTTTTCAGCTTTATATAATACAAGTTCATACCACCTTCATGGTTGGTTTTTGTTTATGCATGCTCTTACTTTATATCTTACATATTGTTTTCGGTCTTTACATTATTTTTAATTCTCGCAATTTTATTTAAGTCATTTACTTTCTTGTTCTTATACATTATTTCCTTTTAGATACATCCTTCCTTGCTTTCATATAAATCTATTGTTCTCTATACTTCCTTTTTCTCTCATATAGTACTCCGATCCTAACCCCTTTATGGTATATATAAAAACAAAAGCCCGGCCTTTTTATTTTTCGTTTCTTCCATCTTCTTTCTCCCCAAATGGGCCGGCTCGTCCTTCTTCTTCCCCTCCTCTCCGCTTCGCGCGACTAATGGTAGGAACAGGACAAAAGAACACGGACGCAAGGACTGAAAGACAAGGACAGATGCAGAAAACGGAGGGGCAGCAGCTGGCGTCGATGCTTAAGAGGGACCGAGAAGGCGAGGGAGGAGGAGGGGGACAGATGGAGAGTGAGCGGTGAAGAGAGTTCGAGTGAGGGCAGAGAGAGAGAGAGAGAGAGAGAGAAAGGCTCCAGTGGCCACCGCGTCGCGCACGAACCCAGTTCGACGGCCACATCCGGATGACGTCCTCAAGCCGAGCGGTGAGGGAACCCGGCTTTTCACTTTGGGCAGAGCTCGAGGAGGAAGACGACCCCGCAAACCCGCTTTTCTGATCGCAGCTCGACGCGCGCTCGTGCCTAAGATCGCTCGCAGAGACCCAGAGTCAAAGATATTGGAGGCGCGATGGATGGTAGTTGTTCGAAGCAGCTCAATCTCTGCACCGGCCGGCCTTGCCGTGAAGCTCGACCACCGCTGTCGCAAATGTTGCCGCTCACTCGACTCCGCTCGATCTCGTTGAACCTCCTCCACTGTAGCTTCTTGCCGTCGTCGAAGGAGAAGACTCGGGCGGCGCCACCCTCCACAAGACCGAGAAGAACCCCAAGCGCATCGCCTCCTCCATGGTGATCTCGAAGCTCCGCTCAATCTCGGCACCAGCTGGCCTCGCGGTGAAGCTCGATCTTCGACGCCGTGAATGTCACCGTGCGCTTAACTCTGGCCGGTCTCACTAAACCTCCTCTACCGCCGCTTCTCGTTGTCCTCATCATCAAAGGAGCAGACCTAGGTGGCGCCTCGCCTTCTCCGTCGCGATCTCGAAGCTCCGGGGTGTTGTCTTAAGAGAACCAGCAAAGAGCGCTATTGTAGGAAACAAATTACACGCGCCTGCTCCCATTTCCGTTCACAGAGGGGCTCTCCAAGATTGCTCTTCTACGTTCAATCTCTTGCACATCTACACCGCCTCAGCCCTCAACTGCTGGCCACTCGGCCTGCGACCGCTGACCGCCACTTGTCACGGCTCTTCTCAATAGTTCCGACGACCCCGTCTCTTGGTCGCCCTCCGATTCTTCATCCTCTTTCCCTCTCGTTCAAGGTAGACCCCTCCCTTCTCTGTTGTTGCTGAATGTCGTCTTCCGATTACCTTGGGGCTTGACGCGGGAGACCGCGATTCATTCCATCTTCACGTATGGAATGAACTCGTTCTCTTACTCCACCGTCACCGTCTCGGGTAGGAGGCACTCGGCGCTTCTCGGGTACCTTGTCTTCACGCGGCCGCTATCCGCACGTTTCGATAGTCTCTTATCTGTCCCTTTCCACGTATTAGACCCCTGCCCGCCATATGTTTTTCGTTAGTGTCGGATCCCTTTTGTCCTGAGGGTACATGAATGAATTTTGTTCGTCATAAGGTTTCCATTAATTGCTCAGTTCATTTTCGGTCGGGTTACATCTCCACCGAGTCCGATTCTTTTCTGTGATCGTGGTGTGGCTGCGAAAGTGAGTCTTGCACTGATGTTGGTGGAGAGGGGGGTCGGGGGATAGTTGTCCAGTGATCAGAAGTAGGTGACGGAGATTCGGTGACGGATGGATTTTGGGTAGGGGTGTCAAAATGGGTTATAGATCTATATATGATCCATTTAAAATATAAATGGATCATATGTAGGTCACTCAATTTTGAAGAGACTCTAAAATGGGTTATAAATTTGAAGGATAAAATTATTGAGTCTTAAATGGGTTGAGTTTAAACACATTTTCAACCCAATAGGCTCACCCACACTCTCCTTCCTCTTATAAAAATATTTTTAAAAAATCGAAATTATTTTTTATTTTTTTTCTTTTCTTTTCTTTTCTTTTTTTTCTTTCTTCTTCCTTCTTCCATTTCCTTCACCGATGGCTAGTGACAGCCAAGCAAGCTAGAGCTCGCCAATCGGGCAAGGTGGAGACCTCGTCGATGGCAAGGCTCAAGCCTCACCAATTTGGCGAGAATTGAGCTTATCGAGCTCAAGTGAGCTCCGGCAAGCTTGAGCTCACTAAGGACCGGTGAGGCTCGAGTTCGCTAGGCTCGAGCGAGTTGCGGCTAGCTCCGGCTTGCCAATCTAGCAAGGCTAAGACCTCGCCGATCCGGTGAGACTCAAGCTCACCTGGAATTTGGCGAGCTTGACCTCACGGGAATTTAGTGAGGTGGAGCCTTGCCCGAGGCCAACGAGGTTCAACTCATTGGCCGTTGCCGTGGCTAGCGGCAAACGAAGGAAGAGGAAAAGAAAAAGAAAAGAAAAGAAAAGAAAACTAATTTAAAAATAAAAATAACTAAAATTCAATTTTTAAAAAATAATTAGAAATTCGATTTTAGAAAATAAAAAAATACAAATATATTAACAATAATGTAATCAGATTTTTCCATTTTTTAATTTATTTTCAAATTTCAGGCAAATATCAAAAAATATTGTTATGAAAGAGAGCCTCAATTGTTGGAAAAGAAGAGAGCCTCAATTTTTTTTTTAGGCTTTCTTTTCCATTAAATTTGAATTTAATGAAAGAGTTTTAACAATATCATTTATAAAAAAAAAAAAAAAAAAAAAAAAGGAACAAGCTTTCATAGATTTGGAAGTATTTTAGCAATACAATCTTTAAAAAAGGTCACAAGAATAAGTTTCCTAAATTTGATTAAATATTGAAGTGTTTTAGTAACATACATCGGGTCGAGTTGGGTTGGGTCGGCTATGAGTATGGGTCAAAAAATTTACATTATATAAAAATGGGTTAAAACGGGTTAAATTGGTCAATATAAGTCGGACCATTTTTGACTCGACCTAAGCCCAACCCGACCAACCTATTTGACGGCCCTAATTTTGGGTCGTTGAGAAGGGTGACGTTTATGTTATGGTGTTCAGTAGATTAGTTCTTGAATCATAGAAAGAGGAATTTTAAGAGCTCTCGTGAAGGAGAACAACACAAGAGTGGGCTTAGTTTAGTTTAATGAACTTCGGGCTTAATTTAGAGGTGGTTGGGCTGAGTTTCTCTTTAGCAAGATGGGCTTAGTGCTTTTTATTTTCAACGAAATGGGCCTGGTGATTTCTGTTCAAATAGGCTTGTTTTGAATAAGCCCATCTTTGTCCATGGCCCAGAATCGAAGGCCTACCTCAGACCATACTCGGACCAGGCCCTGGGGGCCCGCCCGAGTCCTCTTTTATATTTTTAAAAATTAAGAAAATTCTAAAAGTTTAAGAAAATTAGGAAATTGTTTAGAAATTAGATTTTGAGTAGTTTTCCTAGATTCTAGTGCCAATTCTAGTTTAGAATTAGTTTTAAATTTTCCTAAGTTAGAATCCACATCGTTTAGGATTTTGATGAACAACTTCGGGTTAGCATAGTCTAAACAAAAGTGTCAATCTTTATTTGGAAATTGAGCTTAAAATTGAACAAGCCCTTAGGGCTTTTCCATAGGTTTCCGATTGCTATTAAAAATAAATGCCCTTAATTGCGCACTTTCAATATGTTGATTTTGGTTTCCTTTTAGCTTGGTTAGAGATGGCATGCTTCTTATTTGGTAATGTTAGATTCTTGCTCTCCCAATGCAATTTATTTGATGTCACTTTGGTTGCCGATTATTATTTTAATGATTGTACACCTGTATTGTCACATCACATGTTAGTAGATAGGCTTAAAATGAATCCAAATTGCCGACAAAAATATTTTTTAAATAAACAAAATTAGGTATCAAAATAATATTAATTGATTAATTAGTGTGATCAAGTCTCGTGACTCTTGATTCTCTGATTCCGTAGGAAGTGAGTCACACCCTTATTCCTCAGTTGGTTTTTAATTGATCATAATAGGCCAAGAGTGACTCATTTTTAGAAAATTATCATAACATCAATTTGAACACCCAATGTAGTGCGAGATATGGGCTTAGGAGAGCCCACATTTAAAACTAGGGCCACAAACCTGAATTTTAAGAAATATCCCTAAATATATAATTCCCTTTGTACCGAGGGGTCGGTCGCGATAATAATCACTTGATCTAAAATCAAAAGACGCTTTATCTGTATTAATTTATATATATCAATAAAAGATTCTTGTTCATTTTACTAGTAAGCGTCATAGATTCAATATTTAGTAACCAAAATCAAATTAAAAAGCCAGAGAGACAGCACTTATTAAAGACCGCAATACATATATAATTGGACATAGGATCATTACAAAAAGAAAGGGGGTGTAAGAATCCAACCGAATTTGAACTTGTAGATTCTTGAAGCTTGATGGATTATATCATTTTTGTAGTTTTATAACAATTACAATGCAAAGTATCTCCAATGATGCTAGACGACCTTGAATCTTAACAACTTATGACAACCTCTAGATGAATTTTCTTGAGCATTTTCAAGTTAGTCAAGTCCGGCAACTTCCTAAATGATGATAGACTAATGTCCTAAGGTTCTTCAACCACTAAGGACTTTGAGCTTCTTCAAGTTGCAATGGATTCTTGAGATTACCAAACAATTGCAAACACACTGTTCTCAAATCTAACAGGTGCAAGAGGTCGGGCAATGTTTCCATTGAATAGCTTCAAAACATTAAGTGATTAGACTTTCTAGAAGCCAAGGTGCCATTGAAATTTGAGTGATTTCGACACCAAGATTATGAGAAATTTTAGCTTCCCAATATTACCTGGAATTTCTCCTCCCGAGGCTACTGAACATCCCCTACCTCTAGCTGTTCAAGCTTAGCCAACATTCCAATGACACTAGGTAGTTTTTTTATATAGCTAAGATGCATCTTTAGTAATTTCAAATTTTTCTTATTCCCAATTGAATTAGGTAACTCCTAAATTATTGTATCCAATATATTCAACTCAATTAGTGAATCAAAATCTTTGATCAACTTAGGTAGTTGAGTCAAATGGTTATCCACCATTGACACTAGGTAGTTTTCTTATATAGCTAGGATGCATCTTTAGTACTTTCAAATTCTTCTTGTTCCCAATTGAATTAGGTAACTCCTAAATTATTGTATCCCATAGATCCAACTCAATTAGTGAATCAAAATCTTTGATCAACCTAGGTAGTTGAGTCAAATGGTTATCCACCAATGAAAGTTCTAATGCTAATGTTGCGCAACCAACAAAACTAAATGTATTTAGTAATCAACTTTTATTGTGCGCTTCCCAACAAAGTCAATCTATTATTTTCTCTTATTTTCCTCACCCTAGAGATTGGTGAAAGCTCTTCCTTTCTCTCCAAGACACCCAATCCAAACATAAAAAACATTGTCAAAGATAACATGGACTTAGGAATGTTGATATGTGAGGAATGTAACCGGCGTACAGATGAATGTGTGAATCAAAATTAAATGTCGCTCTCTTCTCTCTTATGTATCTCACTTATGTACTTAGTTTAAAGACCGTTCTTCTCTTGTCTCATTACTTTTATAATTCTTTCTTCTTGAACTGCCTTTGTACTACCAACTAAAAATAAGAATCTAAAAATAAGAATCGACCCAAATGAAATCAACTAATCCCACTCAAAGTAAAACAAGAGTTAACGCATAATACCATATTGCAAATAGAGAGAATTAATCACCAATTATAATAAATAATCTGATCTTACGGTTTATAAAACAATAAACCCAATGCATGCATGGTGAAAATAACTTAGGGCGATATTACTAGAAGTAGTAGTAATTTTGAAGGATCAAATTTGACAATAGCGCGACTGAATAAATTGCGGGCAACAAGATAAGAAACAATGAAGAAATGGGTCCTGAGTGCCTGAATTTATCCTCATCCCACATCAAAAGGAGAAAGGAAAGAACATTCCTTTCTTACGTGGACACAGCAAGCACACGTCGGCAATGATCCCTTTCTTGAGTCCTAATAAAATGACAAATAAAACACAAACCAAAAAAATACCTCTAACTAGCAAGACATTTAAATGTTGCACATTATGCCTCAATCTTTGCGCCTTCTCATCAGTGTTCTTGAGTTCATCTTTCAAATGCTCAAGCAATACTTAATGTTTCTCACGTCATCCTCAAATACTGCAGGCGAAGCCTTCGGGATAGAATGAGGCACATTACTTGTAGGCAAACACCAAGAAAAGAAGTCGCATGTTTTATCCTCACAAGTATAGTAAAGCTTGTGCTTGTTCCTTTTTGATTCTGATATTTTGACAGCAGCAAGCTTACCACACGTACACTTTTGATTTTGGAAGGTTAGTCCACTCCAAGTACTCGTATTCACACTGGATGAAGACATCAAACCTGCAAGATGACATTTTTCTTTCTTGAAATTAGATTGAGATGATAATACAAGTACAACTAAGAAAACATTGAATTAAAAATATGACGGTCACCAAGCAATACATTTTTTTTTTTCTTCAGTAACAAATTGCTAGGATGAAAATACAAACACCATCACAAATTAAGCAATAAATTGATATAAACAAAAAGAATTCCATTAGAAATAATCACCTATGAATTAAAAGATAGATAGATCACTTGCTGAATCCTTTCCAATCAGTATTTAATCAAAGACAAACTCTGAGATTTTTTTTTTTTTTTTTATTTACAAAAGGCTCGAAATCCTTCCATATGAATTACACAAAATTCAGAATGATAATAACGCCAAAATTTTTATCTTTGATTGCTTTGAAAGTTTTTAATAAGCAACGTTGCATACATTCTAATTGCATACTAATTACTAAGATGGAAACAATCCATTTACCACCCATTTACTCTTGTTGGAGATCTCCCATCACCAACAATCTCTCTAGCGAATTTACTCATTCAATGGAACAATTCAAAACAATATCACATTCAAATTTGCTTTCTGCACAATGACGCATAAAAATTGCACGGGACCATCGACCTCATTTATAATTTTTTTAAATACAAAGCAAGTGCAACATAATGTTTAACCACACTCAAAAAACACCATCAAAAGTGCTCACAGCCACACGTCTCACACAAATGTCCTGCTACACTTGGACATCTATATTCTGAACAATTACAAAGTATATTCGCAAGAAATAAATAGCAAAAGCATTCCAAACTTGCTGAAGATCACATCTAGTAGAACATGAAATGGAAAGCCAATCTCATAAATAATGTCGGGCTGGGAAAGAGAAAATCTCGCAGACAATTAATTTCTTCCACAAAGCCACCCATTCCCCCACAAAAGTAGCCACTCACCTATATATAATCACGAAAGAGGGGAATAACCATAACCTCTAACAAATTTGAGCTCGCTGGACACAGATGACAAATTGGAGCCACGGATGAGGCTTTGGAAGGCGATGGTGGAGGCGGCGATGTGGTTGGGAGTGAAGAGAAAGATAACTTCGCAATAGTGGAAGCAAAGCGGGTGTAAAAGATTTAACTCGATCTCGTTGGACTCAAAAGATGGATTGGAGCCACTGATGAGCTCTCGGAGGCGAAGGCGGAGGCAACGGCGGTGTTGTTCGCCCAGTGAATAGAGAGATGCCTTTGTAGTAATCGGAGAGAAGAGAGACGGAGAGGCCTTTGTTCTTTGAAAGTTTTGAGAAAAGGAAAAAGACTAAGTTTTCTCGGGAGGCAAGGAGGGAAAGCAGAGAGAGTATCAGTACTTCTCATTAATGGTGGGGATGGAAAAGTAATGGAGGGAGACGAAGGACAGAGCTTTGAAATTTCTGCAAGGTGGAACCTCTATGGAGTTCAAACTTGCGAGATTTGAGTGGAGTGGTCTATTGCTTCCTTGGCAAGACTAGCGTACGCAATCATTTCTCACAAGTAGACCAGATAAGTTAATCCATTATTTTCTTTGTTTTCTTCTTCTCCTTAGAGATTTGCGAAAGCTCTTTCTTTCTTTCCAAAGCATCCAATCCAAACGTAACAAACACTGTCAAAGTTATCATGTAGTTGGGAATGTCGATATGTGATGAATATAACAAGCGTACAGAAGAATGTGTGAATCCAAATTAATAGCAGTTATCTTCTCTCTTATGTACTTAGTTTTAAGACCGTTCTTCTAATCTCTTTTGCTCTTATAATTCCTTCTTGAATTGCCTTTATACCACCCACTAAAAACAAGAATCAAGCAAAATGAAATAAAAAATCGCACTCAAAGTAAATGAAGACTTAACGTGTTAAACTACATTGCAATTAGAGAATTAATCGCCTATTACAATAAATCTGTGATCTTACAGTTTATAAATAATAAACCCGCAGCACAAATGGTGAAACTAACTTCGAGCGATATTACCAGAAGCAGTGGTGATTTTGAAGTACCGAATTTGACAGTGGTGAAACTGAATAAACTACTGGCGACAAGATAAGAAACGATGAAGAGATGGGTCTAGAGTTCTTACATTTATCCTCGTCCTACATTAAAAGGAGAAAGAAAAGAATTAAATCCCTGACTAATATATCCCCTTCTATAGAAGAGATGTCGCTATGCCAATTGCCTCTCTAGCAATACTAGACCTTGATAGACTCGATGACGCAAAAGCATAAAGATTCAGCAGCTTGAACATAGATTGAATAAGATCATGAAACATCAGAGAAGATTTGAAGGTATCATTGAAGCTGCGAAAAAAAATGGAAGGCATTGAAGCATGTGAGAGCGTGCAAATAGAGGGGATAAGTCGATCTATTATGTTTTCTTTTCTTGTCCCTTAGTAGCAAAAACTCTTCCTTTCTCTCCAAAGCGTCCAATCAAAGCACTAAAAACACTGTCGAAGTTGTTAGGTAGCTGTGGATGTTGATATCTGATGAATATAAAAAGCTGTAAGTGGCATACAAAAGAATTTGTGCATCAAAATCAAATGTTATTCTGTCATCTCCTATGTTTCTCTCTTGTGTGCTTAAGTTTTAAGACCATTCTTCTCATCTCTTTACTTTGCTCTGATAATTCCTTCTTCTTGAATTGCTTATGTACTCACAACTAAGAACCATAATCGAGTAAAATGAAATCAACTAGTCCCACTCAAAGTAAATCAAGATGTAACACATTAGACTCCCTAATAGATAGTGAGAAGCAGTTACTGATTCCAATAAAAATCTGATCTTAATCTTTATAAAACAATAAACCAATGCAAGCAGGGTGTAAAACTTGAGCAAAATTACCAGAAGTAGCGATGATATTGAAGGACAGAATTTGACAGTGGCAGGCCTGAATAAGATGGAGGTAACAGCTAAGAAACAATGAAGAAATGGGTCTCGAGTGCTGCCTGCACTTATCCTTGTCGCACATCAAATGAAGAAAAAGAAGAGAGGAACATTCCTTTCTTCTGTGGACTCGACAAAGAAATGTGGGAATTGATCCCTCTTTCTTGCTTTCACGCAAGAAAGCAGTCCTTTTGCATTTCTTTCTAGCTTTGGTCTATTTCCCGTTTCACCACTATTGTCTCAATAAGATTTCCTGTAAGGAAAACGCAACTTTTATCAACATAGCTAAGAAAAAGAGGTGGAAGGGAAAGGAAGACGACATGCTTAGATAAAATTACAAAAAAGGAAAAGAAAAAAGAAAAAGGGCAAACCATCAACAAAAATAAACAAATAAAGGGAGATCCAATTGTCACATGGATTGATGACCTGGCAATTTGAATGGGTTCTAATTTTTCTGATCGAACTTTATGTCCTGGCTAAGTGGATCGGTTGAGCCCAATTGAGGATTTTTTTTTGGTCGAAAGCCCAATTGAGGATTGACGAAGTTGATTTGAGTCTAATTGAGTTGACCTGAGTTGACCAGGTCAGCCCAAGGCCTTATAATTGCCCATTTTCTCAGATTAGGCATATGGGCTTGGCCATCACACTTTATTGGATCCAATTGGCTAAATTGGGCTTCGACCTAAATGGGTCAAACCAAGTCGGGTCAATCAGGTTAACCCAGCTTGATCTTATTAGTCCCAATTCGTTTTTTGGTCAAATTATGTAAAATTGCTATGATTTTGCTAAAATTGATATTTTGAAATTGAGTTTATTTAGGTTAATCATATTCGAATTGGGCTAATTGGCATTACTTATGAAGGATCGATAAGGCCCATATATGGCCGCTCGAAAATTGGCTCACTTGTCTCAAAATTGACTTGAAATTTCAATGGGTTATGGCCCCTAGATTAAATTGCTTAAAGGAAATTATTCTAAAAAATGACTAGAAATCAATGAATTTTGAAATTTGCCAATCGGGAGTCAATATTCTTGGTTTCATCAAACAATTGATTTTTGACTTTTGTTTGTAAAATTGATGAATTACAAGTCTAATTAAGCTCGCAGGAATTGATTAGACGATTTTTCAATTTTTTTAAAAGCGTTGACAAAGGGTTGACTTTAGGGGTTGATAAAAAAAGTCAACTAAATGGACATTTTTGGATTACTGATTAAATCAATTGCTAAATGTAGACATGATGCTATGGATATTGAAAAACTTCAAAAAAAAAAAAAAAAAAAAAAAAAAAACACTTTTGGAGTAGGAACCGGCCCCATCATGATCAAATACCCCTAATCTCAAGTTTTTGCTTCTGTTTGGGCCTATAAGTTAAAATCACATGTCAATAATGTATAATATGGTCCCTGAATTTATGGACTACAATGAACATTCTCAAATAGCTTAGGGATCATATTAAATAAATCAAAATCTAGGGACCATATTGCATATGAGGCCAAAGTTCAAATACCACATTACATAAATTAAAAATTCATGGACGACATAATATATTTGATCAAAGTTTAGAGACCATTTATGCTATTAAAGTAATGCTTTGTTCAGTGCTTTGTATAAATTCTCTACAGCATGCAGGAATGGAATGGATTCAACTAGAACCTTTTTTTTTTCTCATTTTCTTAAAATAAACAAGTGAACCTTCACAAGAGGGCACCAAGGAGGAGCAGCCCATATATATTACTCGGTTTAAAATGGACTCTTAAAATATCCAATTGTTTTGTTAGAAAACAAAATTACAAGAACAAAGATCCAAAAAAGTCCGAGAAAGAGTGTATCACGTTTGGAGACAGTAAAGACCCAAGTAAGGACCCAAGGAATTCAAAGTTGCTGAGTTTGAAACTTCGAATCAATTTGCCATCAGAGCGAATTGTTTATGGAGGTCCACCTATCTTGGAAAGAAAGCAGAAAAAATTATTTTCACAAAAACTCTAGCAGATTCTCGGATGATATTTCTTTTGTAATGATTAGGCTGCTTGATTTTTTTCCTTGAACTTTAGGTTTTGTCGTTGTACTACCCAAGACCTTTTCAATGTTCGAGAGGTGTTAGAATCCCTCTCTCGCAAGAGATTGTTTATAGGTTACCACCATCGATTAAGCATTAATTCCGTATCATGTAAAAGAATCTGATCATCCATGCAGTCCCCCGGAGAGATAAGTTCATCTTCAGCAAGGTTGACTTTAAGCCCCAAATACGCCTCTAAGCAAGAAAAAACTGATCTATATACAACACGTCGACGACGTGTCAGATGCGTGGGATCAATTTGTTCTCAGCAAAAGTTATTAAGATCATTTGTAACATGGAATAGTCAGATACACAAACCCGTTCGGAAAACCAATCTTTTGCAGCCTATCTGGATTAGCACGGCATTTTGCTTGGTACGTCCATGACTAGAGTAAAAAGTGTGGGGTAAAAGGGATTAGCCTTGTTTGGGTCCCAGAAAAATTGAACAGATCATCTGCGACTCCATTTATCAATTAGGGCAGAGAGGTTGAAGCCATTTTCTGATGCAACGTTTACTACCATTTATGACATTTTTCAAGTAGCCGTCTGAGAATTACCTTCAGCAAGTAGTTTGTCGCCTCATTCATTTCGACATTATCACTCTGTCATAGAACATATTTGACATTCCTATGGACGTCATCAGAAGAGCAGGGGAAGTATGTCCCACCATGTCATTTGCTAGGCAATATGTAGTCAACGTCAAACAAGAGGGATGTTCTACCACTGTAACGAGAATAATTAAAAATCACACAAGTTGCAATCTTTTACATATAACATTAGTGACCGTTCACAGTTGTGAAGATAGTAACTCATCGTAAGGCGCCTGCTGCTTAGCAAACTTACACTTATAAACACCATTGTTTATGCAGTCGTTTATCCATCCATTAGCTTCGTCTATCGCTTGCAAGTGAGGAGGATAAAGTCAATATCAGGATTCTTTGCTAAACCGTTGAACTCAGAATTAAACATGCGAATTATCTCTGAGCTCTCATTGTTGACGATTGTCTTCAATTTCTTATCCCATACAACCTATCATAATGTGCAATACATATGTTGTGAGCATCGGCTACTTGCAATCTTTAAACACATGGATCACTAATGGAAATAGAACAACACTTACACAGAAATGTCACATACAGGAACCGAATTCGGATTCGCGATCTCGTAAAGTTCTCTCACACTTCCTGCTCCATTTATAGGGCCAGACTCTGATTTATGTTCTTCAGCATTGGAAGCAGGAAAACCCATCCGATATGTGACCACCTTTTGTTCTCTCCCACTTCGATTTGACTACCTGACATGAAATAAATAGCTAAAAACAGATCAAATAATAATAGCATGAGATGAATAAAAACACTTTTACCATGCACGTTACCGTATGGCCAATGATCGTGCCAAGTCCTTTAATCTTTAAGTATGCAGGGCACCTACATTCGCAATAGGATGACCATAGTCCGCAATGAGCCAATCTAGTACTTAACCTAAAGATCCACCTGCACAATATTGGTCCCCAATTATTGGGATTGAGGACCAACCCAATTGAGTCTAGGACAAAGGGCCAGACCGACTCTATGAATTCGGTTCGATTTTAAGATCAACTTGAGACCAATCAATGAATTTTTTGTCTTATTTTTTGTATTATCTAAAAAAACAAATCTATTATTTCAAATCATATATGCATCAACAAGGACGAGTTGTGAGACAAGGGTGAGCAAACAGAGGCAAGTCATGAGGTGAGTAGCGAACAATGAGCGTTGCTGATGAGTGAAGAGAGTTTCTAATTAGGGTTTTTTTTTTTTTTTTTTTAATTTACTTAGTGACTAGCAAGGCCATGAAGAGAGGCGAGCAATGCGAGTGTTAAGTGGCGAGCAACAAGTGGTGCGGGTGTGAAGCGACAAATGGTGAATAGCGTGAGCATTGCATGGTGAGCAGGGAGAGGTTGCTAATGAGCGAAAAATAAACAGGATAAAGGAGGAAGAAGAGGATAAAAAGAAAGTAGAACAAGAGTATTGGGGAGGAGGATGCCATTTGATGTTGTTTAACACCATTTAAAGCCGTTTAAAATAGGACAACGCTATTTAAGTTAGGGTTTGCTCTTTAGATTAGATATAAGAATATTATATATAATATATAACATATATAGTTAGGGTTGGTCCAGGTTGATCCAGGGATTTTAGGACCAATGATCGATTTAATCTTCCTAGGAATTGGACCATAACTGACATGATTGCGCTAGTCCAGGGTTGGTCGAGGATTGACCTTGGATCGATGCTTGACCTTAGACCAATGCTCACCCCTAATGTTCATGGACAAGAAAACGACACATGGTATCTTTGGGATTTGGTAGGGAAAGGAGACTTTGGACCCTTGTAAATAAAATTACGGAATGCAGAAGGGGTTCTGACAAAAGCATCGAATTCAGAGACCTCTTCGATCGAGGAATGAGTGATTCTTATTGAAAGCTGAAGAAGAAATCAGGAGGAGGACATGAGTTGCTTCCATCATTTTACAACTATGTCAAGGCATTATCATGCTATATTATCATCCCCATATTCAAACGGCAGATCAAGTGAGTACCAAAGGAAAGAAAGAAAGATAGGGAAAATGGTAATTTCTTTGATCGAAGTATCGACTAAACATTGCCACACTGCAAAACGGTAATTTAAATTAAAACTGGGTGCAAGAATTACTCAAGAAAGCCATTGTAGCAAGGAGGATCCTTCCCATAGACAGAATCACACTTCCTAACACAGGATTCGCACATTATAATTCCTCAAACCACTCGAACTTCTCTTAGACATGAAACTAGCACACATCTAATATGTCAAATTGTCAAAGAATCACGTCTGGAGAGTTCCAGTTTAGAAATCTAAACCCAAGACTATCAGCCGGCTTTGCACTGTTCTTTTGTGTTTTTTTTTCAAGGCACACGAGTGCTTAAAAAGCGAAAGGGGAAAGAAGCAGAGAATCTCATTAACCAAACCTTCATTTCGAAAATTCATAACCAGGAAGACCGGAAGATGATAATAATTACCAACCAAGGAAAAATGACATTGCCCATCAATCGCCATACACTATCAGCAAGATTAATCAATCTTCCAGAGTCAACAAGGCATGGAAGAGGCACATAAACTTGTATATCAGTTCAAGGACAGACACATACTAGCAATATAAAGAAACTGAGAGAGAGAGAGAGAGAGAGATGAGACCTTACTAGGAGATGGCGAGAATGCGAAGCATCTTCTTTTGCGACTGCGAGTAGCTGGAGGGAACAAGTATGGCCTGGGAAGGGCCGACAGAGACATGGTCCCGTCGTCTCCCTCTGTTTTTCTATTTTCCAGGTTTTTGACTCCAAATGCTTCGGCGTATTTCCATTTTGCTTTTCTCGCGAGTAGATTCTTGAACTATGTAATTCTTTTTTATGTTCGAATTGGTCCTTTCATCAATTATGAACGGAAATATTACTGATAAATACTAACGGATATCTTAAGTGGCATTTAAAAATAAGAATTTAGAAATAAGAAAATGTTAAAAGCAAAATAAATATAAAAAAAATTGAAAAAAAAAAAAAGAAAAATAGAGAGAAGGCCGGGGCAGAAATGGAAGAAGGAGCTGACGCTCCACCGGGTCGTGCAAACCTTGAGGCTACAGGCCAAGGGTCGCATTGGCCCTGGCTACGACTGGCGAGAGATCATACCCTTCAATTGGCGCTTGGACAGGCCCCAACATCCCCTTTTATCTTTTTCTCTCGCCTTCGGATTGTTTTTTTTTTTTTTTTCTAAATATTTTATTCAATTGCCACAAGAAAAATACATGGTCGTTGCTAAAGTTTGAAGCTGCCGTCGAGTGCACTGGAGGACCTTATGACCCCGAATAGTGTAAGCGAAGGGAGGCTCAAGCAGATCCTCGATTACAAAAAAAATAAAAATAAATACATGTAGCCACTAATTTATCCCAAATCCAATCCGACATACACGTAATGTAAAAAGTCCACATTAGTATTTCCATTTTCTTTTTAACCGAATGATTTACTCAAATAAGAAGATATATAATTTAAGGACTTGAATTGAGCCACAAAAATTCAAGAATCAAGTTGAACATAGTGCATTTGTTCAAGGATCTCTACTATTTCTATCCTTTCTACCTAACGACCACCATAAAAATAGATTTGAATCCATGATCTTATTTATTATTTATGGGAACGATATAAGATAAATTCATTGTTGATAGCAACACTATGATTTGTCAGAAAACTACCCACAAATATAATGAAGTTACTTGAATTGAAATATACCATTGCCTAGTTATGACATATCTCATGTGAATAGATTTTTTGATTAAAACAACTCGCTTGCCAATTTCAAACATTAGGTCATTAATGTGTGTAGAGTAGTTATAACTCAAATTAAACATTTTATAACGCAAATGAATTCTCATTGTAATGCCCATCGAAGGTCGTTAGAAGCCAATCGCCTCTCCCTCACCCTTTTTTTCTTTTTTTCCGCTCATAATAGAAAGGCTATGCCCGCTAAAAAAAAAAGAAAAGAAAAGGCTATCACTTATTAAAAAAAAAAAAAATCCATTATAAAATTCCAATAGCCAATTAAAATCACCTAGTATTTCAAAATTTTGTGTTCAATTCAATTTTTCTTTACAAAAAAAAAAAAAAAAAAAAAAAAAGCCCGACCCCATAATTACTTGGATCTCTGACGGCAGCAATAGCAAGCAAAGAATACAAAATAGCAAAAACCTCAAACTGCGGCAGAAAGGAATTGGCGTTGATGGAACAATCAAATTTGAATAGGATTAGATTGCCAGATAAGAAGCAGAGTGGTTAGTAAAATCAACATGTATTCTTTTTCATCGTATTCGCTTGATGATATATATTTACATCAATAATAGATTCTCCTTCATTGTGCTAGTAAGCATGATAGGCTAATAAGCATGATAGACTTATTTCTCAGTAACCAGAATCACATTACAAAGCTTGAGAGACCGCACTTATTGAGGGCCTTAATAACATATAATCCGAAATATTCAAAAGAAAAAAGGTGGACATTATGAAAATAAAAGATTGTAAATTGTAACCAAGTCCATCTCCATCTCCTTTCATTTAGAATCGAGAAAATTTCAGATTCTTGAAGCTTGATGGATCAGGCCACTTTTGTAGTTTAACACAGTGTACAATCTCAAGTATCTCCACCAATTCTGGACATTCTGGAATCTCTACCAGCTTAGTACAAGACATCAAACTAATTTCCTTGAGCTTCTTCAAGCTAGTTAGATTAGGCAACTTCGCCAATGGTAATGAATCGAGGAACAATGTTCTTAGGTTCTCCAAAACTTCAAGGCCTTCAATCTCTGCTAACTCCTTACAAAAACATATTTTCAAGTGTGACAACGCTTTCAAATTGGAAATATCATTCGTTGCTTTTATTCTATTGCAAAACCAAATACATAAGTATGACAAATTTGTTGGAAGCATTGGTAGGCATTGCAAATTACGACACCGGATATGGAGTTCCTTTAGCTTAGAAAGAAGAACAAGATCGAAAGATAAGGTGCTGATATCGGACAATTCAAGTCCAAGACCTCAAGCATGCGTAATCTTCCAATCCCCCAAGAACTTGGATCTTCTTCAAGTTTTGAAGGATGCTCGAAACTTACATGCAACTTCAAATTTCTCAAATTTAATAGGTTTGAGAGGTCCGACATTCCCCTTATTGAGGATGTATCAATGGTTAGAGTGATCAGTCTTTCTGGAAGCTGTGGCATCTCGGAATTTCACTGCCTTCTAACACCAATGTTCTCAAAATTGGTAGCTTCCCAATATTTCTAGGAATTTCTTTCAATTTTGATTGATATTTCGCCCGTACATCTAGCTCTTCAAGCTTCTCCAACATTCCAATGGCACAAGGTAGTTGTATTAAGGGGCAATTGCATAGCTTTAGCACTTTCAATTTCTTCATGTACCGAATTGAATATGGTAACACCCTAATCTTAGTTCTCGACAGATCTAACTCAATCAATGAGTTGAAATAGTTATCCATTAATGAGAGATCCTCTATTGATCTTAAGCAATAAATGAAATTGAATTTATTCAATGATTTACATTTGACCAAGCTGAGAATTTTCAAATTCTTCATCCTTCCACATTCATGGATCTCATTTATAGCTGTAGAGTCAAGAAGAAGTTCCATCAAAGATTCCAATGCCCCCATCTCGTATGGTAGCCTTTGGAGACTTTTACAGTCCTTCAAGTTTAAGAAGACTAAGTTCTTAAGGTGACCAATGGACGAATCAATTTCAACCAAACACTCACATCCTTCAAGAATCGTTGCTCTAATTTCTTATAACAAGACAAATATGGAGTTTTATAAAGCTCGCATCTAGACAGATTTAGGACCTTCAAATTCTCTAACCGAAAAGAGAACATATTGCTCTTCAGGTTATATTAAGATAACCTACCACAAAAGAACACGTATTTACTTTATGTGAAAAATCGTACCTGGATGTGGCTCCAACCATGCCATGATGTCTCGATTTTACTTCTTGAGAAATCAAGGATTACTAGCTTCCTCATGGAAATATGAGACAATTTAATAGCATAAGGGATGTTATTCCGGATAGCCATCTCAATTCCGGAAGGATAAGTCTCGACTCTAGAAGGATAAGTGGGTCTAATTCGTTATGACAAAATTCTACGTCAAGAAAATTTGACCTTCAAATATTTTTGAAAAATCTATCATCAATTCGTGTCCATTTATGAACTTAACATCCATTCGAAGGAACCTTAGATTCGAAAGACTTTCAAAGAATTCTTTCAGCAAGGAGTATCTAGATAGTTTATGATTCTCAAGACATAATGCTTCAATGCTTCCAATTCCATGAAAACCACCTCCACTCTGCCAAAATAAAAACATAAAACGGAAGTTAGAAAATACCATGATTTACTGTGTTGATATCATTCAAGGGAAAACAATTAAATCATCTCCCGACATTGAAAACGATTGATAAACCACATCGATAAGTGCTATGGAATAATAAATCAACACTATAGGAATGAAAACCAAACAGAATATGTTGACGATCAATCTTCTTTTAAAGGAATGAAGCTGTACAATTTACCTGCATTTTCTCTAAAACATCCAATGCTTGCTCATGAGTCCACACCCATTGTTGGTTCTGGTGGTTTCATACCACTTCCTTATTCTATAAAAGTTCTTCCAATATCTCTTAACCAATCATGCACGCTTGGTTATCATCTCTAATCTTTATCAAAGATCTTTGCTGGAAGATTCTCAATGCTGATCATTAACTTCTTTCTAACATTCTCTTGAGGAGATTCTTCTAGCTCCTTTAATGTGGCATCTCACTCCTCTTCGCTTTTTCGAGATAAAAGAGAGCCTATTACCTCAAGAGCTAAAGGAAGACCGTTGCACATATTTATTGCCCTTTCAGAGCAAGAAATGTATTGCTCTAGGGGGTAATCTCTTCTAAATGCATGTCTACTAAAAAGTTTAAGAGAATGATCATAATCCATGCCGTAAGTTCGTAAGTCTCATCAACATTGAGAATTCCTCGATCTCTAATTGTAATGATAATCTTGCTTCCTTGCCAAACCACTCATGCTTCTGCACGAGCGCATCAAGTTGACTTGCATCATCAGCATCATCAAGTAGAAGAAGCACTTTTTAGAGCGTAACCTTTCTTTTATCTCCTTTTCCCTTCCATGACATTGTTGATATCGGACCATTTCTTTTTAAGGATGTCTGATAAGAGCTGATTCTAGTATTTGACCTTGGACGGTGTGACATCATAAAAATGGGCATGATCTTTTGTCCCCCTGTGTTGCAGTTCATGAATCACTTTTTATGTGTTTTTGCCTTCACAGATCTATGTAGAATATGGGCATGATCTTATGTCTCCTTGTGTTGTTGCTCTCCACCATCTTGACCAACTCCCTGAGGCACTATGGACTATCAGCATATCCTTCACAGAAGATTGGTATTGAGATCTTAGAGTGCTGAATAGCTTGGAGAAGCTGGCCACTGATCTCTTCCTCGGTATGGAGCTCTTCATTGTCCTTATATGCCGGAATTCCAGCATCAATAATGCTGACGTAAAGGTAATCAGCAATGTCCAAACGAGTGTCTGGTCCTCTAAAGCTCAAAAATACTTTGTAATCATATCCTGATGACTTCTCCATTTCCTGATTATCAGAAGACGCGTTCCACATATTTATTTGTTATTTGTACACACTCACCTTATAAGGCTCCATTTATTACAAAAGACAAAAAATAGTGGCAACTGCTGTCACCGCGAAGTTCAACCACAAAGGTTAGTGCAAATTCTTGGTGCAACAACGATTTCAAATACTGCTTGAAAATAATGACCACGTGCAGGTTGATGAGGCTAGCTTCTACTAGAATTAAATATGGAGATAAGTTTGAAGCCATTGTAACAACATATCGTGAGGCTAATTTTATCAAAAACTTGTTGCTAAAATAAAATAAATGAAGCACCTATCAAGGAAATAGTATTTTGGGTCTTTTGCTCAAGTCAATAAATTTTTCCATGTCCAGCCAAGCCCACCTTCAATAATGCAGCATCTCCATGTTGAACTAACAATGATGCTGGTAATTAATACATAAACAACACTTACTGATAGAAATTACTAGAACATGACTAATTTGCTTAATGCAATCACTACCTAACGGTTAAACAGAATCTGCTGTTGCTGCCAAAATGCGGAAAGTAAATATAGCAAATGTCAAACAGACATAAAGTAGACTATCTCCTTCGTGCATAGAATAGATAACTAATATTTTTTACCTCAGGGGAAAAATATGTTAAATCGTCTAACGATACAGCTAGTTTCATCCAGCTTCTAATTAAAAAGTACCAATAAACATCAAAGAAATGCAAAATGAGGAGCAACTTGAATCGCCCGACTTATTTTGAGAAAACTAAACGTGTAGAGGAGGAGGTGGAGTTCTCACTTCCACTCATCCACTTCAAAACAGAACATTGACTATAGAATGCACTTAGAGCTTACGGGGGTTTCTGGTAGGGAATGAAGCGAGGGAGCTGAGCGATCGTCGTCCTCCTACACGCGGAAGCAAGAGAAGAAGCAACGCATCCCCTATGGAAATCGATCGTGGAGAATTCAGAAAGCTTCGAGGACTACGCCAAATCTACTCGGAAACCTTAACCTCAAATTGTTTTAGCAGGTACAAGGAAAAATCTTTTGTCTTTTCCCCCTTCACGAAGTGCCTTGAGTTGTAGTTGAAGCAGGGCTCACCTGGACATAGAAAAATGTCTTGGTTTTAGCAAAAGATCCATAATGCTATTCCCTCGAATAGGTGCTATCTTTTTATCTTATATGATTCAAGTGACTCACTAATGGAAATTAGCCTATTCACAAACACATTCTCTTTGATGGCCACTTTTTAGACTATGTAGTAGGGAAAGTTAGATCCGTCTAAAATCTATTGGAAGGAAATTGAAAAGAATGCTCAAGTATAAGTCGCAGTTCATGAATTGCTTTTTCTGTGTTTTTGCCTTGATAGATTCATGTGGAAATTTTCGGGGGATATAATGAGGGTCAATCACATCTATGTAGAGTTCTCAATTCCCATTTAATGATTAGGTCAATTGTCTTTTGCATAGAGATGCTTGTCTCACGTGCGAAAGTACTCTGTCGCGGCTATTCTACAGTTATGGGCTTGCTGTTCCAGTGTTCCAACTCAAGAAGTCTAGAGAAGGCAAACATAATTCGAAGAAGGATTCCACTTCTTCAATCTATCTTGAGTTGGCAGCACACTCAAAATACTAAACTGTGTTTTCATACGTTTGAAGTAAACCGGACCAGCTTATGCCTGAGCACTTTGGCAGGTGAAGATAGAACTTTACCCCCACATATAAATAGTAAATTTTCTGGTAGGAGAAGGTATCCAAACAATACTATGATACTGCTCAAAATATTGTTGCATTCCACATTAAGCAGATCGAATAAGAAGTAGGTCCTCATACCTAGCAGTAGGCTAATTACATCACATACTTTTGTGGTACTAGGGACTACCCGGATAAAATCTATTACGAATATATTACATAATTCATAACTTCACAAAAGAAGAAGAAGAAGAAGAAGGAGAAGAAGAAGAAGAAGAAGAAGAAGAAGAAGAAGAAGAAGAAGAAGAAGACTATATAGCATGTTCTCCTCATTAGATGTGGCAGATAGCTCATAAGAGCTATAACATCATTTTAAGTCCAGTGAATTATTTTCAGAACAGAACAAGTTCGTCTGAAGCAGAGGATTCAAAAGTGTTTAACAAAGTGTGACAATGGTTTGACCATGACCATTCATGCCCTATTTCTTCCAAGAAATGAGGTGAAATTCAAGTCGCTAGCAATTTAGGCCTTGTTTGGTAACCTTCGAGGGTCCAACTATTTCTGTTCTTTTGTTTCTTGGAATGAAAAAAGAACAGAAATTCGTTTGGTAAAATTTTTATTCTCAATAACAAAAATATTTTTTTAGTTCTCGAGAATAGATTTGGAATAGAATTAAGAAGTAGAAAAAAAGTTACTTCTTGTTCTTGAGAATAATTCTTAGAATTAGTTCCTTTTTTACTTGGGATAAGTATAATAGAAGTTCTAAAACTTGTTACGAAAATGCAATTGAGTTCTAAAACTTGCAAAAAGTGTAATTAAGTCCTAAAACTTATCAAATTATTTCAATCGAGTCATAAAGTTAACACCGTCAACTTTTTAACGGAAAATGCTGACGTTGCATTTAAAATTAATTTTTATTTTCCAAGTGACTTTTTAAAATTGTTTTTTATTTAAAAAGAAAAGTTAAATTTTATTTAAAAACAAAACAATTGAAAAAAAAAAAATAGCCGGCACTTCCTTCACCGCGCCCATCACCTGAGGGGGGCAAGAATCGCTGCCTAGGGCCCTCTAGCGATGGGCGGCGACAGCGGTGGGGGAGGAGTTGCCATTTTGTATCTTTTTTTTTTTTTCAAATAAATAAAATTTAGCTTTTCTTTTTAGTTTTTAAATCTATTTTTTTAAAATTGAATAAAAATTAATTAAAAAAGCCACATGGAAAATAAAAATTCATTTTAAATGCCACATCGGCGCCACATCAGCATTTTCCATTAAAAATGTTGACGGTGTTAACTTTAGGACCAGATTGAAACAATTTGACAAGTTTTAGAATTTGATTGCATTTTTTGCAAGTTTTATGACTCAATTGTATTTTCATGACAAGTTTTACGACTTGTTGCACTTATTCCTTTTTTTCTTTTCTCAACTTTTCTTCTCTTTTCTCTTTTTCTCTTTCCCTTTCTTCTTCTTCCTTTTGGTCGGTCACCGGCCTCGGTCTCACCCCGACGCGAGGCTCGGCCTCGCAAGGCCGGGCGAGGCCGACCTCGCATGGCCTCACCCAAACCTAGTGAGGTTGAGGCTTGCCTTGGCGATGCGAGGCTCCGGGGACCGGCTACAAAGAAGGAGGAAGAATAAGAGAAAAAGAAAAGAATAAAGAATAAAGAATAAAATAATAAAATAATAAAATAATTAAGAAATTAAAAGAAATAAAAAAAAATTAAGAATCCTACCAAACGTATTTCTATCCTAGGAATAGAAATTTTAAACGATTACTAAGCGTGTTCTTTTGCTCAGAAATTGTTCCCAGAAATAGAAAAAATCATTTCTAATAAAAAATTATTTCGAGAACAGAATCGCTACCAAACGCGTTCTTACTCAACATTTGATAAAAAAAAAAAAAAAAAAGGAAAAGATCAACGTAAGCACAAAAGAATTGTATCCCAATTACAAAGCAGAAATGTCCCAAGTCTTATATAAATAATATTCATACTACATATACAGCAAGGAAGAGAAACCTAATTTGGAAAAGAAAGGGATGATCACTCTGAAATCATCATAAATACATGTAAAAATGTTCATCATAATTATACTGCGCAATTTTATTTTATTTTTGGGGAGGGGGGAGAGGAAAATGAGCAAAGGAGCGCATTGCAGACTTGTTCTCACCTCTCTCAACGCAAAGAGTACGAACTCCCAATACCAAGTGGTAAAAGTAGCACGACCTTAGTCAACACTTTAAAGGACTAAATCTTAAGCAGCAAATCAGCTCATTGCAACATTCAAGAACCACAGTTTTGACTAGGCCAAGATGATTAACCAGAAAATGACATAGTCAGTAGGAGACAGAGATGATATCGTACCTGATTTGCTGCCTTTTTTTATGCCTTTGCTTGAATTGATTTTTCTTTTGTAAAAGAAAACCGCAAAATAATAAATATATTTTAGTTGGATTAGGTTCACATTAGAATATTACTTGTTTTGGGATAGTTTGCTTGTTTAGACTAGGAAATTTATTTATTTTGAAATTTTGAAATAAAAATACCAAAAATAATAATTTAGGATGTAAGATTTTCTTTTCATTAATATAAATTGCATGTTTAATTGTTGAGCAATTTAAATTTAGAATTTTATAAAAAGGAAAAGAAAACATAAAAAATATCATGTGTGTGACACATATATTAGGTCACTCCTTGCACACCATTTAGTCATTGCACGTATTAGGATAGTTGCATTTCATATTTTCTTGTCATTAGGTCATGTCAAATAATTAATAATGTGTGGCATATAGTTTGCATAATAAGTTACATGTTACATGTCATTTTAGTTAGGTATTTTGGTGCGTCATTGCTTTGCATTCCACATAAACTAAGCTTCATTAAATAAGAGAAAATCCTAAAAAAGATTGAGTGATTGCGTGTTAATTAGAAATCACATCTAGGATTGTTGATGTGAATTCGGAGCTAACATTATGGATGATTTCGTTACTATGAGGTAAGTCTTGAAATTTATTTATTATTTTATTTAGTGTTAAATTGATGGATTGTGTGCCCGTATATTTACCTCACATGTTAGGGAATAATGAAATGGATTTAAGCCGCCTAATAAACATTTTTTCATGAAAAGAAAGATACCAAAAAGGCATTAGAGAAATCTAATGTAACTGAGTTCCGTACCCAAATTCTCTGGTTCGTAGGAGTAAAATAATTCTCCCGTTATTTTATTTAGGTGTCTAATTAACCTATCATAAATTGATTAGTGGCGACTCTTAAATAAAATTCATTTGCATGCTAAAAAACATGAACTTAAGTTGTGAATTAGTATGGGCTTAGGAGAGCTCGAGCTAAGTTTAGACTTAGTAATCCATAATCCAAATCCTAGATGCTACACCCAAGATTAAGTTGTGACAAGTACATTTTATTTTGTGTGAGGAGAGGAATTATGAAATGAGAATCTATATTATTTACCTATAAGGCAATGAGTGCATTCCTTTAGATTTTTCTCCTTCAAAGGTAGGAGATTCTTTCTAGCAAGAGTTTCAAGCCTTTTCTTGCTAAGATGATCTAGTCTCATATGCCATAAATTAATTGAGGAATCCTCTACTACATTTACCTCTTCTTTAATCAAGTTAGCTTGTATGGTATAGAGAGAGCCTATCTTCTTACCATTTGCCACTATCATGGAACATTTTGCCAATTCCCATTTGCCATTAAAAAAGGAATTGCAATAGCCAGCATCATCTAAGGCATCCATGGAGATCAAAATGAAATCGAATATCTAGAACGTGTCTCACATTTTTCAAAAGCAAATTACATCCAATATCGATTTTCAAAAAAATATCTCATATGCCAATAACCTTGGAAATACTACTATTTCCCATCCTAATACAACCAAAATCACCATCACGATAAGAAGCAAAGTAGTCATGCCGTGAGGTGACATGAAAAGAAGTGGCAGAATCAATGACCCACGTAGAGTCTTGGCATGTAAGGTTCACATATTTGTTGTTTCATACGAACACAATATCGCCATCGAATTCAATCGCCATTGTAGCTTGTTTCTCTTCTTTCTTTTGATCTCCGTTTCTATTAGGGGATTTATCTCTCTTTGCCAACTAACACTATTTTGCATAATGTTCCATCTTACTACAATTGTAACACTTCATACTTCTTCTAAATTTGGTTTCGATGTTCCTCTTGACTTACCCTGGTTATCATTTCTCTGAAACCTTTTTAATGATGTGGGATGCCTTAAGTTCGGATTTACCTCTTTTGTTCGATGAATTTAGGATAGTGAATTTGATTTTCCTTCTATACTTAAGTTGGTTTAGGATATTTACTTGGTATATAATATATGAGTTTATTGTTTCTATTATTTTTAACTTTGATATATTTTATTTTTTATTGAAAGATATCATAGGATCGTTGATTTTTAAGGTTTGGCTAGCCTTTTTGTTATATTCTTGATATTTCTTTTTTTGTTACTTTATCGAATTGTAATTTCTAGAAAAAGTTACGTCCGTGTTTATTTGTTGCTTTCTTTTATCACATCACTCATTTACCTCTTTTTCAGAAATTAAAAAAATTGAGAAATTTTTGCAATGTGTGTTTTGTGCATTATCGTTGGAGCGTTTGGTACTTACTAGTTGCGACTCAATATTTTTCACTTTCGATGCGTCATTTTATGAAGTTGAATTAGGAAAAGAGCTATTCAAAATCTTGAATCTTAAGCAAGATTAAAGGTCATAGGGACTAAGTAATTAACAGATGAGTACATTAAATGCAACTCATAAGAAGAATCCAGTCCTTGCAAACCTTAAGACTAGAAAACATAGATTATATTGCACACGCGAGAAGAATACTTAAAAGTAAATAATACTTTGCGAACTATTTCTGATCCTTGCCGACGCGTCTCGCTAGGGCATCAGTTCCGCGTAGGAATCGGCTGTACGTGAACCATCCTATAACGGGGGTCGCCAACACGGCAAGCAACAAGCTCAAAAAAATTGCCGTTGTGTAATATCCGGCGCGCACATCGGTTCTTGGGAATGCGGTTATGAGGCTAAAAATGTAGGCAACACAGAAACAAATCGTTAACGTGTAAACCGGGATGCTGCGAGGCAATACGGGAGCAGAGGCGTAACAGATTACAACGATGGACATCATGAAAACCGAACTGTTGAGGCCCGTGAACTGGTATAGATTCGAGCCATTCAGGATAATTTCTCCGGCTTTATGTGGCTTTTCAACCGCAATGCCGCTGGAATTGGCAGCAACGACAGTGGAATTAGCTGGAGTATTTGAAGAGTTATCCTGCCAGTATCCTCCGGGAGGACTGAGTGCAGCTTGGTAAGTCGCGGTTGCAATTAAGGTAGCCACTATAAGGATCAAGCTGCGAATGGATTCATCTTGAAAGTCAGATTGAAATATGAACATCTCGGGGAAAGTTACTTCCCTGCTTAAAACCGCGGTAAAGAGATGTTGTGAGTAAAAAGTCTTGCTAGACATCTTTCCCAGCATAACCTCAATGTAAGATATACATCGTCACAAGGATTACTTTGGAAGATTTCCAGAGCCGTCTCATTCTGGAGATTCTTCGTGTTTACTCTGATATACCCAATCAACGGCTTGATGATCTGGAAGAAATACAAAGGGACAAAATGAAGTACGTGTCCCTCCAATTTCAATCACTGCTTAGTGACCTCATGCCATGTAACTTTGAGGGACGATAGCGATGCAACAACCAATGTACTATGGGAAAAATAACTTATTTATCAAATGCAATCATTTCAACCCATGTAATGAAGTCTCAAATGTTTTCAAAATTAGAGATTTGATCATCTCACCCGAAATTATTACACGATACCTAGGAATTACCCATGTTAGTTGTAACATTGGTGAATTCAGCAAAGTGCTACCCCAAATGACTATGATTTTTCATTAAAGTTTAGAACTTAATGAAGCCAATTGAAGGGTTTAGAATTTAATTACATTTTGTACATAAGTTCTTTTGCTATTAAAAGAAAGACTACCGTAGATAGGTGTATTTATATTATTTAAGCATAAGATTCAACTGATCGATGAGTAATTTTCCCATCCACAAAGTGATTATTTTAATGGTTGTGTCGGATTGTCCTTGTTAACTTTCATACCACTAGCTTTTATCTTGTAAATATATTCGGATGGACTAGTTCAAAAGGAGGAAAGAGATTTTGCTAATTATTAGGAAAAACAAAATTTTAGAAAAGGATGAATTAAGTTACTTTCGGGCAAGGTAAGAGTGTATTATGATGGAAAGAGTTGAAAGAAAGTACTCATCCAAAATCATTCAAAACTGAGTTTTATAGGGGTTCAAGGGAAACAATCTTAATAATACCTTTCCACTAAAAATCTGTAGGTCTAATTCCAAGAAAAGAAAGCACCAACTTTAGGTTGAGGGACAAATTTGACCTAAATAGTAATATAAATTAGTGATCGCAACTGATTTAAAAATTATTTTAAATCAGTTGTAAACAAGGTGATCCCCATTTCACCCTTTGTTTTCCTTCCATTCTCCCTATATCCTCCGACCATAGCATTGCTAAGGACAATAAAAATAAACTCAAATTAGAAGCATCCCTAGCTTAAAACAGTATCCCCACTAGCAATTTTTTAAATGAAATTGTGGACTTGTTTTGACAAAACTGAAAAATAAGCGACAAGACCAATATTCTTAAGTGCAGAAAATTGAAATAAAAAATTATTTGATAATAATTACAAATACTTCACCGAACATGATTATCATTTATTATCAGAACTACTTCAATTGGAATCCCACACTTCCCGAACTTCATTTTGTGTACTATTTTAGTATTGAACTTTGTTCACTTTTATCATTTCTTGCTTGAAAAACGGCTCTAGTACTCGCGCAGGTCATTACTTGCAAATTGTACGATCACTCCTGATAGATTTGAACCAAACCCTGTTCTTTATAGATGAAATTTATCTTTGGGCGGATGATTTATTCACTCGTTCCATCTCTCTTACGTAACAAACATATGAGAGTCAAAGAAGTAGATAAATCAATATAATGATTGTGAATGGACTCGATGAAGAGTTAACGGAATGAGAGAGAGATCAAATCAACAAATTGTTGACTTTTTATATAATGCTTCGACAGTTAATAATTTTTGTTCTTAATAAATATTACACTATGATAATGCACTTAACATATGGGTTTTTCACTTAGTTAATTGGTATAAGATTTAGATTGAAATCTTTGATAAATTTATTTTTTTATGTAGAGATATCTGAAGTTGAAAAATATGGTGATAATATATATTAGAGATCATAACTAATTTAAAAATGTGTTAGATTTTTTTCTCGTGGAAGCTTCAATAAGATCTAACTATCACAATATTAACCCATACCCTTGATCAATCATTTTTTTTTTTCAGTCGTTTCCTTGTGTTTCCGGTGGATCACTCCAAGCAAGCAAATTTATGGACACTTCTACTGTTTACAACACCATACTGTACAACTTCACATGTCAATCGCCCGATAGACATTTATTGACAAATGTTAACCATTAAATGATAATACTATATGATATACCGTTGCCCAAAATGTTGTTCAAATCTTGTCTCTCTATATGTTACTAAATCCATGTACTTTCAACTCTTGGTGTTTCATTATCATAACATTTGGTCTTGGATTAGATAATGTCAAATTAGAGGATCAAACAATAAAAACAAGAACAACCGCAAAATTGATGGACCATACCTCAAGTTGCTTTTTAGACACAGCAATTGTTACCGTCTTTGTCTTTCCGATCCAAGATGTCTATTAGATGGAGTCGCTTGAGCCATCCAAACAAAACCTTGAATGCTTTGAGGTTGTGGTTCTTGACGGCAACATGAAGCGCAGTCTCGCATCGGTTTGTCAAGTCTTTGACAGATGATTTGCAAGCGCAAAGGAATTCGGCTAGGAGCTCCAGCTCAATGTCTCCTTCTTTCCCAGCGACGTAATGCAAAGGGGTGATCCCGCCTCATCACCGGACTCGAGATCAACTCAAGATAACGGGTCATCAAAGCCCTCACAATTTGGTATTGTTGATATTGCAAAGCCAAGTGCATGGGACTATAACCCTCTGGATTCAGCTTCCAAGCAAATGAAGGCCTCAAGATGACGATCTCCATGGCCACCTCGAATTTTCCGGCAGCTACGGTAGTGTGTAGTGGAGTATGTGGGAAAGGGTGCTTCGATACGCGATCTAAGAGCTCTTGCTCCTCCACAATTAAGTTATGTAGCATATCAACATTGTCATGTTCGATTGCTTGTTGAGGCCGATCTTCCCTGGCCTTTTGTTCTTCGTCTTTGGCCAGACTCTCGCTCATTGTGTTACTAGGGAAATGTAGGAGAAGAGGGGCTTTGCTCGTCGAAGAGGGATGGGAGTAGGAGTAGCGAACCTGCCCATAAATAGAGCCAGAGTCAATGAAAATTTAATTAGGGCATTCATTGTTTTGATTGATCAACGAAAATTTAAATAGGCGAGTCGTTGTTTATGTCTAAGATCTATCCCATTGTTGGTTGGGCGGTCTGTTAAATTATGTCTTGATTTGGATTTCGAATAAATCGAATTTTATCGATAAAGTTTTCCCAAGTCAAGAAGAAATTTCATCGATCTCCGAAGGATTATAAAATAAACGGAAGATACGAAATTTTCTTTACCTGCGGAAGCTGGCCGAAATTTGTTGGTCACGGTGGGGCCCACGCCATGGGCTTTCTTCATTTAGCCGAAGCCTACATGAGAAAGGAGTATGCGAGTCCCTGTACGAAGAGGTCTCCCTTTTGGCGTGAGGAACAAGTCCACGCGTGAAGCTCTTAGCCGAAACCCTTTATGGATAAAGTCTTCTGCTTCGCCGAATGAAAAGAGGAAAGGTGGGGCCCAAGGTCAAAATTTTGACCTTGGGCGCACACACACGTATAAAAGCGAAGAACAAGGAATTGCAGGTTTTTTCGTGTGCCGCTCAACGTCCGCCGAAGTCCTACGTATGTGAAGACGTCCATGCCGCTTGAAGAAGATCCCAAGATCTTGAAGCCTCGAAGCCGTACGTAGAGAGTTTTGTTGTGCGGTAATTTGTGCCGTGAGTTTATTCCCTTGGAGTTGTTTATTTATAAACATTTTGGGTTTGGGGTTAAATCTAGGTGTGGGAAACACTTGAGCGATTGAGCGATTGTAAATTCCGATTCTCCGATTATAGTGGATTATTTGCTGCTGGCTCTCCCCGTGGAAGTAGGTACCGATACTCGGACCGAACCACGTAAATTTCGATGTCCTTGATTTTCTCGTTAATTTCTCTAGTGATTTCGCGTTGACATAAATTGTAAGATCCTGTCGTTTCCGCATATTATATCCCAACAATTGGTATCAAAGCATGAGGTTGGATTTCTTGATTTTGATTTGGGGTTTTGCTTGTCTAATTATTATTTGGAAATTTTGTTATTGCAATTATGTCGAGAGGAAATATGAGATTGAGAAGTTTGATGGAAGAAATAACGTGTTATGGAGTATCAAGATGCGGGCTTTATTGACAACACAAGATTTGGCCAAGGCACTGGATGGTGAAGATGAGTTGCCGATTATAATGAAAGCCTCAGAGAGGGTAGAGCTTATGCAAAAAGTAAAGAGCATAATCCTATTAAATTTGTCGGATGAGGTCTTATTAGAGGTTATTGAGGAGAAGGATACCACAACATTATGGGCAAAACTTCAAGCACTTTATGTGAAGAAAGGTTTGAACAATCGCTTGTATATGCTTAAGAAGATGTTTCAGTTTAGATATATCAAGGTACGTCTATCGAACTCACCTAGATGAATTTAATAAACTCATGTTGGATCGAAGAACGTTGGTAAGATACTTGATGATGAAGAACATGGCATAATGTTGTTAGCCTCTTTACCAGAGTCATGGGAGCACTTTATTGATTCATTGTTGCAGGGGCGTATTACAATTACCTTAGAAGAGGTAAAGTCCGCCTTATTCTCTAAGGAGTGGTAGAGAAAGTTGCGAGATGACGGTCTGGCGAAAGGAGCAGCGCAAGCACTGACGATTCGGGGTAGAGAACAACATCAAGAGCCTAGCAACAGCAGAGGTAAAAGCAGATCAAAATCACGCAATAGAAAGTCCAAAGGACGCGTGAAGTGCTTTGAGTGTCACGAGGAGGGGCACATCAGGAGAGATTGTCCAAAGCTGAGAAATAAAGTTGATAAGCAAAATGCTACAAGCAGTGTGGCAAACGTTGCTGAGGGGAGAAATAGGGATGCAGAAGCTATCTTATGTGTGACTGCTACTTCGTCAGGAGACGAATGGGTACTAGATTCGGGGTGTTCTTATCATATGACGCCTCATAAGAACTGGTTTACTACTTACCAAGCTGTAGATGGTGGTAGGGTTCTTTTTGGGAATAATGCACTCCGTAAGGCTGTGGGGATAGGGACAATCCGGATCCGGGATGCACGATGGGGTGGTTCGCACATTGACAGATGTGAGGCATGTACCGGAGCTCAAGAATAACCTTATTTCTCTAGGGACACTTGATGACATCAGGTGTAGGTACACCGCTGAAGGTGGAGTGCGAAGATCTCTCGAGATGCTATGACAGTGATGAAAGGGAAGAAAGTGAATACTCTCTATCATCTACTAGGAGAGACCATGATTGGAACCGCTGCAGTTTCATCAGGTGAGTCAGACTCTAACTTGACTCAATTATGGCATATGCATTTGGGGCACATGAGTGAGGCGGTGTATGACGATCGAGTGAAAGGGGTTGTTAAGTGGTCGAAAAAATGGAAGCCGGACTTATGTGAGCACCGCATCTATGGGAAGCAAGACACGAGTTAAGTTTACTACAGCTATTTATTCGACCAAACGACCGGTTGAATATATTCATTCGCACGTCCGGGGCCCGTCTTCGTTCCTTCGAAAGGAGGTGCACGATATATGTTGACTTTTATCGACGACTATTCGAGGAAAGTATGGGTATACTTTCTGAAGCACAAATATGAAGTATTTGATCGGTTCAAGAAATTTAAGGCATTGATTGAGAAGCAGTCAGATAAGCAGATCAAGTGCCTAAGAACCGATAATGGCATGGAGTTCTATGGTAAAGATTTTACCGAGTTCTGCGAGAAAGAAGGTATTGTAAGACATCGCACAAGCACTCGGGACACCACGAGAATGGTGTGGCAGAATGGAAGAACAGAATCTTGCTTGAGTGAGCTCGATGCATGCTTTCGCATGCAGGACTTGGCAATGAATTTTGGGCTAAAGCAGTGAACATGTCATGTTACCTGGTAAATTGATCTCCATCGTCTACTATCGAGTGGAAGACTCCCGAGGAAGTATGGTCGGGAAACTTGTTGATTATTCCGGATTACGTATATTCGAATGTCCGCGTATGCTCATGCGAGTGATAGTAAGCTTAAGCCAAGGGGCGAAGAAGTGCATATTTCTGGGTTATGCACAAGGGGTGAAAGGCTACCGGGCGTGGGTGCACCGATCCCGAGATCACCCGGTTTTCTAATCAGCAGAGATGTGATCTTTGATGAGACCGCAATGCTTCAACAGAGGAGTTCGAGACACAACCGGAGAGAAGACAGATCATGGTGTTATAAGTGAGGAGGAGCTTCAAGTGGAGACTTCGGATACCTCGAAGGTAACAGAGGTTGAGACTACAGATGAAGCCATAGTTCCTGAAGTTGGTGATAGTGAACAACCAGCAAAGCTGCAACAGACTATAGCCGCAGATAGACAGAGAAGGCAAATTAAACCATTGGTACATTATGGTTATACGATATTGCTTATGCATTGACTGCAGGTGATGAGGTGGAGACAGATGAGCCTTCGTCTTACTTTGAGGCGATGGCTAGTTCGGAGTCATCGCAGTGGCTAGGGGCTATGAGTGAAGAGATAGAATCGCTCCATCGAAATCAAACATGGGAGCTGGTCAAAGTACCAAAGAGCCAAAAAATTGTTGGAAGTAAATGGGTCTTCAAACGGAAAGAAGGCATTCCCAGTGTTGAGGCAGCGAGGTATAAGGCGAGACTTGTGGCGAAAGGGTATACACAGCGTGAGAGCATTGACTACAATGAGGTGTTCTCTCTTGTGATAAGACATACTTCTATTCGTGTTTTACTTGCCTTAGTTGCTTCGCAGGATCTCGAGTTAGAGCAGCTAGATGTGAAAACTACGTTTCTTCACGGTGAGTTGGAGGAGCAAATTTACATGAGACAATCGGAGGGATTTGCTATTCCGGGTAAGGAAGATGATGTTTGCTTGTTAAAGAAATCTTTGTATGGGCTGAAACAATTTCTTAGACAGTGGTATAAACGTTTTGATACTTTCATGGCTAGTCAAGACTATTCAAAAAGTCAGATGGACAGCTGCGTTTATTTAGGAGATTGAAGAATGGTTCTTTCATTTATCTGCTTTTATATGTTGATGATATGCTGATAGCAGCTAAAGATATGTCTGATATTGATGTGCTGAAGAGGCGGTTAAATGCTGAATTTGAGATGAAAGATTTAGGTGTAGTAAAGAAAATTTTGGGTATGGAGATTTTGCGTGACAGACTGCGGGGTTTTACGTCGTCTCAAAAGAAATACATTGAGAAGATTGTGGCACGTTTTAACATGCAGTCGGCGAATCTGTAAGTACACCTTTAGTGAAGCACTTTAAACTTTCAGATAAATTATCACCGCAGACTGAAGAGGAGGAGAAGCATATGTTCCGTGTTCCTTATTCTAGTGTCGTGGGTAGTATTATGTATGTTATGGTGTGCACTAGGCCTGATATTTCACAAGCTGTGAGCGTGGTTAGTCGCTATATGAAGCGTCATGGTAAAGCTCATTGGGAAGCTGTAAAGTGGATCCTCAGATATTTGAAGGGGACAACAGACGTGGGTATAGCATACCGAAGGGACAGCAATGGCAGTGAGACCACCGGGTTTTGTGGATTCAGATCACGCCAGTGATTTGGATGATTGCGAATCTTTAGCAAGGTACGTGTTTACGCTAGTAAGTGGTGCGATTAGTTGGAAAGCATCCTTACAGGATCACATTGCCTTGTCTTCGACTGAGACAAAGTACATGGCACTAACCTTTGTAGCGAAGGAGGCGATATGGTTACAAAGTTTGCTCTCGGACTTTGGGTTAGAACAGAAAAGTGTGGATATACACTGTGATAACCAAAGTGCGATATATTTGGCGTATAACCTAGTTTATCATGAGCGAATGAAGCATATCAACATCAGGTACCACTTCATCCGAGATGTCTTAGCTAAGGGTATTGTTACTGTTAAAAAGATTGCTACAGCAGATAACCTGGCAGACATGATGACTAAGTCTGTTCCTGTGCTTTATTGGCGTCTGTGGAGAGTGAGCGCCCATCGGAGCATTGGGAGAGCAGCATGGATGATGAGCACTATAACTTGGTTTCAAAAATCGAGCCAAGGTGGAGAATTATTAAATTATGTCTTGATTTTGATTTCGAATAAATCGAATTTTATCGATAAAGTTTTCCCAAGTCAAGAAGAAATTTCGTCGATCTAAAGATTATAAAATAAACGGAAGATACAAAATTTTATTTACCTGTGGAAGTTGGCCGAAATTTGTTGGTCACGGTGGGGCCCACGCCATGGGCTTTCTTCATTTAGCTGAAGCCTACAAGAGAAAGGAGTATGCGAGTCCCTGTACGAAGAGGTCTCCTTTTTGGCGTGAGGAACAAGTCCACGCGTGAAGCTCTTAGCCGAAACCCTTTATGGATAAAGTCTTCTGCTTTGCCGAATCAAAAGAGGAAAGGTGGGGCCCAAGGCACACACACGTATAAAAGCGAAGAACAAGGAATTGCAGGTTTTTTTCGTGTGCTGCTCAACATCCGCCGAAGTCCTACGTACGTGAAAACGTCCACGCCGCTTGAAGAAGATCCCAAGATCTTGAAGCCTCACGAAGCCGTACGTAGAGATTTTTGTCGCACGGTAATTTGTGCCGTGAGTTTATTCTCTTGGAGTTGTTTATTTATAAACACTTTGAGTTTATGGTTAAATCTAGGTGCGGGAAACACTTGAGCGATTGACCGATTGTAAACTCCGATTCTCGATTATAATTGATTATTTGTTGCTGGCTCTCCCCGTGGACGTAGATACCGATACTCGGACCGAACCACGTAAATTTCTGGTGTCCTTGATTTTCTCGTTAATTTCTCTGGTAATTTCGCGTTGACGTAAATTGCAAGATCCTGTTGTTTCCGCCTATTATATCCCAACACGGTCTTTGTTACCCATTACTTGAAGTAGTGGTGAGTAGTAGCTGAGGCTGTCTTGATAAATCACAACCGCACCCACCCTGGTACGCAGTCACGATGACTACTTAAACCGTGTGGAGTAAAAACAAATTGTAACGTTTGAATCCCACTAACAGAAAACTCGGCATCTGATTGGAGCTTTTCAAAATTTCGAGTCCTCAAGTGGCCAAAACAAAACCTTTCAGTTCTTCAATTGACCAACTGCTAAAACCTTAAGTCCTGTTTCTACACTCATCTCTATTACTTGTTCCTCTTATTTTAATTGGCTATCAAGTTTTCTATAATCATAAATCAGACAACTGCTATACATTATGATGAGTGAACAAGAGAGCTAAGGAAAAGGAGAAGTAGGAGGAGATGATGGAGTTTCCTTAGAGTAGCTTTTATATTAGGATACGTTCACCAGCCCACCCTTCAAGTGGAATATATTCAATAGACCTGTGCCGGCAATTCATTAAAAAACTACATATTCCTTACTCCTTGCAGTCTCCAATGCTTCTTTCAAGAATGAATCAACATAGTTCACAGGTATAATAATTATATTCTCGGCTTCTAATGTGAATGACAGGCGCTGACATAACCATTCAGCCGGTAGACATCTCCTAACAGTTTTGCAGTCGTGATTTATGTTTCTTGTGTTGTTGCTTAAGCAGATCTATGCCGAAATTTCTTGGGAGATAATGAGTGTCAATCTTATCTATGTAGAGCTCTCCATTTCGGGTTAACGTTTATTGTAAATTCACAGTCAATTGTTTATGCCACAATATTATGTCGCTAATGCGTGTCAAGAATCATGTGTGTGTATATATATATATTCTCTTTCTTTCTTTCTTTTTCATTTTGTACCCAAGCACAATGCAAAGAAGTTCTTCTTTGCTCTAGTTCTTCCCTCAGTTTTTCCTTCAAATCCCAGAAGGAAATCAAAGTGTCTCCTCTCTTTCGCTCCTATTTTTTTCTTAAAAAAATCAAAAGGCAACGAAAGTATTATATAGTGACATTTTGTTGACATGGTAACATTTTCTTTTGTTATGGTAAAAGACATGGTAAGTTATCCCCATAAATGCCACCAAAACGTATCTTCTTGCAAGTCTTGGCCTAAATCATAAAACGGTAGTTTTATAAATCTAAGTTTGAGGGGAAAATTTTGGCATCTAAAGTTTTTGGATCTGAATTGATCTACTGTACTCACTTAATATATACATCCTCCTACAATATCTAAATTAATTTGATAAAGTTGAAAGTTCATGCACTTTTCAAGAAAATTAAGATTCCATGACATTTTAAAACAAAAAAGAAAATGAAATAACGTAGAAAGTTCATGACATATTTAATAACAAGTGGAAAGGCTAAAGAGATTTGGAAGGTTTACTTTTCCAAAAATGACTTTTTAAAAGAAAATGAGAATTGTCTAGATTTCCAATATACATTCATAAATTTATTCGCTGGTTAGTTATTAAATTATGATTTGATCATATCACTTAATATATAAATTTTAGTGTACTTATTTTCATTACTCGTAAATAATCATGACGTTATTTTGTCAAACTTCAAATAATGGAGCACATGCTTACAGAGTGAAAGTTTACATCTTTTTTAACATAATTGAAAAAAAAATCCAAATATTGCTAGCAATCATATAAATAGCTTCATTGGTTAGAATCGCTTACATAAAACGGTCAAAGCAGGCGATTATTTATAAAATGGTGGCTAAAGGACCATTTATCAAGCAAAGTATGAAAATAATAAACCCCACCGGCTTGTTTTTTTTTTTTTTACTTTTAACTCTCAAATCACACATTTAAAGTAGTACAAACATAAAATAAACTATCTCAAGAACAATAGCTAAGGGTCCCGATACTACCACTTGGATTTGAAACCTACATGCTGATGCTCACGATTTCGATAGCCATACCAATGATTTGGAGGAGATCTCTCGAAAAGTATTTAGTGCTCATTTTGGCCAACTTTCCATTATCTTTCTATGGCTAAGTGGCATGTATTTCCATGGTGCTCATTTTTCCAATTATGAAGCATGGCTAAGTGACCCTACTCACATTGGGAAGAATAAAATAGATGGGAGATAGAAGAAAGAAAAAGAAGCTAATTCGAAACATCTCCCATAGATTCATTAATTACTTGAATATTGGCGGGTTTCTTTGTATGTGTTGTCTGGAAAGAGGAGGACTCAATGATTATTCATTCGTTGGAACCAGAAGTCAAAATTTTGGTAGATAGGGATCCCATAAAAATCCTTCGTGCATAGAATAGATAATCAATATTTTGACCTCACAGGAAAAATATGTTAAATCGTCTAACGATACAGGTAGTTTCATCCAGCTTCTAATTAAAAGGTACCAATGAACATCAGAGAAATGTAAAATGAGGAGCAACTTGAATCGCCCGACTTATTTTAAGAAAACTAAACATGTAGAGGAGGAGGTGGAGTTCTCACTTCCACTCATCCACTTCAAAACAGAACATTGACTATAGAATGCACGTAGAGCTTACGGGGGTTTCTGGTAGGGAATGGAGCGAGGGAGCTGAGCGATCGTCGTCCTCCTACACGCGGAAGCAAGAGAAGAAACAACGCATCCCCTATGGAAATCGATCGTGGAGAATTCAGAAAGCTTCGAGGACCACGCCAAATCTGCTCGGAAACCTTAACCTCAAATTGTTTTAGCAGGTATAAGGAAAAATCTTTTGTCCTTTCCCCCTTCACTAAGTGCCTCGTGTTGTAGTTGAGGCAGGGCTCTCCTGGACATAGGAAAATGTCTTGATTTGAGCAAAAGGCCCATAATACTATTCCCTCGAATAGGTGCTATTGTTTTTCATCCTATATGATTCAAGTGACTCACTAATGGAAATTAGCCTGTTCACTAACAGATTCTCTTTGATGGCCAATTTTTAGACCCTGTAGTAGCGAAAGTTAGATCTGTCTAAAATCTACGGGAAGGAAATTGAAAAGAATGCTCAAGTATAAGTTGCGGTTCACAAATAACTTTTTCTGTGTTTTTCCTTTGGCAGATCCATGTGGAAATTTTCATGGGATATAATGAGGATCAATCAAATCTATGTAGAGTTCTCAATTCCCGGTTAATGATTAGGTCAATTGTCTTTCGCATAGAGATGCTTATCTCACATGCAAAAATACTCTCTTGCGGCTATTCTACAGTTATAGGCTTGCTGTTCCAGCGTTTCCAACTCGTGTGGCCTTACAAATTACAATCTTGAGTTAGCCTTCACTCACATTGACACAAGAAGTCTAGAGAAGGCAAACATCATTCAAAGAAGGATTCCACTTCTTCAATCTGTCTCGAGTTGGCAGCATATTCAAAATAATAAACTGTGTTTTCAAATGTTTGAAGTGAACCAGACCAGCTTATGCCTAGGCACTTTAACAGGTGATGATCGAACTTTACCCCTGCATATTAACAGTAAATTTTCCGGTATGAGGAAGGTATCCAAACAATACTACGATACTGCTCAACATTTGGCTGCATTCCACATGATGCATTTTGAATAAGAAGTAGGTCCTCATACCTAGCAGAAGGCCAATTACGTTACATACTTTTGCAGTACAGTAGACTATCCGGATATAATCTATTACGAATACATTAGGTAATTAACAACTTTACAAAAAAAAAAAAAATCAATATATAGCATGCTCTTCTCATCAGATGTGCGGCTTATAGCTATAAAATCATTTTAAGTCCAGTGAAATATTTTCAAAACAGAACATGTTCATCTGAAGTGGAGGATTCAAAAGTGTTTAACAAAGGATGAAAATGGTCTGACCATGACCATTCATTACCAACTTCTTTCAAGAAATAAGGTGAAAACCACTCCAGTCACTAGCAATATATTCAACTTTGGATAAAAAACAGGAACAGATCAACGTAAGCACAAAATCTTGTATCCAGATGAGAGAGCAGGAATGTAACCAGTCTGATATAAATAATATTTATATTACGCATCCAGTAAAGAAGAGAAAACCAATCTGGAATAGAAAGGAAGGGTCATTCTGAAATCACCATAGATACAAGTTAAAAAATGTTCATAATGATTATCCTGTGCAAATCAAGGGGAAAAGGACAAGAAAAATGAGCAGAGGAGCAACGAAGCTCATTGCAGATTCCTTCTCACCTCTCTCAACCTAAAGAAGACGAACTCCCAGTTCCAACAATTTAAAGGACTAGATCTTAAGTAGCAAAGGAGCACAGGAGTTGAGGACCAACAATAGAATCCCATCGCAGCATCCAAGAACCACGGATCAACTACGACAAGATAGATTAGCCAGAGAATGACATATCTAGTTGGAGAGAGAGAGAGAACGAACACAATATGGATTTGGAGAGAGAGAGAGAGAGAGAACGAACACAACATGGATGCAGATTATGGCTAATTAGAGCTGTGGGAAATCGGAGGAATCAAATGAACAGAAGATGAGAGAAAGTATGATCATTCACCCCAGGGAATCCAGGTAGAGATCAGCCAAGAAGCTTTGACTCAGTCGCCTCGACGTGGATCAAAGGCTGCAGACTATACGAAGATCGTTCCTTTGCCGCTATGATGAGTGAATAAGAGAGCTAAGGAGCTAAGGAGAAGAAGGAGATGATGGGGTTTCGCAAAAAGCCAACCAAAGTTTTACGTTTTCATGTCAACCGGAACACGGCACCCTCTCTCTCTCTCTCTCTCATGAATTGTCAATTGTTTTTGTCTCTCTTGGGGGTGTAGTGGGATATCGCCCTGTAAAACAGAATGACGAGACACGAAAGGGCAAAAGAAAGTGTAGTGGGATATCGCCCTGTAAAACAGAATCACGAGACGCGACAAAGGCAAAAGAAAGCATCCTTGGGACTTTTTTTTTTTGCAAATAATCTATAAATTTTGTTTGTTGTTCTTTCGGGTGCATCGAGTTCCCAAGGATTCTGGCTCAGACGCGCGCGAGGCGACCGGACATAGTACGATCCTTCGAGCTCGCCCCTATTTGCCGTCCCCGAGCAGGTCAGGGAGCACCACCGACGGCCCCCATTCTCTCTCGTCATGCTCTGTTTTTTTATGCCCTGTTTCGGGCTCGTCACTTCCGGCCTCGTCCATATACATGTCCTTATTCTGGTCGCTGCTTGTTGTTTGTCAAGACCCCCGGTCCAGGTTTGAGTCTTGATCGAGCCGAAAATCTCTCTATAATATAGCGTATACCACCTGCTCGATGAAATGTCTGAACGAGATTCGATTTTTGTTTCGTTGTTTTGAGCCAGAGTCGAGTCGACCGGGCACCGTCCTGCCTAGTCAAGGCGTTCCCTTGGTCCTTTAGCGTCCCAGGCGTAGCTGACACCACTCGATTTGCTGCCGCCCTTGTTGTGAACCATGGGGGCCGCGGGTCTCTTTGTTTCAGGACACCGGTGGCGGCGCCACCACCACCCCCCAAAAAAAAAAGGCCGGACGGAGGCGCGCGGCACGCCTTTTGCCACGCTGCCTCCGTCGTGGCAGGTCGGCCAGCCTGGAGCCGGGTCGGGTAGGCTCGCGGGTCTGGCTGACCCTAGTTTTGTTGTGCGTGGGCCGGCTAGTCTTCTGGGCTAGAGTTTTATTTCAATGGGCTTGTTTTGTTTTAGTTTAATTTTTTGGGATGGGCTTTGTTTTTATTTTTATTTCGGGTTGGGACCGTAGCCGGACTGGGCCCATATCTGGGCCCAGCCCAGCCAAGGACCTAGGCCGCTGGCTTGGGCTAGTCTCAACTTAGTCGGACACAGAGGTCCGACCCGGGTCTGTTTATTGCACTTAATATAATATTATGTTAGTATTTTAATATTAAAAATTTTTTAAAGAAAAATAAAAAAGAATTCGAAAATAATTTATTTTTTTCTAAAAATCAGGAAAAATATTAAAAAATAATTTTTGAGTAGTTTTTCTCTAAAAATGCATGAAAAATACTTGAAAAAAAAAAAAAAAAAAATCCCAAAGTTTAAATAAGATTAGGTATTGGAAAGGCATTAGTTAATTAACTAGTATAATCAAATCTCCAACCCTAGTTTTTCTGATTGCGCTCACTATTTTACCTGAGTTTCCAACCAATTTAGCACAAACTTCTAAATAAAAATGATTTGTAATTAAAAACTTGGACCATTAATCGCGAATTAGTGGGCTTGGGAGAGTCCAGACTATGCCTGGATTTAGCAATCCATTAGTCTAATGCTTGAGAGGGAGGATAGAGGTTGTGACACACCCAAGATAAGACAAAAGGAAGTAGAGACTTTCGGTGACCAAATATTGATTTCAAAAATGATAATTCCCAATCAAACATGAACAATCGTGGCCCACCAATCGCGATACACTATTGGCAAAATTGATTAATTCTCCAGAATCAACAACGCATAGAAGAGGCACAATGACTTGTATATCGGTTCAAGGACGGACATATGCTGATGATCAACCAAGAGATGAAACGTTACTGGAAATGAAAAGGAATTTGAAGAGAGTGGGGAGAGGCACGAGACCTTCATTAGGAGATGGAGAGAGTGCGAAACATCTCGGCTTGTGAGGGTAAGCTGGAGGGAAAATATAAAAAATTAAGGAATCTGATAAAAATAAATAAAGGTTTTCCTCTTAATTTTTCAATATTTTATCCGGTTAGCTTAAGAAAAATGCATGGGACCATTAATTTGTTCAATCTCTAACACAATGCTAGTGCGTGAGTCCATGTCGACATTTCCATTTTCTCTTTTACGGAATGAACAACTCGAGTAAAAAGTATAGAATTTAATGGCTCGATTGAACAAAAATAAATTGAAGAACCAGGTTATACGCTATGCAATAGCTTTAAATAATGAAGAGAATAATGATACATGCTTAGTTTTAAATAATCACTTATAAAAAAAAAAAAGGGCTGCAATATCCTATTTAAATAAGCTATTATTTCAAGCTTTAGTGTTCAAATGTTTTTTTTTTTCCCTAAAAGAAAATCATAACCCGATAATCATTTAATTCTTTGACATTAGCAAGCGTAGTTGAAGAATACGAAATAGAGACAAAATCAAATGTCGGCAAGTGAAATTGGTGAAAGAAAGAATGAATCAAATTTGAATAAGATTAGATTGCCAGATAAGAAAAACTAAACGAAAAGTTATCTTATTCGTCAAAATGTTACTAGTCCCTATGAGCAAAGAAGGAAGCAGAGTTACGGCCCAATACCTTCTTTTAGACTTCCGAAGACACAATATTTTATCCATATCGATTTATATCAACAAAAGATTCTCGTTCATTTTGCTAGGACGCTTGACAGATTTATTTTTGAGTAACCAAAATCGCATTATAAAGTCAGAGAGACGGCACTTATCAAGGGCCTTATTACATACATGATGCAAAATAGTCAAAAGAAAGCGTCAATAACCCAAAATGTTTTAGCAAATTGTAATCGGATCATATGCAAATTGTAATCGGATCATACTCCTTTTGTCGAAGTTGAATATGTCGATGCTTGGAGTCCGATGTAGCAAGCAGCATCTCCAAATTGAGGTTAATATCAACCAACTCCAATTGGTTTAGACCATACCGAAACTCAAAAGCTCAGGACAATCCTCTAGACGAATCTGCTCGAGCTCCTTCAAATTAGTCAGATGAGGCAACTTCGCCAATGATGGAAGTCTCTTGAGCACTAATTCTCTCAAATCCTCCAAACCTTCAAGGCCTTGAATCTCTGTTAGCCTGCGACAATTCCGAACTGTCAACCTCCGTAATGATTTCAAATCCGAAAGATCATTTGTAGTTTTCAATCTGTCACTCTTTGCTATCTCCAAATCTAACAGATTTGTCAGAAGCCTAGGTAGCCATTGCAAATTCCGGCAGACGAGCGAGAGTACCTTCAGCTGAGAAAGGCAAATGATATCAACTGATAGGGTGGTGATCCTGGGACACAACAAAAACAATTGTCTCAAGTTCAATAGGTTGGAGAGGGCGGGCAACGCCTTTGTTAAAGATGAATGAAAACATAGATAGATCAGACTTTCTGGAAGCTGCGGTGCCACTGCAATTCTACGGATATTTACTCACAAGTCTACGGGAATTTCTCCTTCCAATTTTGAACATGCCCCTACCACTAACTCTTTGACCTTCACCTTCATGTAGGTGGCGCCAGGTCGTCTTCTTTTGAAGCTGTTGCGCATCTTTAATACTTTTAAATACTCCATGTTTCCATTTGAATCAGGCAACTCCTGAATTGCTAAACACGTTAGATCCACCTCAGTTAGTGAATTGAAATTTTCAATCGACTCAGGTAGTCCAGTGAAAAGGATATCCACTGATAAATGCTCCACTGATGCTGTTGCGCAACCAGCGATATTGAACTTATTTAGTAGTTCACGTTCAACCAAGCTGAAAATTTCCCGTTTCTTCGCCATTCTCCATTGAGAGATCCCTTCTACAAATGTAGAGTCCAAAAGAACTTCCTCTAAAGATTCTAGTTCCCCAATCTCTTCGGGAGCATGAGGAGATGATAACAATCCTTCAAGTTTAAGAAGACTAACCTCTTAAGGTGACTAATGGATGGATCAATTTGAGCCAAACTACAACATCCTTCGAGAATCAGTCGCTCTAAATTCATTAGAGAAGACAAGTCCGGAATTTCACGCAATTCTTGGCATCCAGTTAGATTTAGGACCTTCAAATTCCTAGCCCGCTGAAAAGAAGACAACATATTGCTCTCCAGGTAAAATTAAGATAACGTACAACAAAGCATACATTGATTTAATCTAAAAAATCGTACCTTGATGTGGCTCCATCCATCCCATTTTTCTGTGATGTTACTCCTTAATAAATCAATGATTACTAGCTTCCTCATGGAGAAATTGGTCAGCTCATATTCCATAGGAAAGTAGTTCCATGAAAGCCATCTCAACTCTGGAAGGATAAGTGGGCCAAGTGTGGTTTGAAGAAAATTTGACCTCTGGTAATATTGGAAATGATGCACTTGAGTAAGGATAGACACTGAGTCTTCATTGAAGTCTTTACTATCCACCTGAGGAATGATGGACTTTTTGCTTACTAGGAGGAACTTTAGATTTGAAAGACTTGCTAAGAATTGTTTTATTAAGGAGTATTGAGATAGTTCATCGAACTCAAGACATATCGCTTCAATGCTTCCCATTCCATGAACACCACCTCCATTCTGCCAAAATAAAAACAGAAAACAGAAGTTAGAGAAAAACCATGATTTACAGCGTTGATATCCTTCAAGGGAAAACAATTAAATCTTCTCCTAACATCGAAAACGATTGATAAGCCACATTAGTAAGTGCACTGGAAAGTTTGGAATAATAAATCAACTCTATAGAAATGAAAACCAAAACAAATATGATGGTGACCAATCTCCCTTTTAAAGGAATGAAGCAGTACAATTTACCTGCATTTTCAGCAGAACATCCAATGCTTGTTCATAACTCCACACCAATCGTTGGTTCTCTGGTTTCATGCCACTTCCCTCTTGTATAAAATTTCTTCCAATATTTCTTAACCAATCATGCATCCACAGTTGGTTATCATCTGTAATCTTTATCAAAGATCTTTGCTGGAGGACTCCAAGAGATTGTTTAGGAACAAATTTACAACTTTCCCACATGTGAATCACAATTCTTTTATCATACCCAATGAAAAAACAAGCCACATCCAGAAATATTTTTCTTTGGTTTTCATTTAATGCGTCAATGCTAGTCATCAACTTCCTTTGAACAACCTCATGAGGAAATTCTTCTAGCTCCTTTAATGTAGCATCCCACTCCTCTATGCTTTTTCTAGATAAAAGAGAACCTATCACTTCAAGAGCTAAAGGAAGACCACCACAAATTTTTGCTGCTCTTTCAGAGTGAAAGATGTATTGCTCTATGGGATAATCTCTTTTAAAAGCATGTTTACTGAAAAGTTGAAGAGAATGATTGAAATCCATGCCAATAAGTTCGTAAGTCCCATCAACAAGTGTAGGCATATTGAGAATTCCATAATCTCTAGTTGTTATGATAATCTTGCTTCCCTTGCCAAACCATTGACGCTTCTGGACAAGCGCATCGAGTTGACTTGCTTTGTCCATATCATCAAGCAGAAGAAGCACTTTTTTATTGCGTAACCTTTGGCCGAGCACCTTTTTCCCTTCCGTGATATTGTGAATATCATAATATTGTCTTCTATGGATGGTCGATATGAGCTGATTCTGCAAGCGTGTAATCTCTGTTTCTCGGATGTTTGAAAGGAAGCAACAATCAGAAAAATCTTTAGAAAGTTGATTGTACACTATTTTGGCAAGAGTCGTTTTTCCCATGCCACCGATACCATGGATTCCAACAATCTTTGTTTCAGGGTTGTGTGCACCTATCAGCCTCATAATTTCATCCACATGTCTGTCTACGTCAACTAAGCAATCAGGTACTTCCAAGTAGGCAGTTTTCAACTCAGTCAAAACGTCATTGACAACTTCTTTGACAAATTTACCTTTGCCTCTGATAGTATTGGAGGAAAAAGCATCAAGACATTAGGTTTAGCCGAACAAAATAATGCATTCAGAGCAAATAGTCCGTATGTGATATAATTAAATACCTGTTTGGCTTGTCATGGAGGTTCCATCCCATTAGTTCTCCAACCTCTTTAAGAGCAACCTTCCAGTTGTTGATAGTCTCATCATTGAACCTCTTCCTGTGAGAAACAATGGCACTGCTGTAGTGATCTTTCTGGTATTTGACCTCAGATGGTGCAACATCATAGAAAAGGGGCATGATCTTTTGTCCCCTTGTTTTCTTGCTCTCCACCATCTTGACCAACTCCTTGAGGCACCATGCACTATCAGCATATCCTTTAGAAAAGATTGGTATTGAGATCTTTGATTGCTCAATTGCTTGGAGAAGCTGGTCGCTGATCTCTTCCCCGGTACAGAGCTCTTCATCATCCTTATATGCCCGAATTCCAGCATCAACCATGCTGACGTAAAGGTAATCAGCAATGTCCGTACGAGTATCTGGTCCTCTAAAGCTCAAAAACACTTCGTAATTACATCCTGATGACTCCTCCATTTCCTGATTATCAAAAGAGGCATTCCACATATTTATTTGTTCTCTGTACACGCTCACCTTCTAAGGCTCCATTTGTTACATAAGACATAAAATAGTAACAACTGATGTCAAAGCGGAATTCAACCACAAAGGGTCGTGCAAATTCTCTATGCAACAACGAAGGCAAGCTTCTACTAGAAGCAAATGTGGAAATTAGTTTGAAGTCATTGCAACAAGATATTGAGAGGCTAATATCTATCAAAAGCTTGATGCTAAAATAAAATAAATAAAGCATCTATCAAGGAAATAGAATTTTGGGTCTTTTGCTCAAGTCAAGAAATTTTTCAATGTCCAGCTTAGCCCCGCTCCAATAATGCAGCATCTCCATGTTGAACTAACAATTATGCTGGTAATTAGTACATGAAACTTATTGATAGAAATTATTTGAAACATGAGTAGTTTACTTTTAATGCAATCGCTTGGAGACAGTTACCTAACAATTAATTCTATGAACTGATCCAATCATAACATAATATCCAGATAATTCCTCTTGTCAGTGGAAGTGGAAGAAAACACTATAATTAGTTTCAAATAGTTTTTAACTTTCGCTTCTCTCTCATTTCATGAATTTGTATTAAAGATAACTAATTACATTGCTCAACGCCCGTACAACGCACAATAGCAATATTCTTAAATTAATAACATTAAGTTAAATGTCCTAATTTACCAACATGTTCATGGGTTGAAATTATTCTCAGTTTTTAATGTAGGGTTGGTGAAAAGCCAATCAGAGGCCTAAGCTAATTTCGTTGCCAACCCCACCTATTATGTTACTCATAAAATTGGACGGTTATTATTTTTAAACCAGACATGCTTTTTATGTGTTAGTTCAGCATGGAGAATGCTGCTTCAGATTCTTTTAGCAGGTACAAGGAACAATCGTTTGTCCTCTCCCCTTCACGAAGTACTTTGAGTTGAAGTTGAAGCAGGGCTTGGCTGGACATTGAAAAATGTCTTTACCTGAGCAAAAGACCCATAATACTATTCCCTCGAATAGGTGCTAATTTTTTTTTATTGTTCCATCCAATTCAAGTGACCCACTGATGGAAATCAGCCTGTTCACAAACGCATTCTCTTTCATGGACAATCTTTAGACCCTGTAGTAGAGAAAGATCAATCTAAAATCTATAAGAAGGGAACTGAAAAGAATGCTCAATTATAAGTTATGGTTCACAAACCGCTTTTCCTATATTTTTGCTTTGGCGGATCTATGTGGAAATTTCATGAGAGATACTGAGGGTCAGTCATATCTATGTACAGTTCTCGATTCCTGGTTAATGTTTAGGTCAATTGTCTTTCGCATAGAGATGCTTATCTGTCATGCAAAAATACTCTTTCGCGGCTGTCCTAGTCTTTCGAGCTTGTTGTTCCAGCATTCCTACTCGTGCGGCCTTAGAAATTACAATCATGACTCAGCTTTTACTCACATTGGCACAAGAAGTCTAGAGAAGGAAAATATCATTCAAAGAAGGATTCCACCTCTTCAATCTATCTCGAGTTGGCAGCGTATTCAGAATACAAAATTGTGTTTAGGTATGTTCGAAGTGAACCGGATCAGCTTATGCCTGAGCACTTCAGCAGATGAATATCAAACTTTAACCTACATATCAATAAAAAATTTTCCCAGTAGGAGAAGGCATCTAAACCATATTATGATACTGCTAAACATTTTGCTGCATTCCACATAATGCGGACTGAATACGAAGTAGGTTCTCATACCTAGCAGTAGGCCACTTATGTCACGTACTTTTGCAGTACAAAGACTATCTGGATAAAATATATTACGAATATATTACATAATTCACTATTTGACCAAAAAAAAAAAGACAAGAATATATAGCATGTTCTTCTCATTAGATGTGGCAGATAAGAGCTATAACATCATTTTAACTTCAGTGAAATATTTTCAAAAAGAACATGTTCCCCTGAAGCAGAGGATTTAAAAGTGTTTAACAAAGCATGACAATGGTCTGACCATGACCATTCATGCCCTATTTCTTGCAAGAAATGAGGTGAAAATCACTCAATTCACTAGCGATTTATTCGACTTTGGATAATAAAAAGGAACAGATCAACGTAAGCACAAAATTTTGTATCCAACTGAGAGAGCAGGAATAATATTCATATTACTTATCTAGCAAGGAAGAGAAAACCAATCTGGAATAAAAAGGAAGGGTCATTCTGAAATCAGCAAGAATACAAGTAAAAATGTTCATCATGATTATCCGGTGCAAATCAAGGGGAAAAGGACAAGAAAAATGAGCAGAGGAGCAACGAAGCTCATTGCAGATTCCTTCTCACCCCTCTCAACCTAAAGAAGACGAATTCCCAGTTCCAACAATTTAAAGGACTAGATCTTAAGTAGCAAAGGAGCACAAGAGTTGCAGAACCAACCGTAGAATCCCATCGCAGGACAAGACAGATTAGCCAGAAAATGACATATCTAGTTGGAGAGAGAGTACGAACACAACATGGATGCAGATTAGGGCTATTTAGAGCTGTGGGAAATCGGAGGAATCAGATGTACAGAAGATGAGAGGAAGTATGATCATTCACCTCAGTGAATCCAAGTAAAGATCGGCTAAGGAGCTTCGATTCAGTCGCCTCAACGTGGCTGGTGACGCTGCAGACAACACGAAGATCGTTCCTTTGCCGCTATGATGAATGAACGAGAAAGGTAAGGAGCTTAGGAGAAGGAGAAGGAGAAGATATGGCTTCGCAAATTGTCAATCTAAGTCAATGCTCTGTCTGTCCTTTTTCCTTTTTCACACGTAAACTGAAACCTTATTCACGCTTCTCCGCGGGACGACTGAACAGTGAACACCGCGTACTCTCTCTCTCTCTCGTCAATTATTTTCGTCTCCCATGGGGGTGCGTACTCACTAGAAGGGGAAAAGGAAATGAATGCTTGAGATTTTCATCGTAGGTTAAACGTCGCACGAATTTTTGATTTATTTAATATAACTCTAACTTTTAACTTATTATACAATATGATCTCTAAATTTTTAAATTACTTAATATAACCTATAAAATTTTGATAGATATTCAATTTAATTTTTAAATTATATGAAAATTTCAATGTTATTCTTGATCTTGAATAATGGAAAAGACTACTTTAAATATTTTCATATAATTTAGGAACTACATTGTGTATATACCAAAAGTTTATGTATTATATTGAATAAATTAAAAATTCATAGATCATATTGAAGGGCAAAGTTCATGAGTAACATTAAACAAACTAAAAATTATAAAATTATAAAATTCAAATTGTGGCATTATCCCTTCATTATTTTCCTTGTCGCAGCATTTTTGTGGTCAAAGATACGTACACAATAAACTGCACCATTTGCAAGTTCTCTTTTTCTTTATTTTTTATCTTATTCATTGGAGTGTCTCCTACTGTGACAATGCCCCAAAGGAGACAGGAGGATTTGGTTCTCTTCTTGAATTTCATGTGATTCAATGAAAAAAAGAAAAGAAAAATCATTGAGGGATTCTTAAGTACTTATGAAACACTCTATAAGTAAGAGTAAGGGTGTGCATAGTCCGGGCGGGCGGTTCCCGACCTAGAACCGAGAACCGCTCGCTAAGAACCGGTTCCGAAAAATTGCAACCAGGATCCACTCGTTTGTTGCATAGATCCACCCGAGAATCGGACCGCCCGTCCGGTCCGATTTCAGTGGATCCATGGAACCGATCTTAACGCAAAATAATTTTTGTTTTCAACATAAAACGACTACGTGATATCAAAGTAAGCCAAAGAAAGAAAAACCAAATTTAAGTACGTGGAACAAACTCATCAAGTAGAGTAAATTAGACAAGGTTACAAGGATCGTACTTCCATATCCAAAGCAACCAAAGATATCTCCAATGAGTTTCTTGACATGACAAACATTTTCCACACCATCAAGGACAATCAAAACTCTCATGTGGCCACATAAGTCCCTGAAAAACTCGATTCCCAAGCTGGCTAAAGTAACATCCTTAGGTGCCCCTTCTAGAACATCGAAATCAACTTAGTTCGCAAAAGCTGAAGCCCTCCTAATTCTTGAGTTGTTTCTGTAATATCCACGAGGAAGGAATAGCCATCGAAATACCGAGAGACTTCGTTGTATACGAGTTTTACAAAAATAAAAAACACAGCAAAAGGGAAAAAGCAACCAAGGATTCTGCAAATTCAAGCATGAGCACCGTTGAAGACAAAGCACCAAGATGAACAGCGATCGATTCCCAAAACAAAGACTTGAACTTCACTACGTTCCGACCTATTGGGTAATCGAACCGAAGCACAAGTTCGCAAGCGAACGATGAATCGAGAGGCAAGCTGGAAGTCGATGATTGTATCTTGTTGAGTGATGGAAAATGGGGCTCGATCGAGATGGACAACAGAGGCGGACGAGCGGCGGCTGTGGCGGGTGGCGATCGATGCGAGGGGCGATGAAGCGGAACGGGAGCAGCAGGCGGCGGCGTTGACACTCGGGGAGGAATCAAAGACGAAGAGCGAGCGAGGGGGCGAACAACGGTGAGGGGGCGGACAATAGAGGCGGAGGAGCAGCGGCGTGGCGGGTGGTGACCGACGCAAGGGGGAGGACAGCGGCGGAGGAGGAGAGGCGGTGGTGGCGTCGACGCTTGGGAGGAATCGAAGACGAAGAGATTGAGGAAGAGACGAGAGAGAGAGAACCGAAGACGAAGAGGCCAAAGACTAAGAGATGAAACGTGAGATGTAGGGTTTTTAGTAATTTTTTTTAAAATATTAAAAATGTTCCGGTCCGGTCCGGGTGGGCGGGCGGGCGGATCCACCCATGGAACCGGAAACCGGACCGGTACCCACCGATTCCCATAAATAGGAACCAAGAACCGGACCGGTTCCCTCAAGAACCGCCGCGGGTCCGAGTGGTTCCGGTTCGATTCCGAGCGGTCCGGCGATTCCCGGGTATTTTGCACACCCCTAACCAAGAGTTGGGAGGCTCGGATCATATGAGCCCAACTCATATCCATCAAGATCATGCGAGCCTCATGTGAGGCCTACTTCATTTAGTAGTACATATAAATAGAGTGCGACCTATGTTTAGAACCAAGGAAAAATAAGTGAGTTACTATAGGTATGCCTTCCCACTGTGGGTGAATTTCTTGTTCACACCCTTCAAGAATAGTTTTTTAGCAGCAAACTACCCATATATTTAGTTTAGAGTATAGAGACACTCGAGAATGTGAGAATGATAATATTTTTAACTAGTTGAGCTATATTTATTAAAGGATCCTACAAGGTTGGAGAATAAGATATGTTTAGGGATACATTGAGAGGATTTTCACAAACATACATTTTACTTTAATGGACTGTACTCAAAACATTACATTCTCTTTGCCTTTTATTGGCACCAATAGATCATAGAAAATAAAGATCATGCTCAAGGGATTTTGAAACAAATAGAAGCTTCAGAAATCTGATTTGGAATTATTTTAGTTGGTACGAATAGTAATTGTGAATAGTGACTTCCCTAACTTATTCCTACAATACACATCTACAGTGACTTGTGCTACAATGAACTAGCTACAGGCCTATCTTTCATCTCGGGAGTTGTAATCAAAATCTGAATCATCAAAGCTATACATTGCGAGTTGTTCTTTCACGTGTCTTTGTTCAAGTTCTGCAAGTTTAATGTCAGATGGGTTGAGGGCTAGAAAGTATCGACATTCTCCAAAAGCTTTCATGTCGTGTCAAACAATTCGATGCGTGTTCGACAGTCTCGAACATGTGTTTCACACTTTTGGATACTCTCGGATACTCTTTGATACTTGATCAACACGTGTCGAAAAATCTGATACTTAATTAACTTTTCTAAAACTCTCCGTGTGATGACTGAACACCGTGTACTCTCTCTCTCTCTCCAATTATTTTCGTCTGTCTCTCTCGTCAATTATTTCCGTCTCCCATGGGGGTGCTCTCTCTCTCTCTCTCTCTCTCGTCAATTATTTTCGTCTCCCATGGGGGTGCACACTCACTAGAAGGGGAAAAGGAAATGAATGCTCGAGACTTTCATATAATCTCTAAATTTTAACTTATTATACAATATGATCTCTAAATTAGGGCTAATTAGAGCCGTGGGAAATCGGAGGAATCAAATGTTCAGAAGGTGAGAGGAAGTATGATCATTCACCACAGTGAATCCAAGTAGAGATCGGCTAAGGAGCTTCGATTCAGTCGCCTCAACGTGGCTGGTGAAGCTGCAGACAACACGAAGATCGTTCCTTTGCCGCTATGATGAATGAACGAGAGAGGTAAGGAGCTTAGGAGAATGAGAAGGAGAAGGAGAAGATATGGCTTCGCAAATTGTCAATCCAAGTCAATGCTCTGTCTGTCTTTTTTCCTTTTTCACATGTAAACTGAAACCTTATTCACACTTCTCCGCGTGACGACTGAACACCGCGTCACACTTCTCCGCGTGACGATCTCTCGTCAATATGCACTGGCGAGAAGGAGAAAAGGAAATGAATGCTTGAGACTTTCATCGTAGGTTAGACGTCGCAAATAGTTCTCGAATTATTTATTTATTTAATATAATCTCCAAATTTTATCTTATTATACAATATGATCGCTAAATTTTTAATTTACTTAATATAACCTATAAAATTTTAGTATATATTCACTTTAATTTTTGAATTATATGAAAATTTCAGTGTTATTCTTAATTTTGAATTAAGGAAAAGACTATTTTAAATATTTTCATATAATTTATGAACTACATTGTGTATATACCAAAAGTCTATAGATTATATTGAATAAATTAAAAATTCATAAATCATATGGTAAAGTTCACGAGTAACATTAAACAAACTGAAAATTCAAAAATCATAAAATTCAAATTGTGGCATTATCCCATCATTATTTTCCTTGTCGCAGCATTTTCATGGTCACAGATAGGTACACACTAAACTAAACCACATTGCACAATTCGCAAGTTCTCTTTTTCTTTCTTTTTCATCTTTTTTTTTGGTAAAATAATTATTATTTTTTGTAAAATAATTATTATTTTTTTAGTAAAATTCTTTTTCATCTTATTCGTTAGAGCGTCTCCTACTAAAACACGATGACAACGCCCCAAAGGAGACAAGAGGATTTGGTTCTCTTCTTGAAATTCATGCAAATCAATGAAAATAAAAGATAATTAAAAAAATACTAAGGAATCTTAAGTGCTTTTGAAACACTCTATAAGCAGGAATTGGGTGGGCTCGAATCTTGTGAGCCCAGCTCGCATCTACTGAGATCATGGGAATTTCATGTCAAACCTACTTCATCTAGTAGTAGATGTAAATTGAGCTCACATGCACTGAGCTAGCTACAATTTATCATTTGTTTCTATTCGCTCAAGTCATGCTATGTATGAAATTATCATCATTCTAGCAAGAGAAGGAAAAAACAAAGTCATACTGTTTAACATAAAGTGCTTCATTAGAGTGGATAAGAGATTCATATACGAAGAACATTGAGTTGTTGATAGTTTAGGAAAAAATTCATCACATTTGGTTATAAGAATATGATCAAAGTTGATATGTGCAATCATCACATTTGAGGATATATGGAATCTATCCTTTTCCAAGCTAATAACTAATTTCTATAATTTTAAGCGCCATTGTTGAATTGATCTTTCCTTATTCATTCTATTTTGGAGAAATGAACCAGGAAACAGTTTCTCCTCTATGCATGCATTATTAATATGGATTTGTGTTCGTCTCATTACAAATAAATCATCCGATACAACTATGTAAATTAGCAAAGCTAAGTACATAAAAATCATGTGATTTTTTAGTGTATGTGCTTCTCAATATAATTGAAAATAATTCACGAAAAGAACTCAATTAGATTCTTTCTGTTAGATAAGTCAAACAGGAATTTAGTTTGACAGAGAAACACAAATCTCAAAGTTAGAGCAAAGATCGAGGCTTGCAAGTGAGGAGGACAGAGGTCAAGGTCGGCATTCTCTGCTAAACCATTGAACTCGAAATTAAGCATGCGAATGATCTTCGAGCTCTCTTGTTGACGGTTGTCAGCAGCTTCTTATCCCATGGAGCCTAGCATACTATGCGCAATTCAAATGTCGAGTAATTTTAAATCATTAACATATAGTGGCCACTACGCTTTCATACTACTAATCTACCCCGAAATTGTTGCTGGTTTCAAATCCCTGACTTGTTCAAGAATGAAAGAGTGGTGGACGCTACGTGTGGGGCAACGAAATGTGATGTTGTTGCAACTGGAATTGATCAGCGGGAGACGCTGTTTAGGAGGTGTTCTCTCCGGCTTTGTAATGTGATTTAGGTACTGAAAAATGAATTTGTGATGCCCGGGAACAAAATGAATGGGAATCTTTTTATCGATATAAATCAATATGGAAAAAATCGTGTTTTAACGTGATTAAAAGAAGGTATTGTGATATTATCTTTTTCTTTGCTCATTAAGATTAGTAGTGTTTGTCGAACGGGATGAAAAGATTGTTCTTTTCATTATGGGCCCTAGATATTATGAATTGAAAATGGGTATCTAACATAGGGTGCTTACCGACATGAATTATAAGCCATTACTCCAGAATAATTAGAATCTATAATACTTAACATAACCAAAAAGTCCCTTCCAGATAGAAATGCCCAAAAACACACCAAATGGCAACATTAGTCAAAACCAATCTCCCTCAGGTGCGTTTATATGCCAAACTCTTAGATTCTTGAAGCTTGATCAATTTGGCAACCTTTGTAGTTTGAAACACTTCATAATGTCAAGTATTTTCAACGATTCCAGACTCCCTTGAATCTATGACAGATTAGTACAATCATTTAGATCAATTTTCTTGAACTTCTTCAAGTTAGTCAGATCAACCAACTCCACCAATGATGGAAGTGTCAAGAGCTTTAATGTTCTCAGGTTCTCCAAACCTTCAAGGCCTTGAATCTCTGTTAGCTCATCACAATCAAGAATTTCCAAATCTGAAAATGCTTTCAAATTCGAAAGATCATTCGTTGTTTTTATTCTCTTGCAAAATTTGATACCAAAGAATGACAAACTTGCCAGGAACCTTGGTAGGCGTTGCAAATTATGACACTGAAGCTGGAATTGCTTTAGCCGAGAAAGGAGAACGAGACCAGAAGATAGGCTAGTGATGGGAGAAGTATACAAATCCAAGAACATGAGCATGCGTAATCTTCCAATCCACCATTGACTTGGAGACTCTTCAAGTTTAGAAGGACCACTACAAAAAACTTGCAACTGCAAAGTTCTCAAATTTAATAGGTTCGAAAGGTTGGGCATCACCTCCATTAAGAATGTATAAAAGTGTAGAGTGATAAGACTTTCTCAAAGTTGAGGCACTACCGAAATTCTAGTGCCTTTCAATACCAAGATTTTTAGAAATTGTAACTTCCCAAAATTACTAGGAATTTCTCCTCCAAAAAATGGACCCCCTACCTCAAGTTCGTCGAGCTTCTCTAACATTTTGATGACACTAGGTAGTTTTTAAATAGAGCTGTTGCCCATCTTGAGTACTTTCAAATTATTCATGTTCCCAATTGAATTAGGTAAATCCTCAATTCTGGACCACTTAGATCCAACTCAATCAGTGAATTGAAACTTTCAATCGACTTGGGTAGTTGAGTGAGATAGATCTCTACTAATGAAAGCCTTGCTATTGATGCTGTGCAACCAACCAAGCTGAATCTATTCAGTGATGTGCATTTGTCCAAGCTAAGAATTTATAGTTTCTTCATTCTTCTCCATTCAGGAATCTCTTCTATTGATGTACAGTCAAGAAGAAGTTCCATTAAAGATTCTAGTGCCCCCATCTCCTCTGGTAGCTTTTGAAGACCATGACAATACTTCAAGTTTGAGAAGACTAACTTCTTAAGGTGACTGATGGATGGATCATTTTGAACCAAACTCTCACATCCTTCGAGAGTCGGTCGCTCTAAATTCTCATGAAAACAAAAATCTGGAGTTTTATGTAATTTCTGGCATTTGGTCAGATTTAGAACCTTCAAATTCTTAGTCAACTGAACAGAAGACAACACATTGCTCTTTAGATAAAATATCAATAACCTAAAACAAAAGAACCCACATTGATTTTATCTAAAATCGTACCTTGATGTGGCTCCATCCATTCCATTTTTCTGTGATTTTACTTATTGAGAGATCAAGGATTACTAGCTTCCTCAGGGAGACATCTGTCAGCTTAAAAACCATAGGAAAGTAATTCCATGAAAGCCATCTCAACTCTAAAAGGATAAGTGGGCCAAATGTGTTTCGAACAAAATTCGAGCACTAGTAACATAGGAAGCAACCCACTTGAGTAAGGCGAGACTTTGTCTTTCCATTGAAGTCTTTGCTATCCACTTGAAGGAACCTTAAATTCAAAAGCCTCGCAAAGCCTTCTTTAATCAAGTAGTATTTAGATAGTTCATCAAGCTTGAGACATATTGCATCTATACTATCAATTCCACGAACATCACCTCCTATCTGGCAAAATGACATAAAAAGAAAACGACAGTTAGAAAAAACCACGATTTACCTAGTTGATCTTCTTCGAGGGTAAAACAATTGTATCTTATCTCCTCATGTTGAAAACCATTGATAAACACATATGGAAGTGCATTTTAGAGAACAATCTCCTTAAAATGGAATGAAGATTTACAATTTACCTACATTTTCTCCATAATCTCTGATGCTTGCGCATGAGTCAAGTGAGGAGGACAAATGTCAAGATCTCCATTCTCACCCAAACCATTGAATTAAGCATGCGAATGATGACTCAGCTCTCATTTGTCAACAAATTTCAGCTTCATATAATCTAATGAAATGTCCAGTACATACGTAGCTTTAGCAATTTGAAAGCTTAAAACACATGAAGTACAAGTGGAAACAAACATTGCAATAAACGTTACTTACAGGTACCTAGTATCTTTTACAATAGCTTGTATTTGCAAGCTCATACAGTTCTCTGACCGTTCTTGCTCCATCAAGAGGATCAGCCTCTGCTCAGCTTCTTCAGAGTTGGAGAGCACTGAGAACCCGTCTAATATGTGCGTCACCATCTTTTGTCCTTACCCACTTCAATGGGACCACCTAACGTAAAATAAATAACTGAAAACTGATCAGACAAAAAATAGCATGAGTGAATTGTAAAACAGACTATGCAAGTTCTGCTATGACCATAGATTTTACAAGTCTTTTAATCGTCATACATACGAAACATCAACATGCCAAGGGACAAGTGAATGACGCATAAAGATGATATATTTAAGTTTGGCAGTGAAAAGAGATCTAAATCTTGAGAAATCATATGTTGAAAGTATTGCAACAAAACAACCAGATTCTGAGACACTGTAATATGATGACCAAGCCATTCTTATGCTGAAAGGTGAAATGAAGCTAAGGGCCCTTTCAAACTTAGACTAAAACAGCAAATCACGCGGAAGGTGAACTGGATGAAACTTGTCCTAAGTGGTATCCTATTTTACAAAAATTTCTATATCTAAGAAGATTTGTCAAAAAATAAAAAAACAAAAAAATTCACATTTAGAACAGTGCCACTGCAACTATAAATGCATGTTTGTTCTTCCAAATTCTAGAAGAAAAAGCTGGAAAAAAAAAAAAAAAAAAAAACCAGTACTCCGATTGAAATACTTAACTTTGTTGTCTAGCCATGACATGATTGAGTTCCTTTTTCAACAATAATTCAAAAGAGAGAGCTGCATTTGCAAGGAAGATCTGTCTCAGGGATAAAATAATACTACCTAGCACGAATTCTCAAACACCCACCCTTATGTCATTTGAAACTTCTTACACAAGTAGCACACACATAAGTCCAGAACCATGAACTGAAGGGTCCAAATTTGGCCATGGAGATAAAGCTAATTCAATATGAAAATGATGCTTCCATACAAATACAATCATCGAGAAATCACATCATTGAAACATCACATCTTTTCTGACAATGGAACAGGGGTCTAATCTGTTACTGAGAGAATCCAGCTTCCCAGAGGTCTACTTTTTAATCTTCTTTTGAATTTTTTACCTTCCTAGTTATCGTTAACACAAGAAAGTAATTTCCTTTGCATCTCTTTCATGTGACAGATAGCTTTCTTAGTTCCTAAAGGAGTTACCCCTAATTGCCTTCTTTCGTTTGATGAAGAGGTTCATTTATAAACAAGTATCATATTATGGCATGATAATTTTAGTACTTAAAGTATGAATCATTCTAGCAATCCCTCCTATAGGAAAATATCCAAGTTTACAACCCAAAATATCAACAGTTGTTTGATCTTCCAAGGAACTTGTGAGAGTCAAATTTATTTTAACAGGGTTGACTTCAAGCCCCAAAACTGCCTGTCAAAACAGAAAAATAAATCTGTCCAGAAACAATTCAATGTCACTTGTGCATAAGATCATTTGCTTCTTAGCAGAAGTTGATAAAACAGGTTGTCCCATAGAACTCTTACATAATTTAAAACCATTCACAAATTAAAGTCTCCTCAGCATTACCAATATAGCTGTCTATTAAATTCAACCAAGTTGCTTTTCATCTCATTGATTTCCACATTATCACTCAGTCATAGATCACAGTCCCGTAAAAGTTAAGAGCAGCAGAGAGGAGAACTCGGTTCAACATGTCAGTTACTAGTCTACAATCAACATGTTGTCCACAGCAAACAAGAGGGATGTGCTACCACTCTGATCAGAATAACTAAAAAGCATACAAATTGCTTTCCAAATATAGAGGCCGATTATTTTACAGTGATGGAGAAGTACCACTTCATAAGGCACCTGCTACTTTACAACCCTGCACTTGTAAGCACCAATGTTTATACTGTCATGCATCCATTAGTTAGCTCTTCGCTTTGGGATTGCAGTGAGGAGGATAAAGATCAAAGTCTCCATTATCAGCTAAACTAAGGAGCTTAGAATTAAGCATGCAGAAGTCATGGAGCTCTCATTTTCAAACAATGGCAGCTTTTTTATCCAATAAAACCTGCCATAATCTGCAGAACATATGTAGCACTATAACTTGCAAGCTTAAAACACATTAAATATTAGAGGAAACGAACACTTCAAGAAATGTTACTCACACGTACAGGAGTATTTTCCACAGTAGTTTGTACATGGAAGCTCATACAGTTCTCTGATACTTTTTGCTCCATAAGAACCCATCCAATACGTGTGTATCTAAGATAATTTAACTCAAAACTGATCAAATAAAAATAGCATGAGCGAACTCAGAAACTGACTATGCAAGCACCAGTATGACCAGGGATATTGTCAAGTCCTCTACTCTTCATGTGTGCGAGACACATGCATGCCCATGGACAAGCAAATGACGCATAAAGATAATATCTTCCAGATTCAGCAGGGAAAGGAGAATCTAAATCTTGAGAAATCAATTTGAAAGATGCTGAATGTACTGCAAGAAAACAGATCCTGAGACACTGTCAATTGATGAACATGCCATTCTAATGGTGAAAGGTGAACTTGAAGAAAGTTATGCTAAGTGCCATTTCATGCTTAGATTTAAACAGCATATCAAGTGAAAGGCAAACTCGAAGAAACTTATCCAAAGTGCTATCATATCGTGAAACAATTTCTATATTGAAAAAGATTGATCAGTAATCACCGGATTAGAATAGTCACACAGCCTCTTTTCTGACCTAAACACGGAGGTCTGATCTGTTACTGAAATAATAGGCATATAAGAAAATCCAGCTTCCCAGAGGTCTAATTTTCAAATTTTCTTTTAATTATTTTCAATAAAATCAGACTTAAATCATATTCGAATTCATTACCAAATCTATACAACATCAAATAATAAAATATACAGAAATCTCAAAATTCTCACTAGGCCATCTCTGCACTTTCTGTTGATCTACTTTAGCAATTATGTTGATCCATCAACCAAGTCGGGAGTGGCAGCATTTCCTTCACGGATCCTTTTGGTCAGATCTGAAAGAAGAGCATATTTGTTGCTTTCGTAACAAGCAGTCATAAATGCAGCTAATGTTACACGATCCACTCTGGTTTCCTTGTCAGTTAATTTATGGAAGAACAGTGCCGCCATTCCCACTTTTTTCTCACTGCAGAGCTTCCTCACTAATGTATTCACAGTTCGGATCCAGAGTTTATTTTCTAATCTCTCCAAAATTAGCAATGCATTAGCAGATTCATTTTTTTTGCAGTATTCATAGGCCAACGTCAGTCGAGTAACCTCGCATGGGGTAAGTCCCTTGTCTAGCATCGAGTCGTATAGTCGACGAGCCTCCTTCAACCTGGACTCTTTGCAAAGTCCGCTGATCAAAGCACAGTAAGTGATACTGTCAGGAAGACATCCATGGTCACTCATCCTGTGGAAAAATTTTATTGCTAAGTTGGCATTCCCATCCCGACAGAATCCACCAATCATGGATGTGTAGGTTTTTTTGGTAGGAACTAACCCAAGCCTGATTGCTTCTTCAAAAATCTTTTTGCTTTCTTTCATTCTCTTTTGCTTACATAAGGCAGAAATCATTATGGTGTATGTATGTATATCAGGTTGCACAGCAAGTTTAATCATCCTGCTCAGAAGTGCTAGGGCTTGCTCAATGCTGGCCCTCTTGCACTGCTCGTTTATGAGTATACTATATGTGAACAGATCAGCTTCCAGTCCACTTCGGAAACATTTTTTCAGCATTTTACAAGCCTCTTCAAACCTACCCCTCTTACAAAGACCATCAATAAGTGCATTGTATGTACAGATGTTAGGACTGAAGCCTGCATCTGTCATTATGCCCATCAACTCATATGCTCTTTCAAAATTCCCACCTTTACAATGGCCATCAATGAGAGTCGTGTATGTATTGGTGTTAGGAATCAATCCTTGTTCTTGCATTCTGCCAAATAACATCTCTGCACGGTTCATCTTGTTTTCTCTGCAATAGCCACTAATCATGGCAGTGTACGTAAGCACGTTCGGTTTGTAATTTTCACTCCGGACTAGCTTAAGGAAGAGTCTAAATGCCTTATCACTCCAACCCTTCTTGCAGAGACCATCAATTAATGCTGTATGAGTATACACATTTGGCTTCCAACCCTTTCTAACCATTTCCTCCAGGAGCTCAAATCCTTGCTTGATGCTGCCTTTCTTGCATAACCCATTGATCAGTGAGGTATAATTTAACACATTCGGTGCCAAACCCATATCAGCCATCTTCCGAAAATACCAGATAGCTCGTGTCACAAAGCCCCTCTCACAAAACGAGTTGGTGATCAATGTAAGAGTAGCATTATCAATAACGAAATCTCTATCAATCAGTTTACTCAACCAAGCGTCTGCCTCCAGAATACTCCCCATTCGACAGTAAGCAACGACCATCAGCTTATAAGTATTAGGATCAGGACAAACCCTCTGTCAGACGAATAATCAAACACGTTCTGTGCATAGTCAAGAAAACCCCTTCCAATGGCGACCTCCATGACGAAATTCATCAACCGGGTAGTGGGCGCCAGACCCTGATTCTGCATTTCAAGCGCCATATCAATAGCCTCCTTCAACCTCCCAATCTCAGCAAAGCTTTTGACCATAGACTGCATCACTTCGTTGGCCCTCTCCGAGTTACCATTCCCGATCAACGACGCGGCACAGACTATATAAAGCCGCATAAAGTGCCGAAATTTATCATACCCAATAGCCCAGTAGAAGAAACCCAACGCCACCATCGAGCCGGCCTCATTGGCCAGGGAGGCGACGACGGTTATGGCCTGTTCATGAGTCAAAGTTTCAGAATCTACGTTCAGACAGAGGCGCGGAGGCGATGCTCTGACGTGGGCACGCTTGTAGTAAGCATCGCACACCATCGAGCAGATCGATGCGACGATAGAATGAGGCTGGCAGGAAGGTGAAGAGTCGGGTTGCGGCGATGGGTAGTTACCGGAGGAGGAGTGACAGAGTGGTCGGTGAGTGGGTCGGGGGTGAAGGAGGGAGCAGGCGCTCGAAGTCGCCGAGAGTGTTCGCAAGAGTCGCCGAGGTCGGAGAAAGTTGAGGGAAACCATGAAAAGATTCGACGACGGACAAGAGAGGATTCGGCGATGGCGGTCTTGAGTTGCAGAAGAAGAAGATGAAGATGAAACGAATCGGTTCGACTTAAATAAATAACGGTTATGATGAACTTATGATGTTTGCCTCTGAAGGACAACGGTGGTTTTGCTGGTGCCATGTTACTCTGGATTCGGGAAAAATTCTCGGAAAGAGTTATATATTTACTGTATGTACTATGGCCAAATTCATTCTTAAAGCAATTTTGCCAATTTGCCTGTGTTTTCCTTCTCACCAATTTTGGTCGGAATGATTATACTAGCAAATTATTAAAAAAATTAAACTAAACTGACAAGGTTTAAGATTGAATTAATTATCATATAATAAATTTGGGTTAATTCCAAAAAAACACTAACTTTAGGTCGATGGACAAATCTATCAAAAACTTTTTTATCTTATAAAAAGCACCAACTTTAGGTTAATGGACAAATTTAGCCCAAACTCTTTTTTGTCTCATAAAAACACAAACTTTAGGTCAAGTGACAATTTTGACCCAAATTTTTTTGTTTGGAAAAAAATCATCAACTTTCACTTAAATCCTAAATCTGGCCACTCTTAACTTATATTTATTGATTGTCCTTAATCCATGTGCACTTGTTAACTAACACCATCCATTTTCTTCTTGTCTGAGCCATAACTTGAAGAATAATAGTGAAACTATGACATTTCCTATACTTCACTAGCAAGTAAAAAAATCTCCCGATTGAATTTCTCTCGCTAGACTTTATTGTTTTGTCGTAATATGAAACCGTAGATCACCACCGTCAAGAGAAACCATGGATGAGATCTACCAACCTCACAACTAGAACCTTTTCTCTTGAAATAAGGTTAACGTCAAATAGAAAGTTAATGGTAAGGGTTAGATTTTGAATATAAGTGAAAGTTTGTTATTTTTTATGAGGCAAAACAAAAATGAGGCGTAATTGTCACTTAATCTAAAGTTTGTGCTTTTTACGAGACAAAAAAAAAAGTTTGGGCCGATTTGTCCTCGACCTAAAGTTTGTCTTTTTACGAGACAAAAAAGTTTTGCCAAATTTGTCCATCGACCTAAAGTTGGTGTTTTTTTTTGGAATTAGCCCTAATAAATTTATGACATTTTCAATAATTTTTCTTCTCTGAATTCTCCGGCGCATATTAGCTGTAAATTAATTACATACGATAACTAACAAAGCCTATTGTGAAGGACAAAGCCTATTGTGAAGAATGGGAGGGCAAAAGGTTCTAAATTTGAAACAATTTTAGTTTTGGGCCAAAGACTTGATCATATATTCTAATAATTGATAAAATCGATATTTTTAATAATATATAATATACTAAATTATGTTTTAGTAGAAAATTCAAAATCAGATTAACCCTTTGTTATCAAATAATGGTTTTAATTCATCTTTGCTTACCAAGTCAAATCCCTCCATGCTATCATAAATCTATTTGGGCTCAAGTGATTCGTCAAAAGACCTTAAAATTACATGATGAATATGCTTGGATGAACCACAAGAGTCTTCCATCCATTGTAGATAATTTGAATAGTATTGTGACCTTAAATCTAGATTTTGCCGTGGCAATCTACTATAGATGTTATAACTTCCAAAATGTTAACAATTTTTGTAAACTCGGTAATCAATGCTTCGAAAATGTTACATATCATTGAATGACATTGATGTTTAGTGGAATGAAAAACACAAATTTAAATCGAAACCTTTCTTCATTAGTGTCGCCACTAGATCAAATTGCATTTAAAAAAAAAAAAAAATTAGTCAAAAAAATCAATAGAGCACTTAAATTATTTTCGAAAAAAAAAATGAAAATCACAAATCTGGAGTACCAACTGTCGACCACCTGCCGTTTAACTGTCTTTCAAATTCCACCGCCATTTTCTCACTATATAAGCACTCCTCGCCCGAATCTCTGCACATCCCTCTCTCACTCCATCTCAATCGATCGCTCTCTCCTCCCCCAACACTCTTTCACGCTCTCGTCTCGCTCTTTCGGTCCTCTCTCGCCGTCATCCCGAAGCAAGACTCCCTCCGTATGTCTCGACTCTCTCGTTTCAGATTGGTGTTGGAATTGGTGTGGCTTTATCCTTTTCCTTGTTATTCTCTTTGACTCCGGTAACGTTCTGATCCCTTCCGATTGCTTCACAAACATGTTCATTTTCTGGGTATTCATCGTCAATTCCTTGGCTGTTGTTGACTGGGGCCAAAAGAATCGAGTTCCGGTTCATGTTTATCGTCACCATCTCGCAATGAGGCCAAGATCATGATGTGCCCATGCTTTATGAAGTCAGCCGTTTCCTTTTGTATCGTATTTTCTCTCTTGTTCAATGAACTCCGAAATATTGTGTGGACATGGCATTTCTCACTGAATATTTCTTGTTGGTATCTTCTCGGTCCAGACTTTGTTCAAGTGAACATCTTTTATGGGAGACTCTTGGCAATGCCACTTTCTTGATGCTGGTGAGGAAACATCGTGATACTTTTCTTTTTCCTTCACCTGCTCAAATTTTCGTCTCCTTATGCCTCGAATAAATTTTTGCGTGTTAATCTGATTCTTATAGGTAAAATCAAAATGTTTGTGGAATGGTGCATTTGTCTGTCGGTGATTGCATCAAGAGAACCTTATTGTATGTTCTTGCTGCTGGGCATGCATTGACGATGCCATTAAAAATGCGTAAGGCCTTAACCTTCTCCTCGTAATTCTCTTCCACTCCAGTAATTTTGAAATCCCTACCAATCGCTTCGTATTTTTTATTTTCTTTTATGGGTATTAATCGTCAATTTGACGGCTGTTGATAATTGGGGGCATAAGAACCAAGTTCCAGTATGTGTTCATCATCGTCATCTAGCAATGAGCACAAGATCATGACAAGGCCATGTTTTATGTAATCATCTGCTTCTTTTTGTTTATTTTCAATCTAGTTCAATGAACTCTGAGATATTATGTGAACATGGCATTTTGCTTGTGTAATCATCTTTGTATTGTATTTTCAATCTTGCTCATTAAACTCTGAGATATTGTATGAAGATGGAACTTTTAACTGAATATTTCTTGTTCATATCTTTTCAGTCCAGACATTGTTGAAGTGAACATCTCTTATTAGAGATTCTTGGCAATGCACTTTCTTGATGCTAGGTGAGGAAACATTGGGATGCTTTTCTTTTCCTTCATCTGCTCAAATTTTCATCATTTTTTGCCTCAAGTAAGTTTTCGTGTTGATCTGATTCTTATGGGTGGAATCAATAAGTTTCTGAAAGTGGTCAACATTCTATATCAAAAGTGCCCCATTGTTCTTGCTGCTGGGCAAGCATTGATGATTCTGTTAAAAAAGTGTAGGGCCTTAACCTTCTACTCCTAGTTCTCTTTGACTCCAGTAATGTTGAAATCCCTACCAACCGCTTCATTAGTTTTTTTTTCTTGGATGGCTGTTGATAACTGGGGCCAAAAGAATCAAGTTCCGATTCATTTTTATCATCATCATCTGGCAACAAGCACAAGATCATTGATAAGGCCATGCTTTTTGTAATCATCTTTTTCCCTTAGCATTGGATTTTCAGTCTTTTTAAATGAACTGTGAAATATTTTGTGAACATGACATTTTTCACAAAATATTTCTTGTTCGTTTCTTTTTGGTTCAGACTTTGTTCAAACGATCTTTCATGGGAGAATCTTGGCAATGCCACTTTCTTGATGCCGTGACACTGTAATTCTTTTCCTTGAACTTCTCAAATTTTCATCCCTCTTCGCCTCAAGTCGGTTTTTGCATGTTCATCTGATTCCTGTCGGTAGAATCAGAAAGTTTGTGTAAGTGGTCAACAGTTTTTTGTTGATGACTGTATCAAGGGGGCCTTATTCTATGTTCTTGCTGCTGGGATTCACTGCCTATGCTGTTAAAATTGTCTTCCGTGACATCACAGATGTAAGCAAATGATATGCCTTGTTCTTGGTAATTCTCGTACTCTCATAGGAGAATTCTTTTCTTTTTTTTTAAAAAAAAAAATCGGAGTGAGAACTTATTTTAAGTGCTGGATTCCCTTGCTCATTTTGATTTCTCCGAATCTCAGCATACTAGACTTGGGATATGTGCAAATGGAGCGATTCCAGAACAATAAGTACTGGAGGAAGATCAGCAGTTATAAATCATGCAAGTGTTTCATCTCCTCGTGCCTCTTGAGTCAAGACTTGCTTGGTGAAATATCCCAGAATCAAGTCCAGTGCTCTCTGCAAGTAGAATCTTCTTTTACGTCTTCTTCTTTATGGAGGACCAGTATTACGTCTTGCATATTGCACCAAAACTTGTTGACTTGTTCATAAAAATGAATTAATTTGTCAAAGCTGCTCGCATCAGCATGTAGATAATGTTTGGAGTGAACCCTGCTGTTGGGATTCCCGAACAGTAGTTGTCAAATCATGTGGGACAAGCACATTGCTGTTTCAGACTGCTTATAGGATCAAACAAGCGTTATTCGAAATTATTGTGTTGACTTCTACCAGAAGTCAAGGTAGCTTGATCTATTTCTACGTATGATGCTTTTCAAGGTGTTTCCATTCCTGAAGACTTAGTGAGCCACTAAACCAGATCCGCAGCTGGTCTAGTACCCGGTGCCTGACTCATTCAAAGTATATGACAGCTACACAAGCAGCCGAGAGGTGGTTCAAGATAGTAACTCTGTTGTGAAGGACTGAGGAAGAAGAAGTGAAACAACTTGAGCTGAAGTAAATCATGGATTTATGAAGGAGATCAGATCAAGTCATGATTGGAAGGCTTGTCATTTTGGAGTCGTCTCTGGACCTAACAAACGGAGCATGTCCCTCGGGCCAATTGACTGACCCTGGTTTCAAGTGAACTGACTTTGAAGCTTCAGTGGCTAGCTTTTGTTTAGTTTGTTTCTGAAGATAGTGAGCTATATATTGAGTATCTTTAAGTGGTCAGAACACATGTATTCTGTTAGATTGCTGAAACATTTGTGAAAATGGTTTGCTATTGTCTGTTGAGAGACAATTACTTGTACGGGTTATGAATTCAAGATGTACTGGAGTATTTGGCTCCTCATCAACCAAAATGTAAAATTTGTTTGAGATAATAGTGGATTTAAACTCCCAGCAAGTCTCAGGGAGTGGACGTAGGCACTGAGTTTGGGCCGAACCACTATAAATCAATCGAGCAAATTCTCTATCCCTTACTCCTATCATTTGATTTACTTCACTCGTTCATATATTTGTGTCTTCAGTCTTGCTAAATTTTATCATTTCAACGTAATTACTTTAGTGTTTCCTTGTATAGTTTAGGAGAGAAGTCCTGAGTTTTAGCTAGAAGGAAAAAACCAATGTCGGCTTAGCTATTTGATAATTCAATTGCTTCTTGTTTTCTTTGCACCATTATTAGACAAGCCGGTAGCTTGTCTCCCAGTTTTAACATCTAAGAGCAGACGTTTCAATAGAATTCTGAGAGCAGAGGATGCCTGCTGTTTTTGATGTAGGTGGTAAACATAGGACAAACTCCAAATCAAGAACTTGGGAAATGCTCTAAGAATTTCTTCTTCTGATCTTACTCTTTTCCTTTATACATAAGTTATCGTAGTTTGTTCAACATATTTTTGTCATACTAATCCGGCTTTGTGCTTCTGGATCGATTCATCATTGTTTTAATTTGGCACGTAGATCCATTGTAGACCAAGAAGATCTTTCTCCTTCCAAGATGATCAATTGATAATGGTCGCTTTAGCCAAGGAAGATATATTTCCGTCTGTACAATAAGGGCGTGAGAGAATAAGAAATGCAACCCAACGGTTCTGGGATTCTGCTTGTGCCATCATAAGGAGCTCTAGGGCTGCTTTGGGGTGATGAAATCTACAGCGAAAATACACTCATGAACTTCTATTTTTATTAACACCCTGCTTCTGCCATGCTTATGAATTCCTGCCATGATCAACTTCTGTTTTCTTCATTTCTGCATCAGACTACATGCCTAGTTTTTCTCCGATGAATGTGGTAGTCCAATCTTAAACACAGGAGACTTCCCTCAAATAAAAGAACGAGCTCATTCAATGCTAAAAAAAGGGATGAGTACGATAGAACCTAAATGTAATTAATCCAAGCACAGTTTCATCCCTCTTCTAATTTCTATTATTGACATGAATCCAGTTATTATATAAATGATGACATTAACGATCTTTGTACAAAGTAAAATCACAATGCAGACACCAGCAAGACCTTCACCCAATAACAGCATGGCCAAATAGCGAATAGCAGATCAACGATCTCACATGATTTTTAACTCAGAGAGTCCTCTACCTAATTCATCCTAATCAAAGTCCAGCGCCTGTGAATACTCGTTGCTTGAAAATTTTTGCCAAAAACCGTCAATCCTCCTAGAGTTTGTCTTGTTCAAACATTCTAAGCTCAGCAGTGACGAACTTGCAGGTTAGCGAGAAAGATGATCGCCTTGCCATCAATGACAGATTTGCTGAATGGATTCACTGGATTATCAGGATCTCCATCTGCCAGTATTTGGCTCAGACAGGTAGGGAAAGAGTCTGCGGATGAACCATACCTTTTTACAACAAAAAACCAAATGGTCAGAGAAGAGGGTAAAAAAGTCCATTTCATTGTTATCCTGTGAAAGCAGCTAAAGCAAATGTAGTTTTGAGCTCTTTACGATTTACTTAACAAACATGGACAGGAACATAGTTTTGAGCTCCTTAAGATTAACTTATCCAATCAGCAAAACAAGAGAAATCTTGAGGCTCACAATTTCAACTTCACTGCAAATCAAAGGTTTTTTCGATTTAACTGCCATGCAAATTGATCAGCAGCCATTACAGCACCTGATGCCGCTCCAATTGAACCATCATACCTGTCACAGATGAGGGAAATGCATGCTGAAGCATTATTTGCAATATCTGATTGCTTAAAACTGCATAGTATGCTTTCATTATAGTCCTAAACCAATTCTATCTGTCAACATCTATGCTCACAGTGCCACCAAGATGAAAGCCGTTGTTTGCATGACAATAGCCCCTTCACCAGCAGAATTTGATGCGCTCATGCATCTTGCGCAGAACCAATTCTCATGGATTGACGTGACAAGGTCTGCCATCAAAATCACATACACCACACATTAACCAATATATGTACAGCAAGCCACATCAAAGTGAATGTCCAAGTCTAGCTTGTGCATTTGATGCTTACAAGAAAATGCAAAATTTGGATTAAAAAAATAACTGCAATATTTTATCTCTTTTCTTCCTCCTTCAATGTGAGATATTTTGGGGTGGTGGATGGGGTGTGCACAACCTCATGCACACTTCGATTCACATAAGGCACACACTCAAGCAACTTGACTAGAGAATTGACAAAAAAATGAGCAAGAACAATGACTTCTAAAATACTGTAACTTTTAAAATCATATTATAATGAATGAGCTTCGCTATTTGAGCTTCAAAGGAACTCATGGCCCAACCCTTTAAAAGCCCAAAAAGTAATTACACTCCCTTAAAACAAAGAACCAAGGTACAACGCTTGAAGTTTAGAAATGAGAAGGTGAGAAAGAGATGACAGAAAGAGATGTATGTACATTGGTTTGGCCCAATAAAGAAAGTCTCTGTCTGGAGCTTTCCACATTTGAGAAAATCAAGAAATTGCCTCAATTGAATGGGATCTGCCTTTATTCCTTCTTGTTTGGCACTACAATCATCAAATCAATTTTCAATACCTCAGATATTATATGGAGGGACTCATCAAAGAAACAGGCTCACAGAGGGCATGATTCAACTGATTTGTAAAGAATTAAAGAAGATGGCAACACATGCACCTATCAACATAACATGGATATCTAAGCAAGAGCCTAGCTTCTGCTATAGTCAATACCCCAGGCATAACTTTTGAACTTTGTCCTTATTCCCAGATACAGGATGCATAATAATATATAAACAAGATCATAGGCACCCAAATCTGTGTTATTTATACAGAACATTTAAAAGCACATGTTTTGCAGGAAAGACCCTCCACAACACCTGAGCCAATACAGCTATATCTGCATAGGTTTATTACATGTCAGCATAAGACGACTCATTTCCTTCTCTTCCACAAGCAGTGAGTACTGTGATGTGCTAGTTCATCATAAATTTTCCTTAGAAGGACTATTCACCTAAACAATTTATGGACTGGCGAACAAAGAAAGATTTTACATCATATCACATCAAATCCTGGTCCATGATGGACAAGCATATCTCATTTCAACAAGCAACCTATATTCAGAGAGCAGCAAGAGTGGATGCCATTGTGCCATTAATACAGCAGTCCACAAGCTTACCCTCCAAATTGGTACTGGCAACACAAATTAAGCAATAAGCAAGAATAAACATTAGTCCACACACTCAAAAGCCACAGAGATGATACGAGAAGAAAGGGGCTCAAGCAAAGCAGCACCTACGCTATTGATTCATTTGACAAGGAGCATAAGGAATTCACAAATAAGGTCACTTCTCATGTGCAAATTAATTATGAGGGAAACCTCTCTATCATTACGCCGTGCTTAGAAAGTGTGGTAAAAATTAGAGCTCTTCCATTTTGTCACCAATGCTCAGTCCCCTTGTCAGTGCTGGAATCCATGTTCAAAGGATCCCTGAACAGCATTCTGCCAAAAAAAAAAAAATGTCCTGTCCTTTCTCATCTCTTTTTTTTAGATGACTTTTTTTTATTTAAATGCAATAGAGACAAATGCAGAAAGAATGAAGAAAATGCTATGTGACTACTGCATAGGTTCAGGCCAGAGTACAAGTGTCCAAAACTTTTTATGTTTTTTGGTTCAAATGTCAAGGATGAGACTTAAGGTGTGTTGGGTGTAGGACATACAAATAGTCCAAGAAAACATCTAGGTCTCCCCACTGGGCAGGTCTAAGGTGGAAGCTTTACAGTTTTGTTGAGATCTATAGAAGTTGCAAGGGTGAGTGGATTAATGCTTTCGCAGGCAGCAAGAGAAGTATTAGTGAAGGCGTGGCCTATGCAATCCCCACATACTCTATGGGATGGTTTAAGTTTCCAAAAATAATTTTGTAATGAGGTTGACAGGACAATAGCTAATTTATGGTTGGGTCAACAGAAGAATGGAAATAACTCCATAGGAGGAATTGGGATCTTATGTCTGAGTCCCAAACTAAAGAAGGGAAGGGATATAGAGATTTCATAAATTTAGCCCTACTTGCAGGAATAGCATTTAAAATACAGCTTAATTCTACTACTTTCTGGTATAAAATTTTAGATGTATCTACTTTTCCCATCCTGAATTTTTAAATGGTCAGATAGAAGGACAGATTCTTGGGTCAGTCTAGTATTGTACAATGGATAGAAGTGACTAAACAGGACTCCATGTGGCAAGTAGGTGATGGAGAAGTTATTGAAGTGTGCAGAGATGCATCAGTTCCTAGAAGTCAATCACGATGGAGTTTACCAGAGAAGGTCAAGTTGATCCAGATTGAAGGATAAAGCCTTAATTTGTCTCTAAGTCACTCTCGGGATCAGAAAGAGTGAGGAATAATACTTTTGAGGAAAAGCAGAAGCTTACAGAAATCCCTCTGTGTGCTAGAATGTTTGAAGACAGATTCAATTGCCCACTAGAGGGGCACTAAAAGTAAAAGAACTATATTATGTATACAGGGAGGAATGGTTAGAGCTAAAAACAAAGGCCCATCTTCCTCCTTGTTTAATTGATAATAGAGTATGGAAAATGATTTGGAGCCTTCGATGCCCACCAGAAGTGTAACACTCTTCATTTGGAGATTGTGCCAAAATGATCTTACTGCTAGAAAAGACTTAGTTATCAGGAGAATTAAAGAAAACGTGGCATGCTCATTTTGTAGGGAGGAGGAAACTGTGGAGCACATGTTTTTGCTTTGACAATGGAGTCAATGTGTTTGGTTATGTCTGTTGGGTTGGGTCTCAAAATTCAGAATGTGGTATGCAAATCTTTGATTGATGGTTTAAACTTGCTCAATCAACATGGACACAAAGGGGAACCAAAGATGCGTTCTTTTTCTAAAGTAGGATTTGGGGTGGGTAAATATGGATTAATAGATGCGAGACAACCTCTCAAGGAAGAGTTCACAATCCTCTGAAGACTTTGCTTAAGTTAAGCTCTGCAATGATAGAATTCTTCCAGGTCAAAGCCTTGACAGAGACCAAGCAAACCAGAGAACTTCAAAGATAAAGGAGAGGCACAGGTGTGGAGGAAGCTTGATTATGGAGTAGAGTAGTGAAAATGAATTGTGATGGTGGTGTAATCGTAAAATATGGTAAAGGGAAAATAGGTGCAGTTGCTGATGATGAAAGAGTAGTTTTGCTAGGCAGAATAGGTGTTGCAGTTAAGGCAAATGATGTCAAACTTGTGAAATCTCTTGCAATCTGAAGTGGTCTTCAAAAAGCTGCTAAAGAAGGTTGTAGAGAGCTCAATATCGAAACAGATGTCAAGCAAGTTTTTCAACTGTTGACATTTCAAAATACTCCATGCTAATGGAAATACCGAATTCATAGTGTAGGACGCCACAGACAAGCTTTGAAGACACTCCATGGAATTGTGTTCGTAGATCAGCTAACCAGCCCGTCGATCGGGTAGCAACTCATGCAAGATACAAAACCCTTTAGGAAGATTGGTCATCCTTATAAAGAGAAACCTCTGGGAACTTTGTTTTGGCCCAAAAGGAAAACACAAACATAAAAGAACCACATTCCTCCTTATAATCTCTCTAGCCACACCAGTAACAGTAGCAGCCAAAGAACAACACCTCCAACTCTCAATTATTGTCGAAACACTACTGAGCCCCATATAAGTTTCACGCAAGGGAACGAGAACTCCACCCCAAATCAGACAACAACGTCACCAAACTAAGCCACACAACTCAAGTCCTCCAATTAGATCAGCAAATCCCAGAACGGGAAAACCACACTGAACCCATTCAACCAGAACAAAAAAATTTCACACGCAGGACGAAAGGAAATGGGTACGAGCCGTACATGGTAGACAGCAATCGAGAGGGCCCAGTTGGGTCATGATTGAGCAGCAAAGCCGCCTTCAACGGCTGCCCTGCGCATTGCCAACAAAAAGGCAACGAAAATTTAAACCGTTTCGAGCATTCCCAGCCCAATTTGACCAAACTGAAAATGATAGAAGAACCGCATCGAGCTTAAGCGCTTGCTCACCAGGACCGGACCCGACATAAGAGGAAGCCCACTTGTCCCACGTCTTGTGCACGAAGCTCGCGTCCACCGTCATCGTCACCACCTTCTACGGAGCTCGCTCGCTCTGCGCACCCTCCACCATCGCAGCTCAGCCTCCGCCTCCGCCTCCGCCTCTTCCGCCACCGCGAAGAAGACGTTAATGGAAACTCCACGAGGATGGTTGAAGAAGCCCTACTCACTTTACCATGCTTCCCACCTTCGCAGCGGGGGTAATTAAACCCAGATTTGAGTACCAAAAAAATTACCACCTTGGTAAATTTACTCTGCTTTACTTTTCGTAAAATTATAATGTTAAATTAGTAAATTAGATAATAAGTGACATTTATACTAGTTTGGAATTTTATCATTCATTTTACACATATATACCAATTTTATGGTTCTTCGTGGTGTTTTAATTTTTTGTGTTTATCATAAATATACTAGTTTAAGTTTTTTGTGATTAAAAATTAAGAAATTCCAAATAAACACCTCAAGTAGCCATGTCAATCTCAAATAAAAATTTGAAGTGGTAATGATAATTACAAATAAAGACCTAACTTCATTGGTCGGCTAAATATTTTGGTTTGTCAATGGCATTTTGATGTAATGTAATTTTAATTTTAAATGTTATTTAGATTATATAAAAATATTTAAATAAATAAAATAATGTAAATTAAGCATGCCCTCGCTGTTGTCACCACTCCACTGTCGTCGAGAAGGAGTGGCAAGTGTTGGCCTCTGTCCAAATCTAGGCCAAGTTTTGTGGTTGATAAAGGTTGCTGGCCCTTTGGGCCAACTCCCACCATCACTGCCCTTATCAATGATGGTAAGGCGGCAACAACGGGGTCTACATAGCCCTCGCTGTCTTCCTTCCTTGTCCCTTTTTTTTTTTTTTTTAAATTTATTTTTATCTAATACAGAAAAAGAAAAAAAGGAACAAATTTTGAAAAAATAAAGGATGAAGCCCTTATCAGCCAGTGAGTTAGGCCAATTTTTGATATTGATGTGATAACTTTAGGCTTTAATTTGAAATAATGTTAACTTAATATTTTTATTTAAGAAAATAATGGTATTTCAACTCTTATATGGAATTTTTTTATGTTAATTTGAGATAAATTTATCATAAGTATACTAATTTAAAAATTTTCATAGTACCAACTCTTTTAAAATAAAGATAATTTTTTTTTTTCACGATTTTACATACTAAGAGGTAAAAATAGAGGTTTCCAATTATTATTTCCTAATTTATTGTATAATATTATTTAATGAGTATAAAATAATGTGAAATGAGGTAAAATATTAATAGATAATCAAAGAAATGGAGAAGATGCATTTATTGGGGCATTGGAAGTCAAATGTATTGCCAAAAAAAAACAAATAAATAAATAAATAAGAGCACAAATCTAAAATATCATCAAAGGCATCAAGAGGAGAAGTTCCGTTTCCAGAATACATCATAGAAGATGATAAAGGTATATACTCTTTGAGAAATTATTTTCCATAAAAATATTTTCTACTCTTCAGATTAGTTTCCTAACTTTGCATGCATATTTCCTTTGAACATAAATTAAGTTTTCCATTAATTGATTATTTTCAATAAACCAAGCACACGAAAGTCTAGAAAACCAATTTGTAAAAATTCTTTTACTCAAAGAAACATACCCTTAAAAAATCTAGATGAAACACCCCATAATCGGAACAAGGCTAAGCAGCTAGGTATTCTCGGTGTATCGTATTTCGGGGCATCTATGCTACAATAACAACTTACCTTCCTTTTTGAACATATATTTAATTTGTATTGTTTTCCCATCCTTTGAAAGACGGACATGAGCAAGCAAACCAAGGGCTCAATCAATGAGGTGAAATTGCAGTGTAGATTTCCAGATTTGGAACGTAAAGGAATATCCAGAAAAACATATGATTCCCATCTTCATCCATGGAAATTACAGAGGTAACTGAGAGTGTAGACCAGCATGCTCCACATTAGCAACCAATCTTTGGTGTTCAATCGATCATGTAGAGTAAGCTAAGGAAGAATGGAAGATCTATCATTTTATGAGGAATAGAGTAGGACAATGAAATTGCACTTATATATAGCATTAGCTATAAACACGTGTATATAATAATAATAATAATAATAATAATAATAATAATAATAATAATAATAATAATAATAATAATAATAAGGGTTAGTTTGTTTTATTGAAAACTTCGTAATTAAGAAAATACTTTTTATGGAAAATATTTTCAAACAAAATGGATAGTTTTCATTTGTTTTATTGTTTAGAGAAATTGGTATCCTTCTTACCAAAAGGGAAAGTCGTTTTGCTTAAGTCTAAACTTGTTGTTTTCAGTTATTGAAAAATGTTTTTTGTATATTGATTAGTTTTCTATTATTTCAAACACCTAAAAGTCAGAAAATAATTTTCTGAGAACATATTTCCTTCAAACAAATAGATCTTAAAATTAATAACGACTTTATTAAAAGAAAGAAGATTTGAGAACCCTCTCTAAGATATAATCATTTCCCAAATCGCCATGTATGGTAACCAACATCCAACAAACTCTAATCACTTTTACTTATTATGAAAGTCAAACTTGGGTATATTGCATTAGCGAGAGCACGTATAATTCGATAGTACAGCATAATACAAGATCCCTAACAAGGAAAAAGAGGAAGATGTATCATTATAGTACTACAATACACTTTTATTTCAGAATAAGTAAATCGAGCTTTTATACAATTTTCACATTAGATACTTGAAAATGGGAACATTGGCTATTAACTCATTCATTCTTTTTCTCTTCCTCTATGATTCTCCCTTTCAATTGGAACATGGGTTGGGTTAATATACCATAAAGAATTTCACTCGACCCATAATGCGTATGATTTCTGCGTACCTTGCGAATTTGAATGCTGCTCCTTCAGAGTTCCATTGTGGTGGAGTTCTGGACGCCTAACAACTTATATTATCATATATTATCATAGGTGACTCTAGAGCTTGGTGGGCCAAGCTTGTCGGCCCATTAGAGCCCAAGAGGAGAGAATTCGACCAGCCCAAAAGGGAGTGGCCGGATGGGCCTAAGCCCAAGCCCAATCAAATTCAAATTTAAAACCCAATATGACAAGTGGCAAGGAGAAGGCCATGCATTGGCCATGGTAGAGGCAAGGTAATCATGAGCTTTAGGGGATATAAAAGGGATGAGGAGAGAGAGATGGCCGGTTCTTTGCTTCAATTCGTCCAAAGAGAGGGTGAGAAAGAGAGGGTGTTCGAGAGAAAGGGAGGAGAGACCGAGAGGAGAGGAGGCGGAGCCGAGAGGGAGGTGCCGCCGTGTGCTCGCCGTTCGACCGCCTTGTCCGACCACCGTACGGTCGTTCATCGCCGTTTGTTCACCTTTAAGGCAAGTGGAGTCCATAACTTCTCTTGCATGTTTGTTGTGGTGTTTGCATGTTAGATTTTAGGTGTGATTTGTGCGAAAAACCGAGGTAAGAGTTGGTTATTTGTAAACCGTGTGACTGTTCTCGTTCGGTCTGTTGAAGTCAGTAGCTTGTTCGAGTTTGCATGTGTGTTTGGGGTTCGATTTTGGATTCGGTGTCTTCATGAAAGTTGAATCTAACGTCTTGTACTATGACATACTAAAAATTCGTAGAAAACTATGGAGATTTGAGGGGTCAAAAGTTCTATTGTACGGAGACTTTAGATCTGCGAAATTTTCACTGACCTCTTGTTGATTTCTTGGTTGCATGTTGATTTCTGTTGGAGATCTCACTTTGTTGTCTTATTGAAAGTTGTAGGAAACACATTAAGCTACAACATACTCAAATTTGAAGAGAAATGAATGAGTGTAGCCTAGTAAATCGGCTAGATCTCGGAGATGATTGATTCTGGTGAGGTGTACCGAGACACCCGAGACTTCATGGACTAAAATGGTGACCATAATCTGGTTATTTGGCCTAGATCTCTTCATGAAACTTGTAAAGGACACCTTGGTACATAACATACTCAAATTTCAGAAGAAACGAAAGAGAATAGATGGGTGAAATCTAAAAATTTCGGAGATGTGTGTTCTGGACGACGCGGTCGTGGTTCCAGGAGCTTCGTAGGGTTGTAGAAATTAATCTAAAAATAATTTGGCTTATAGTTCTTAATTAAAAGGTACGAAAATGTGTTGGCTATCACCCTGTAAAATTTCGTAATTTTTGAAGGCCATATGAGTATTTTAATCGAAATTATTTGGAAACTGTGCAAGTCTGGCCATTATCCGAATATAAGGTGCTATTTCGTGAAAATGGTGGAATTATGAGAAATTCAATTTGGCCATGAATTTTGTATGAAATTGTGATCCTAATGATTTGTTTAGTGATTGTTTGAATATTATGATTTTGGGAAAATCATAGATATTAAATTTAATATTTATTTATGGAAATAAATAAATAAAATAATAATAAAATAATAATAAAATAGATTTTTATTTGGCCATGGATTCAACTTCATTTATGTGGCACTTGTGTGATGAGGTCTTTGTACATATATTAAGTTGAAATGCATATGTGATTAAGCTTTGGCATGTGTATGACATGTGAATTGAAATGCAAGTGTGATTTGTTTGATGCCATGCCAATTGCCATGGTAAATTGAGATAAAAGGATAAATGTGGATGAGAATGAGGTTGTGGTGGAGGATGTTGTCTGGTGGCCTGGTGGCGTAATTCCAGAAATTCCACAGGAGTTTTAGGATGCCGGAATGTGGGGGCCGGAAGCCTGTCGGAGGTTTCTGCCCGAAGGGAATGCCTCGCGATGCCAGGATTTGGGTGCGGGATGCCTGGCTAGAAGGGTAAAGGCCGGAAGCCCTGTCGGAGGTTTTTGCCCGAAGGGAATGCCTCGTGATGCTAGTTGAGATGCGAGATGCCCGGAATGTGGGGGCCGGAAGCCGGTGGCCATGGGATGGCTGAGTTTGCGGGAACCCTGTCGGAGGTTTACGCCGAAGGGTTGATGATGAGAATGATTATTTGAGAAATGGGTGATGTGGTGATCAAAATTGAAAGATAAAGATGATAATTAACTCATGACATGATGATGATGGCATGTGATGTGATATGATGATCACCTATGATAATATATGCATGATGATGCATGATGATGATGGCATGTGATGTGATATGATGATCACCTATGATAATATATGCATGATGATGCATGATGATGATGGCATGTGATGTGATCTGATGCATGATACGCATGATTACAAGGTAAGTGATGCTTGCAACGTGTGATGATATGCATGATGCAATGGGATGTTATTGGATTTCCTATCTATTTGAGTAGTTGTACTCACCCCTTTTGGGGATAACATTTGAGATTAGAAAGATGCCGCTTCCTACCATCACGCGAGGCACCTTTTATGGTATCCGTCGGATGTAGAAGTAGCGTACGGAGATCGGCGCGTCACTATCCCGTGACATATGTGCGAGTGCGTGTGCTGGTCATGTACGATGTGGGCCTGGCTAAGGGCCCAGTCATCCAGGAGTTTTTGTCTGTTCATGTCCGCCGAGACGGAGTGATTAGGGGGATGTTGCCGCCACCACCACCCAATGCACCTGGATGGGTGTGATGGTAGCGTGAAAGGGTAGAGAGCTGGTGTCTCTTTTTGGGAATAGCCGCCACTGTTGGATGGGGGGATGTCATGTGATTTTCTTTAGGGGTCGTAATATCTTTTTGGGATGAGGCCGAGTGTAGTTGAAAATCTTGGTCTCCTTTTGTTGTATTGACCCGTGAAAAACCCATCACGATGATATGTAAATAAAAGTGGCATGGCTTATCTTTTAAATTCTGATGATTAGTGGTGTGTATTGGTATCATGGTTAGTAAGGGGAGAGATGGAGATGTTCAATTTGCTTCCGCTATGAGTCGCGCTGGGACCGATTCGTTTTAAAAAAAAAAAAAAAGTAGACCAAAAGGGCGGCTGTGACACCCCGAACCCTTCGCAGTCGTCACCGGCGCCGGTGTTACACTTTTTTTTTTTTTTTTTTTTTTTTAAAACGAATCGGTCCCAGCGCGACTCATAGCGGAAGCAAATTGAACATCTCCATCCGTCCCCTTACTAACCATGATACCAATACACACCACTAATCATCAAAATTTGAAAGATAAGCCATGCCACTTTTATTTACATATCATCGTGATGGGTTTTTCACGGGTCGATACAACAAAAGGAGACCAAGATTTTCAACTACACTCGGCCTCATCCCAAAAAGATATTACGACCCCTAAAGAAAATCACATGACATCCCCCCATCCAACAAGGGGCGGCTATTCCCAAAAAGAGACACCAGCTCTCTACCCTTTCACGCTACCATCACACCCATCCAGGTGCATCGGGCGATGGTGGCGGCAACATCCCCCTAATCACTCCGTCTCGGCGGACATAAACAGACAAAAACTCCTGGATGACTGGGCCCTCAGCCAGGCCCACATCGTACATGACCAGCACACGCACTCGCACATATGTCGTCCGTGGATAGTGACGCAGTCGATCTCCGTATCTACTTCTACATTTGACGGGATACCATAGAAGGTGCCTCGCGTGACGGTAGGAAGTGGCATCTTTCTAATCTGAAATGTTATCCCCAAAAGGGGTGAGTACAACTACTCAGCAGATAGGGAAATCCAATAACATCCCATTGCATCATGCATATCATCACACGTTGCAAGCATCACTTACCTTGTAATCATGCGTATCATGCATCATCACATCATATATACCATCATCATCATGGCATATCATATATCATTATCATCATCATGCATTTCATCATGCATATCATACCATGGATGATCATCATGTCACATCACACATCACCCTCATCCATCATCATGCATATACTATCATAGGTGATCATCATATCACATCACATGCCATCATCATCATGCATCATCATGCATATATTATCATAGGTGATCATCATATCACATCACATGCCATCATCATCATGCATCATCATGCATATATTATCATAGGTGATCATCATATCACATCACATGCCATCATCATCATGTCATGAGTTAATTATCATCTTTATCTTTCAATTTTGATCACCACATCACCCATTTCTCAAATAATCATTCTCATCATCAACCCTTCGGGCAGAAATCTCCGACAGGGTTCCCGGCAAACTCAGCCATCCCATGGCCACCGGGCTTCCGGCCCCCCACATTCCGGGCATCTCGCATCTCAACTAGCATCACGAGGCATTCCCTTCGGGCAAAAACCTCCGACAGGGCTTCCGGCCTTTACCCTTCTAGCCAGGCATCCCGCACCCAAATCCCGGCATCGCGAGGCATTCCCTTCGGGCGAAACCTTCGACGGGCTTCCGGCTCCCCACATTCCGGGCATCCTAAAACTCCCAGGAATTTCTGGAATTACGCCACCAGGCCACTAGACAACATCCTCCACCACAACCTCATTCTCATCCACATTTATCCTTTTATCTCAATTTACCATGGCAATTGGCATGGCATCAAACAAATCACACTTGCATTTCAATTCACATGTCATACACATGCCAAAGCTTAATCACATATGCATTTCAACTTAATATATGTACAAAGACCTCATCACACAAGTGCCACATAAATGAAGTTGAATCCATGGCCAAATAAAAATCTATTTTATTATTATTTTATTATTATTTTATTTATTTATTTCCATAAATAAATATTAAATTTAATATCTATGATTTTCCCAAAATCATAATATTCAAACAATCACTAAAAAAATCATTAGGATCACAATTTCATACAAAATTCATGGCCAAATTGAATTTCTCATAATTCCACCATTTTCACGAAATAGCACCTTATATTCGGATAATGGCCAGACTTGCACAGTTTCCAAATAATTTCGATTAAAATACTCATATGGCCTTCAAAAATTACGAAATTTTACAGGGTGATAGCCAACACATTTTCGTACCTTTTTAATTAAGAACTATAAGCCAAATTATTTTTAGATTAATTTCTACAACCCTACGAAGCTCCTGGAACCACGACCGCGTCGTCCAGAACACACATCTCCGAAATTTTTAGATTTCACCCATCTATTCTCTTTCGTTTCTTCTGAAATTTGAGTATGTTATGTACCAAGGTGTCCTTTACAAGTTTCATGAAGAGATCTAGGCCAAATAACCAGATTATGGTCACCATTTTAGTCCATGAAGTCTCGGGTGTCTCGGTACACCTCACCAGAATCAATCATCTCCGAGATCTAGCCGATTTACTAGGCTACACTCATTCATTTCTCTTCAAATTTGAGTATGTTGTAGCTTAATGTGTTTCCTACAACTTTCAAGAAGACAACAAAGTGAGATCTCCAACAGAAATCAACATGAAACCAAGAAATCAACAAGAGGTCAGTGAAAATTTCGCAGATCTAAAGTCTCCGTACAATAGAACTTTTGACCCCTCAAATCTCCATAGTTTTCTACGAATTTTTAGTATGTCATAGTACAAGACGTTAGCTTCAACTTTTGTGAAGACACCGAAGCCAAAATCGAACTTCAAACACACATGCAAACTCGAACAATCTACTGACTTCAACAGACCGAACGAGAACAGTCACACGGTTTACAAATAACCAACTCTTACCTCGGTTTTTCGCACAAATCACACCTAAAATCTAACATGCAAACACCACAACAAACATGCAAGAGAAGTTATGGACTCCACTTGCCTTAAAGGTGAACAAACGGCGATGAACGACGGCGTACGGTGGTCGGACAAGGCGGTCGAACGGCGAGCACACGGCGGCACCTCCCTCTCGGCTCCGCCTCCTCTCCTCTCGGTCTCTCCTCCCTTTCTCTCGAACACCTCTCTCTCTCTCACCCTTTCTCGGCCAAATGATCAAGAAGAACCGGCCACTCTCTCTCCTCATCCCTTTTATATCCCCTTAATCCCATAATTAGCAATCATGAGATTGCCTATAATCCCACCAATGCATGCTTTTGTCCCTTGCCACTTGTCATTTTTATTTTTGAATTTGAATGGGCTTGGGCTTAGGCCCATCCGGCCACTCCCTTGGGCTGGTTGAGCTCCCTTCTTGGGCCCTAATGGGCCGACTAGCTTGGCCCACCAAGCTTTAGGCTAATGGGCCCAAGGCCCATTTCGAAAATAACCCTCTTTTCTTTTTTTTTTTTTTTGAATTCCTTTTTATAAATATTTCTAAATTCAAATTTCATCTCGGCCGAAGTCTTGGGATATTTTTAATTATTGAAATTTAAATCATATGGCCAAGCATTAATCTATTAAATTTGAATTTCCACAATCACAAGCATAATTCATTTAAATTAAAAGACTAATTGGCTAAGGCATAAGCCAAAAGAAATTCTGTCACCTAATTAGGAATTTCAACTCACCTTATGGCTTGTCATTAAATTTGGGATGCCACAACTCTCCCCTCCCGATACCAAAAAGGGCGGCTGTGACACCCGAACCCTTTGCAGGTCGTCACCAGCGCCGGTGTTACACTTTTTTTTTTAAAACGAATCGGTCCCATCACGATGATATGTAAATAAAAGTGGCATGGCTTATCTTTTAAATTCTGATGATTAGTGGTGTGTATTGGTATCATGGTTAGTAAGGGGAAAAGAAGTATTTTAGATTCTAGTATTATAACTCTCGCGTGAATGAAGTTTTTAGCTTGCTTTTAAGTCGTTTACACAAAGAAACTAGACTGAAATATCCTCCACTTGAAAGTGAAAATAGTTAAGATGAAAGAAGCTTTGTAGAACCACCGCCTTGGTGGCCGTGATGGTTTGGGCTCTCTCCCCCTCACGAAGGGGAGGAGTTCGAATCCCCTCACGGTCGCTTGGGGTTTCAAGTGTGACATCGGGATGGTAGGTCCTCCGCTAGCGTCACTCCAAGATTTATCCGCCGGCTGCCGACCGTACGAGTTTCCTGGTTATCAAAAGAAGCTTTGTAGATTCTAGTATTATAACTCGAGTGTGAATGAAGTCTTTAGCTTGCTTTTCAATCCGTTGGAAGAAACTATGAGTGTATCCTTTTGTTCCCATATTTTCCTTCTGCCTTATTCTCTTAATTAAGGCAAAACAAAAATAGCAAATTGGAGCCTTCATTCTACATGCGCGTGTGAGAGAGAGATGTTTATCGAGGATGAAGGCCTATTCTAGTGAATTACCGATCTGAACTTTTGCATGAATTGTGGGTGCACATGAGAAATGTATCAAAACTCATTCTCCAATATGGTTGGTATTAGAGATATTTAGGATTTTTCCATTCATTTTCTATATCTCTCGTTAAAAATGCATTTACCTAAGAGATTCTTTACATCTTACTTTAATTGTGCGTATATCCTTAATTGATATGTTACATAGATAATCATTCCATTAGGTTGATGTACTTTTTGTTTAATCATATTGAAATATACAAAAAATTCACATTTTCTCTCTTTTGACATATACTTTATCTTGGTGTAAGAGCTAAACTATCTTGAGGTGCATCTAGTACACATTGTAGTTAGTGAACATCTAAGTGTACACCCGGAGTACACCTCTTATCTTTTGTGCTTTTCTTTTTCAATAACTACTAATAACTCCATCTCAACATTGATCCTCAACATTATTCGTCTTGTTCAATAGTCACTTCAATCCGTTCGGTCATCACATTATTTACAGTCGCCACAATGGTCTCCTACAACAACGGCCTTATGGCAATAGCAGCCTTTAGTGACAATGACTGCCTCCTACTGCGTAGTCCGCATAGCAGCCATGACAACACACAACAAGCACGTAAGTAGCCACATCAACGTCAGGCGCTTCTTCAGCACACTGAATTGCTTTGACAATCCACTAGGCTTTTTTCAAATATTTTATTCAACCTCAAGTTGACTTATTTTCAAATTAACTTGTTTTACATCAACTTGAGTTTGAGAAAAGATGTTAAAGATATTTAACATGTTTCCCTTATTTTTTCATAACTCTCACGAAGGTGCATATTTTTAAGAGATTCTTCATATTTTATTTTGATTGTGCATATTACATAGATAGTTATATAATAAAGTCCATAAATAATCTCACATACTCTTTATCAAAAACATCAAAATATTAAAATTTTCACATTTCTTTCTTCCATGTATTTCTTATCTGTTGGAGTGACATGAAATGCATGATTCCAGGCTTCATTGCCACCTCCAGGTCTTACATCGAAAAGAAAAGACAGACGTAAATAGGAAGGAAACAACTTGTTCATAGAAGGAGGGAGGAGAGTTAATTAGTGTGATTACGAGGAGAAGGCTATAAGTACAATTACTTATTTTACCTCTAATTAGTTTTAATACATAGAGATAGAATCAATGGTAGGTTTTGCTGGGATTGGTTTACTCTACAAACTCCTTGTACACCCTTGGTTTAGTACTAACCTTTTCAAGAAAATTATATGTCTATTAAGATTTTAAGCAAACAAAGAATAACGCTATATTTTTATCTCATATGTCTATTAAGATTTTGAAATTATTATAGGAAAAAAAATCCATTCTTTGATCTTTATACTCTCACTGATTTGTGATCAAGTCCTTCCAGCACCAAATCTAATTGACGTGGCCAGCAAACGTTGTCTAATATGTTGCGGAAAAAAAAATTCAGTGCGGATGTTCACATGGTTGTGCACATTTGACTAGATTTTATCCACATCATACTCCTATGTTTACATTGACTAAAATTTTCCCCACACGTCCATGTTGGCATCAGCATTTTTTATCTGCGTCGTAGTTTAGCATCAATGTCAGTTGAATTCTGCTTGAACTCAGTATCTGAGGAACTTGGTTTATAATGTGACAATAGAAGAATGTAATTAAACAAATTAAAAGTACATTAAGTTAAAAAAAAGAAGAAGTAAGGATGAAAAGTAGATCTTTTCCGATGTACATGCACCACCAGTTTACTCCACTCAGAGGTCTCTTTCATTAACATAGTCGAAATAAGAAATTGAAATAGAAAACTACGCATGAATAGGATCTGATGTTTATTCAAGTTTCTATGTCGATACATAATGTATTTGAAAGAAGGTATTTTAGCAGCTGAATTGAAGTATCTATTGGAAATCTTCATTACTGCAATATTTTCTGTACAATTTCGACTAGTTTCCAAGCATCCGATTCGATCACTCTATTGAGGAAGTCCAGGGATAATGCAATAGATTCCCTAAAACCTTGAAGCAGTCACTCACTTTTGACTGTTATTCCAATTTGAGTATGCTTGATTAGTAGTTTACGTAAAAGTTATTTTAGAATCTCTTTGTCGATCACCTTGTTTGTTAGTTAAACTCAAGGACCTCATTAACCATAGTAATCAAAATTGTATGATTGTTGATTCATATTGCAATTCGAGGCCTTTATGATATGTAACTATTAGGTGAATCGGCAATTTTCTTAATCGCAAGTGAATTTATTGATTCTCTAAGAAATTTAAGACTCAATTTGTATCTATCATTTCATCAATTCGACTTTTTATACTTTGACCTATGGAATGATGTACTTAAATTTGTATATTGTATTCCGATTAGTTACAAATTAATCAAAAGTAAAATTTACTCTTTATAATGGAATGGTAAATGAAAAGCCATACAAAAAATTATGATTAATATTTGAAGTAATATTAATCCTATGATTCGATTCGATTTTCAATTCACAATTTACAGTTCATAAATTTAATATTTGGGTTTAAGATACATTATTTCGATTTAACAATTATGCTGTTAACCAAACTCTCAGTGGGCTCTACATCTCAGCAACTCAAGCAAGCATGCACGAGACTCATCGCACTGTCTCCATTGTAAGCGAGAGCATATATAAGTTAAAATGAAACAAGATGTGTGATAAGGAAGAAGATGTCTATAGTTCTTGTATTTTGCAATACAATCCGTGGAGAATAAAATCAACGAAAGCAATCGTGGTGACATACATAAATATCAGTCTTTATACAATCTTTGTATTAGATACATGAAAAGTGAATCTATCAGCCATTAACTTGTCCCATGTTCTCTTCCTCTATGATTCTCCTTTTTCTTTTCCATAAGCAAAGGGAAACCTACGTTGCCCTTGCTTATGCTAGTTGCAGTCAGTAAAACACCTCACGGAATGGTAGGGAGCCCTAAACTTGCCACAAAGTAAACCTGTCATACAGGTGACCAAGTCGGGGTTTGAGTGAATCAAAAATGGATCCGACCCAAATTAATCCACTTAACCCATATTGATCTATTTTTTGATATGATGCAATTTTAATGACTCCTACCCGACCCAAAATCAACCCAACCGGCTCCAATTGAAACCAAATATCCAGCGAAACTAAATGAGGATTTGATACACATTTTTCTCCTTGTCTAAACCGAGGTGCAAGAGAAACACTGGTGAGCAAATCACGCCATTTCTGGGAAATGAATTGAGGAACTGGAGTGGTTGTGGGTGAATCTGAGTTTCAAGGTCAAGGTGGGAGAAAGAAACTGGCCCGCTGATGAGGTCGATGTGGAATCCTAGGATTTCACATGGACGACCACAGCCTTCCATTTAACAGGAACACTTTTTTGGTAAATCGCTAATCCGACGTTTATTCGCAACTCTGTTGCTGGTCGAGACTAGTGTGATGCATGATTCTTCGTTTGCTTGGCATCGCAAGGCTTCTGTCGAGGGAGCAGCAGCTTCTCCACACAGGCATAGACCAAGAAGAGAGATTTTTTCCCCTTGAGTGGCTAGGGCATGGCTGACCAATAGATGAAAGGCTCAATAAATAGGACAATAATTGGTCATGCTCATTATTGCTGTGGATAGACTTGTACAATCCCAAGCAAAATATACATTACCATATTCAGAGATATTATCAATGGCAGGTCTTTTAATGGCAGGTCTTTTTTCTAGGATTGCTTTCCTCTATAAGCGAGACCAAATGCATCCCTTAGCGATTATTCAACTATTTGAGAAAATTGAAATCTGGACCTTTAGATTGTTAATAATTTTGATTGAATGCATGGTGGACGGCAATATTGCAATATTAAACGCAGCTCTTACGTGTATTTGATAAAGCTCAAGATAAGGTACACAACTGAATTAAAATAGATGATTATATAACAGAGTTATGACTCCCTTTGTTTTCGTAGTAGAAGTAATTGGACTTTAAATTGATTGGAAAGATTTTCAATAACGTTCAAACTCATTTGTCATCTCCACTTTTCTTTGATTTCGTAAAAGGATAGACACATATGTAACATGTGAGCAAGCAAAGGAAAAGATGTAGAGAAATAATTGTGTCACTACAGGAAATTTACCCACTAGTGAAAATTCTCAAGCTAGGCCATTATATCGATATCCTCAGGTAAAAGCTTTTAGCATTGATTTACAACGACTTGGTATGTACTGTGTACTAATTGATTTTAAAAAATAATAATTGCTCTATTTGGAAAGGAAAGTCGAGTAAAATTGTCCATTGCCTAGGAGAGGCCAATCGAGTTGCTGATTGGGCTAAACCCCACCGAAACAAAACTTTTCCTATCAGTTGATTGCATTTACCTCCTCAATTTCTTTGGAATATTTTATGTTCAAAGAGTAAGCTAGCCAACCCTAGTAGAGATTGTGTTTGGTTTTTACGAATGATTGATAGTGTTTTTTCGACCCCAAAAAAAAGTAGAGAAATGGCTATATTTTTATGAGGCATATACCTCAATTATTGTTTCGTTTTCTATTTTGCATTTGAACCCTTCTTTGGTCATATTTCCCTTTTCTAGGATATGATGGAGTTCAACTGGAGCTACTCAACAAAATCCTCCTATGAACTACTTGAGCAAGCAACGTTAGCACCAAAAAATGCCCAAATACCTTGGTTGATAGTTTGATCGATGGAAGCCACTAGGAAATCAATAGAAAAAGCAGAGGATTGCAAATGTCGGAAGTAGACAGTTAGTGACGTGAACTCAGTCATCAAGAAGACCCAATTTTGGTGGACAAAGATGTCAATTATCAACGATGAGACGGCTAAGTGCTAAAGCAAGGGGTCAACGAATGAAATATATGATCTTGATTGACTGGGATGAGTATAGAATGTAACAGTCAAGTAAGGAAGTCAATGATTTGAGAAATTGTAACTATTTGTACATAAGTATTGCTAAATGGTAAGAGCCATGTAGGGCATGCTTGAATTCTCCTTTTTATGTAAATGTTGTTTATGGGTTATCAATACTTCAATTCTATTTTTTGTTGTGGAGTGTTGGAGAAGATGGAAAATAACAACTTCCAGGGCTTTCTTAAGGATAATTTCGACCATTAATTTACCGAACTTGGTGCATGCCTTAGCAACTATTCTCTTAGGACAAAGAAAACCTTCTTCTTTACTCCACGTAAAATAATAGAAGGAATAGGAACAACTAAATTGTGTATATAACCCAGCAAAAAAAGAAATGGTGAGGAGAAGATTTTCAATATGTCTCGAATTATTGTAGTTTGGAGTTTCAATTTATAGACAAATGAAAGAGATAGCCATTACAAAACCATTAAAAATCCATTGTTAATAATTAAATTGATGATAGCCATTACCCAAAAATGGAAGATTTATGGATAAATAAACCATTATATAGGTGTTACAAAATGATGACTTTCATGGCGGTCAATGGTCATGGTTCTTTTACAATAGTTACTTTCAAATATTTCAAAACTGTTAAAAAATCCAAACATTTTCTTACAAAGGACGCTCAATCCAAAACACATGTTGAATGTCTTTATTTTCCACGTGTTTCACATTTTTAGTAAAATTTACATTGATCCCAATGATTGTTCCTGGAACTTTAAATTTCTTGCCATTTGCTTTCTCTATCCAAAAATTAACAATGGACGCTTGGAGCCTTTGTCGATCGAACTAGCTTTTAATTTGAAAGATCAAGCGAAACAAGTAACCTCCTACGCTTATACACATTTAAATAGGAAAATTGTCCAAAAAGTCCTAATCCTATTGCACTTTTGCTAATTTAGTCATAAACTTTTAACTTTGCCAATTAAGTCCTAAACATTTTTACTTCTTACCGATTCAGTCCATTCGGCCAATTTTGGCCGGAAAAGTTGATGTGGACGCCGGCGGTGCCACATAGAACTACGAGTGCGCGTTGATAATTTTTAATAATATTTTAATATTTTAATATTTTTGAATTTTTATTTTTATTATTTTTCATTATTTTTTCATTTTTTTTTCTCTCTCTCTCTCTCTCTCTCTCTCTTTTTTTTTTTTCCTCTTTTTGGCTTTTTCTTGGCCTTTTCTAGTGGTTAGCCACGGCCCTGAGTGACGGGCCACCACCGACCACGGCTAGTTGACTAGCCTTGCTTGCCACGAGGTGAGGCTCGGTCGGATGAGGAGGAGCCCCGACGAGGGGAGCCCTCGCCAGGCGCGGCCCGGCCCGGGTCACACAGGTGAGACCGACTCTCTCTTAGGCCGGGCGGCCTCGCCGGATCTAGCGAGGCTCACCCTCACCGAGGCTCGCCCTCGCCTAGGCGAGCGTCGGCCTTGCCCGACTAGATTTGGTGAGATCGACCCTCGCCCTTGGCCGGGTGGGCGTCTAGCCAAGGGCGAGGGTCGGCCTCGCCGGATTTGGTGCAGGCAAGGCCGACGCTCGCCCGAGTGAGCGCGGCCTCGCCCAACATCGTCGTCGCCCGATCAACACTCGGCGAGGTTGCCCCGGCACGGGGGAGGGTTGGCCTCGCCCGGGCGACCCTGGCCAAGCCGCGCTTGGGCAAGGGCTCCCCTTCGGGGCTCCTCCTCACCGGCCGGCCTCGCCCGTGGTAAGCGAGGCCGCCGGCTGGCCGTGGCTAGTGGGGTGGCCGGCCACTAGAAAAGGCCAAGAAAAAAAGCCAACAAAAAAAAAAAAAAAGGAAAAGGGAAAAAATAGAAAAAATAATAAAAATTCAAAATTCAAAAAAATATTAAAGTATTATTAAAATTTGTCAACATCGTGTCGGTAGTCCTATGTGGCATCGCCGCGTCCACGTCGCATTTTCCGACCAAAATTAGCTGGATGAACTGAATTGGTAAGAAATGAAAATGTTTAGGACTCAATTGGCAAAATTAAAATGTTTAGAACTGAATTAGCAAAAGTGTAATAGGTTTAGGACTTTTTGGATAATTTTCTCCATTTAAATAAGTTAGTGAAACAAAATAAACATAAATATCGAACGGGCATATCAATTTGAGGGCGGGGAGCAGGGTGGGAGACAGAGAGACCTCTGGAATTGAGTGGGATATGATAGAAACTCCTGCATTAATTTTTTTTTACACTTTTTTCATAAAGAACGGATTATACTAGAGAGTGCATTTTAGGTATTTAATCATTTGCAGGTTGGGCAAACTATTACACACTTCCCTAGGACAAGTTTTACGAACAACATAAACCTGATCTTGTTTCAATTCAGTAGCACCGAGCGCATTGACACATCAGCCTCTGTAAACACGGGCTCCATCTTCACTTCTTGGAACTCCTTCATCAACCTCCTGGAATCGTCAAGAACGGGATCACTCAGTAATTGTGCACCCCCTGCAATTCTTGTCGCGTAGTGTTAATCATATTGCGTCGAAATAATTATAGGGATAAGTCCATGGTACTCTTGACGCCCCGAATTCCAAGTCATCGTAATATATACCTTCACTTCATTTGAGTGTTTCCCTCCTTTAAAAGTTGAGCATGCCTAAGCAATCCGAGGCTCAATCAATGAGGTGAAGTTGCAGCAAAGATTTGCACATTTGCAAAAAGAAGGAACGTCCCAGAAAGCAAGGATTCCTATTATCATCAGAGGAATTAGGACAAAGGTTAAAAAGTGAAACACCAAAAGTTTAACTCGTTATTCCTGTGGATATACTTGCATATTTGCCTCTATGGTAGGATTCGTAGGGATTGGTTTACTCTACAAACGTGACCATGTACACCATTGGTTTAGTACTTACCGATTCAAGAGAACTAAAATCTAGACTTTAGATTTTCTTCATCATTTTGATAATGGGATCGCTGACAGCAATTTCATGCCATGTTGAACATGGTTAGTAGATCTATCTGATAGATACTTAAGCACATAAACCTAATGGCTAATATACACGGATAAAAGTTACAGCCGGCTTATAGTAGGGTTGCTTCTCTCATTTTTTGTTGTGTTTTAATGAACTTTACTCACTTTTCTAGGGAGAAAAATGTTGTAGATTGAGAATTGTTTTATCTGACTTGCATCTCTTCCCTTTTAAATTATCATAGTACAATTATATCGTATTGCTCATGAACAAATAATAAACTCAATGAGTTTGACCATGCTTTTAGTCATGCTAAACCAAATTAACATGGCTTATGTCGTCAACATTCAAGGAGCTAATTATGGAATAATATGAGCTTCTCATAACACGAAGAATTTCATATTCTCTATATGCGTATGATAAATTTGGTTCCACTGATAAAATTGAAATATGAGTCACTCCCCGTTTACATTTGTATTCTTTTAGCCTTATCCACGATGCCTCATCGACTTTTGTGTCCATTGATTTTTTGAGATTCCAATAGGAAATGTCGTACTTTTCATTCCTTATAATTTTATGATTATTTCTAATCAAATCCTCATAATTTTAATTTATCTTAAGTCCTTCTATTTTTACAAATTTTATGATCAAGTCCCCATAATACCAAATTTGGCCAAATCCAGCTGACTTGGCCATCGGACAATATCATACTCTGACGTCGAATTTTTTTTTCCCAATGTGGAAATCCTGAAATGGATAAAATGTCCATGTTCGCTAGATTTTATCCATTTACTCGGACATGACTTAGAATGGCTAAGCTTCTCCAAACATCTCCATGTGGGCATTAGCATATTTTATCTGCATCATACTCTACCATCTCCGATGGTTATGTTAGTTGAATTTGGTTTACTTCAATGTTCAAGAGAATTGATTATAAAATTTGCGGAAACAAAAGGTTTTAATTAGATAAATTTATACTACGCTAATTAGAAAAAGGCATGAGGATGAAAAGTAGCACCTATCTTATATAAACCATCAATATACTTCACTCAAAATTCTCTTCCATCAACCGAGTTGAAAAATGATATTGAAATGGAAAACTAAACATGAATGGCATCAGTTATTTATATCTGTTGTATGCCAAGTTCGTATCCATCGTCGTCGTCATGTAAAGAAAACGTAATGTAATTCCGCGAGAATGGTTGAAGCCCTCCTGATCATTATATCGCAAGGCATTCCACAGTGGAAGCGAAAAGGCAGATTATCGGGAAGTTGAAAAGGTCCCACTTATATGCAATCACGAACAAGAGAATACGGATACACAATGAATCAGGGCGTGGAAAACAATTTCTTTGTTGCTTAGCGTGTGAGACTGTATATCCAATCAGGGCCTTTATTTTTCCGACTGGCCCAAAAATTTAAGGGATGGATTGGACCGACCCGGCTTGACCACGGCATGCCAAGAAGCACTTTGGACTAATGAAGAACATGGGATTTTTATGTACTGTTATGTTGAAATAAGCAAACCAATGCGAATCATGTTTTACCGACTATAAGAAGAATTTTATGAAAAATAAGTTACATGATTTAAACATAGCACTAACAATTCTAGAGTATCATGCTTCCTATATCTCATTGAAGAGATGAATCTTTCTGCCATTGTATTTTGATGAAATTTCAGAAAGAAAATTATAAGAAATTTGAGATATTAACAATCCCGTCTAATGGATTATACAAATATATTATTGGTAACCAATTGTAAAATAGAGGCGAACAATTTAACAGTTTTATATCACTGATGAGGTAAAGATGGAGGTTTTCAGCTATTATTTCCAAATTTATTACATATATATCATTTTTTAAGACTATAAAATAATGTAAAATGAAGTAATTTGACAGTCAAAGAAATGGAGAAGATGTATTTAGCATGTCATTGGAAGTTAAATGTATTGCGAAAAACAAAATGAGAGCATCAAATATATATTATTTGAAGCTGTGGCAAGCCGCCAAATGAGAAACTATACTTTAGGAATTAAGAAGTCTCGACAAAACATCCCAATATAAGAATGAGGCTAAGGTACTCCTGACATGTCGTGCTCCGGGTCACCTTCACCTGCGATTACAAGTCACCTTCCTTCTAAGAGATAAACGGGACCAAGCAACCCGGGGGTCGATCAATGAGGTGAATTCGCAGTATAGATTTGCAGATTTGCAGAGACAAGGAAAGTATTAATAATATTTGAAAAAGACTCGTTAACCATAGTTATCGGGCTTGTATGATTGTCAATTCGTATTGTATGATCGAGTCCTTTATGATATGTAACTGCTGAGTGAATTGCTAGTCTTTTGGATAGTAATGAAATTTATCGGTTGTCTAAGAAATCTATGACTGAATATATATATCTATCGATCCATCAATTCAACCTTTTATACTTTAACTATGGAATTATGTATTTTGTATATCGTATTCCGATTAGTTACAGATAAATTAGAAGTAAATTTTATATTTTATAACGAAATGCCATACAGAAAATTATGAATAATATTTTGAAGTAATATTAATCCTACGATTCGATTCAATGTTTAATTCACAATTTAAGCTTCATAAATTTAATATTTCAGTTCATGAATATGTTATTTCGATTTAACCATTATGTTGTTAACCAAAGTCCAAATGGACTTTCCCCAATGGAGTATGGGCCTGCCCACTTTTAGGGCCTCTAGTTGTTAAGGCAAATTATAATTCACAAAAGAAATTTTTAGTTCATTGAAGTTTCAAACTTCATCAATAATTTCGTGAATTATATTTCATTCTTTCTAGGGCTAGTCCATAGCTTAACAAGCACCAGTTCCGATGCATTATACTCCAATAATCCAACATCATTATTACTTTTTTATTTTCAAAATCTTTTGAAATATGTGGGGGTTTGTTGGATATTTCCATAATATTTTGAAATATTTACAATAATAGCATCGATAAAAGTTATGATCGCATTGAAAACCATCATTATATTTATGGTCACATAACGATTTCTTAACGGTCATATAACGGCTTTTCAATCGCTTTGTAACGTTTAATTTATTTCCTAAATAAATCCTCCAATATTTTACAACAGCTCTATTTTGTCTGTATATAAAAATAAAATATCATAAGACAATCTTGACATATACACTGAATGAAAGAGAGAATATGCCCTTTCTTTAAAAAAATCTTTCATTTCCTTTCTTTTTTCTTGTTGGGTTATGCACAACGTTGTTTCTATTCCTTCCAATATTTAGTACGGAATATAGAAGAAGTTCTATTGTATCTTGGGAGGATGTCCATCGAGGCCTATTGCACCGAGTTTCACACTCCAATGGGGCAAAATTATCCTTAAGGACGGTGCACGCTTACATGTCTAAGACAAATTTATTTAATCTCATTAGCTTTTTCAAGAGGTCATACTTAACTTAGATGCATCACTAATCATTTTAACCGCAAGTGAATTTATTAATTCACTAATCAATCTATGACTCGATAAGTACATCAATTTGGCGATTCAATTCTTTATGCATTTACCTATCGAACAATATATTTTTACTATGCATAAAGTATATTGATAGTTAATGATCAATTATAATCCTAATTTGAATAAAACAACGGCAAATTATATTGTCTTATGCATAGGATCATCAAATGTACTTAAAATGAAGATTTTGTTTTCCTGGATCATAAATTCTTACTCAAATATTTATATCTTATTTAATTATTAATGAAATTTATAACTATCTTCGACATAAAATACTAGTTTAAGGCATTTTACTGAATCTTAGGATTCCATTTGATTTTAAGTTGACAATTCACAATTAATAAATTTAATATTTCGATTTAAGATACGTTGTTCGATTTATTAATTGTGCTATTAAACCAAAGACCAAATGGACTTTTGTGACAGAGGGTGGGCACGATGTGAGGCGTAAGAGCATACATAAGTTAAAATGCAACGCGCTAGGAGATTTGTGATAAGGAAGAAGATGCGTACATTTCATGTTAGTACAGTATAAACTCTTGGAGACTAAAATCAAGGAAAGGTCATCACACCACATACAGAAAAGATCCATTGCTATTGCATCTTTACATTACATTCATGGAAAGTGAAATCCATCCACCATTAACTTGTGCCCATCTTCTCTTCCTCCATTATTTTCCTTTCGTTTTTGTAGGACCAGAAAACCTTGTATATTCATTCTAGCGTTCTTCTAACTACTGGCAGATCGACCTAAGTAATTTCAAAAAAATGCCAGCCTGATGGTGTTCCGTATCTCCACTTTCAGGTTGATGCTTTAGGCGGCATTATGACATCATCTTTTTTAATTATAAGTGATGGTTTTATATAAGATGGACTTAAGGCCCGTCCACCCAAGTTGGGCCCAAAAAGCCCGGCCCACGGGAATAGGGCCCGTGGATGGGGGAAGGTATAAAAGGGAGGAGAGAGAGAGAAGAGAAGGCACCTCTTGGATAATTCAACGTACGTACGTTCCTTTTCCCACGCTCCCTCTCTCAAAAACAAAAGAAGAAACAGTAAGCATAAGACATTGTTCTTCTTCCCTTCAAGGCGCCATCGAATCGAACAGGACCAGATTTTCTTCCTCTAATCGGCGTCTGTGTCTAATCTGTGGCTAACAAGGTATGCTCGAATACGTGGTGTGCTTGAGGATCGGTGATACATATTTTTCCCGGGCTTCGCTTCTGCATTCGTTTTAGGGGTTCGATTTAGTGTCGAATCCGATTTTCGGGGATCCGTTATTCCCAACATTGGTATCGAGCCCTAGTTCGCTTTTTCCCGATCTGTTTTGATGTTTTTGATTGATTTTTCGCGAAAGAAATTCGGCCGTACGGATCGGGGCGAGAAATCCCAACACCCGAGCGCTGTTTGCCTATTTTTCCGAGTTTTCGTAAGTCGAAATCGAATTCTGATAGCATAGGGAGAAAGGGCTCGTCGAGATGAGTTCGGCGGTGGTTATGCGCCGCCGCACGCGCCCACACGCGCGGCCGAAGCTGCTGCGCGTGGGCGCGACGCGCGCCGAAGCGCTGGCCGCTAGCGCGTGCGCCACACGCGCCGGTGGCAACCGCACGTGCGTGCCGGCGGCTGGCGAACCAGCACACGCCGGTCGGCGGACCGACGCGTGCGACGTCACCGTGACATCACGGTAACCGCCGGGATGACGTCATCGCCAACGGCGGTTGGCCGGCCAGCGACCCGACACGACCCGCGCGGACGCCTGGCATGTGCGCGGCACGTGCCGGCTGACGTCTGCGCGTGATGTTAGCCAACGCACGTGCGCGGCACGTGCGGTCGATCCGATCCGACCCGGCCCGACCGGCACGATCGGCCCGACCGGTCCAACCGGTCCGGCCCGCGTGCCCGTCGACCGTCGACCGTTGACCGTCGACCGACGACCGTTGATCGTTGACTTTGATCGTTGACCCGAAAAAAAATAAAATAAAAAATGAATTTGTTTCTTTTTCAATTATATCTGTGTGGGTTAGAGGTAATCCATTTTTTATTCTGCATTTGTTGCATGAATCATGGAAAATTATGTATTTTCCATTTTGTTTATTATGGATTATAAGTGATCCATTTAGGTTCTGCATTCGTTACAAGAACTATGATGCGTTATGCACGGATACCTGCAATCCTGAGAACGGACGAAGGAAAAGCTAGACTGAAAAAGGCTGATGACAAAGTTAGCTGATTATCGGTGGCTTGATGGTGATTTAGTATCACACATGATCAGGGTCAATCAGATGATACAGAAATTATCGGAATGGTTATCTTATGCCATATTTTGAGAAGGTGCTGGCTTTGATGAACACTCTTCCACCTGAATGGCAAGCAATGTTAGATCGGCTATGGAAGGTCAACGTGGTCCTGGGTTATAGGAGGCTAGTGGAAGCTTTTGTAAGAGAGTACTATAGGATTGAGTTAGCCAAAACTTCAACTCTTAGATTGAGCACCATATGGTGCATAGTGAATGCGCCTTGGTGGCGACATAAATGCTCTCCAAAAGTTTTTTCATGGTTGGCAAATGTGCCTTCGTTTTTCTCGAGATATTTTGACTAATAGATTAGAAGGGACATTCCTTATTTATTTATATGATTAATTATGTAATGTTTACTGCCTGATTGTTGTTGATGTAGCAACCGACATTTTAGTTGTATTATGTGAAAGCATTGTTATTCTATTGGATGTTAGATAATATTTGCTTTCTTTTACTGCTGGTTGCTGTGGGTAATTAGCTGTGGGTAGTAATAGAAGTTTTTGTAACTTCATAGAATTTATTTGCATAAGACAATTATATTAATAATAATTTTGAGTTAGGATTTTGGAGGATGATTGGAAACATAGTGACCTTTTGATTCTGAAGCCTTACTTGAAATTATTCATTAATATGATGGGACTATGCAAATAGGGATGCATAAATGATAGGCATTAATTATTCGTGCATGTATGTCTGATGTGTTCGGATCGATGTTTTCAACAATTAAGAACGTAATTGCTGATATGAACGGCAACAATTGTGAAATATTGAATATGAAGATTCAATATATGCTGGAAAAGCAAGAAGCACTAGAAGCTCTTGACCATGTTATGGAAGATCTTGAGGATGTTGTGTGCCACCTTGAGCTGGTAGAGGACCGCTTGACGGCATGTAAGCCATAAAGGGCTTTGAACTCTAAGTGCAAACGTATTGATTCGTTCAATATGTGGGAATACAAAGGATCAAGTTCTTGTTGCAAGAAATCAAGAGTTAACCAATACAAGAGAGGAAAACGTCCTCAAGAGAAGAAAATGTCAATGGTGAGATGTTACAATTGTGACAAGAGAGGTCACTATGCTCGCGATCGTGAGCCAAAGAAGGTATACACCTTTTGTACATTTGAGAACTTTGTTTATGTGTCAAGTTCTACATTATAGGCTGAATCCAATCCTTTGTGGAATGTAGATTCGGGAGCGACAGAACCATGTAGCAAAGGATAGAGGATCCTTCGTGGAATTCGGCGAGTACTAGCGGAACTAAATGGATCTATGTAGGAACTAACTCCAGAGATGAAGTTAAAGGGATTGGCACCTGCCAATTAAACATGTGTGGTGGACGCACCTTGTTCCTACATGATGTTCCATATGCTCCAGAGATTCGTCGAAATTTAATGTCTGTTTTGGTGTTGATTAAGCTTGGTTTTAGTGTGAACTTCCGTAATAGGGGTGTAGATTTGTATTTGGATACAAACTACTATGGTTGTGGTCACTTTCTGGATGGTTTTATTGTACTAAATGTTGATTGTGGTGATGTCAATATCTTATTCCCTTGTTTCACGTCTTCTACCTTATATGATAATGATGTGAATATGGTGGCATGCTAGACTTGGTCATATGGGCCAACAACATATGAATAGACTAGCCAAAGAGGGTTTGTTGGGCAATATTGAAAAAGTCGATTTGTCCATATGTGAGCATTGCCTAGTAGGGAAAATGACAAGGAAACCATTTGGAAAAGGTAAAATAGCTGAATTTCCTTTGCATTTAATTCATTTGGACGTCTGGTTCAATGAATGTGAGAGGAAGACAATGGGCTGTTTATTTCATCACTTTTTTTTTTTTTAATTTTATAAATGATTATACTCGAGTCGGATATGTCTATTTGATTTCTCATAAATCTGAAGCATAAGTTGTTTCGAAGGTTTATGAACCTGGCATAAAATCAATTAGACAAGAAAATAAAGGTATTTAGATCCGATCGAGGTTGAGAATATTTATACGATAAGTTCAGGAAATTATGTGATGAAAAATGAATAGAAAGATAGTTGTCTATTCCATATACTCCTCAACAAAATGGTGTTGCGGAGAGAATAAACAGAACCTTCTTTTGGAATAGTTAGGTCAAAGATGGCGCATGCTAACTTACCTATCACTTTTTTGGAGTGATGCGTTGTTAATTGCTGCCAATATACTTAACCGGATGCCTTCCAAATCAGTTATTTCCACTTCATATGAGTTATGGACAGTTTGAAAACCGGACTTAAGTTTTTAAGCCATGGGGTTGTGCTGCCTATATTCATGAGTCCTCTCACAAGTTTGGGAAATTAAATCTGAAAGAAAATAAGAGTATTTTCATGAGATCTTGCGAACACTCAAAAGGGTATGTGTTCATAAGTGAGCAGGAAAGTGGGAGTATAACTGAATTTGAATCACGGGATGTCACATCCTTAGTGGATGAATTTCTTAAGACGAGCGAAATAGGGGAAAATTACTCCCTATTTGAAACGTTGGATCAAGATAATGATGTCAGTGGAGTTCGTCCAAGTGGGAGTAATATGAGATGTGATGAATTTAATTCAACTCATTCTCAATTGCAACCACCTGATGTGATGACATCATCATTACCTAATCCAAGTGGGAGCATGATGGGGAATGATGTGCTAAGTGTACAATCTCCCATACGGTGAACAAGTCGCCAAAGTATTCCCCGTCGATATTTTGACATTGAAAGGAAAACTTTTATGGTTGCTCCACAAGATGAGGATGAGCCAAGAAATATTAATGAGGCTCTTAATTGCCCTAATAAGGAAAAATGGATTCATGCAATGAAAGAGGAAATTGAGTCAATGAAATCAAACCAAGTCTAGGAAGGCTGGTTGATCTTCCAAAAAGGACACAAAGCTATTGGGAACAAGTGGGTTCTCAAAATAAAGTGAAAGGCTGATGGCTCAATAGAAAGGCATAAGGCTCGCCCTGTGGCGAAGGGGTATAATCAACATGAAGAAATTGATTATGAAGATACATTTTCTTCTGTAGTGAGATTTACCTCGATTCGCATTATTTTGGCAATAATGGTAAGTATGGATTTTGAGTTACATCAAATGGATGCAAAGACTGCTTTCCTCAATGGAGAATTAGAGGAAGAAATATATGGAACAACTGCCGCGTTTCATAATGAAAGGCCAAGAAGAAAAGGTATATCGATTTTGAGGTCGATATATGGCCGTAGCAGTCATTGAGACAATGGTATATACGTTTTCATAATGCCAAAATGACATATGATTTTACAATGATAGATGAGGATCATTGTGTATATATCAAAAGATCCAATGATCAATTTGTGATCATATCATTATATGTTGATGATATACTAATTGCTAGAAGCAATATGGAGTTTGTTAATATTGTCAAGAGTTGGTTGTCTTCCAACTTTGAGATGAAGGATATGGGTAAGGCTGCATACACTCTTGGAGTTAAGATTTCAAGAGATCGTTTTGAAGAGATCGTTGTCTTTTTCGCAAGAATCATATTTAAATAAGATTCTTGAACGATTTCGTATGCAAGATTGTAAACTCATAGACACTCCTATTGCAAAAAGGTGAAAGATTGAGCCATAGTCTGTGTCCAAGGACTCCACAAGAGAAGGAACAAACGAAATATGTTCCTTATGCTAGTGCTGTTGGGAGCTTGATGTATGCTATGATGTGTACAAAACCTGGCGTATGTTTTACAGTTAGAATGGTGAGTAGATACCAATCCAATCTAGGTCCAGCACAATGGAAAGCCGTTAAAAGAATACTAAGGTATCTAAAGGGAACTGCTTATTATACGCTGAGTTATAAAGGAAATGATATGCAACTCAAAGGCTATTCGATGCTGATTAGGAGAGGAGATTTAAATGAAAGGAAATCTACCTTTGGATTTGTTTTCTTACCGAATAATGGCACCATATGTTAGAGCAATAAGAAACAAAAGTGTATAGCCTTGTCCACGATGTAAGTTGAGTTCGTGGCATTATCAGTAGCAGTGTAAAAAGTGTTTGGCTTAAGAGATTTTTGGATTATTTAAGTGTTATTGGAAGTGCTGCAGATTAATTGTTGGTTAACTATGATAGCCAAGCAGTAAAAGCGTACACCAAAGATCCAAAATATCATGACAAGACCAAGCATATAGATACCAAGTATAATTTTTTTTTTTTTTTTTTGGTAAAGGTAATAAATATATAAATAAAGTTAAGGCAATATACAAAAGATCGGCACCAAAAACCTACACTCATTCCTCAAAAGGTGAGAAAGTGTAGGGGAGCCAATGCAAGAGGCCACATAGGCAAACAAGGTAGCCACAAGGGCACAACAACAAAACAAACAAGTGGGAAAGAGATAACAACAAGGCTGACCAACCCTCAGCCCCCTAAGGAAGCGGCTAAGAACGGAGAGCCAAGAAAGACAGGAGCAACTCGTGCAAAGCAGCAACTAAGGAGCACTAGTCGACGAGAGAACACCGTAGGGTCGAACCCCAACCACGCTGAAGCCTCTTATTCCTCGGGGTAGGAGGAACATCTTTGAATGTTATAGCTTTATCCCTCACAACCTTAATAAGGTGGTTTTTTAGAGCCGAGACCACTAAGGATTCGCCCTGAAAAATAATCGCATTCCTCTTTTTCCAAATAAGGTGACACATAGCTCCAAATGAGAACCGCGCAATGCAATGGAAGAAGTCCTTACCAGATAAGAACTTTAAGGCCCAGCGAGGATATCTTTCCAACATCTATTCCGCCACGGGAGGTTACACCTGGCGGCCCAAAAGTAGGCCAGAGAAGCCGAGGTGCGACACCCGAAGAATAAATGTTCAACAGAATCTGGAACATCATTGCAGAAGGCACAAACATTATAGTCGATCCTACCATGAGAAAGAAGCAGCATTTGGGTCGGCAGGCGATTTTTGGTTATAAGCCATAAATTAAACTGGAACCGCGGGGCTACAGCATTGTCCCAAACAAAAGACGCCCAATCAACACGATCCTTCTTGACTCTAATGGAATTCCATGCTGAAGTTACAGAGAATGATCCAGAAGCGTCACAACACCAGGTAAACCTGTCACGAGCCGAAGAGAGGACCGGAAGAGAGATCCCCCATCTTTCCAAAAAGGATTTAAATAAACAACCCGTAGAGGTAAACAGATCCGCAACAACAGCATTGTCAGGAAGACACAAGCCTTCACGGAATGAGCAAGGGATAAAGGCATCAAGCGGGCCACAAGAAAGCCAGTGATCATGCCAAAGAGACACCGAAAGGCCATTTCCAATCTTCCACACAAAGGATAAGCGAAAGTAATTCCTCGGTTGAAGGATTTTTTCCATGCCCAAGAACAACAACGAGGCTGGGAAGAAATCCAAAAGTTCATTCTCTTTAAGAAGTTAGAGTGTACCCACCGACACCACAACGATTCTTTATCGGTGAAAAGAATCCAAATAAATTTAAGCATGGAGGCTTTGTTGTAATCCTTAAGTTTCCGAATGCCTAGACCGCCCTCAGCCTTTGGGAGACAGACATCATCCCATGAAACTTTGGCCCCACCCCGGCCAAGGGTCGTGCCCTTATTAGTTGCAGCCTCCCAGCAAAGGATAGAAAGCGATGCGCCCAAGATTGAACCACAGCGTGTACGATCGTCAATGCAACACGATCTGCTTTGCCCAATCTAGTAGTAATAATCGGAACACCCAAATAGCGAACCGGCGGTTTCCCTTCTTGAAAACCGAAGGCTGTAGCATCATATTACGAAGAGATGAATCCCCTCCTGAGATGAAGATCTCACTTTTGTTTTTATTTGGGTAGAGGCCGCTCCAAGAGGAGAAAATGTCCAAACCCTTTTTTAACAACGTCACCGACGCCCAATCAGCTTGACAGAAAAGGAATACATCATCGGCGAAAAAGAGGTGAGTCAGCTGCACAGATTTGCATCTCCAGAAATATTTGAAGTCATTGCTAGCAGTACAGGAGAGCAAGATTCCAGAGAAAATTTCCATGACTAAGGTAAATAGGTAAGGTGACATAGGATCACCTTGCCTAAGTCCTCTTCCGCGGGGAAAAAACCATGCAAATCACCATTGATAGAGATTGAATATTTTGGCGTACGTACGCAAACCATAATTAGCGAAACAATCCACTCAGGAAAACCGAAGGCACGGAGAGCAAGCTCCAAGAAATCCCAATCAACCGTGTCATAGGCCTTATGGAAATCAACTTTAACAGCACATTTGGGCAGATAAGGCTCTAAGTGAAATCCAGCAAACAACTCTTGAGCGATGAGGATATTATCTTTAATCCTCCTACCCTTTACAAAAGCATTTTGTGAAGGGCTTATCAAATCATTTAAGACAGCAGCAATGCGATTAGCAAGGATTTTCGTAATGACTTTATAAATGGTATTGCAGCATGCGATAGGCCTAAAATCAGTGACTGCACTTGCGTTAGGGACTTTAGGAACTAGGGCAAGGATAGTGGTATTTACCTCCTTTAGGAGCAGTCCCGAAGAGAAGAAATCCTGGATTGCTTCCACCACCAATGGCCCCACTAAGTCCTAATTAGTCTTGTAGAACTCTACCGAGAATCCATCGGGACACGGGGGGCCTTGCCTTTGGCAAGGGAGAATATAGTATTCTTAATCTCGAGGGAGAAACCGGCTCACACGGGGACCGCACCTGAGCATCAGAAAGTGGGTGACGAACAAACGTCTTCAACTCGTGAAGCGAAGGTTTAGATAAAGCCTCATGATGAGAGAGCAGATTTGAGAAAAAACGGACAAAAACTTGCGGCACAAGAACAGGATCAGTGATAATAGCCCCCGACTGATCCTTAACGGAAAGGATCCTATTAGTAAGCTGCCTCCTCTTCACCGAATGGTGGAAAAACTTAGTATTCCTGTCACCTTCTTTTAGCCATCTCACTCTCGACTTTTGTCTGAAGAAGGATTCTTCTTGATTCCTCATATCAATAAAGACACGACGCTGAGATTTTTCCAACTCAGCAAGAGAAAGGTTGTAAGGGTCCGATTGAAGGCTAACCTGAGTGCTTGAAGGGCCTCTCTTGCTTCGGCCGCTCTCACGGAGATATCCGAGAAGGCGTCTTGGTTAAGTAACTTAAGTCGAGCTTTCACAATTTTCAGCTTGGAAACAAGAATGTACATTGGAACGCCTATGATGGAAGAGTCCCAAGCTTTGACGAACAATTGAATTAAAGTCCGGGTGGTCAGCCCAAAATTCAAAATACTTAAACGGCTTTCTCCTTTGGACCGGTGAAGAACTCGACGATCATAGGAGTATGGTCCGAGATACCGGGGGTTCAAAAACGAAGCCTCGAACGAGAAATGAAGGTTCCATTTGTTGTTAACTTGAGAACACGATCGATCTTCCTCATCTTCTGCCGTCTCTGCCGAGGTAGACCAAGTATAACGGAGGCCAACATATCGAGATCCATCGGTTACGTTTGTGCTAAGCATTGGGCAAACTCATCAAAATAAGGGATCCAGTCGTTGGAACCTCCAACTCGATCGGATGGGTCTTTAATGGCGTTGAAATCACCAGCAACAAGCCAAGCTGAATCCTGCATCAAGTCATTAAAGCGGAGGAGGTCCTCCCACAAAGGTCTACGACGAGAAAAGTATGTTCTCCATAAATAGCGAGAGATACGGCAGCTCACGCCGGACATATTATGTTTCAGACTACCATGCACAGCCTGGTCATTGATAGAGATAGGCACAAAAGAAACAAGATCCGGGTTCCAACCAATCCAGATTCTACCACGAGAAGAATACTCATAGTTTGCAATCCAGTTCCAACCACTAATTAAGGAAGCCGAGATAGAATCAAAATGTTCCTCAGGAACTTTAGTCTCAAAAAGGCCAATCAGGCGGAGTTTATTAACAGCAGCAAATCTCCGATCTCGCCCGCCTAAGAGGGTTGACCATGCCTCTAATGTTCCAAAAGCCAAAAAACATATCAAAAAATGATAGAGAGTAGAATTACCTCTTCTTAGGCCTGCGGCCTGTGGCAGGTGCTTTTGAAGCCATCGAGGGTGGTGGATCAGGAAGAAGCAAGAGGAGCTGTTCTTGCATACTTCTAACACCATCCGGAGCCAGGCCTTTTGGCGAAGGGGAACCCACAGACAAAACATCTTCATCATTTACTTCCATTTGAGTACTAGAGTTGCATATTTCATCCGAGCTTCCACCCGAAGTGAAGAGGAGGGAGCTCCCTTCTCGGCATGCTTTTTCTTTTTCCTACCTTTCCCCTTCACTGCTTCCATTCGGATCAGCGGGAGGCGAGGACATAGCCACCAATTCACCACCATCCTCGAGATGTAGAAACCTTAGCAGCGAGAGATCTTCGAAGGCTTAGGAGGAACAAGTGCGGTTGCCTCCGGTTGCGGCTGAGAATCAATCTCGGGATCGATCATGTCCATGCAGGGTAGTAAGTGGAACTTGTAAGTCCACCATAGCCTGTTTTTGACAATTCCGAGAGAGAGCGGGACCATCCTGGACAAGTAGGGAGTTAGGATGCACAGACTTGTCTTGAGTAGGATGGGTTCCAACACTAGCATTGAAAACCTGATTAGCTTCTGCAAAAGGAACAACAGAGTTTGTAGGAGCAGCTATTTTACAGCTGTGACCAAAGATACCGCACACATGGCAAGCAAGCGGTTTCCATTCATACTCAACTTCCACTTCCACTGATTTACCATTAATGAGCAGCTCAATTGATTCGCGAGTTGGTTGCTGGGCTGTTATTTCAACACAAACCCTGGCGAACGTTAGCATTGTCATATGCTCTGTCCGCTGATCCACATAGAGTGGTTTACCCACTGCACTGGCCACCTTTCCAATGGATTGAGCTGACCAAAATGAAAAAGGTAAGTTCCGAAGTCTCACCCAAACCGGGCGAACGATGGATGTCTTTTGAGTTCCAAACCTGGTTTCCATTCTTTGTAGACCCAGAGGAATCCTTGCAAGCTGTTATATGGCCTCCTTCAAGGATTTTCCTTCGGAACTCCCTATCTGGAATACGCAAAACAAACAGTCCCCGCCCATTAGACATGACTTCAAGCAGATTCGGACCCCAGGCTCTTTTAAGAGCTTCTTCAATAACTTTAAACGGCAATGGCCTTCCAATGAAATACCCCACAAGACACTCAAAGAGCTTGGGATCAGCAGCTTCAAGATCAGATTCTGTCATCTGTATAACTGGTTTATTGTTCACAAAGGTCGGAGGAGTATATTCAAGATCATATCCTTTATGCACTCCACTAGCAACAGCAGCCCAAGACCGAGTTATCGGGTTTTCCGACTCACCCCTGTGTTGAGTGCACTTGGATGTCGATCTACCTCTACTCTTTCCACGCGCCTTAATAGGAGCAGGAGGAGGTCGAGAGTCATTGTTCTCGATCGCAGCAGGTGGGGGCGAAGGATTCGGCCCCTGTTTGCTCAAAGAAGGAGCAGTCAACGAGGGTTGCCCATGAACAGGATGAACAGGATGGGAAGGGCTTCGATTACTCGGCCCCTCATCATCAAAACGGGCCCGGAAGGGTCCGGACTCCATCAACTCAGCAGACTCAAAACAGCAGAATCGCGAACCAAATAAACCCTAACCCATCACAACCAAATTAAACCCACAGGAGAGCACGTACCAAGCAGCACTTAGAGGGTTTGAAGAGCAGTCAATGGCGCCAAAGATCCCCGAAGAACAGCTCCCTCCCGGCGGTAGACGAACGGAGCTCCGGGGCCTCGCCGCTCGTTGCTTCCCACCCCGACGCTGGTCCTCCGTCTCTCCCTCCTCGTGGTCTTCGAGGCTCAGACTGTGGAGTGGCGTGGGCGGTTACGGTCGAGGACGATTGGCCCAGCAAGAAAACTTTAAAACCACAAACTCCCGAAGTCGCGCAGCAGAACCCAAGAGGCTAAAATGGCTAGATCCGGACTTGTAGGCCACCTGCTGCAAAACGGTTCGGTGGGGAAGGAAAGGGGTGCAAGGCGACCTCACCCTCCAAATTTGAGCTCAATACAACCACAGGAACTCCCTCAGCAACCGAAACACCAGAACACAGGCCTGAACTCGCGAGCACACCTAACGAAGGGGAGATCTCGAGTTGCAGGTCGACCCACTGGAATTCCTTCGGTGGGTATCAAGAGAGGAAGGTCAGAGGGACCTGTCCTCCAAATTTGACGCCCAACCAATGGCTAGAACTCCGGGAATGATCGAAGGAGTATTCTGGTGAACAGTGTCATATTTCGCTCGGAAGAGAGGATTTCACGAGAGAAGCTTGAATGATAGACCCTGCCTACCAAGTATAATTTTTGTTAAAGATATGATTGCACGAAAGAATGTGAACTTACAGTACATACTACGCAAAGAATGGTAGCAGATCCTATGACAAAGCCAATATCTAGAGATGTGTTTTTGTGGCCATATGAAATTTTTAGGATTGCGTAGAGCCTAATGTATTGAATATTGTAATTTCCCTAAGTGTTCACATTTGATGAATTTGTGTTTTTCATCATTAATGCCTATGAATCTTTGTTTGATCTTTATGCATCTTAATGCTCAATGCATTACTTTAAGTTGAGAAAGTATGTCGGACAGATATAAGATTAGCCCACTCACACGGGTAATCGCCTCTATTTACTGTGTGATAAATAGAGATGAGACTGTTTTTAAGCTTATTATTTAGGTGATAATCGAGAGCTTAAGCTTAAAATACGTATGTCGCCTTAACTGGATGTTAAGATGAGGACATAATACTTACTATATCCGAAAGTAAAATACCCCACATATTTTACTTTATCCGTCTAAGATGCCTTGAGATGTGAGTTCGATGAATATTGTGAATGAGTAGATACATTAACTCAAGTTAGACATTGGGTATGTCGAACTATCATCTGTACGGTATTGAAAGGTGTAGACATACACTCCATGGGAAAGGAGTTAATACTTGTAATACGTATTTCATACTACGTATGCATGAGATGACCAATAAGAGTGGCAAAAGTTTGATATTAACTTTTATGCCGTGTGAGACTCTTGAGGAATAGAGTTCTTCAGTTTTAGTCCCCTTATGACTCTTACTTATTCTCAAGATTTCTATTTAGTGTTTGTTATCTTAGGATGTTGCCAATGGTCATGAGTTTGATTCGATCTAATGGGGCATTTCTAGAAAAGCAAGCTGAACTGAAATTGAGAGTTTGAAGGAAAGAGGAAGATCGATTTTGGAGAATCACATTGTAGTTTTGTATTCACCGGTTAACCAATTATGACTGTCTTTGTGATAATCATAATTGTGAATACGATATATATATATCATTGTTTAAAAGAGATCAAGAGAGATATAAATGTGATCGATCAATCTAGGGTACTGCATACTAAATCTACTCAGGATGTGATGTCCATTATGAGCTGCTATATATTCCTAACAAATGTATGACAACGAGCTCTCAAAGTATGCTAGTCGCACGGATTATTCACCAGTATGAATATTAAAGAAAGGTAAAGAGAATCCTGTTCGGCCCACCATGTGCGAGTGGGAGATTATGGTTTTATATGAGATGGGCTTAAGGCCCGTCCGCCCAAGTTAGGCCCAAAAAGCCCGGCCCATGGGAATAGGGCCCGTGGATGGGGGAAGGTATAAAAGGGAGAAGAGAGAGAGAGAGAAGACACCTCTTGGATAATTCAACGTACGTACGTTCCTTTTCTTGCGCTCTCTCTCTCAAAAACAAAATAAGAAACAGTAAGCATAAGGCATCGTTCTTCTTCCCTTCAAGGCGCCATCGGATCAAACATGACCAGATTTTCTTCCTCTACGGCGTCGGTGTCTAATCTGTGGCTAACAAGGTACGCTCAAATCCGTAGTGTACTTTAGGATCGGTGATACGTGTTTTCCCGGGCTTCGCTTCCGCATTCGTTTTAGGGGTTCGATTTAGTGTCGAATCCGGTTTTCGGGATCCGTTATTCCCAACAATAAGGTTGATCATGGGGTTTAAAGGTAATGGACGCTTGCTCAGCTTGTTCTGAGCAACGAATACTTTTAACACCAGCAGGTGGCCAACAAAGGTGGTGAGCGGGTTTTTTTGCCTTACGCACCCCGAAACCCCATCTTGGTCATTTTTCAAGAAATATTAGACTCTGCTGCCTCTTACGGCAATCCATGTTTTCCCTGTGTTGTAACTCCGTTCTTGGGCCTCATTGCAGCTTCTTCTTGCTGGATGTGTAGGGAGTCTTCCTTGTTTCCTTTGTCGGTTGTAATGATAAGGACTAGTTTAGCAAATCATAGTCACATTTGATATCGGAGCGCACTCGAGAGAGAGAAAGAGAGAGAGAGAGAGAGAGAGAGAGAGAGAGAGACCATGGTTGAGAGCCTATTATGGTGAATCATTGATCCGACTTCTTACAAGAATTATAGGTGCATGTGAGAGATGTGTCGAGACCTATGTAGCACGGACACTCTCCGAAAGCCTCCGTGTCGTGTCCGACACTCCGACACGTGTCTGACACGCTCCGACACGTCCCGACACGCTCCGTCACGCGAGTCCAGAATTCGACACGCGATTCCGACACGCACGGGGTCAATTTTAAAAATTTCTAATACTTGAGGGGTCAAAATATAAATATACACAAAAGAAGTAATTTAAGAAGTAATAAAATTGCTATAAATATACACATACGGGGTCATTTTTTTCAGTTTTTTTTTAGAATTGTTTTTATTTTTTAAAAAGTCTTTTACTATGAAAGAAGTAATAAAAAATGCTATATATGATAGATAAATAAATTTAAAAATATCATTTCAGCATTTTTCTTTAAACAATGTTTTTCCTCTAAGTTTTGTGTATTATTGTAACAAATTAAAATAATGAATGATATTATTTAATATTTTTGTGTAAATTAATTCTAGGCTATTTTTATTATTATTTATTTATGTATCTATATATAAAAATATATTTAATATATAACGTGTCGGAACGTGTCGAAATTCTCTATTTCTAAGAAATGACGTGTCGGCGTATCGTGTCGTGTCGTGTTGCGTGTCACGTGTCCGTGTCGGTGTTACATAGGTCGAGACTCGTTCTCCAAAATGGGTGCGACAACATGAAATGCATGATTCTTGGCTTCATTGTAATCACCAGGGCTTACATTGGACAGAGAAACAGGACATAAAGAGGTCAAAGGAAACAATTTGTTCATAAGGGGAGGTGTGACTGCGAGGGCAGAGTAGAATTTGACTTGGGCTAGGGAGTGAAGCACCAAACGTTGAAGGGCATATAAATATGCAAAATAGGGATCATTGTCATTATTGCTATGGATACACTTGCATATTTTGCCTTTAGTTTCCCATATTTGGAGATCGAATAATTGGTAGGGTTTGTTGGATTGATTTACTTTACGAACTTGATCTTGTATATCCTTGGTATAGGACTTTACCTATTGAAGATAATTAAAATCTAGGCCTTTAAATTTTTTAATCATTTTGAGAAATGAGATCACATATAGTAATTTCAAAATGTATCGATAAGTACTTAAAACACATAAACCTATATATATATATATATATATATATATGAGTGAAAGTAACAGGCCGACTTAAAGTAGGGTCAATTCTCTTTCTATTCGTTGTGTTCTAATGGATCGAGATATCAGACATACATCTCTTTCCTTTTCTCAATCATAGTAGAATTATCATATCTTAGTGCACGTGAATAAATCAAAATAAACAAGCTCGACCACTGCTATTTATTCCAAATTAAATTAAATACAGATAAGTCCCATTATTGTTGCGGAGACACTAGCATTTTTTTGCCTCTAATCAATTCACACTTGTAAATAGAATTAAAGGTAATTTTCCTTCTCTACAAACTTGACCGCATACACCCTTCATTTAGTATTTAACTATTCAAAAAAAGAGAAATATAGGCGATTAGATTTTATCATTTTGATAAATGAGATAATGAGCGTCAATTTCGCATGCTGAACATGATTATTAGATACTTCCGAAAAGTACTTAAAGCACATTAACCTAGCACTTTCTCTATGCGGATAAAAGTAATGATCGGCCTATAGTAGTGTTACATCTCTTGCTTTTTCGTGCTTTTTAAATGAAATTTACTCACTTTTCTAAGGAAAAAAAATTTATAGAACAAGAATGGTTATATCAGTCTTTCATCTCTTTCTTTCTTCTATGATAGTAGAATGATCATATCTTATTGCACATACATAAATCAAAATAAATTACTTTGACCATGCCATTGTACATGCCAAACCAAATTAAAATGCTGGTCATTCTTAATATTGTTGTGGATAGACTTGCATATTTTGCTTTGAATCAGTTCTCACACTTAGAGACAGAATTAATGGCAGGCTTTTGTTGGGATTGATTTACTCTACAAACTTGACCATGTATACCTTGGTTACCTATTCAACAAAACTAAAATGGAGGCTGTTAAATATTTTTATTATATTGATAAATGAGATCTGGACAGCATTTTCACATTGTCGAACGTTGTTATCATATGTATAGGATAAGTACCTAAAGCACCTAACAATTTACTATATATGAAGGAGTGTTTTAGACTGCCTTAGGGTACGATTACACCTCTTGCTTTTTGTTATGTTCTGATGAACTTTAGTCACCTATCCAAGTAAAAAAAAAAGAATAATCCTAGTTTAACGATCTCTATTTTTTTTTTTAACTATTGTGGTTACCCATTGGGGTATTACTCCGTTGCAAATACATTATTTCCATTAGTCTACCTGATACTTTTCCATGCTTAGTTGGGTAAAAATACCTGAAAGCGCATCCCCTATGTGTTTTAATGAGCTAAGTTGAATAAAAAGCAATTCAAATTTGGGCAGCCACACTCCTTTTCCAGGGACAATGCATCAACCCCCTCGTACACTGGAAAAATGGCATTAAGATAATAAAAAAATGAAATAATTCTGGAAACTTTTGTAGGAAAAATTTAGAGAATATGAAAATGAGAACCATTGAAAATTTGTTGGAAAAGATGAAAAAGAAATCAATTGTTGGCAACCACTACCTAACCTTAAGGATAATTCCATTTCTCGGAATATGAAATTTGGTATGATAGGCTTTATCGACTATCCTCTCAAGATATGATATGTATTCTTCTTTGCCCTCCATAGAATAAAAGAAGGAATATGAACAACACAATTGCATGGATAACCCAACTAGGAAAGAAATGGAATCAAAGGAAAAAGTTTTCTTTTTATCTAGCATGTCTGAAAAGATTGTGGTTTGACGTTTTATTTTATAGGCAAACGAAAGAGAGAGAAACCGTTATAAATTAATTGGTAATTATTAAGTTGGTGATAGTTAGAAAGCCTTCAAATAAGTTGCAAAGCGGTTACAAACAATTACACTATTGTTGCACAACAGTTCCAAATTGGTGACTTTCATGGCGGTCATAACTTCTAACAAATACCGTTACTTTCAAATGACTCAAAATTGTTGACATATCAAATGGTGGTGTTGCTTCAAGTTTAAAGGCGTAAAGCTCACTTGTGCTCAATTGATGTGTTAGAAGGGGAAAGAGAGCGTGAAGCCAAAATAAAAAGTTTAGATGGTCGAATTACTTTCAGCGAAATACATTAAGGGATCGCCATCTTGGGACGCGCATGGCTGAATTCTCTCAAATTTGATCAAATAATACAATATTACATCCATATTCTATAGTTGTGGAACAACTGGTCCTCGTACACCTTTCTTTAAGGATGCTTTACTTTACCTTCAGACCCTCAGCAAACTTTACTCTAACGAGCACTGTAAACCGACAATTGACGCAGTTTTGACTCTCGCAGACTTTCTGGATATAGGTTATTGTTCAGTGGTTGCTTTCTAGGTAATTAAGTATGTCGATTGCTTAATAGGCTCCAACTTCTCCCCTACTGCTCTTGATACGTTTTGATTGATTGTCCAAAAGCCACAGAATACATGGTGCTTGAATATATCTCCAGAAGAAGTGCCTCGCTTCTGTAACTTCCATGGAACTTGACTCTTCTACTTGTAAACACAGGTTGACTTTGCCATGGAGATTTAACCCAAACTGGTCAGTAAGCAGGGTTAAGACAAAATAAGTTTTTTCAACCCGGTCGGAGAAAGAGTGGAGGTATAGAGTGAAGGTATCCTTTCATCCCCACATTTTCCTTCAGGTAAATAAATAAAGTAAATCAGACCTGTCGTTCATATCCGTGAGAGAGAGAGAGAGAGAGAGATGCTTGCTAATGATGAAGGCCTATTCCAGTAGATCACTGATCCAATTTTTGGCAGGCATTCGGGGTGCATGTAAAAAATGTGTCCAGACTCGTTTTGCAAAATGGTCAGGACGACATGAAATGCTTGATTCTTAAAAGGAGGGAGGAGAGTTAATTAGTGTGGCTACAAGGAAATATAGAATTTGACTTGGGATAAGGTGTGAAGCACTAAAAGTTGAAAGTTTAAAGATAATGCCTATGTCCTAAGCTGTGTCGAGACAGGTTTAAGATAATCTCTAAAAGCTTGATCAGCAGCTCGCTTGTGAAACAGGAGTTGCTACTAGTTTTGGCTTGGCTAGGAAGCACGTGGGGCATAAAAGATTGCAAAATTAGAGACTTTATAAAGTCGGGGATTTGATTCTCACACTAATAGAGGCATCTCTAACTTGATTTTGGATTACTTATCTAAATGATTAAATGGCTTGAACCTAATTAAATTTCCATGCAATGTTTTTATGTTTATTATGGTCTAACATGTGACCTAACCAACCAAAAAGAAGTAAGTGAAGTAAAGGAATGGAAACGAACACATCAAATGGGGGTAATAAGAGGGCAAATAAGAAATAAGGTGCCAAATGGAACCAGATACGATGTTGGGTAGGCCTCCTTAAGATAGCAACCCATGAGCTTAGCGCAAATAGAATTCAATTTTTCTAAAGAGAATAATCTAACTAAAACTAAACTATAGAAAATCATGAATCTTCCTAAATCATATGTATACTATGTACATGAAACTAAACCAATTTTAATGCTAAAATCAGACAACCTAATTATGTCCTATTTTTCTAACCATTTTCCATTTTTTTTATAGTTTCAAATTCATTTATATATTTTTATATTATATAATTTTTTTGAAGAAAATTATTTCTATATTCCGGAAATAAGGGACTCGGGCTGTGGGCTCTTGGGTTCCCAAGATAGTGGGCAACAGAAACGAGGCAAACCCCATCGTCAAGCCCTCTTTTAGTCAAACAGACCTTCAAAGCCCATCTTTAAATACAGCTAACCCTAGGCCCCATTTCTCATCGCAGCCACGTCAAGCCCATTCCACTATAATCAAGCCTCGTCCCAGGCTGAGTCTATTATGGCCGTCGCCCTTAACCCTCACCGCCGTCAGCCGTTAAACGTTTCACAAAAACGAACCGAGTAGCACCAGTACGCACAGGATGCGAACGAGCCAAGCAGCAGTACCAATAACTTGATAGTTAATTAAACTCCGGGACCTCATTCAATTACTATTAATTATAGTTATCAAAATGGTACTGTTATAGACGATTTGATTAATCTCTTCATGGCCTTAATGATATGAAATTGTAAGATGAATCGCTAATCTTCTTAATCTCAAGCAACTTTATTGATTCACTAAAGAATCTACACCTTGTCACATGTATATGGATTCGATGATTCAATTTTTTATACATTTACCTAATTTATATTTACTATTTATATTGTACTTTCATAGTTATAGTTTAATTAGAAGTAAATTTTATACTTTAACACTATGATGGTAAATGAAAAATGACATACAAAACATTATAATTTATATTTGTACTTAATCTTTATTTTGGGAAAACAACGGGAAATTAAGTCATCTTGTTCATGACTATCACCATATCTACTTGAATTTAAGATTAGTTTACCAGATCTTTAATTTTACTCAAATCTTAAATATCATTTGATATTATCTATAAAATTTATAACTGTTGTCAACATAAAATACAAGTCTTAAGTATTTTGTCAAACCATACCTTTCAATTTGATTTTCTATTTACTATTCATAAATTTAAGATTCCGATTCATAATTTCTTTTCTCGATTTAACAATTATGCTCTTAATCAAAGTCCAAATGGGCTTTCCCAATAGAGCATAGGCATGCGCACATTTGAGGCCTCCAGTTGTTAAGGCGAACTCTTAGTGTTTCCTACCATCTCAACAACTTAGGCATCCATGCACGAGACTCGTCATGCTATATGCTTTGTGAGCGAGAGCATACATTGGAATGGTAGGCAATATGAGATATGTGATATGGAAAAAGATGTATATAATGCATTTGCTTATGAAAAGTTCGTCACACCACCAAAAAAAAAAAAAAAAAAGAAGATTGGCCGTCATACAATCTTTTGTTCTCTTCTTCCATGTTTCCTATGCGTATGCCTATTGCGGCGTGTAAACGACCTCACAGAACGTGGTAGGAGCTCCAAACTAGGCACAGGGTGAGTCCACTCCGGTTCGGCTCAGTTCCAAACCTCCACCGTGATTTCCGCTGGACAAGCAACTTCCGGTCGGGCAATTCTCCCTTCCATAGAAGTCAAAATGAGCAGCTGGCTGTCTTCGTCCCCAGAACTTCATCCCACCAATAAGAATTCATTACTGCAATAAAAGTGCAAGAATTAATAACCATGTGAGCTAAGAATTATCCCACTGTAAGAGTTCGTTAGTGGATCAATTAATAAACATGTGAGGATGAACTATTGTGGCCAAGCCAGATCTTGACATACTGCTCTTTCACCCTCTTACCATCACATTGCTTCGCCCAAGGTCGAAGCACTTCTCTGGTAAATCGCTGACCCGACTGTCTGCCTGCGAGTTTGGACCGTGCACGATCGCTGGAGGCAAATCAACAGTGGTTTGCGTGGAAACGAAACACGATCCATGATTCTTCCTTTCATTTGGCATCATAAAGGTTTTGCATCGAAGGCACAACTTCTCCGCATAGATAGAGACTATCAAGATAGAATACCAACTGATGAAAGGCTGCATAAATACCCAAATATATGGTCATGTTCTTTATTGCTGTGGATAGACTTGCACAACCTACTTCATATAGCACATATATTCCCATGCCCAGAGGTATTATCAGCGGCAGGTTTTTTATTCCAGGATTGCTTTCCTCAATAAGCGAGACCTATGCATCCCTTAGGTTGTTACTCAACTACACGAAGGAATTGAAACATGACATTCAGATTGTTAATGTTTTTGATCAATGGAATGGTGGACGGCAATTTCACGACATCTAACTTGGCTATTACATGCATACGATAAAAGCTCAAAGATATACAACTGCAAATATTAGATCTTTTTGTATCAAACTTGTTGTGTATTTCCGTAAGTTTTGAAACATTGAAAACTAAATTTTGTAATGATTTTTTAACGTTATCAATTTGTAACGGCTTGTTTTTGCCATTAATATAAAACGGTTTTGTAATGTTTTATAACGGTCATATAACGGCTATCTAACGGCCATGTAACGACTTTATTACAACTTTGCAATATTTTATTCATATTTTTCATAAATCCTTCATTATTTTACAATGGATTTATAACGGTTTCTTAACGGTTTCTCTTTCTTGTTTGAATATAAATTAAACTTCAAATCACAATCTTTAAAGATACATAGAATTCTCATATCATTCCTTTTCTTTTAGCTAAGCATTACTCCTATTCATTCTAATATTCAGTGCGGTGTGTTGTATTGGGAGGACCTAGAACCTTACGCACTAGGTTTCGTACTCCGACGGCGGAATTATTCTTAAAGATAGTGATTATGTCATCTCGGATGATTAATCTTATTTTATCATCTTTTCCAATGGATTTCCAACATTTTTATTTTCATATTATATAATATTTTCCAACAAAACTTGTGATTCCTTCCTTTTGTATGAACAAGCAAAGGAAAACATGCAAGGAATAAATGTGTTATTTTAGGAAATTTGCCCAGGAATGAAAATTCTCACGTCGTAAAAGTATTTATAGCACGGATCTGCAAATGACTAGGTATGTTTTACGTATCGTTGATACGACAAATCTTTTTTTTATTTTAAAAAATAGCTTTATTTGCAAAGGAATATCAAGTACAAAAAATGGTTGTCTTTTTTACAAGGCATAATACCATAATTGTTTCTCTCGTTTTCTATTTTATATTTGAACACTTCTTTAGCCCAATACCGTTTGTTTAGTATATGATGCCTTTGAACTGGAGCTTCTTCAACGAAATCCTCTTGTGAACTGCATCGACGTTTTGCCCAAAATGCACATTTATATAAGTTTGTGAAACTATATTATGGATCATATGTCAAACAAAATAAGCATAAACTTGTCCCCACATAAATATCAAGCCATTGTCAGTCTAACAGAGGGAGAGACTTCTGGGATTGAGCTGGATATTTTAAATTCTATTGAATTAAATTATAATTGTACTTTTTTGGTAAAGAAAGGATTATATTAAGAGAAAATGTCTGAAAATCTTGCATCTACATTAGTTGGAGACATATCTCCAATACAACCTGTAGGCAAACTATGGGGAAAAATACTAAAAAAAATTATAAACTTATTGCATTTATATTAGTTTGATCATAAATCTTTTGATTTAGCCAATTTAGTTTGAAACCTTTTAACAATTAACCGATTTTGGCCAAAAATAGCTAACATAGATGCCGGCGGTATTGTGTGAGATGGCGGTGTTGGCATAATTTTCCAAATTTTCTAATAATTTTTTTTTCCTTTTTTTCTCTAGAGTCTGGCACTACTTCACTTCCATTGGCCTATTGCAACATAATAGCATCGATCTTGCTTCCATCCTTCAGCCATCCCCAAACAATTCTTCCATTTTCACTTCTCGGAACTCCTTTATGCACCTTCTGCAAACTTCAAGAACAGGATTTAATAAGTGACAACAGCCAGCAGACGACAAATTTGGTCGATTCTCTGCATCTTTTCGCAAGCACGACACTGCAATGCGGATACAATTCAACGCTTGAAATTCGTCACACGTATATGAATCCAATGATTTGATTTTCATACATTTACCTAAATGTTTATTTACTATTTACATTGTATTTTCGTAGTTACAAATTAATTATAAGTAAATTTTATACTTTAACGCTATAATGGTAAATGAAAAATGACAAACAAGACATTGGAATTATATTTCAATTATTTTTATTTTTAAGAAAACAATGGCAAATTATATTATCTTATTCATAAAGATCACACCACATAAAATTAGTCTACTAGATCATTATTCTTCCTCAAATAATAAACACCATTTGATTTTATCTATAAAATTTATAACAGTCGTCAACACAAAATACTAGTCTTCAAGTATTTTTCCAAATCTTATGATTCAATTCATTTTCTGTTCACCATTCATAAATTTCAGATTTCTATTCACAATTTTTTTTCTCAATTTAACAATTAAATTTAAAATTTTTAGAGCATGCTCACATTCAAGGCCTCCGATTGTTAGCAAACTCTTAGCATTATTCTTCCATGCAAATATTAAACATCATATTTGATGATTATCAATTGATGTAATATAAAATTTATGAAAAAAGATCAATCCTTATACAATATTTATATCATATGTCGACTACATTCTAAACGAAATGAGACTAGTCCCCCTTAGGCCCAAAAAGCCCGGCCCAAGTATGGATTTACCAACATCGCTTTAGGCGATTTCTTCTTCCTTTCAATTCAATTTTGTGTTCACCATTCATATCGGTGAATTTCAGGTCGATTTCTATTCAGCCTAGTTCACGTTTTCCGATCAATTTGATGTTTTTGATTGATTTTTTTTTTTCTCAATTTAACAATTATGCTATTAAACAATTCCAAATGGATTATTTAATCCATTATTTGTTCTGCATTTGTTGCAGGAACAATGCCTCCCCCGAGGTTGCACACACCTATTCGCGCTACCGATAAACAAAAGGAAAGGTCAGTTTGTCTAAGTTGATAGCCGGCGGCCCCGATCATCGATGGAAGAGTGGTGACTTAATTGATCACATCCATGAAGTCAACGGGAAAATTCAAAAGGTCATATGGAAGAGCATAAGAAAATTGTGATAGATTTTGTAAATAAATATTACGTATTGTTACAAGAGAAAAGATCAAGGAATTGAACCCACTTGGTGTTAGTTGTATTGGTTGATTTTTGTTAAGTGTGTTTATGGATATATTATGCAATGTTTACTACGAGATTGTTGATGATGTAGCAACCAATATGTTAGTTGTATTAATTGAAAGCATTATTGTTTTTATTGGATATCTCCGAGTTTTCATAACTTCATAAAATTGATTTTGTATGATACAATCATATTAATGATAGTTCTAAGTTATGATTTTGAAGGATGATTGGAAACGTAGTGATCTTTTGATTCTGAAGTCTTACTTGAAATTATTCATTAATATGAGGCAAAGAGCATAGTTGCCGAGCTGAACAAAGGTGAAAAGCTCAATGGTGACAACTATGAAATTTGGCTGGAAGAGCAAGAAGCACTTGAGGCTCTTAGACCATGGTTGAATGTCCGTGGAAAGAAATAACCATCTGAGCAGCATGGACAATGGCGTCATGCGAGAGTTTAGGCAGCCATGCATAAGACTAAGGCAGCTCACTCGGGTTTGACTCTTATAAGAAGCTTCATGGTACCATGAAGCAACATCCAGATGTCAAACATGATGAGCTGAAGTTGGGAGCATATGAAGGTGCATATGAAGGTGCACCTAACCCATAATGGTAATATCAAAACTTTCAGGGATGCAATACGTCATCTTGAGCTGGAAGAGGACCGCCTCTTGGCTGCTAAGCCGGATGATGAACTCTATCATGCTAGTTCTAGCTCACATGGAGCTTCGAGCTTCAAGCGCAAATGTCCTAACTGGTTTGATAAAGGGAAAGGCAAGGAAGCGGGTCCTTCAGGGAAGAAACCCAAGCTTAACCAACATGAAAGAGGAAAGCGTCCTCGAATGAAGAAGCTTACAAGGGTGATGTGTTTCAATTGTGACAAGAAAGGTCACTATGCTCGCGACTGTCGTGAGTCAAAGAAGGTAAACACCCCTTGTGCTTTTCAGAACTTTACTTTTGTGTTGAGTTATTATTCTTAACTGAGTCTAATCCTTTGTGGACTGTAGATTCAGGAGCGACAGACCATGTAGCGAAGGATAGAGGGTCCTTCGTGGATTCCGACGAGTACCAACTGGAACTAAGTGGGTCTATGTGGGAAACAACTCTAGAGCCGAAGTGAAAGGAATTGGCACCTGCCAACTGAATATGCGTGGTGGACGCACTTTGTTCCTTCAAGATGTATTGTATGTTCAAGAGATTCGTCGAATTTAGTGTCTGTTTTAGTGTTGGTTAGACTAGGTTTTAATATGAACTTCTATAATAGAGGTGTGGATTTTTTTTAGATATAAATTACTATGGTTGTGGTTATTTTCTGGATGGTTTCATTGTATTAGATGTTGACTATGTTAATGCAAGTGTTTGTTATTCCCTTATCACGTCTCCTAATTCATATGATAATGATGTGAATGTGTGGCATGCTAGACTTGGTCACATTGGCCAACAATGTATGAATAGACTAGCCAAAGGGGGCTTGTCGGGCAACATTGAAAAAGTCAATTTGCCCATATGTAAGCATTGCCTAGAAGGGAAAACGACACGGAAACCATTAGGAAAAGGTAAAAGAGCTGAATTTCCTCTGCATTTAATCCATTTCGATGTACGTGGTCCAATGAATGTGAGAGGAAGGCATGGGGCTATTTATTTCATCACCTTTATTAATGATTATACTCGATTCGGATATGTCTATTTGATTTATCATAAATCTGAAGCAATAAGTTGTTTCAAAAGGTTTATGAACCTCGTAGAAAATCAATTAGACAAGAAAATAAAAGCATTAAGATCCGATCGAGGTCGAGAATATTTATCTGATGAGTTCAGAAAATTATATGATGAAAAAAGAATAGAAAGACAGTTGTCTATTCCGTATACTCCTCAATAAAATGGTGTTGCGGAGAGAAGAAACAGAACCCTACTGGAAATGGTTAGGTCCATGATGGCGTATTCTAACTTGCCTATCACCTTTTGGAGTGATGCATTGTTAACTGCTACGTATATACTTAACCGGGTGCCTTCCAAATCAGTTACTTCCACTCCATATGAGTTATGGACAGGTAGAAAACCAGACTTAAGTTTTCTTAAGCCATGGGGTTGTGCCGCCTATACATATGAGTCCTCTCACAAATTTGGGAAATTGGGTCCCAGAGGAAAGAATAGTATTTTCATAAGGTACTCAGAACACTCGAAAGGATATGTATTCATAGGTGAGCAGGAAAGTGGTAATATAAATGAGTTTGAATCACGAGATGTCAAATTCCTAGAGGATGAATTTCCTAAGAAGGGCGAAATAGGAGAAGATTGTTCCCTATTTGAGACCTTGGATCAGGATAATAATGTTAGTGGAGTTCGTCCAAGTGGAGTAATATGAGAAGTGATGAATTGAATTCAATTCATTCTCAATTGCAACCACATGTTGAGACGACATCATCATTACCTAATCCAAGTGGGAGCATGATGGGGAATGATGTGCAAAGTGTACAATCTCCCATACGGCGAACAAGTTGCCAAAGTATTTCCCGTCGACATTTTGACATTGAAAGGGAAACTTCTATGGTTGCTCCACAAGATGAGGATGAGCCAAGAAATATTAATGAGGCTCTGAATTGCCCTAGTAAAGAAAAATGGATTAATGCAATGGAAGAGGAAATTGAGTCAATGAAATCAAACCAAGTCCGAGAACTGGTTGATCTTCCAAAAGGATGCAGAGCTATTGAGAACAAATGGGTTCTTAAAATAAAGTGAAAGGCTGATAGCTCAATAGAAAGGCATAAAGCCCGCCTTGTGGCGAATGGGTATAATCAACAGGAATGAATTGATTATGAAGATACGTTTTCTCCTGTAGTGAGATTTACCTCGATTCGCATTATTTTGGCAATAGTGGCAAGTTTGGATCTTGAATTACATCAAATGGATATAAAGACTGCTTTCCTCAATGGAGAATTAGAGGAAGAAATATATATGGAATAAACTGCTGGTTTCATAGTGAAATGCCAAGAAGAAAAAGTATGTCGACTTTTGAGGTCGATATATGGTCTTAAATAGTCATCAAGACAATGGTATATACGTTTTCATAATACCATAATGGCATATGATTTTACGATGATTGATGATGATCATTGTGTATATATCAAAAGATCCAAGGATGAATTTGTGATCATTTCATTATATGTTGATGATATACTTATTGCCGGAAGCAATATGGAGTTTGTTAAGATTGTCAAGAGTTGCTTGTCTTCCAACTTTGAGATGAAGGATATGGGTGAGGCTGTATACATTCTTGAAGTTAAGATTTCAAGAAATCGTTCGAAGAGATCGTTGTCTCTTTCGCAAGAAACATATATAAATAAGATTCTTGAATGATTTCGTATGCAAGACTGTAAACCCATAGACACTCCTATTGCAAAAGGTGAATGATTGAGCCATAGGCGTGTCCGGGGACTCCACAAGAGATGGAACAAATGAAACATGTTCCTTATGCTAGTGCTGTTGAAAGCTTGATGCATACTATGATGTGTACAAGACCTGACATATATTTTGTAGTTGGAATGGTGAGTAGATACCAATCCAATCCAGGTCAAGCACATTTGAAAGCCGTTAAGAGAATACTGAGGTATCTAAAGGAGACTGCTGATTATACGTTGAGTTATTATGGAAAGGATCTGCGACTCTAAGGCTATTTTGATGCTAATTGGAGAGAAGATTTAAATGAAAGAAAATCTAACTCTAACTTTGTTTTCTTACCAAATAATGGCACCATATGTTGGAGTAGTAAGAAACAAAAGTGTATAGCCTTGTCCACAATGGAAGCTGAGTTCGTGGCATTATCAGCAGCGGTACAAGAAGGAGTTTGGCTTAAGAAATTTTTGGATCATTTAGGTGTTAATGAGAAAGCTACAAATCTATTGTTGGTTAACCGTGATAGCCAAGCAGCTATAGCGTACACCAAAGATCCAAAATATCATGGCAATACCAAACATATAAATACCAAATATAACTTTGTGAAAGATATGGTTGCACGAAAGTCGTGAACTTAGAGTACATATTACGCATAGAATGGTAGCAGATCCTATGACAAAGCCAATACTTAGAGATGTATTTTTTGGCCATATGAAATCTCTAGGATTGCGTAGAGACTAATATACTGAATATTGTATTTTCCTTAGGTGTTCACATTTGATGAATTTGTGTTTTCATCATTAATGCCTATGAATCTTTGTATGATCTTTATGCATCTTAATGCTCAGTGCATTATTTTAAGTTGAGAAGTATATCGGACAGATAAAAGATTAGCTCACTCACATGGGTAATTGCCTCTGTTTACTGTGTGATAAATAGAGATAAGACTATTTTTAAGCTTATTATCTATGTGATAATCGAGAGCTCAAGTTTAAAATACATATGTCGCCTTAATTGAGTGTTAAGATGAGGACATAATACTAAAGATGTCCGAAAGTAAAATAACCCACATATTTTACTTTATCTGTCTATGATGCCAGATGTGAGTTCTTATGAATTTTGTGAATGAGTAGATACGTGAACTCAAGTTAGACATTGGGTATGTCTGAACTATCATCTGTACGGTATTGAAAGGTGTAGACATACGCTCCATGGGAAAGGAGTTAATACCATAATACGTATTTCATACTGCGTATGCATGAGACGACCAATAAGAGTGGCAAAAAGTTTGATCTCAACTTTTATGATGTGTGAGATTCTTGAGGAAAAGAGTTCCTCAATTTTTAGTCCCCTCATGACTTTTACTTATTCTCAAGATTTCTATTTAGTGTTTGCTGACTTAGGGTGTTGCCAATAATCATGAGATGATTCGATCTAATGGGGCATTTCTAGAAAAGCAAGCTGGACTGAAATTGAGAGTTTAAAGGAAAGAGGAAGATCGATTTTGGAGAATCACATTGTGGTTTTGTATTCACCGGTCGACCAATTATAACCGTCTTTGTGATAATTATAATTGTGAATACAATATATATATATATATATATATATATATATATATATCATTGTTTAAAAAAGATCAAGAGAGATATAAATGTGATCGATCGATCTAGGGTACTGCATACTAAATTTACTCGGAGTGTGATGCCCATTATGAGCTGCTATATATTCCTAATAGATGTATAGCAACGAGCTCTCAAAGTATGCTGGTCGCACGGATTATTCACCGGTATGAATGTTGAAGAGAGGTAAAGAGAATCCTGTTCGGCCCACCATGTGCGAGTGGGAGATGATGGTTTTATATGAGATGGGCTTAAGGCCCGTCCGCCCAAGTTGGGCCCAAAAAGCCCGGCCCACGGGAATAGGGCCCGTGGATGGGGAAGGTATAAAAGGAGAGAGAGAGAGAGAGAGAGAGAGAGAGAGAGAGAGAGAGAGATGACACCTGTTGGAAATCAGAATTAACGTACGTCTTCTCCTCACCCGCGCGCTCTCTCTCTCCAAAAGACAAAAGAAGAAACAGTAAGGCATACGGCACTTTCTTCTTCCCTTCAAGGCATCATCGGATCGAACAGGGCCAGATTTTCTTCCTCCTATCGGCGTCGGTGTCTAATCTGTGGCTAACAAGGTACGCTCGAATCCGTGGTGTGCTTTACGATCCGTGATACGTGATTTTCCCGGGCCTCATCTTCCGCATTGATTTAGGGGTTCAATTCAGTGTCGAATCCGGTTTTCGGGGATCCGTTATTCCCAACACTAAAAATTCAAGATGTTTGATGAATGTGTGATTTAATATGTAAATATTCTATCACGTTAGATACATGAAAAATTGAATCTATCAACCATTAATTTGTCCCCATGTTCTCTCTTCCTCCATATTCGTCTTTTCATTTTTTGTGATAACCTTGGGAGAAATCTATGTCCCGTGCGTAGGCCAATAGCGGTGTCTAAACCACGCACTGCGATTTCACATGGACAAGCAACTTCCCGTGGGGCAATTCTCCCTTCAATGGAAGCGAGGATGAGCATGGTACCAAAGCAAACCCCTACCCACTTCAATTGCCTTTGCCAACATAGAATGATGGAAATTTTGGTCCCCAGAACTTCAACCCAAAGTAAGAGTTCATTACTGCAATAAAAGTGCGAGAGAACCTAAATTAGCCGTTTTCCTAGTGAGCAAGAATTATACACAGCTAGCTAGTTGGACCAACAAACAAATTGTTAAGCTTAGATAGTTTAGTGGATCAATCAGTAACCATGTGAGGATGTATTATTGTGGCCAATCAGATCTAGACGTAGTGCTCTTTCACCCTCCCACCATACCGATGCCTCGAGCAAGATTTAAGCACTTCTCTATTAAATTGCAGATCCGACGTCTGCCTGCAAGTTTGGACCACGTTGGACCTGATCGTTGAATGAAACTCAAAAACGATTGGTGCGAAAGCAAGATATAAGCTACGATCCTTCCTTTCATGGGCATCACAAAGGTTTTACATTGACGGAGCAACTTCTCTACATAGATAGAGACTATCATGTGGCTAGGGCATGGAACAACAATTGATGAAAGACTGTACAAATACGCAAATATATAGTTATGTTCCTGTGATAGACTTGCCCAACCTACTCTAGATAGTAAATACATTCCCATGCTCGGAAGTATTATCAAAGACAAGTTTTATTTCTAGGATTCCTTTCCTCTAGATGCCAGACCATATGCATCCCCTAGGTTGTTAGTTAACTATTTGAGAAACTTGAAACATGCATATTTAGATTGTTAATGATTTTGATCGATGAAACAGTGGAAGGAATTTCACATTTTCAAATGCGGCCATAGATGTATCCGATAAAAGGTGAAAGTACCATAAACAACCGAAATGTTAGATCGTCATATATCAAACTTATGACTCTTTCCTTTTTGGGATGTCATGAATGTTTAATCTACTATTTTTGGTCAAGAAACGATTCTTTTTGTGAAGAGTGATCTCTAATATAGAATCTGTCTAAGTTTACCTCGTCAGGAATATGCATATGTCAACACACATGAGATGCATGATTCTTGGCTTTGGTGTCAACATTAGGGGTGTGCATGGTTTGAGTGGGCAGCTCTTAACCTAAAACCAAGAACCACCCGCTAAGAACTAAATTCAAAAATTGGAATCAAGAATTACCCACTAGTTGCATGGATCCACCCGGGAATCGGACCGCCAGTCCGGTCCAGTTCCTAGGTGGATTCGTAGAACTAGTCCAACCTTCACACCTTCCCTTTTTGCCCTCCCCATATCTACTTATTCTAGCTCTCCTGACCATGGTAGCTTTATTCTCCTCAAGTACTAGCACTGCGGTGGCAGTGATCACGACCCTTGCGCCGCTTCCATCCCAACCACCACCACCATCTTTGCCATCACCTCCACTGTCTCCCGTTCCTCCCTCGAGACTAACAATGAGGAGGACAATGGGGATAATGAGCCATTCTTAGACTTGGAGTTCACCATTGTCCCCAAAAATGAGGACGATGGAGGGAGGCTTGAGGAGGGGGAGGAGGAAGAGGGAAGGTAGAAGTGGGACGAGCCCAACAATGAAGAGGACTATAGTTACAATGAATACGGAGGTGGCAACGAGGATGGTGATGATGTGGAGTGAGAGCTCAAGTTCGAGGGGGGAAAAGAGAATCAACTCACTATTTCGCCGAGTTTGGACTAGGACTCGAAGGGAGATGAGTAGATTTGGAGGTGAATTGGAGAGGAAGAGGGAGCTCGGAGAGATTTTGAACTAAGAGAGACGAGATGGAGTAGGAGAGTAGTGAATTGAGACAAGATGGTGATGGGAACCCTAAATTTTAGATTTGCTAATTTCGAATTTTTTAATATTAAAAATTAATATATTATTATTATATAACCGGTCTGGTCTAGGTGGGCGGGTAGGCGGATTCGCCCATGGAACTAGAAATTGGACCAATACCTACTAGTTCCCATAAATTGGAACTGAGAACCTGACCGGTTCCCTTAGGAAACACCGGTTCCGGGCGGTCCAAGCGGGTCCTGGTTCTTTTGCACACCCCTGGTAAACATCCAAGCTTACATGGTCCAAAAAGAAGGGCATAAAAAAGATCAAAGGAAGTTGTTCACCTAAGTAGGGATGAGAGTTAATTAGTGTGAATATGAGGAGAGACCAAATTTTGACTTAGGATAAGGTGTGAAGCACCAAATGTTGAAGGGCGCAAAATAAAAATACCGGTCATTCTCCATAGTGCTGTGGATACACTTGCATATTTGTCTTTAAATAGCTCTCCTACTTAGTGATCGAATTAATGGAAGGTTTTTTGGGGATCGATTTACTCTAAAAACTCGACCACATACATCCTTTGTTTAGTGCTTATCTATTCAAGAAAACTAAAATCTGGGCCGTTTGATTTTTAATCGTTAATAAATGAGACTGAAGATCGTAATTTCACAATGTTGAACATGGTTATTAGATATATTTTATAAGTACTTAGATTTAATAAATCTTACGGTTTACTATATACACATGAAAGTCAGACCAACTCACGGCAGGGTTCCATCTTTTGCTTTTCGTTATGCTTTAATGAAAGAAAAATTAGTTATAGATCAAGGATTGTTATATCGGACATACATTCTTTCATTTTACTTTATCATAGTTGAATTATATCATCTTCTTGCAGTTGAGTAAATATAAAAATATATATATAGTTTGACCATGTTTTTATCCATATCAAACCAAATTATATACAAGTCATTCCCATTATTCTTGTAGATACACTTGCATAATTTGCCTCTAATCAAACTAAATTGAGTATGTTTAGGGAACCTTCATGACTATATTACCTTGTTGTACAATTTTGAGTGATTGTCCAATTATTGAGAATATTTACCGCAATTCCAATTTTGAGTTTCCTTGGTTGGTAGTTCACGTAAAAGTTATTACGGGATCACTTTGCGAATCACCTCATCTTTTAATTAAACTCAAGAACCTCGATCAATTACTATTAATCATAGCTATCAAAATCGTACTATTATAAACTCAACTCGTACGATTTGATTAATTTTGACTCCAGGCCTTAATGATACGAAACTATAAGATGAATCACTAATCTTCTCAATCTCAAGTGAGTTTATCAATTCACCAAAGAATTTACACCTCGACATGTGTATATGGATTCAACATTTCAATTTTTCATACATTTACCTAATTGTATGTTTACTATTTATATTGTATTTTCATAGTTACAGTTTAATTACAAGTAAATTTTATACTTTAACGCTACAATGGCAATTGAAAAGTGACATGCAAAACATTATCATTTATATTTGAAAGTAATATTTAGTTTTAAGAAAACAACGGGAAATTATCTTATATTGTTCATAGTGATAACCACATGTACTTGAATTGGAGATTAGTTTACTAGATCTTTATTAGGCTCAAATATTAAATAGCACTTAATATTATCTATAAAATTTTAACTGTCATCAATACAAAATATTATTCTTAAGTATTTTGTCAAATCTTACGATTCAATTCAATTTTCTATTCACTATTAATAAATTTAAGATTTCCATTCACAATTTTTTTTTTTTTCTCGATTCAACAATTATGCTATTAACCAAAGTCCAAATCGACTTTCCCAATAGAGCATGGGCATGCACACATTTGAGGCCTTCGCTTGTCAAGGTAAACTCTTAGCGTGTCCTACCATCTCAACAACTAAGGCAACCGTGCATGAGACTCATCATGCTCATGAACAAGAGCATCTATTGAAATTACACGCAATATGAGATATGTGATAAGGAAGAAGATGTATACAATTCATGTGCTTATGGAAAGCTTGTCACATTTTACATTCGATACATGAAATGTTGAATCTATTGACCATAATTTGCTCCCATGTTTTCTTTTTCCGTGATTCTCTCTCTCTCTTTTTTTTTTTTTTTTTTTTTTTTTTTTTTTGGTTAAGGGGCGGATAACCTTGAGAGGTTCCTGTTTCCTACGCGTATGCCGCTTGCGGCGTGTAAACCAACTCACGGAACATTCAACAAGCTCTAAACTTGCCACAGGGTGAGTCCACTGCGCTTTGGCTAAGTTCCAAACCTCCCACAGCGATTTCCTCTGGACAAGCAACTTCCCGTGAGGTGATTCTCCCTTCAATAGATGCAAGGATGAGCTGGTGGATATCCTGGTCCCCGGAACTACATCCCTCCGTAAGAGTTTTTACTGCAATAAAAGTGTGAGAATTAATAAACATGTGGCTAAGAATTATCCCACTGTAAGTGTTCGTAAGTGGATCAATTAATAACCATGTGAGGAAAACTATTGCAGCCAAGCCAGATCTTGACATAATGATCTTCCGCCTTCTTGTCATGTGGATGTACCCACAAGATTGAAGCACTTCTCTGGTAAATCGCCGATCCGACTGTCTGCCTGTAGTTTGGATCATGCAGGGCATGATAAATGGATGCAAGTCAAAAGTGGTTTGCAAGGAAGCGAAACATGATCCATAATTCTTCCTTTCATCTGGCATCTTAAAGGTTTTGCATCGAAGGTGCAACTTCTCCGCATAGATAGAGACTATTAAGTGGCTAGGACATGGAACACCAATTGATGAAAGGCTGTATATATACGCAAATATATGGTCATGTTCATAATTATTTCGGATAGACTTGCACGACCTACTGTAAATAGCACATACATTTCCATGCTTAGGGGTACTATCAATGGCAGGTTTTTAATTCTAGGATTGCTTTCCTCTATAAGCGAGACCATATGCATCCCCTAGGTTGTTACTCAACTATACAAGAGAATTGAAACATGGACATTCAGATCATTAATGTTTTTGATCGATGGAATGAGGGATGGCAATATCACGATATCTAACTTGGCTATTACATGCACCCGATAGAAGCTCAAAGATGTATGTTCGAAAATATTAGATCATTGTTTATCTAACTTGTATATTCCTATAAGTTTTGAAATATTGAAAACTATTGATTTTGGAACGAGTTTTCACTTACATCAATTTGTAACGGTTTTTATCTGCAATGAATATAAAATGTTTATGTAACGTTTGATGACGGTCATATAACAGCAATTCAAGGTGTGCGTGGTAAAGCTTCTACTCTAGGGAAAAGTTTCTTTTTAGAAATAATTCTTTTTTATTTCTAATCTGGGGAACAATTTCTGAGTAAAATAAGATGTTTGGTAACTACACAAAATTTATATTCTTGAAATAGATAAATAATATAAATGCATTTGGTACAATTTTTTTTTTTTGTATTTATTTGTTTTTTATTCTTGCTTACAGCCATTGTCGACCATCGCTCACTACCACCCGTCGTCATTGCCCACCGCTTGTGTAGAGCCAGAAAAAAAGAAAGAATATAAATTCATTTAGTAATATCATCTAATTTTCTACTTCTGGGAGCAAATTTATACCCAAAATAGATTTAGAATAGAATCTACAAATATAAAAAGTTATTCATTTGTTTTCGGGAACAATTCTAGAATCAAACTACTTTCTTTTCTTTTCTTCTTTTTCTTTTCTTCTTCCTCCTAAAGATAAGGTTCCACAATCTCATCAGAGCCTCACCCAACATGGTGAGGCTTGCCCTCGCCGAACACTGCCACAGCCGATAACGTTTTGCAGAAGGTCGGAATCTTGCGGTATGGGGGCAAAAATAAGGAGAAGCAAAGTGATTGGCCGTGAACGTACATTCCACGTTCCACCAATCTCCCACAAGATTCACGAACCAAACATCGCACTCTTGTGGCCACGATCCCTTTGTGTCGATATTTCGCGGGGCATTCCAACAACCAAAACTCTGAATTCTGGAGGCTCATCGCGCGTGCCTCGTAGGATCCATTTGTGATTGTACATGTCAAAATCAAAATATTGTAGAGATTAAACCAAGACCGCGGCCCGTGTTCAAAGAAGTTGAGCATAGTTTAATTTGTGGAAACAGTTGATGAGCTGATTAATAATGGGAATTACGTGAGAACTAGGAAAGCTGAGGAAGAAATCTCTTCAGTATAGGAATGGACAATGGCGTCTTGATGATTGCCAGAGCTGTTCATAAGCGCTTTCAAAGTTCAAATCGAAGGATAACTGGACAGGCTCTTGGCCACTTGACCCAAAAAACGAAAGTGAGGTGTGATTTTTCTTGTTTTTGGCTTTATGCTAAAGACATGTTTTAGGTCGACCATTGTGTGTGTAATTGCCCTAACAAATGCATTCTACGTTTCTGCGATAAATTCAATTGCTATCCCATTTTAAAGTTCACACAACTCACTATGCTCGATTCCTTTCATTATCACCAAGGTACCTCAAAATTTTCAAAATTACACATTCTAATATATACCGACAACCAACTAAATCCAAGGTACTCAAGGAAATCAGGTTCTTATTCGACTCCAGTCAACGTCCTCACAATATCATCATGCATTTTGATCCTAAGATCATCAACACCAACAACATCGCATTAACTGTTGTTCTCCAACTACACTTTACTATTATACATGTAGGTTACTAATTTTTATTTAGTGTAGCATGAAATGAATAACCATAATCCATAATCCATTCATCAAATGACGAATAATCAATGATAGACCAACTCTAATTCTCTTACTCTTCTCATTCGTTAGCATAAAACAATCCCTTCTATGATGCTCTCTCTTGCCACAATTCCAATAGATAGCACCACTAGTCCTAAACGATTACGTCTCTACATGTTTATATTACTCATATTAACATGTGAACTAGTTATTCTTCTATTTTCACCTACTAAAGAAGTAGATATTCACTAGATTCTCTTCCATAGATGTCCTTACTTAGAATTAAATCTCAAATCCCATCAAATGTAAAACTTATTAACCTAGAAGAATTACTAACGATAGTAATAGTGCTATTCTAACTATCAAGCAATGAGGATAAAATCAAAGCATGTACCTCATCATCAAAGTTAATCACAACTAAACTTAATTAACTAACAACCACATTGAATCCATTGATATAATTAGCAACCGATGCACCTTTGTTCATCTTTAATTAAAGAGGCATCACATCAAATAGACCTTGTTGATCATAGAGGATTTTTTTGTACATGTTCAATAGGGCTTTCATTAAACCTGCATTGATATTCTCTTTCATAGTGATAAACATGATGTGATGAGCCAAAGTTAGTCGAATAACACCCAAAACTTGTCTATCCCATGATTCCCGGTCAACTTGCTTAATCGTCAATGGCTTCTCCCTAAACAGGGGTAAGTGTAGTTCCTTTCATATCGATAATCCTCAACCTACATCTTTCAAAAACCAAAATCATTTCCATCAAATTTGTCGATTCTCGTATTTTCCTTCTTTGTCACTATCGATTCACTTCAACTCAACCTAACCTAACTCTCATACCAATTGTTGCGTAAACAAGTGATTAATCAATAAAATAGACAAATTAAGGAAGTAGCTTTGATATTAGTATTGCAAAAACAAGTGATTAAACACTAAAAAATACATAACAAGAAAATAAATCAGGCATTAGATTTATGTGATTTGGTCGTAGTAACCTACATTTACAAGGGCAAGTAAAGGAATGGAAAAAACACATCAAATGGAGGTAATAAGAGGGCAAGTAAGAAATAGGGTGCCGAATGGAACCAGATACGATGTTGGGTAGGCCTCCTTAAGATAGCAACCCATGAGCTTAGTGCAAATTGAATTTAATTTTTCTAAAGAGACTAAACTAACTAAAACTAAACTATAGAAAATCATGAATTTTCCTAAATCAAGTGTATACTATGCAGATGAAACTAAACCAATTTTAATGCTAAAACCAGACAACCTAATAATGTCCTATTTATCTAACCATTTTATATTTTTTAAAAATTTTCGAATTCATTTATATATTTATATATTATTTAATTTTTTTGAAGAAAATTATTTCTATATTCCGGAAAATAAGGGACTCGGGCTGTGGGCTCTTGGGTTCCCAAGATAGTGGGCAACAGAAACGAGGCAAACCCCATCGTCAAGCCCTCTTTTAGTCAAAAAGACCTTCAAAGCCCATCCTTAAATACAGCTAACCTAGGCCCCATTTCTCATCGCAGCCACGTCAAGCCCATTCCACTATAATCAAAGCCAAGTCCCACGCTGAGTCTATTATGGCCGTCGCCCTTAACCCTCACCGCCGCTAAACGTTTCACAAATACGAACCGAGTAGCACCAGTACGCACAGGATGCGAACGAGCCAAGCAGCAGTACCAATAACTTGATAGTTCCCGTAAAATTTATTATGGGATCACTTTTTGAATGAACTCATCTGTTAATTAAACTCAGGGACCTCAGTCAATTACTATTAATTATAGTTATCAAAATGGTACTGTTATAGACTAATCTCGACTCGTGGCCTTAGTGATATGAAATTGTAAGATGAATCGCTAATCTTCTCAATCTCAGCAATTTTGTTGATTCACTAAAGAATCTAACACCTCGTCACATGTATATGGATTGAATGATTCAATTTTTTATACATTTACCTAATAATTTTATATTTACTGTTTATATTGTATTTTTCATAGTTACAGTTTAATTAGAAGTAAATTTTATACTTTAATGCTGTAATGGTAAATGAAAAATGACATGCAAAACGTTATAATTATATTTGTACTTAATCTTTATTTTTGGGAAAACAGCGGGAAATTAAGTCATCTTGTTCATGACTATCATCATATCTACTTGAATTTAAGATCAGTTTACCAGATCTTTATTGTACTCAAATCTTAAATATCATTTGATATTATCTATAAAATTTATAACTATCGTCAACATAAAATACAAGTCTGAAGTATTTTGTCAAACCATATGGTTCAATTTGATTTTCTATTCACTATTCATAAATTTAAGATTCCGATTCATAATTTCTTTTCTCGTTTTAACAATTATGCTCTTATTCAAAGTCCAAATGGACTTTCCCGATAGAGCATAGGCATGCACACATTTGAGGCCTCCGATTGTTAAGGCAAACTCTTAGCGTGTCCTACCATCTCAACAACTTGGGTATCCATGCACAAGACTTGTCGTGCTATATGCTCTGTGGGCGAGAGCATACATTAGAATGATAGAAAAATGAGGTACGTGATTCGGAAAAAGATGTATACAACACATTTGCTTATGAAAAGTTCGTCACACCACACCAAAAAAAAAAAAAAAAAAAAAAGATTGGCTGTCATGCAGTCTTTTGTTCTCTTCTTCCATGTTTCCTACGCGTATGCCTATTGCGGCGTGTAAACGACCTCACAGAACGTAGTAGGAGCTCCAAACTAGCCAGAGGGTGAGTCCACTTGGGTTCGGCTCAGTTCCAAACCTCCCACCGTGATTTCCACTGGACAAGCAACTTCCCGTCGGGCAATTCTCCCTTCCGTAGAAGTCAGGATGAGCAGGTGGACATCTTCGTCCCCGGAACTTCATCCCACCGTAAGAATACATTACTGCAATAAAAGTGCAAGAATTAATAACCATGTGGCTAAGAATTATCCCACTGTAAGAGTTCGTTAGTGGATCAATTAATAAACATGTGAGGATGAACTATTGCGGCCAAGCCAGATCTTGACATACTGCTCTTTAACCCTCTTACCATCACATTGCTTCGCCCAAGGTCGAAGCACTTCTCTGGTAAATCGCTGACCCGACTGTCCGCCTGCGAGTTTGCGCCGTGCACGATCGCTGGAGGCAAATCAACAGTGGTTTGCGTGGAAACGAAACACGATCCATGATTCTTCCTTTCATTTGGCATCATAAAGGTTTTGCATCGAAGGCACAACTTCTCCGCATAGATAGAGACTGTCAAGATAGAATACCAACTGATGAAAGGCTGCATAAAAACCAAAATATATGGTCATGTTCTTTATTGCTGTGGATAGACTTGCACAACCTACTTTATATAGCACATATATTCCCATGCCCAGAGGTATTATCAACAGCAGGTTTTTTATTCCAGGATTGCTTTCCTCAATAAGCGAGACCATATGCATCCCTTAGGTTGTTACCCATCTACACGAGGGAATTGAAACATGGACGTTCAGATTGTTAATGTTTTTGATCGGTGGAATGGTGGACGGCAATTTCACGACATCTAACTTTGCTATTACATGCGTCCGATAAAAGCTCAAAGATATACAACTGCAAATATTAGATCATTTTGTATCAAACTTGTTGTGTATTTCAATAAGTTTTGAAATATTGAGAACTATTAGTTTTGTAATGATTTTTTAACGTCATCAATTTGTAACGGCTTGTTTTTGCCATTAATATAACACAGTTTTGTAATGTTTTATAACGGTCATATAATGGCTATTTAACGGCCATGTAATGACTTTATTACAGCTTTGTAATGTTTTATAATGGTCATATAATGGCTATTTAACGGCCATGTAACAACTTTATTACAGCTTTGTAATGTTTTTTTTTTTTCATAGACCCTTCATTATTTTACAATGGATTTATAACGGTTTCTTAACGACTTTCTCTTTCTTGTTTGAATATAAATTAAACTTCAAACCATAATCTTTTAAGATACACGGAATTCTCATATCATTCCTTTTCTTTTAGCTAAGCATTACTCCTATTCATTCTAATATTCAGTGCGGTGTGTTGTATCTTGGGAGGACACTAGAGCCTTACGCACTAAGTTTTGTACTTCAACGGCGGAATTATTCTTAAGGATAGTGATTACACATCCCGGATGATTAATCTTATTTTATCATCTTTTCTAACAGATTTTCAACATTTCTTATTTTTCATATTATATAATATTTCTCCAAAAAACTTGTGATTCCTTCCTTTTGTATGACAAGCAAAGGAAAAGATGCGAGAAATAAATGTGTCATTGTAGGAAATTTGCCCTGTAATGAAAATTCTCACGCTGTAAAAGTATTTATAGCACGGATCCTCAAATGACTTAGTATGTTTTACGTATCGTTGATACTACATTTTTTTTTTTATAGGAAAAATAAGAGCTTTATTTGCAAAGGAATATCAAGTACAAAAATGGTTGTATTTTCTACAAGGCATAATACCGTAATTGTTTCTCTCGTTTTCTATTTTGTATTTGAACACTTCTTTAGCCCATTTACCGTTTGTTTAGTATATGATGCCTTTGAACTGGAGCTACTTCAACGAAATTCTCTTGTGAACTGCATCGACCTTTTGCCCAAAATGCACATTTATATAAGTTTGTGAAACCATATTATGGATCATATGTCAAACAAAATAAGCATAACTTACTTGTCCCCACATAAATATCAAGCCATTGTGTCAGTCCAAGAGAGGGAGAGACTTCTGGGATTGAGCTGGATATTTTAAATTCTATTGATTAAATTATAATTGTACTTTTTTTTTTTGGTAAAGAAAGGATTATATTAAGAGAAAATATCTGAAAATCTTGCATCTACATTAGTTGGAGACATACCTCCAATACAACCTGTAAGCAAATTATTGGGAAAAATACCAAAAAAATTGTAAACTTATTGCATGTGTATTAGTTTGGTGATAAACATTTTGATTTAGTCAATTTAGTCTAACATTTTAACAATTAGCCAATTTTGGCCAAAAATCATTAACATAGACCCCAGTGGCATTATGTGAGACGGCTGGTGTTGGCATAATTTTCTAAATTTTCTAATAATTTTTTCTTTTCCTTTTTTTCTACAAAGTCTGGCAACCTCACCGGCCACTACTTCACACTTCCATTGGACAAGCTCCAAAGCAACATAGTCTTGATCTCGCTTCCATCCTATTGCACCTGAAAGCATCAGCGCATCCTTCAGCCTCCCAAACAATTCTTCCATTTTCACTTATCGGAACTCCTTCATGCACCTTCTGCAAACTTCAAGAACAGGATTCAATAAGTGACAACAGCCAGCAGACGACATATTTGGTCGATTCTCCGCATCTTTTCGCAAGCACAACACTCCAATGCGGATACAATTCGATGCTTGAAATTCGTCACACGTATATGCATCCAATGATTTGATTTTTCATACATTTACCTAAACGTTTATTTACTATTTACATTGTATTTTCATAGTTACAAATTAATTAGAGGTAAATTTTATACTTTAACGCTATAATGGTAAATGAAAAATGACAAACAAGACATTGGAATTATATTTCAACATTATCTTTATTTTTAAGAAAACAATGGGAAATTATATCATCTTATTCATAACCATCACCGCATCTACATAAATTTAAAATTAGTTTACTAGATCATTATTCTTCCTCAAATATTAAACATCATATGATATTATCTATAAAATTTATAACTGTCGTCAACACGAAATATTAGTCTTCAAGTATTTTACCAAATTTTACTATTCAATTCAATTTTCTGTTCACCATTCATAAATTTCAGGTTTCTACTCACAATTTTTTCTCAATTTAACAATTATGCTATTAAACAATTCCAAATGGATTTTCCTGATAGAGCATGCCCACATTCGAGGCCTCCGATTGTTAAGGCAAACTCTTAGCATGTCCTACCATCTCGACAGCTTAGGCAGCCATGAAATCACAGAAATGAAATAACTTGAAATGAAACGCAGTATGAGATTGGTTATAAGGAAGATGTATACAATTGATGTAATCACAGAAAATTCATCACCACATATGAAAAAGATCGATCCTTATACAATATTTATATTATATGAGATTTTGTGGAGCAACAGTCAACTATTCTAAAAATTTAAGATGTTTGATGAATGCATCATTTAATATGTAAATGTTCTATCACGTTAGATACATGAAAAATCGAATCTATCAGCCATTAATTTGTCCCTCAGGTTCTCTTCCTTCATATTCATCTTTCCATTTTTAGCGATAACCTTGGGAGAAGCCTGTTTCCCGTGCGTAGGCCGATTGCGGTGTCTAAACCACGCACTGCGATTTCACATGGACAAGCAACTTCCCGTCGGGCAATTCTCCCTTCAATGGAAGCGAGGATGAGCATAGTACCAAAGCAAACCCCTTCCCACTTCAATTGCCTCTGTCAACGTAGAATGGCGGATATTTTGGTCCCCACAACTTCATCCCACAGTAATAGTTCATTACTGCAATAAAGTGCGAGAGAACCTAAATTAGCCGTTTTCCTAGTTAGTAAGAATTATATACAGCTAGCTAGTTGGACCAACAAACAAATTGTTAAGCTTAGATTAGTGGATCAATCAGTAACCATGTGAGGATGTACTATTGTGGCCAATACAGATCTAGACATAGTGCTCTTTCACCCTCCCACCATCCCGATGCCTCGAGCAAGATTTAAGCACTTCTCTATTAAATTGCTGATCCGACGACTGCCTGCAAGTTTGGACCACGTAGGACGTGATTGTTGAATGAAACTCAAAAGCGATTGGTGCGGTAGCAAGATATAAGTTACGATTCTTCCTTTCGTGGGCATCACAAAGGTTTTAGTGGCATAGTGGAAGGGAATTTCACATTTTCGAACGTGGCCATAGATGTATCTGATAAAAGGTGAAAGTACCATAAACAACCGAAAATGTTAGATCGTCATATATCAAACTTATGATTCTTTCCTTTTTGGGATGTCATGAATGTTTAATCTACTCTTTTTGGTCAAGAAACGGTTCTTTTTGTGAAGAGTGATCTCTAATATAGAATCTCTCTAAGTTTACCTCATCGGGAATATGCAGATGTCAACACACATGAGATGCATGATTCTTGGCTTCGGTGTCAACATTAGGGGCGTGCATGGTCCGAGTGGGCAGCTCTCAACCTAAAACTGGGAACCACTCGCTAAGAACCGGTTTCGAAAAATTGGAACCAAGAATTGCCCACTAGTTGCATGGATCCACCCGGAATCGGACCGCTGGTCCGGTCCGGTTCCTGGGTGGATCCATAGAACCGGTCCAACCTTCACGCCTTCCCCTTTTCGCCCTCCCCATATCTACTTATTCTAGCTCTCCCGACCATGGTAGCTTTATTCTCCTCAAGTGCTAGCGCCGCGGTGGCAGTGATCACAACCCTTGCGCCGCTTCCGTCCCGACCACCACCACCATCTTTGTCACCGCCTCCACTATCTCCATCTCCTCCCTCGAGACTACCAATGAGGAGGGCAATGGGGGACGATGAGCCATTCTTAGACTTGGAGTTCACCCTTGTCCCCAAAAATGAGGACGATGGGGGGAGGCCTGAGGACGGGGAGGAGGAAGAGGGGAGGTAGAAGTGGGACGAGCCCAACAATGAAGAGGACGATAGTTACAGTGAATGCAGAGGTGGCAACAAGGATGTCGATGATATGGAGAGAAAGTTCAAGTTCGAGGGGGGAAAAGAGAATCAACTCACTGTTTCGCCGAGTTTGGACTAGGACTCAAAGGGAGATGAGTAGATTTGGAGGTGAATTGGAGAGGAAGAGGGAGCTCAGAGAGATTTTGAACTAAGAGAGACGAGATAGAGTAGGAGAATAGTGAATTGAGACAAATGGTGATTGGAACCCTAAATTTTGAGATTTGCTAATTTTGAATTTGTTAATATTAAAAATTAATATATTATTATAATATAACCAGTCCGGTCTAGGTGGGCGGGCGGGAGGATCCACCCATGGAACCAGGAATTGGACCAATACCCACTGGTTCCCATAAATTGGAACCGGGAGCCTAACCGGTTCCCTTAGGAACCACCAGTTCCGGGTAGTCCAAGCGGGTCTTGGTTCTTTTGCACACCTCTAGTCAACATCCAAGCTTACATGGTCCAAAAAGAAGCGCATAAAAAGATCAAAGGAAGTTGTTCACCTAAGTAGGGATGAGAGTTAATTAGTGTGAATATGAGGAGAGACCAAAATTTGACTTAGGATAAGGTGTGAAGCACCAAATGTTGAAGGGCGCAAAATAAAAAATACCGGTCATTCTCCATATTGCTGTGGATACACTTGCATATTTGTCTTTAAATAACTCTCCTACTTAGTGATCGAATTAATGGAAGGTTTTTGGGGATCGATTTACTCTAAAAACTTGACCACATAGATCCTTTGTTTAGTGCTTATCTATTCAAGAAAACTAAAATCTGGGCCGTTTGATTTTTTAATCGTTAATAAATGAGACTGAAGATCGTAATTTCACAATGTTTAACATGGTTATTAGATGTATTTTATAAGTACTTAGAGTTAATAAATCTTACGGTTTACTATATACATATGAAAGTCAGACCAACTCACGGCAGGGTTCCATCTTTTGCTTTTCGTTATGCTTTAATGAAAGAAAAATTAGTTATAGATCAAGGATTGTTATATCCGACAATAATTCTTTCATTTTACTTTATCATAGTTGAATTATAACATCTTCTTGCACTTGAGTAAAATAAAAAAAAAAAAATTAGTTTGACCATGTTTTTATCCATATCAAACCAAATTATATACAAGTCATTCCCATTATTCTTGTAGATACACTTGCATAATTTGCCTCTAATCAAACTAAATTGAGTATGTTTAGGGAACCTTCATGACTATATTACCTTGTTGTACAATTTTGAGTGATTGTCCAATTATTGAGAATATTTACCGCAATTCCAATTTTGAGTTTCCTTGGTTGGTAGTTCACGTAAAAGTTATTACGGGATCACTTTGCGAATCACCTCATCTTTTAATTAAACTCAAGAACCTCGATCAATTACTATTAATCATAGCTATCAAAATCGTACTATTATAAACTCAACTCGTACGATTTGATTAATTTTGACTCGAGGCCCTAATGATATGAAACTATAAGATGAATCACTGGTCTTCTCAATCTCAAGTGAGTTTATCAATTCACCAAAGAATTTACACCTCGACATGTGCATATGGATTCAACATTTCAATTTTTCATACATTTACCTAATTGTATGTTTACTATTTATATTGTATTTTCATAGTTACAGTTTAATTACAAGTAAATTTTATACTTTAACGCTGCAATGGTAATTGAAAAATGACATGCAAAAAACATTATCATTTATATTTGAACGTAATCTTTATTTTTAAGAAAACAGCGGGAAATTATCTTATATTGTTCATAATGATCACCACATGTACTTGAATTTAAGATTAGTTTACTAGATCTTTATTAGGCTCAAATATTAAATATCATTTAATATTATCTATAAAATTTTAACTGTCATCAACGCTGAATATTATTCTTTAAGTATTTTGTCAAATCTTACGATTCAATTCAATTTTCTATTCATTATTAATAAATTTAAGATTTCCATTCACATTTTTTTTTTTTCTTGATTTAACAACTATGCTATTAACCAAAGTCCAAATGGACTTTCCCAATAGAGCATGGACACGCACACATTCGAGGCCTTCACTTATCAAGGTAAACTCTTAGCATGTCCTACCATCTCAACAACTAAGGCAACCATGCATGAGACTCATCATGCTCATGAACAAGAGCATATATTGAAATTACACACAATATGAGATATGTGATAAGGAAGAAGATGTATACAATTCATGTGCTTATGGAAAGCTCGTCACATCATACAAAAAAAGACAGTTGTTATACAATTTTTACATTCGATACATGAAATGTTGAATCTATTGACCATTAACTTGCTCCCATGTTTTCTTTTTCCGTGATTCTCTCTCTCTCTTTTTTTTTTTTTTTTTTTTTTTTTTGGTTAAGGGGTGGATAACCTTGAGAGGTTCCTGTTTCCTACGCGTGCGTATGCCGCTTGCGGCGTGTAAAGCAACTCACGGAACATTCAACAAGCTCTAAACTTGCCACAGGATGAGTCCACTGTGCTTTGGCTAAGTTCCAAACCTCCCACAGCGATTTCCTCTGGACAAGCAACTTCCCGTGGGGTGATTCTCACTTCAATAGATGCAAGGATGAGCTGGTGGATATCCTGGTCCCCGGAACTACATCCCTCCGTAAGAGTTTTTACTGCAATAAAAGTGTGAGAATTAATAAACATGTGGCTAAGAATTATCCCGCTGTAAGTGTTCGTAAGTGGATCAATTAATAACCATGTCAGGATGAACCATTGCAGCCAAGCCAGATCTTGACATAATGATCCTCCGCCTTCTTGTCATGTGGATGTACCCACAAGATTGAAGCACTTCTCTGGTAAATCGCTGATCCGACTGTCTGCCTGTAGTTTGGATCATGCAGGGCATGATAAATGGATGCGAGTCAAAAGTGGTTTGCAAGGAAACGAAACATGATCCATGATACTTCCTTTCATCTGGCATCTTAAAGGTTTTGCATCGAAGGAGCAACTTCTCCGCATAGATAGAGACAATTAAGATAGAATACCAACTGATGAAAAGCTGCATAAATACCCAAATATATGGTCATGTTCTTTATTGCTGTGGATAGACTTGCACAACCTACTTTATATAGCACATATATTCCCATGCCCAGAGGCATTATCAACGGCAGGTTTTTTATTCCAGGATTGCTTTCCTCAATAAGCGAGACCAAATGCATCCCTTAGGTTGTTACTCAACTACGCGAGGGAATTGAAACATGGACGTTCAGATTGTTAATGTTTTTGATCGATGGCATGGTGGACGGCAATTTCACGATATCTAACTTGGCTATTACATGTATCTGATAAAAGCTCAAAGATATACAACTGCAAATATTAGATCATTTTGTATCATTGTGTATTTCAGTAAGTTTTGAAATATTGAAAACTCTAATTTTGTAATGATTTTTTAACGTCATCAATTTGTAACGGCTTGTTTTTGCCACTAATATAAAACGGTTTTGTAATGTTTTATAACAGTCATATAACAACGGCCATTTAACGGCCATGTAACGACTTTATTACGACTTTTTATTGTTTTATTTAATTTTTCATAAATCTTTTATTATTTTACAATGGATTTGTAACGGTTTCTTAACAACTTTCTCTCTCTTGTTTGAATATAAAGTAAACTTCAAATCACAATCTTTTAAGATACACAGAATTCTCATATCATTCCTTTTCTTTTAGCTAAGCGTTACTCCTATTCATTCTAATATTCAGTGTGGTATGTTGTATATTGAGAGGATGCTAGAACCTTATGCACTGAGTTTCGTACTCTAACAGACATAATTATTCTTAGGGACAGTGAATACATTGAGTTTCGTACTCCAACAGACATAATTATTCTTAAGGATAGTGATTACACGTCTAGGATGAAGGGGTGGCAAAGGGGTGGGTCGGGTCGAAAATAGGTGGACTCATATTTGACCCATTTAACCCGTTTTGATCCATATTTTTATAGTGTAAATCTAGTGTCTCATACTCAATCCGACCCATACCTGACCCAACCTGTATTGCTAAAACCTATTAATATTCTAGGAAAACCCACTTCTACTATATACTAATTGGATTAAAATTTCAAATTAAATTAAAAATAGTAAATAAAATAAAATAAAAGTTTAAAAAACCTATAAAAATTGAAATATTTATAAAAAATTAGACTATGCACATGCTTCTCTTATATGAAGTGAACATACCATTGAATAACTAAAAACTATAACATGAAATTTTTTTAACTAAACCTAAAAAAACTTATTTTTATGATTTTTTATTAAAAAAAAGTATTGTTAAAACATTTTTATGCAATACAAATTTAATGGAAAATTTGTATAATTCTTTTTAAAATATTTTTTAAAAAAATCTAATTTTTATATTTTTTAAAATATATAATTTTTAATTATTTTTATATTTAATAATTATTTTTTCTTTTTCTCTTTTCTCTTTTCTTTTTCTTCTTCTTTGGCCGTTCCGGCCACAACAATGACCGATGATCGGCCACAGGTGAGATCGAGCTCGCCGGCGTCGGGCGAGGCTCGATCTTGCCGATCCATTGAGGCCGAGGCCCCGCCCGACGCCGATGAGCTCAAGTCTCACCAAATTCGATGAGACTCGAGCCTCGCCAATCATCGGCGGGCCGGGCGAGACTCGAGCTCGCCAGCATGGGGCGGGGCATCGACCTCGCCAAATCGGTGAGATTGAGCCTCGCCCAATGCCGGTGAGCTCGAGCCTCGCCGGTCGTTGGCGGGCCGGCGAGACTCAAGCTCGCCAAAGCATGGGGCGGGGCCTCGGCCTTGCCAAATCGATGAGATTGAGCCTCGCCCAATGCCGGTGAGCTCGAGCCTCGCTTGTCGTCGACGAGGCCGAGCCTCGTGGATCCGGTGAGGCCAAGGCCCCGCTTGATGCCGGTGAGCTCGAGTCTCGCCAGATCCAGTAAGGCTTGGCCTCGCCAGTCGTCGGTGACTTGTCGGCGAGCTCGAGCCTTGCCTCACTCGTTGCTCCGCTGGTGGCTAGCTATCGCCCCGGCCGTCGACTAAGGAAGGAAGAAAAAGAAAAGAAAAAAGAAAAATAATTGAAATATGAAAGATAATTACAATTTTGAATTTTTATAAATAAAAAAAAACATTTTTATAAGGTTAAAAAAGGCCATAGGTTTAAACTTTAAAGTGGGTTTCCTAATAACCCATTTAGACCCATTTCTTTGTGTGTTTTACTTTCTCAGATCTATTTTTGACCCATATTTAATTTTCATTTAACCCATTTCTGACCCTTATTTAACCTTCACTTGACCCATATATGACCCATTTAACTAAAAATGGGTCATAATATGGGTTTATGACCTATTTTGCCAGCTCTACACTTAAGTATCACTTTCCTAACTTTTGACACTTAAATGTGCCCCCTTAATATGTTCTTTGGGGAAAATCTCCTACCATGGCAATGTTTTCCATCATTGATTCCCGAATAGATATATTCATCACTGTCGCTAAATAACCTTGACAACTTTCCTCTAGAAATTGAGCTACTTCAAGTGCCGAGACTAGGGGTATGAAGGGCCCTCCTCCATTTCCTATGAACTTGTAATCATAATGGTCGGGTGAGCTAAATTGGATCACTTACTATGATAGTCTACAATAGCTTGTTGCTTAGCGAGGCAATCTATCCCTATGATGACGTTAAAGTCATACATGGCCAAAATAGCTTAGTCTATGATTTCCTCGTGACCACTTATACTGATTGTACACCCTTGACATCCCATGGTGGACAATACCTCATCTCTCAACTGGGGAGAGATACTAAGAATCATTTCTAGTGGTTTAAACTCTAATCTAGCTAACTTTGCAAACCATTCAACAACAAATGAATGGCCGACGCCGGTATCAAATAATGCATAAGCAACATGTTCTTGTAAGGATACCATACTTGTGATCGCATTCTCGAAGTTCTCAACTTCTTCCTAGGTAAGAGCATAAACTCTTCCTTGCATTGGGGTCTGTTGGAGTTCTTCTATGTTGTAGCTCTAAATTGCGGCCTCACTTGTTGTTGCTACACTTACATCCCTAGTTGACATTAAGGGTAGTTCCTTATATGATGGCCTTGTTGGCCACACCCATAACAGTCTTCGGTACATAGTGCACTCTAGTGTCGTCTTTCGCAAACGCAACATATATCACTAGGGATATACATCGCTTTCCCACTGTTGTTCTTCTTAGGAGGAAAGAAATGTTTACCTCCTACCATCAGTTTCTTGCCCATGCATTGGTTGTTGCGAGGAGATAAATATGGGGATCTTGTCACAATTGGTCTCTCCAACGAATCCCTTTCTATTAGCTAGGCTCGTTCATACAACTCGTTATAATTTTTGAGATTCAATGGCACCAACTACCTTTGAATGTCAGACTTTAATGCATCTCGAAATCTCTTTACCCTATACGCTAGATTCTTAATCAATTTGGGAGCATACTTTGACAGGTCCATGAATTTTGCCTTATATTGGTCAACTGTGATCCGATTCTAGTGTAGTTGCAGGAATTCCATCATCTTCTAATCACGAGCACACTCGGAGAAGTACTCTCCATTGAATGCCTCGGAAAGGCATCCCAGGTTAGAATAGTACCTTTATGAAATACCCTTTTCTTACTAGCCTTTCACTAATGGTTGGCATTACCTTGCAGCCGGTACACTATTAATGTAAACTTATCCTCATTCAAGCACCTCAACAATGCAAAAGCTTTCTCTAGTTCATTGATCCATGTAGTGGTCTCTTTAGGATCACCTGACCCATAAAACTTTTAGGGTCGCAACTTCAAGAATTATTTGACCAGTCCATGCATCTACCATTCGCAATTCCTATTGCCAAACCCATTTCTAGCTACTCTAGCATTGATAAGGGTTGCAGCGGCCTAATTCTAAGCTTGTAGAATTCCATATAATCGAGAGTCCTCTTTTGCCTTTCCCTTTGACATTGACTAGCCCTAAGTAGTCATTCCTCTTAGAATCCTTGGTTCCTGAGCACTCATGCTGCAGCTATACGAGTTCTAGGGAAAAATTGCAAAGCAAGTTCCAACAAAAGATTAGACCTCGAGAACACTAGTTAAGAAAGCAATTGGCAATCACAAACATGAGGTGTTTTCCTAATTAAGTATCCCAATTTCCCATGCATCTTATCACTTCGGGTATTAATCTTGCTCTAATACCAATAAATACGAGGGATGTCATGCCCGAACGTTTCCCTTGACACGGGAACACAACATCCTCTATGTTGAGATTGACTTGTGATGTCCCAAGGGTTGTTGCCGTTCCATTGATTTTATCTTTCCATTAAGCACATACAAAAGTGTGCAATCTCAATCGCCCAATCAACAACAAATAAATGGACAGTAAGGAAAACATAAATATACAACACAACTTATATGTTTCATTTATATAACCGAAATGATTCATTTACAAGCCCATTTCTAAGGGCTATTCCGATTTTTCATTCCCATACAAAAAGATATAAGGGGAGGGTTTTAATCCTAGCTCTTTCTACAAGGACGGCTAGCAAAAATGGTTTCCATAAAAGCTGGTGTCCTCACAATTAGGGCTCGAGCTCTTGGTCATAATCAGGGCCAGACTCAAAGTCATCCATGGTGCCATCAACCATACTATCGTTGTGTGGCGCTGGAAGAGGATGTTGGTTGTGGCGTCCTCAAAATCAAGCACCATGATTTCCATTTATACAAGGAGACTAAAACGGGAAGGCAGAAGACTCATTCCTTCGAGCTCAAAAAATGTTAAACAACAAACAAGTTAAAAACTCAATATGTAAATAACCTAAATCTTGTATAGATTGATGCCTCATGTCGAAACCTTATGTTTACCCGATCCAAACATGTTGATGGTAGCAAAACCTATGCTTTGCCTTAACTATATGCATGAGGAACCCACCTTCTACTTGGACATCCATCCTATCAAAAACTATGAGGTATCCCTTACTCATAAAATTTATAAACATTTCAATTAATGACTTCGATATCATACATGAGTCCTCGAGTCCATAATAGCATAAATATTCACATGTGTTATAAGTATGCAATTAATAGCCAATAATATTATCACGTGCTAGATATTAGCATCTAAAATATTACCATGGCCTTCGAGACTCAATTAACAACATCTAGGACATTTGCATGCCTCTCACATCACAATAACGACAGTTATAGCATACACGTACCTTCCAAGTCACCAAAAATGACAATTAAATTCTGTACATGTCTCACATATCTTATACAAGGCCATATCAAACATGCACTAGCCATAAAATAACTTCCAAAGTATACACATAACACTCAAATGCTTTGCACACATTTAGCACCTTAAGAATCACATAATACCTCATAATATTATACTATATCGAGTCCAATTATTAATCACACATAGTCGAAACCCTCCAGCTCTTTTGAAAAGATCTGCGATATTGTCTTGCAACATCGAACACAGCATCCGAACCCCCGTAGGGCATCCTTTCAAGCATCATTCCGATGCAACACTTCTGCAAACAACATCTGAAAACCTCCGAGCATCACCCTCCGACATCTCTCGTTGGTGGCATTGTCTCTTGAGACCTTCGATGGCGGAATTCCTTGCTTGACCATACGAATTAAGCACACAACCAATTTTATCTTCCACATTAGTCCAAGGTATGAATGCCCCAAGGGTGTGTTGAGCGATGTGTAACTCATGACCTATCTAAAATGCATTGATAAAATATGTCAAGCACGAAACTAGACTCATGGCTTGACCGATTACGCTCAAGTGCCAACCTGGATTAAATTGAGATCAAACGATACATCTCAATGTCGCCGAACCAAAAAAGTAACTTGACCCAATGTACTTCCATGCATGTCCACGAACAATACCATTCTAGCTTCGAAGGCTCGGTGTTAATTCAAACATTAAACATGACCCATGGACTTCTATATGCGAAGACCACATCCATATTGCAATAATAATCCTTGAGGATCAAACCTAGTAGCAACACATATGGAAGTTCAACCAACAATAGTTGCAACACACAATAAACCACATCACATAATACTTATACAACCAACCATAACAATTAAACATGAAGATTATGTTGGAGAAATCTTTCGGAATATTTTGAAGCCGACAAAATGTTTCTATCGTTCTAGTCCGAAGATTTGCAGACTCAACTATTCAAAGTTTGAAGACTTCCGGACTGCAAGACTCAAGACTTAAAGTCTATTCTCAGTGACAATTTCTAATCCGTTGAAGTAAGGCTTTTTAACCGAGTGATTCATTGAGGATTTAGCCTTATCGACTCGGAGAAGATCTCTTGGCTGGATATGACATAATGGATTCTTTTATTCGAATCAAGATTGATTAAGGATCCGATGATTGGCGAAGTATTCTTGGAAGGTTCTACCCATGGAAACCTAGATCCTGATTGTATGGGCGAGCAGGATTAATGGGCTATCGACATGTTCCTTTAATAGCTCGGATGATCTTCCTAATTGATTCTGTCCAACGGGAAGATTGGAAGAATTCCTTTGGTAAGTGCCAACGGGTATGATGGCATAAATGAGTATAAAAGGAAGACATTCCAGTTGTTTGAGAGTGTGCGCGATAGAAGAATTCCAAAGTCTGAAGCTCCTTGATTCGTAGTCAATTCATTTGCTGAGCGAAAACCTTGTATACAAAAGAGAGTTTATATTGTGAGTTACCTTGAGGAAGTGTGATAGAATATCTATACTGTGGAATCAAGGAAGAGCATCGCTGTAACATCTCTTTTGTTCATAGTGAAATCCAGCCAGTAAGCTGTCAGTGCAAAAGAGTGGACGTAAGCTTGGAACAAGCCGAACCACTATAAACCTCGTGTTGAATTTTCTCTTCCATACTCTTTGTTTTACTTTGATAACAGTTCGTTCTATTAACTAAAGAGGAGTCTCATTTCTATTGTCTACCTAGTACTATTTTCATATCTCGAGAAATTATTTTTACACCTATTCCCCCCTCTAGGTACTTATACTAGCCATATCAGATTAAGCTTAAATATCAATAGCAAACGGTCCACAAGCAACAATCACAACAATCCTTCTAACCTGGGCAATAACCTAAGTCTAAACGAATTATTTCTACTAACCACACCAACCAAAACAATATCGATGATTACATACTCACTCCTTGCTCATCCTCAAACATTATAGCCCGAGCATATCATGAACAAACCATGCAAAATTAATCACATGAGCTCATCTACCTAGGATAGCTCTAATAACACTAGAACTACACCTAAATCCGAGTTACTAACACATTAGCCTTGCCAAAATTTAGGAAATTCACTAACGAACAACCAAGATGCAAGATACACAGACGGCGAGTGAACAGCAGCTCAAGGGCAATGCCGAATGGAATGAGGAAGGTGAGTGGGTGATGGCAGCAACAGCGACGGCGGGGGAACAACGATGAGTGGAACGTGTAGTGGTAGCAAGCGAACGAGCAGGCGGACAAGGGACGAGCCAAGAGAGGGAGAGAAAGAGAGGAAGGCAAGAAGGAGAGGAAGGCGGGGGAGGGGTCAGCCAAAGAGGGAGAGAGGGAAAGAAATGAGAGAACGGTGAGAGAACGAAGAGAAATTAGAGAGTAAGATGATTGAGGAAAGAGAAAATATCAAGTCAAGCATTAAATGAGAGGTTGTGTTGTTGTCCTTGTTAGAGAAAACTCCTATGTTATTTTGAAGCTGACAAAACTTTCCTAAAGTCTATTATGAAGATCACTAGACTTTGTGACAAAGTATATCTTATAACAGAAGTTTGCTCACTCTAACAAACTCCAGATTGAACGCAAGTGAAGAATGAAGACTTATCCAAATGATGGATTATATTTCTTTCTTCAAGGGTTCGGTTCATACAGATTATATATGGCATTTTGGATGGAAATATCACCTACAAGATTGATTATCTTTATTGGAATCAATTTAGATGCATCAAATCTTTTCGGACAGCAAGTTAATTTGGAAAGAATCTACTTATGGAAACAAAGATCTTGATTGTCTGGGCGAACAAGATTGACGGGCTTTCATTGCAATCTTCAAACGGCTCGAGATCTCCTTAATTGATTCTGTCTAATGGGTTGATTGGAAGAATTCATTTGGAAAGTGCCAACGGTTGAGAAGGCATGGAGTATTTAAGGAGGACTCTCTAGTTGTTCGATAGAATGCCTGAAAAAAGAATTCTAAATTTTGAAGCTTACCATTTAGTTGTTATTCCCTACACCGTGCTCAAATTTGTACTACAAAAAGAGAAAGACTTTGTGAGAGCAATACAGACTCTTCACTGTGAAGTCGAGATCACAAGATTGTAAACTCTCTTTTGATTTTTAGTAGAAACCAACCAAAAGGTTGTCAGCGTGGGAGAATGGACGTAGGCTTGATCTAAGTCAAATCACTATAAACCTTGTGTCTATTTTTCTCTTCCCTAAACTCCTTTACTTTACTTACTGCGATATATTTTGTGCTTAGAAATAACTATTAAAGTCTGAATCCTTCGCAAAGTCTGAAGTCAACCAGACTCAGGTTAAAAGTAAAAATTTTCATTACATTTCGCAAAATCTGTTTTCACTAACGGGCTCACTAATATCATTTAAATTAGATAAGAATGTTTTAATGACATATACAGTCAATACCCATAATTGGACTAAGATTTGTGACTAACTTTCAATCAAAAATGGTTTTAACGTGACCTACATGAATTTGGATGGTATTGATGGAGCTTGCGCGGCCAAACTCAAACTAACTTTGAGCCTATTCAGGGTTTTACGCTTGACTTTTATTTGAGCTAGGTCGATCCATGAATGACCCTTGGTTGTCATGTAATCGAGTAAGATCAATCAACTTGCCTTGAACTCACGTTCGTTCGAAATCGAATTAAGATTGTTCATGAATGGTACATTGACCGTGCGGTGTCACCCATGACTAGTATATACTGGAGCTAAATCGATCTATACCCGTCCATCAATCAACTCATGACAGCACGTGATCACCACAACAATCGTTATGGTCGAATGGTCCTTTCATGGTCGAATGCTTCAGTCTATTGCAACCATGATCCTAAGTCACCTTGCCCCTAATTAGCTAATTAGCTCGTGAGCAATCCCAAGGATTGACTCATAGCCTATCCTCATTACTAGCATACTAATCCTTAGTCCATTCCTCGTGATCTAGATAGGGGTTGTAATTGGGGAAGTCCCACTCAATGATGGAATTTTCACTTCCATGAGTAAAATTGCTTCTATTCCATCAACCAATCAAAGCGGTGTTGAACCAATCGAAGTTGGAATAGAAGTTTGGTATGCCATCTGTGTGTATGGTAACCGATGATGCCAATCATGGTAATTCTCAGCAGTTGTGAAGAGAATCTTCTTGATATTCTTGTTTGCCACTTTCATAGTTCCATTCATTTGTGGGTAGTAAGAAGATGAATTCAAGTGACAAATATAGAATCCTTCGAGTAATCCATCCACTTCTTTGTTATTCAGGTTTTATCCATTATTAGTGACAACCGTGTCAGGAACTCCGTATTGAGCGATTATGTCACAATGGATAAATTCTGCCACATTTTTTGCAGTAATGTGGGCATATGACTTGGCTTCAATCAACTTTGTGAAATAGTCGATAGCCACCAATATGAAACAGTGTCCATATGATGCTTTCAGATTAATTGGTTCAATGATGTCGATGGCCTATATTGAGAAAGGCTATGCCTTGGACATTTGATGTAATTCATTAGGAAGAGCATTGATCTTTTCTCCATAATTTTGACATTGGTGATAACAACGCATGTGTTGAATGCAGTAAGCTTCCATGGCTAACTAATAACCTAGCCGTATGATCTTTCGGGCTAAGAGATGTCCATTCATGTGTGGACCACACTCTTCTTCACATATTTTCTTCATCAATTGATTGGCCTCTTTAGCGTCCATACACTTTAGCAAGACCGAATCAAAGGATCTTTTGTTCAAGACGCCTCCACTGAGGTTAGTATTAAAATAACCGAGGACAGTTTATTGATGATCAACCTATCCTAATAACCTCCAAAAATTCTGGAAAAATTGTATGTTGTAGTGATGCATGTTTTGAGCAACTCTCATTAAGCACCGACTTAAAATTGCAACACAAAATTCTGTAAAAAAAAAAAAAAATTGGCGAACAACAATTATTGCTCAAACAATGCAACATATTCTTACCAGATTTCCAAATCAGTACATTCACTTTCAAAGCAAGTCTGAGCTTGCAAACGACATCCATTTGGAGTCTATAATATGTCAAATTGAAGGTAATCGAACAAAGATCAAATTTCTAGAACACATCAAATCCAGATTTCGAGGTCTAAGACCTCAAACTTGCCCTAACAGAAAGTCAGTTCTAGATAAATATGAATTTCTAGAAATCACATTCAAGCACAATCAATCCATTGATCATTCATCATTCAACTCAGCACATTGAACCTATCATTCTAAGCATAAAGAATGACTAGGATTTGAATCCTAGCCCTGATCATCTAACATGATCTTGCTTCATTGGATTCGAAGTTTTGAGGATTACCTTGCAACTCTTCAACTTGAAGCTCAATCGAGGAAGCTCCGGGCAATCACCAGTCACCATGAGATCGGGAGGAGGCCAACAAGAGACGTCATGAGCTCACGGACGAAGGAGGATGCCGTCGGACTGTTGGATTGGCAGTCAAAATCATGTTGGAGGATCGCCGACTTACGTGCTGGTGTTGAAGCCTAGGGAGAGAAGGCGTCAGACTAGTGTTGTCTAGTGAGGGGAACCGTTGATGATTCGTGTGACCACTAAGAGGTCTCCAGGATGGTGATCAATGCACCAGGGGGGCCACTAGAAAGAGGCGGCAAGAGGCAATGAACAGTAGTGGAGGAGCTCGGCGCCGAGAGAGAGAGAGAGAGAGAGAGAGAGAGAGAGAGAGAGAGAGAGAGAGTAGATCTGAAATTTTTTAGTCCCCCCTTGTTTTCAATTACGTCCTACGGACCTAATCGAAAGAAATCTTTGCTTCAATATTGCAAAAAAAGACTAATTCGCACAATTACCCACCTTGAAAATGCAAATTGATCAAAATCGAATCTAATTGATATCATAGGACACTAATTAGTTCAATTACCCATGCTCATTATGGCAAATTACATCCAAATTGACATTGAAAAGATAGCATGACTTGTATGCTAAAATTGAATTGAGGACTAATGATGAAATTGGGCCTCGATTCGTAAAATTAAACCTTAGTCTCCAATTAATTAACTTGAATTTTGTTAGTTGGAGTTCATTAACTTATGCCAATTTCAAAACATAGGATGTTGGATATTTCTTGTAGTGGTTTTCTACCATCATCGATTTGTAATTGTTTTTATCCACCATCAATCTATAACGTTTCATAATTGCCATATAATGGCTTTTTAACAGTTTTATAATGCTGAATTTATTTTATAATGGCTATACAACAACCATCTTCTTTAATAATTACCAATTTATTTATAACTATTTCTTAACGGGTTTCTTTTTCTTTACCCATGAATTTTTACTTAAAATGTAATTGGAAGGTGATATGACTATATTAAAATCAGAATAGCCTTTCTCTTTTCCTATCTCGTTATGTACTTTTTTTCTTTCATTGCTGGGTTATACACAAGTTTTGTATTCCAAGGAATAGAATTATCCTTAAGGACAGTGCTTGCACGTCTCAAACGACAAAAATGATCAATTCCTAGTCCGGTCTAGTTTTAAGGTGGAACCGGGAATCGAACCAATTCCCAATTTTGGGGATCAAGGACCGGACCATTTGTTTCTCGATCCTAGGACCACATCCAGTTTTGGTCTAGTCTAATGGAACCGGCTACTTTATTTTTCCCACTAAAGAGTGGTAGTGAACAATGAGAAAAAGTGATAGATATTGATAGAAGCGACGATAAATGAAGAGTTATTATGCCATAACTTGTGGTATAAATGGACAAGAAAGTGTTTAGTTTACATTTTTTTTTAATTTTTGAAGAAATAATTACAAAAAGGGTATATGTAGTCAGTACACTCCAACCCCTTTGGAAATGGGAACTAGATTGCTTGAACACCTGTTTCATTTTTAGGAATTAGCAATCGGACCAACACTCCAAAGAACCGGACCCAACCAGCCAGCTCGGTTTGGTTCAGTCCCCCGGTTCAAGCGGTTCTCAATTTGTGCAGTCCATTTCGCACACATACCCCTATCAGACAATTGACTTTATTTTCTAATCTTTTTAAATATATTTCCAACCATTATTATTATTTTCATTGTATCTAAAAAAATTTCCAACATAGGACACACGTTTAGAGGAAATACGAAAAGGACATTAAGAGCTTTCCACATAAACGAAGACAACAAACTTTCGAAGACAAAGAACATCTCCGAGCTTCCAGAACATGATGAGCTGTGAAGTCTTATCAGATCAATCTTTTGAAGCTCGTTGTCTTCGTCAACATGCATCGGAGTTTAATTGGAGCTTCTTTGTTGTTTTTTCCTAACAAAAACACCTTAGGAGCGAGCGAAGGTGATCGGATAATTTGTGGGAGACTTATAATTTTGTGTCCTTAAATTATCTTAACAGAATGCATAAGTGTGGTGATTTGAACTCAGGTCTTGAACGAGGAGGATGAACACACTTACGATATGAGGTATTTGGGGTTCAATTCTTAAGTTGACTTATAACCATCCCGAGTCTGGTGGTCAAGTCTCCCAGAAAAACGCGCTTTTTTGTTAGGTTAAGCAAAAGCCAGAAACGTCCATTCTCATCCCTTCTAGGAAAAAGAAGCCTATTGGGTAGTTTCTCTTTATTACAAAACTTGAAAATTGGACTGGGTCATCACATTGCTGACTCCGGCATCAGGGAAAGCTGCTGCAAAACGCGTTCTTGATCTAATAAAACAAATGCAGGACCATAGCAACACCGACTTAATTGATATTAAAGAAATTTGTTTACCTCCCCCGGGGCTGAAAACCAAAAAAATAAAAAAAAAAGTAGTAGCTTATTATCTATCTCCTCTTGAGTTGAAATTCCACGGCTTTCTTTGAATTACTCTTATTGTACTCGGCGTTCTTTACAAATTAAAAGATCAAAATAATCATCAACGCACCAAGGAGAGTTCCATTGGCTTCCCGGATCCCATGCCTGATCCTCTTCATCCCAGGCAGTCCTTTCAGTGCACGGTCATACCTTAACACGTGGTGCTTAGGGAGTGGCAACTATATTGCGTAAGGAGAGTTCCATTGGCTTCCTGGATTCCATGCCTGATCCTCTTCATCCCAGGCAGTCCTTTCAGTGCACGGTCATACCTTAACACGTGGTGCTTAGGGAGTGGCAACTATATTGCGTAAGTATAGTTCCAAGTTCCAGGACAATCCCTTCAATCCCAGGCAGTCCTTTCAGTGCTCTCATAGGCAGCTTTACAGTGGATCCATTTATAGCTTCTTAATTTTACTTGTTTAATCTGATAAAATTTAACTCGAGGTTGAATTTTACTTGTTTAATCTGAATTTAGAAAATAAATAAAATAAAAACAAAAGGAGCACATAATATTTGTTTTAGAATATTATGTCAACAAAGGAAAGAGAAGATATTTTATACGAATGGCCTATTTGATAACTAGTTAATTCTTGATTATTTCTGTTCTTCTGTTTTCCGGAGTTATAAAAAAATAAAAAACAGAAATTTATTTAATAATGTCATCTCATTTTTTTATTTTTGAGAACAAATTTCTTCTCCATATAGATTTGTAATAAAATCAAGGAAAAAAAAGTTACTCATTTGTTTTCAGGAACAATTTTAAAATGAAACTATTTCTTTTCTTTTTTCTCTTTTTTCCCTTCTTTTCCCTTCTTTTTTCTTTTCTTTTTCTTCCGCCTTCAGCCAGTCGCTAGGGGTCACCAACCTGTCGCCCGGCCAAAAATGAGATCCAACGATCTTGTCAGAGCCTTATCCAGCCACGGCAAGGCTTGTGCTTGCCAAACACTACCAAAGCCGATAACGTTTTGCGGAAGGTTGGAATCTTGCGGCATGGGGGGCAAAACTAAGGATAAGCAAAGTGATTGGCCGTGAAAGTAAAAGTTTACATTCCACGTTCCACCAATCTCCCACAAGATTCACGAACCATCCATCGCACTCTTGTGGCCACGATCCTTTTGTGTCGATATTTCACGGGGCATCCCACAAGCAAAACTCTGAATTCTGGCGGCTCATCGCGCGTTCCTCGTAGATATTCCGTCTCGACCACCCGTCAAGAAAATCCTGCCCCAGTTCCCACCTCCCCCCAGACCTCCCGAAACAGATGGGCGTCGCGGGGACGTCTCTCTTTCGAGGGACAGGAAGAGATGTTTCGCCTTTTGCCACTCGACACTTGGACTTCGCTCTGCATGGTGGGTAGTGTTGTTTTTGTCGGCTGGGTCAATAATCCGATTCTAGATTTGCTTCTTGCACCGTTGTGATCTGGGGAGGAGGGAAGATCGAAGACCGAAACAGGTGGTGGCCCAGGCGGCGACGGGGAAAAGAGTTTGCGGAGTTGGTTGCGGTCTGGGGAGGAGGATTTGCTTTCGACACGGCTCGATGCGATCCATAATGCATGTGTTTCGTGACTCGTGTGCCATGCACATCCTTAAGATCGGTCGAGATTCAATTTTGAGCTCGATCGAAAGTGAAAAAAGAGAGCACTTTGTAAGCCTTGTTAATCCATTCGTGATCGTACATGTCAAAATCAAAATATTGTGGAGACTAAACCAAGACCGCAGCCCGTGTTCAAAGAAGTTGAGCATAGTTTAATTTGTGGAAACAGTTGATGAGCTGATTAATAATGGGAATTACGTGAGAACTAGGAAAGCGGAGGAAGAAATCTCTTCAGTATAGGAATGGACAATGGCGTCTTGATGATTGCCAGAGCTGTTCATAAGCGCTTTCAAAGTTCAAATCGAAGGACAACTGGACAGGCTCTTGGCCACTTGACCCAAAAAACGAAAGTGAGTGTGATTTTTCTTGTTTTTGGCTTTATGCTAAAAACATGTTTTAGGTCGACCATTGCGTGTGTAATTGCCCTAACAAATGCATTCTACGTTTCTACGATGAATTCAATTGCTATCCCATTTTAAAGTTCACACAACTCACTATGCTTGATTCCTTTCATTATCACCAAGGTACCTCAAAATTTTCAAAATTACACATTCTGATATATACCAACAACCAACTAAATCCAAGGTACTCAGGTTCTTATTCGACTCCAATCAATGTCATCACAATATCATCATGCATTTTGATCCTAACATCGCCAACACTAACAACATCGCATTAACTGTTGTTCTCCAACTACACTTTACTATTATACATGTAGGTTACTAATTTTTATTTAGTGTAGCATGAAACGAATAACCATAATCCATAATCCATTCATCAAATGACGAATAATCAGTGATAGACCAACTCTGATTCTCTTACTCTTCTCATTCTTTAGCATAAAGCAATCCCTTCCATGATGCTCTCTCTTGCCACAATTCCAATAGATAGCACCACTAGTCCTAAACTGATTACGTCTCTACATGTTTATATTACTCATATTAACATGTGTACTAGTTATTCTTCTATTTTCACCTACTAAAGAAGTAGATATTCACTAGATTCTCTTCCATAGATGTCCTTACTTAGAATGAAATCTCGAACCCCATCAAACGTAAAACTTATTAACCTAGATGAATTACTAACGGTAGTAATAGTACTGTTCTAACTATCAAGCAGTGAGGATAAAATCAAAGCATGTACCTCATCATCAAAGTTAATCACAATTGAACTTAATTGACTAACAACCACATTGAATCCATTGATATAATTAGCAACTGACGCACCTTTGTTCATCTTTAATTAAAGAGGCATCACATCAAATAGACCTTATTGATCATAGATGATTTTTTGTACATATTCAATAGGGCTTTCATTAAACCTGCGTTGATATTCTCTTTCATAGTGATAAACATGACGTGATGAGCCAACGTTAGTTGAATAACACCCAAAATTCATCTATCCAACGATTCCTAGTCAACTTGCTTAATCTTCAATGGCTTCTCCCTAAACAGGGGTAAGTGTAGTTTCCTTTCATATCAATAATCCTCAACCTACATCTTCCAAAAAACAAAATCATTTCCATCAAATTTGTCGATTCTCACATTTCCTTCTTCTGTCACTATCGATTTGCTTCAACTCAACCTAACCTAGCTCTCATACCAATTGTTGCGTAAACAAACAATTAATCAATAAAATAGACAGATTAAGGAAGTAGCTTTGATATTATTATCACAAAAACAAGTGATTAAACAATAAAATATACATAACAAGAAAATAAATCGGATACCAAATTTATGTGATTTGGTTGTAGTGACCTACATTTATGAGGAGAGCAATACGAATTTCACTATTGATCAAACGACATAACGAAAATTACAACCACACTCATGTCACTCAAATACTCTTGATGTTTTCTAACCCTCAGTGACACCCAATAACTCACACTATATTTAGCCTCATAATTCCTCATAAAATAATTTCATACTCTCACCAAGATATTAACAAATCTTTAATTATCTTCAACATTAAATATATTGGTGTAATTCTACAAAGAAAATTCCACCCCAACCACCCAGTCAGAACAGCAATTAACTTTTTTTGTCTTTCTAAAGACATAAATGGAACGAAGACCACGCTGGGACCCTTGGCGTCTAACGAGGGGAGATACTTTTATACAAAACATGTAAAATATCTTGGTCAAAGTTCTTTATTTGACTCCTTACGCATAGACTCCGACACCAAGTCAAAATAGGAATTTAAGCGTAAAATATCTTCTAGTTCCTTCCCTGACTTAATATCCTAAGACAAATATTGCATGCTCCTTTTATTTCTATTTTATTTATTTCCAAAATTTAAATTTTCGCTTTGAACTAAAACTCGAGACATAATCTAACACAACTGTTGATGGTGAATAAGGAGGAGGGTCTCGTCCAGATTTTTGCGATCATATCCAGCAAGGCAGAGCTTGAAGAAGAAAGGCATGCACCTCCGTCAAGTTCGTCACCATTGATGGGATCTTCATCCTTGAAGTCGTTTAGGCACATAGTGTGGTCGAGCGATGCGTCGATCTTGTGCCCTTTCACAATGAAGTAGACGATAGTCGGGATGATCTCGATGACGGCGGGATCAAGACTATGAGGGACAGCTAGTCAGCAGAGCGAGCGAACAGCGCGGCCCGCAGGGCCGTCGGAGTCAGGGGCATGGTTCTTTACGTAGGACATTAGTGGAGAAGGCAATGAGGAGGAGCTTATATCTTTGTCCTCATTAACCTCTGTTTTCTTCTCTTCCTCAGCTGCCAAGTTCCTAAAATGCTTGAAACCTTGGGAACTGAACGTCTGCGTGAACATCTCCACCATTTTTCAATCGCTCACCATCACCCTCGGCTTTCCGTAAATTCTCTTCCTTAAGGTCTCAAATCCTCCCCCTCGCCAGATTCTCAGGATTCGTTTCGGTTTCCGATGAGGTCAACGACATTGGGCCCCAAATAGGCATGGTGTGTTAAGAAGTAGGAACCACAAGGGGTGACATGGCCCATACAACTTTTATAGTATTAGAAAATGAGGTAATGGACAGCGTGTCGCCCCATGGTGAAATCTTAAAAACTAAATAACCGTTTGCACATTTTAGGAAACAAAAATTAAGATGATGTCGTTCGTACCTCAGTTTTGGCCCCAGTCAAAACTTTTGACTTAGAAGGCTACCAAGCGAAAAAGGCATTTTATGAATGGGAAAATGTGTGGATGGTTCTCAAACTTTGGTGGATTCTGTAGTATTTTTTTTTTCTTTTGACTTATTCAATGAAGTCTATGAGCCGCTAGTAAATATTTAATTTAGTTCATAAACTATACAACAATGCCCAATGCTATCATTCCATTAATTTAAATTAACATAATCTGTTGATGTGGCTTTCATCCCGTTTAATTTGAACAATGGACAATAAAAAAAATTACTTGTGGATTATTTAACTAAGATATTAATCATGTCAACGTACTAATTTTTTTCCTTTCTAAAATTGATTTATAAAACGATAGACATTTTGATTCATTTTTAAAAATCAAACTCAACATATAATAATCAACGCCATCAAAATAATGTTTGATTTGTTATTTGAGCAAATAGAATGAAACCATTAAACTAATATCCATAGTTATGAGATTACATTAAATAAATAAAAACTTAGGAATAATGCCAAAATTCAGGAGTCACTTGTCATTTTTCCTTTATAAAATAGATATATTACCTAACAGTGACAATGTGTTACAATTGATAAAATCACTATTGACCATGTGATATGAAATTCACATCACTTGACACCAAGTGTATATGCATCTCACTTTTAATTGATCTATTGCATCATGTGTCATTGTCATATGATGCATTCGTCATATAAAATATATTCCATTCAAGTGATAATGAATAGAATTCTATCCTCGGAGAAAATCCCAAAAAAGACCCCCACCTTTCATGTTTTGTCCTTTCTTTTTTTTTTTTTTTTTTTTTTTGCCCTTTTCATCGTCTAAATCTAAATAATTCATTATCAATGCTACTCTTCGGAAAGAGATTTCCTTTTTTGTCTCTTAATTAAAATAGCTCTGAAGCAAATAATGATAATTAATTCAAATAATCTTAAGTGAATCTATTGGCTATTTTTGATCATTCGCCGCTTCCAATTAAAACCACTATAAAACACTACTCTTTGCTATTGGAATGTTGTTACTAATTCTCATATGAGAAAAATAATATGTCCGCATTTACAATTTTTTACACAAAAAAAAATGAGAAAATTGTTCAAAAAGTCTTACACCTATTGCACTTTGTCAATTCAATTCTAAATATTTTCACCTTTTGTCAATTATTTCCATCCTACTAATTTTGACGTTTAAAAATCAAATTTGTGTTCTTTTTGTTTCTTTTAATTTTTTAAAATTTTATTTTATTTTTCTTATTTTTCTTTCATTTTTTATTTGGACTCAAGCTGGTGAGGGCATTACAACCTTGTCGAAAAGGGGTGAGGGCATCTTGGCCCTCGCCTAGGGCTAGGGTTAACAAGGGTCATGATGCCCTCACCTTGCTCGGATCTAGCAAGGGCAACACAGCCATTGCCGAACCCTCAACCCTTGCCCAATGGCCTATAGGACCACAATGCCCTCTCCAGCCTAAATCCAAAAAAAGGGTAAAGAAAATAAAAGAAAAAAATTATAAAAATTCAATAAAATATTAAAATATCATTAAAAATGTTTATATCGGTACCAGCTGTATCACATAAAACATTCGGCATCAACGCCATCCATTTTCAGCCAAAATTAGCCAAATGGATTCATTCGATAAAATGTAAAATTGTTTAGGACTCAAGTAGCATATCAAAAGGTTTAGGATTGAATTAATAAAAATGCAATATGTTTAGAAAAATTAATAATTAGTGACCTATTTACATTTGATATAATCAAGTAAATAGAAAATAATGCGTAATGCCAAGCAATGGTATCAAGAAATGCGTGCGGATGACACAAAGCAACAATACTTTTATTTTTTTTTTTTTGGTCGAAAGCAATGGTACTTAACCACCGGGTCTGCTCGTTGGCCCCCAAGGGAAAAACATTAGGCAGCACATGGTAACATTTCTGCTTCTTTGAATTTCTATTATTTTGTTCCCTAGAACACAAAAAGTGTGACATCCCGATTTTCCAATTCTATTTTCAACAAAATTGAGATGGGCATTTCATCTTTGAGTTGGCCACTCATGTAAAAACTAGTCTATTAGGTGAAGCCAGTAAGAGATTATAATGCATCGGACCCAAGAATTTGACAATAAAGCGACCTTTTGACCGAGCTAATCTGTAAGGGTCATTATGGTACAATGAAAAATTGATTATAAACCGGAGATAGGTCGACTCAACAGAGGCATGGGATCAAGTGTGGGTGATTCCACCAGATTGTACAATTCTTGTCGGTGGGCACTGGACCAACTTTTCGCCGTCGATTGGGTATCTCGTGTTCGTATTTGAAATCTTGAGATTACCACGACAACCGAGAGTCACCAATTTTTCAAAGATGTACATTGTGGCTTGATCAACCACAGGTCAAATGCATAAAAATTTCTAAAAGTTACTCGGTAGATTAGTACGCGCTAATATCGTGCAAGAGTGAAATTAACCGTGAATTGAGATTGAATTTAGAAATTGGAAGTCCAGGTATGTCACAAATCATTTTAGGATCATTAACTCATCTTCAGAATATTTTTCATACAATCAGAGTTTTTCAGCAAGTTAATCAAAGTATGGCTACTTTGGCTCAAGAAATTAGTAGGCCCGCCCTTGGTCATGCTTTTGGGACTTAAGTTGATTCTATGTACAAGTGAATATATGAATTGAAGTGTGGTGACATTAGATTAATTTTATGGGCTTCAATTGGACTCAATTAGAAGAGAATTGAATGGAATTAAAGAAATTAATGTACAAGATCTCATACCTCGGCGGAAAATGAAATTGCAACCATTGGAAGAGGTTGTGGAGGAATTGAGATAGTGGAAGATGACATCACTTGATGTCATGGTGGTTGGGGCCAAGTGAAGGAGAAATGGACAAGTTTTTTTTATATTATTTATTAAATTCAAAAAATTTTGTCAAGACCTTATTTTCTCAAATTTTTGTGATGATCGCTGCTGTGTATTCGGATTATTAATTTGATGAGTGGATATTGCAAATTGAGTTATGATTTGTGCAATTGATTGCTAAATTGTGAAACTGAGTGGTGATTGTGAAAAGTATATATAATTTCTTAAAAAAATCCCGGGTGTCAGGTTTGACACCGAAAATGGATTTTAAGTATTATATCAAATAGTGGGGTTTGAAAGAGAATGGTGTTAGTTTTTCTTGTTCGAATCCGATTGTGTACCTACTTACACAACTACTTTCTCAGATGTTTTTAATATGAAGAAAAATGGCCGGAATCACTATTTAAGTGAAAGCATTGAGTGGAATGCAAGTGTTATGGGGCCGAGTATGATTTTGTTGTGTGATAATTAAGAGGAATTTTTCCTAGGCTATTGAGCTAGACTTGCCTCTATATGGGATGCCCACGTAGTGGTTGTGAGTTGCAGTTGATTATGGGCCCATGCTCCTTCAGGAATGATGTCGAGGTACTGATGAAGTCGTGCTCCAAGGTGGGGAGACGATGCTTGACTATATGCTAGTAGATAGCTGAACTGCGAGTAGGCTATGACTTTGTGTGACAGTGAATAACAATTATATCGCTTGCTAATTGTTATTGTTGGGTCAGAGTATAGGACGGAATTGTGTGGCATGGTATGGGACGTGTCATTATAGTTTGATCTTATAATCCGAACTCATGTGGTCATTCGAAATGATATTGTTGACGTTCCAGTGGTTTAAGTTCATATTACTATCTGTGATTAAGTGATTTGAATTGTGCTAACCTATAGGAAGGAATTGAGGTGAGGTAAGTTCTCTATGTGGTGTGGCTAGGCCACCCTTGGGTGTATTGTCTTTCTAATAGGGGTTTAGGGGGTTGAACTTGTTGATACAATGTCTCATCTCGTTGTGGGCTAAAATTTCAAGATCGTAGATGGTGGAACCCCCGGAGGCTGATCAATCAGAAGTGGAATCGAAGAACGAGTTCGATTAGTGGTCGTAAGACTGACCCCTTTTGTAGACTGCCCCTTTTGAGTATGTGTAAACCCTAGTGTGGTTACCTTTAAAAGCATATTTGTTTATGAATGAGTTGGTTTCCTGCTTTCCTATCCCGTGAGTTTTTGTCAGGGGTTTTATAATACGTTTCGCTTGCACAATAGTAAATGAATGGGGTCGGCAACACTATTTGGGAATGTTGCATTTGCATGACCATGGCGGGATGTTGGCAAGACAAAAAGAAAAAAAAAAAGTTGTTTTTCTATTCTTCGGAAAAAAAAAACTTAAGAGAATGGTTTTGGAATAGAAGAGAAAAAAAAAAAATTGCTTTTGTTCCTAGGAAAATTTGAAATAAGCTCTCTTAAAAATTGTTCCAATGAACTTCGGTCGCCGAAACAAGAAATCCGTGCACAAGAATAAAAAAAATAATAAATTTCTTGTTTCTTGCATTTATATTTTTTTCTATTCCAAATGTAGTTCTAAGAACAAAAACGCGTCTATGTTCTTTTTTTGTTCCCTGGAATAAAAATAGAAAAGAAATTTTGTTCATAAACAGAAACAAAGAACATTAACAAATAGGCCCTAGCTGGCCAAGCTCGCCCAAAGTGGAGGAACCTTACCTTTCTATTTTTAAAATTTCTATCTAGGAAAAAAATGAAAAATAATTATAGGTTTTTGTGTTGTATTATATTATTGATTTATTTGTGAGTTTTATACTATTTTTTCTCCCATATCGGAATTTTGTGCTTAAATTGTCCCACTAGTAGTTATTAATTCTAGATATCATAGTAAAATCACTAATAAAAGAAAAAAAATACCAAAAAAATTCATTAACATTCACGAACGACCACATATGTACCTCTGCTTTTGAAGAAAAACAAAAGCATACTTGAATATTACTTTTGGAAACAAACCTTTACATCAATTATCCATATGTTTCTATTTAATTTGTAAAATGCCCGTTCCAAATCCTAATTTCTCACACCTAACCAAATTAGCCAAAACAAACTAAAAACTAAACCCATTAAACCCTAAGCAGTTTAATAAAATGAATTTTGTAAGGAGGGATTATTTGCTCTTTTCATGGTGGAGTTTTGCTTAGAGATTATGAGGATGGTTTGCAAAAATAAGGGCGCAACTGGCTGAGGCTAGACATATTTTTGTAATTTTTTAATAAATATAAGGGCGCAATAGGCCGAGCCTCAAGGCCCTTGCTCTGACATAACCCCCTCCCCCACTTGACTAGACCTGTCCAAGCTCGCTCAGTAGTCTTAAAAATTTTTAGCCTAGCCCACTTATGGATTAGGTTTACTAGTGCCACACGGGGAAAGTTATTATTTCTGATCAATCATATTTTGTTCTCTTTTGGAAATCTATCAAATCTATAAGGAAGAAAATTATTTTCTATCATCATTTGTCAACATATATTATGGAGATTATAATATTGTTTTCCAAGACATACTTATATAAGAAAGTACGAAAGAAGAATGATACTCATGCAATATTCCCTCTGAATTTGTGCAAAAATTACGAACTTTGATGGATATATATTGTGTCGACCTTTCAAAGTACAATTATTTTCTATAACACCTCTCACAAGATCCCATAAACAGGGTTGCTCATTCAAAGCATAGAAAAACACAATTTAGAAAAAAAATCGAAAAGACATCTAGAGTTGTCGGCATGTAAAAGGAGTCTTAGACTTTGAAGAGCAAAAATCAACATCTCTGACCGTGAAAAACGTGGTGAATTCTTAGTCCCGAGTCTTCGTCAACAAACAATGAAGTTTCAGTGGAGCTACCTATTTGTTTTTTCTACCAAAGATACATGTACCCTTATTCCTTCGAGGCAAGTCTCATCAGTTATAATAGTCCTCCCGTCTCACACATTCAAAAATTTCTATGCTTCTAGATGACCCTGAGAGAATGCACAGTTGTGGTGTTTCAAACCGCCGCCTTGAACCAAGAGGAGGAACATGCCTAGGATGATTAATAACCAGTGCCGAGTCTTTGTTGGGCCTTTTGGGTTTTTATCCTAGGTTGATTTGTAGCCATTGAAGGGTCTAAACCCGCGGTTGATTTATTTAGAAAAATGATTGCATAATAATTTTTAATGTATTCTTATAATAAAAGTCTATATGTACCAAAAAAATCAAATCATAAATAATTATAGATTATTATGGGACCCACTTTTTAAAAAATTTATTACCCATTATAAATTGTTATTCTCACACTATCTCAATAATTGTTTTGCTAGCAAAGTCCATTTATTTATGTTCGGTGCTGGTCTTTTTGGGTCCCACCAGATATTTTCGTTGGTAAGGCAAGCCAGGAAAGGTCACCCTCATTTCTTTTGGAGAAAAGTAAGCCAATCGAGCGATCGTCCCTGTTGACAATGGAACGTGGAAATCGGACTAGTTCGTCTTTACCAACCCCGGAGTCGGAGAGCAGCTGCAAAACTTGGTTCTTGATCAATTTCTTCAGCTCGCCCTCCAGAAGTTGCTTATTATCTTACTCTTGAGTTGAAAGAAAGTCCATGGCGGTCCTTGAATTACTCTTACTGTGCTTGCGTTCTTTCCAAGTTCAAGAAAAAGATATTCTCGATGCACCAAGAAATATTTCCTTCGCTTTCTGGATTTCATGCCTGATCCTCGTCATCCCAGGCACTCCTGTCGGTGCACAGACATATGTTGACGAGCGGTGCGCAGATAGGGGCGACTACGCTCCTCCTAGCAAGTTTCAGGACAACCTCAGCAACCTCTCTCCCAGGGCGACTACCTGCTGATTACAGCAAAGGACCCATTCGTGGTTTACAACACAACGGCAGGTGAAGATCCGGACAAAGTTTATGGTCTCTTCCTCTGCAGGTAAATCACAAGTGAAAGATACCAAAAATTTTAATTTTTGAGTAATACCTTCCAAATCAATCATTATAATCTTTGGAATCGGCTCACCTGGAAATAGGATTTATAATGGACCTGATATATTGGTCTTAATTAAAATCCTCTGTAAAGTACGGTGATCCAATGCCAACCGAAAAATTACCTCCCAGATTTAAGTGAGTACTAATGCAACTTTACTATTCCTCTTTAGAGGGGATGTTGCTGCCAATTTATGTCAGTCTTGCATCCGTGATGCTAGAAGCACCCTCATAGAAAGATGTCCAGGACAGAAAGAGGTGACCATATGGTATGACGAGTGTCTCCTGCGCTACTCTAACAGATTGTTCTTCTCTGTCATGGAGACAACACCGATTATTTCTCTTATCAACCCTGAGAGCAATTCAGTTACCTTCAACAAGATTGTGGAGCAAACTTTCGATAATGAGGACTTTGCGGCAAAAGTGACAGATTTGTTCGTGAGAAATCTCACGGACAATGTGATCTCCTCGGAAAGCTTATATGCGACCATAAACGTTAGTATCTCAAGTTCAGTGACCCTGCATGAGCGTGCACAGTGCATCCCTGACATCTCAGAGTTAGATTGCAAGAGTTGCTTGCTTTCTGCTATGAAAGAGCTTCCTACCGCTCTTAATCTTAAAAGGGGAGGTGCGAGAATTCTTCAGCCAAGTTGTTATGTACTGTACCGAATGGATGTTGCTGGGGAACCTGGAGGACAAGCACCAGCACCTTCTACAACAAAAAGTGAAGGTACGAGTTATCCAATTCTCAAAATGGGCACACAATTTGTCATGTTAAGCGTATAATGGTATCATTCCGTTGCTTCTAATTCTCAATATATGCTGTTTTATGTATCATATTGCACTTGACTTGCTTTTACGATCTAAACTGTGATCATATTCTCTTGCTTTCAACAAGTTCTTGGTACTATTTACACTTGGTGAAAAAAGAGTGTGTATTTGTGGTATGTTTAGATGCAAGGAATTTCCCTTTCTTGACAGGGGTCAAACGAAATCCATGGATTGCAATAGTTAGCTCAGTAATTGGAGCGGGGTTACTAATAATCATCATGGGTTCGTGTATATTTTTAAAAAGGACAAAGAGATGGAAGAAAGGTATGAGTGAATTCATCTTGCTTGCCACTGGAATGACCATCTTCTAACCTTTACCTAATGAGAGTAAGCTCTTGGACTCTCAGAGAAGGAAAACAGCCAAGAGGTTCAGTTACTTCATCTAAGACGAGAAATCGGAGAAGAGTTTTCAAAGGAAAGAACTCGAGGAGAAAAGCTGGTGGCTTCTCAAGAATTATCTCTGATACGATTAGACATTATACGTGCGGCCACACAAAACTTCTCCAATGAATGTAAACTTGGGGAAGGCGGGTTTGGCCCCGTGTACAAGGTAAGCATTTAAGTGACTCAACACCTGTTTATGGGAAAATTGGGAAAACTGGCAGTTATTATCCGAACATGAACTGGTTCGAATTTGGTAATCATTAATAATTCTCATATAGGGATTTCACTACTTACGTTACCCTGTTTCAGGGCACATTGGCAGATGGAAAAGAAATTGCAGTTAAAAGGCTTTCAAGAACCTCAGGCCAAGGACTTATCGAGTTTAAGAATGAAGTGATCTTGATTGCTAGACTACAACACAGGAATCTTGTTCGATTATTGGGATGCTGCTTGGAAGAACACGAAAAACTCTTGATATATGAATACATGCCCAACAAAAGCCTGGATGTCTTCCTTTTTGGTTTGAGCTTTAGCCAATGCAATGATTTTTAGCTAGTTAATTTTAGTTTTATAGAGTTAAGGTTCATCCGAGTCTCTCATTGTTGACAGATTCAACTATGGGACAATCTTTAGACTGGAAGATGCGCATGAAGATCACCTTTGGAATAGCTCGGGGGCTTCTATATCTACATGAGGATTCTTGCCTAAGAATTATCCATAGGGATCTGAAAGCTAGTAATATTTTACTAGACGGCGAGATGAATCCAAAGATATCTGATTTTGGAATGGCAAGGATCTTTGGTATAAATCAAGATGAGGCCAACACGAATAGGGTTGTTGGAACATAGTAAGTTCTTTAATATCTTTCTACATCTGTCATATGTTAGAATGATTGGCCAATAAAGAACTCTAATGATCAGCTCAACAGCACCAAAATGAGCATATTCATATTACAGAAGTTTAAATATAGAAAATAACCTTTCATTGTTTCTTACTTCCAAGAAATTTCACTTCATTACATAATTTTGGTCAGTGGATACATGGCACCGGAATATGCAATGCAAGGGCTATTTTCTATTAAATCGATGTCTTAGTTTTGGAGTTCTCTTGCTAGAGATGATAAGTGGACGAAAGAACAACGGTTTTCATCTCCAAGAGCACGGTGAAAGCCTTCTCACCCTTGTATGTTCCTAGTCACCACACTTTTTAAATATGAAATCCGAGAATTTTGTGCAATTGTCCTTGCTTACTTCCCTTTCAAAATGACAGGCATGGAAGTTGTGGTCCGATGGTCGAGGGTTGGAACTTACTGATCCATCAATCAAAGAGCCATGTGATAGAGTTCAAGTGGTAAAATGCATACACATCGGTCTATTGTGCGTTCAAGATGACCCAACAAATCGACCAACCATGTCGCTCGTGGTTCATATGCTAGGAGCCGACACTATCCCACTTACCCGACCATCGCTGCCTACATTCTCAATTGGGAGAGATGTGAGAACACTCAATCCTATCAATCTAGTTCACAAAACTTCCACTGTTAATGAAGTAACCCTTTCCGATGTTTCTCCTAGGTGACTAAGTATCATCAGCTCGTCTTCAATTGATTTCTCTTTTATAAAATGGAAATGGTTCGCAATTTAATAAAATAGAATGATAATTATAGTGTGATCTCTTTAGCATTGTGAATGTCATCTCTTAATGACGATCCAACTTGTCATCATTCCGTGTATAATACTAAATACAGTTGAATTAATCACACTTGGTTCTTTTTGAATTACAATCATCAATTGATAAAAGGGTAAAAAGCTTGATCATTAGTCATCATTTCTATTCTAGTTCACCACTTATGTTCTATCAGAATGGTTTGTATACTTACTTGAGTAATGTATGAATATCCAATTCTACAAGTATTCCACTGATATATATATATATATATATATAATATCATATATATATATACACATACACACACAAATTCTATAGTCTACATTGAGTATATTAGCAGAAATCTAATGCATGAAGAGTGTGGGAGTATTTAGATATTAAACAATGCCTAAGCAAGAGTTCCCGCATTCAAGTCTTTTCAAGTCTCTATTTGCCTCTTCAAGATATTTCTACACTTTAGTCTTAGACCAATATTTAGCTTACGCGTGAGGGTAGCGTTAGAGTATTTAAATATTGAACCATGCCTTCAATAAATAAGCTTAAGATTTTATAAAAATTGACTATGGTCATAAAAAATTTACAAAGAGTGCTACCAAGTTAGGGCAGAATTACTAGTAACCTATTTAATGTATAAGTACGTAAATATTCAATCCTATCTTCTGTTGTCAACTTGTCATTCTCTCTTGAGTTCATGTCACTTTAATTATATTGGGATCCATGAACAATTTTTCTGTAGTGGAATTGGATAATTAAACAATATTTGATCTTTCGGAGTCAAACACTATATGATAAAGGAGAAATATTTGAAGTAATTTGAAGATAACAATCAGAATTTTTATTCGTCCTTCCTACTTTCTATCCTCGGGGTGGGGTTAGCGTGTCTTGTTAGAGTGTGATTTGGGAAATTACTAAATCAATCTTTAACTTATTGCATGGAATTTAATTTTAAAATTTTTAATTTTATCATTTTAATCTTAAACATTTTGATAATTCAAATATAATTCCTCTAACTGCTTTTCATAGAAAATCAGTGATGTGATGGTTCAATTATCATCGATAGTCCTATATGGTATAGCCGATAATATAAGGCGGACAAAGACGACGTTTGGTTTCTTATGATTTTTCTGATTTTTTTCCTTCTCTCCTATTAAACACGTAGACTGCCACGTCATTATACGTGAGCTAATATCCGGATTTTTTTTTTTGTGGCCAGCATGATGAGATGGACTACAGCATAGGAAAAAAATATATATATAACAAAAAGAAAAACCAGAACAAACACCAACACGCACGGAGAACATGCGAATGGGCAAGATAGCGGTGGTGACGGCGGTGGCGCCTAGCCACCGCCGTGGGTCATGCGTTCCTCACCGGGAAAGCGCAGATCTTTGGGGTCGTGGCCTCCATCGTCTTTAAATGTAGGTGAAGACAAAATATACACACGGTAAAGCGCAGATCTTGAGCAACTCAAAAGTGTTTGTGGTGCGAAAGAACACCTCGATTTTGTTCGACATCGTGATCTTGCACATGCCCTCAAATGGCCGTCTCTCATTAGCCACCGGGCCTGGCTTGTACGCTGGCCCTTCGTCGACAATCCTTCCTTGCCCTCCACGGGCGCATTCATGCCTCTGACCGCGTCTTCAGCTTCCTCCCACTCGCTCGCCGATGCCCTGCTCACTTCCCGGTAGATAGATCGAATCAGAAAACTGCACTTCCCCATGTCTGTCTTCTGAGAAAGTGAATTTTGTGCCTTTTGCTCAAGATTCTCGGGGTATCGCTCGTCGAATCATACGGTAGAGAGAAGAGTTGACTTTGTGTGTTTTTAATTCAAGTTAGTTGATGCAGTCTACTTGTTTGATAGAATATCCCGGAGACAAAATTACACGTTCTGGGCAAAGTTATAGCAACCTGATATTTACATCAACGCGATATTCATTAGACAATGCGATCTTTTCCCAGACTTATTACAAATCTACAACGTGGCAGGGCTCAGCATGGGTGTTTCTATGAAAGATGTTTATGCCTCGAGGCTAGGGTCATGGAATCTATAAAAACCTGTCTGACGAGAACAAGAGTGTTTGCCACGCTAAAGTGCCTGTATAAGGAGCGGCTCCTAATAGGTTTATAGGGTGGTGAAGGAGGCATAAATGAACCTAATTACATACTAAATAAGAACAAGGGGAGAGCATTCCTGAAATGCGTATTTGAAATTGGAATTAATTTGTAAGAGGTGCCTTTTATAGTAAAGGCAATGCTCCTTATATTAGAACTCTAATATTAAGCATGCCAGGTAAGAGTGCTATTAGAATGAGTGGCCTACTAGAAAAGTGTCCACCTATACATTAAATGACAAAATCATGAGGCTCAATATACAATGGGGATGGGTCAAAGTGGATAATTCATCAAGTGACTTAATTTTGGAGTGTTACAAAAACTCGCCTTATGGCCGTGACCATTGATGTGATAATGGTTCTCTACTTTCCTCTCAATAGTGGAGGAGGTGGTGGCAGTCAACGAAAAGATCCCTAGGTTTGCCAAGAACCACCGTCGCTCATATGTGCTTTGGCAAAGTAAGCCCTAAACTTTTCCCAAAGTTTAAGTAAATCCATTTTGTGTTCTAGCAATAGTGGGTGCTAATGGACGAGCGCTAGAGAAGTTTTGGCCGAGTGATCAAGAGGTTAAAGATGTTAAACAATAAGAGGAGATCTCAGCGCGGAAAAGAATGAAAGAAAATAAATGAAAAGAAAAGAAAAATAAGAAAAGACAAAACCAATGTCATTTTGTCCACCGAACTCACTGATCCTACCCCATAAAATAACAATAAATAATTAAACTATTACGTTAGTGATTTCCGACAAAAATCAACTGAAAAATTACATTTTGTAAAATTATTAAAAGGTTTAGGATTAAAAATTGCAAGGTTTATGACTGATATTATAATTTCCCATTATAATTTATTATTTTTATATGGTACAAATTAGAGGAATGTTTCTAGCAAGTAACAATCATGTAGATAATCTATGTAGGTCAAACAATCCTTAACATTTTCCAACAAGTTAAGCTCATAATTCCTAAACTTCAGGCTTTGGGATGGGTGATATTTAATACTTTCTCTTGATTAAATGAAGGGAGCTAGAAAGAAATCCTAAAAAAGGAAGAAATAAGTGCATCGGAAGTCTTAAATTTTGTCATGAAAGTACAATTAAATCCTAAATTTATAAAAAGGCCTATAAAAATCTTTTAATTAAGTATGTCTAATTTGGATAATGAAAAATGCCAACATGTGTTTATTTATTTATTTATTATTTTCTCTATCTACGTGTCAATAATATGGCTAAAACAACTTTAGTCTTATGCTTTATATTTTAGCCATTGGGACTAAGAATACAACCTAGAGAAGAGTGAATAGGTTGAAAAAAAAAAAACTATGAAAAATATTTACGGAAGATAATAAGTTCATCTTCAAACATGGGCAAAAATAGATTATAGAAATCAAATGCATGAGCTATTGTTTAACAGATAGTGATGATATTGAGCATGTAATGCCAATAGTGAAGAAATAGAAGATTCACAAGCATATATATATAGTTTGATGTCCACTCTTTAGACTAATAATCACAAGTCTAGCTAGATTGCATAAATAATCTGTTGAACAAGTTACAAATGGCAAGTGCTAATCTCATTATGTAATAGATCACACTATTAGGACTACTCATAAAATACTTTTCCTAAACATTTGTAGGCCAACTGAAAATAGGTCTGCAGCTAATGTTCTAACTAATGTTCTATTGCTTTGACATTTCTAACAGATTCTTGTTCTTGTTCCTCAAGAGACTTCCTGATTGCCCGCCGTGCATTTTCACCCTACAACAACTATAATCTTTTACATCAACGAACATCCTCACATGGTCGCTATTCAAACATGACCAATGACATGATATATCCAGCATCGACACAAACATTGCCATCGGCTAGTCTTTAGGTCCTTCCAAGCATATTGGCAATCTTGACTCTACGAAGATGTTCATGGTCCTTCCAAGCTTTACCAAACATCCTCGTTCTAGTCTTGTTCACCATCACATGGTCCATCCAACTATTCACCTTATCTGAAGATCCTTCCAACTTGTAGACATATTTAATTGCCTATTATTGGTTCACCTCATATATCGGCAGAGCACTCTAGACAGTGGCAAAGCACTCCTCATATAAGTTCATCTGGTAATATTTATGACAATATTTGCATTTCAGCCTGTGCATATATCACCTGACACTTAACCAATACACACATTAGTAGCCTTTGATTGTCTTTGTCATCTTCAAAACAACATAGAGACTTTCTCAACTTTAGCTACATCATAGCATGTAAGAGAGAGAGAATATCAAAAAGATATCGGCATTTTTATTTGGTCAAGTTGAACAAAGTTAATAGAAGGACTCAATTGCGCCCATTTTTAACAAGTTTTAGGACTTGAGCAACATGAGCCATATGCAAGATGATCATATGAGCTAACAAAAAAATTTCCCTTTTAAGATGGCCCAAACGATACAAGCTTCATAGTGAGATATATTGGACCTGAAGAGGAGTCACATGACCAAGATTTTGTAAATCAATTTTATTTTGAAAGGCAACATGTTCAAGGAAATTTTATCATGATGGATATGTTCAAGGATTTCAAGGATAAAGCACATGCCTCGGAAGGGGAGATGAGTTCTCACAATTGGTAATAGGATGGTGAATGAGCTAAGGCTCCTGTTGGGATGTAATACGTGGAAATGACAGAATCTTACAATTTACGTCAATGCGAAATCACATAAATAAACGAGAAAAATAAGGACACCAGAAATTTATGTGATTTCGGTCAAAATATTGGTACCTACGTCCACGGGGAGAGCCAACATCAAATAATCCACTAAAATCAGAGAATAAAAGTTTACAATCGCTTAAACACTCAAGTGTTTCCCACACCTAAATTTAACCTCAAATCCAAAGTATTTATAAATAAACAACTCGCTTGAATATAAACTCATGACATAAAATTACCGCGCGTTCAAACTTGAAACAAAAAAGCTCTACATACGGCTTCGCGTTTTAATCAAAGCTTCACACAGGCGCCTTCTGAATCTTCGCGGCTCCCTTCTACTTAAAGCTGCAGCGTCGTATTCTCAAGCGGCGTGCGGCTTCTCTTTTAACGTAAGTCTTCGGCCGCGCCTCACGCTCACTCGAAGAAGGAAATTATATCTGTTTTTATATGTTGGCCCAGGTCAAAGACCCACCTCCGCTTTTGGATTCTTACGCATGGAGAGGACTTCACGCCGAACGTGAGTGCGCGCGAGTGTGCCCAAGGTCAACCCCACCAACTTTGATTCTTCACGTGCAGGGCTTCTTCGTGCAGGGGCACGTCTTCGGCAGCTTCACTTCAAAGAGAAAAATTCCTTTCTTTAATTATTTCCTCCTTTGTGCAGCTTTAAGGAGTCCAGCAAATCCCTTTTTTGTAAACGCTCAAACTCGAGATATATTTTAACAGTTTCAACGGTAATAGTGTAAGACTGATTTTCAAAACTAAAAATGAAGCTGTCATGATTTGGAAAATGAAGATTGAAGTACAACCTATCCACTACAGAGGAATAGACTTCTCCTTGCAAAGTGCAAAAGATGGTCAGAGAAAGTCATTTAAAAAGGAGATGAAATTGCCATGTCTATCCATATATGAAAAATCGACAGTATTGGCAATGTGCTCACGACTTCTGACCAATCATATTAGGTTAAAATAGTAGATAAGTTACTCTATACATTCTCTTTTAGATATCCATAAAATCAATGTAGAAGAGAAATGTTTTCTACTATCATTGCTCAAATAGGTACAACTGAAAATATTAGATCATTGTGTATCAAACTTGTTGTATATTTCTATAAGTTTCGAAATATTGAAAACTATTAACTTTGTAACGAGTTTTTACTTACATCAATTTGTTATGGTTTTTGTCTACAATTAATATATAAAAAAATTGTAACATTTGATAACTATCATATAATAGCAATTTAATGGCATGATTTACAACAGTTCGATATTAATGTGGAAAAATAATAGCTTTATTTTTCCATAAACCCTCCAATATTTTACTATGGATATATAACAATTTCTTAACTACTCTCTCTTTTCTTTGAATAATAAATTAAACTTCAAACCATGATCTTTTAAGAAACGTTGAATTCTCTATCTTTCCTTTTCTTTTCTTTTTTCTTTTATTTTTTTCTTTTGTTGAAAAAATTGTGTTCATGACTCAAAAGTATACATGAAATATATATATACTTTCATGGTAAAGCTAATCAATACAAAGCAAAGGCCAAAACACTACGAAACAAAGCCAAATCCAAAAAACAAGGAGGATCAACAAAGCACCAAGGAGTTAAGCACATTCTCGTTCCAAAAGAATGGATATGTCAAGCAAAATAATTGGTGGCCAATCATTGGATGTGGTATCATCATTAGTGATAAGCACACTCTTTTCCAATAACTATGAAGTTGTCAATTGACGGTGTGCACTTAGGTTTGGCTTCCTCTACACCATCACCGTACGGAGACGTTCCTTTTCTTTTTGTTGGGTTAAACACATTGTTCATATTCCTTCTATTATTTAGTGTAGAGTGTTATGTCTTGGGTGGACACTAGAGCCTTATGCACTGAGTTTCGTATCTCAAAGGGTAGAATTATGCTTAAGAACAATGCTTGCACGTCTTAGACAATTAATCTTATTTTGTTATCTTTTCTAACATATTTCCAACATTTCTTATTTTTCATATTATTTGATCTTTTTCACAAAACTTATGAATCCTTCCTTTTGCATAGTAAAAGTAATTGGAATTATAATGGGTTAATACTTGAAAAATCCCAAACCGGTACACTTGTGACAAATTTACTTCAAACTATATTTTTAACCACCAAAAACTCCAAACCGGTATACCGTTGATAAATTTACCATAAATTGGTATACCTTTGACAAATTTATCCCAAACTGGTACACTTGTGGCAAATTTACCATATGTTAGTTTTCATTAAATTTTAATATTAAATTATTAAGTTAAATGACAAGTGATAGTTGACTAGTATATCAATTTGGGATTTTACGCTCCATTTGTCACAGTTTACAATTTTTGTGATTTTTTTGTGGTATTAATCCAATCTAACAAGGGATTTATTTATCACAAATTTACTAGTTGGAGGTTTTTTCCAGCCGAATAAATTAATTTGGAGTAAATTTGTCATAAATATACTAATTTATAGTTTTTTTTATGGTCATCGGGGTAAATTTGTCACAAGTGTACCGGTTTGGGGTTTTTCATGGTATTAACCCAATTATAATTGATCAGAAAATTACCAAAAAAAATCACACCCATACATCATATCCAGTCTTATATGATTTCATAAGAGGATAAATACATATACAATGTATGAACAAGCAGAGAAAAGATGTAGAGAAATAAATGTGTCATTGTACGAAATTTGCCCAGTAATGGAGAGTAGAGAGGATAAGGGGAAAAAATACATGCCAAGAAATGCTCCAGATATATGACTAAAAAACTAAAAGTAGAATTGTCCATCACGTGTCATTGTAGCACTTGACTCTTGGGAAAATTACCAAAAAAGTCCTAAACCTATTGCAATTGTGCCAAATCAGTCCATTCAGCCAAAATTGGCTGATCAGAGCTAACATGGACGCTGGTGGTAGACAATCGGCCGACAAGACAATTTTTTCATATTTTTTATTTCTTTATTTCTTTTTCTCTTTTCACCTTCTTCTTCCTTTGGCCGGCCGGTGTTGGCCAGAGGTGAGGGCTGGTGAGGTCAGCCTCGTCGGCCACTAGTGAGGGTGAGGCCCCGCCAGATTCGACGAGTTGGCCCTCGCCAAGGCTGGGCGAGGCTATTGTTGCCAAGGGCTGCGGCGGAGGTGGGGAGGGAGAGGATGAGGAAGAGGAGGAGGAGGCGGCCAAGCGGCTGCGGAGATGGGGGCGTTGCTCAAGCGCCAGAGAAATCCGAAATCCCTATTGTTGTTGTTGTTGCCGTCGCCATCGTCCTCGCACTCGTACACAGATCTCCACCCCCACCTTGCTCTCCCCACTGCCACCGCCGCAGCCGCAGTGCCCCTCTTCGCATCTCCGTAACCTCTCCGCTGCCTCCTCCTCCTCCTCCTCCTCTCCCTCCCCGCCTCTGCCGCAGCCCTTAGCAACGGCAACCTTGCCTAGCCTTGGCAAGGGCTGAGCTAGCTGGATCTGGCAGGGCCTCGCCCTCACCGGTGGTTAGCGAGGTTGACCTCGCTGGCCAGCCAGAGGAAGAAAAAGGTGAGAACAAAAGAAAAGAAAAAGAATTAAAAATATTAAAAATATTAACAAATTCGAAAAAAATATTAAAAAATTGTCTTGCCAACCAGCTGTCCCCGCTGGTGTTCACGTTAGCTCCGACCGGCTAACTTTGGCCGGATGAACTAAATGGCACAATTTAAAAAGGTTTAGGACTAAATTGGCTAAAAAAAAAAAAAAATTAAGGCTGAATTGGCACAATTGCAATAAGTTTAGGATTTTTTTGGTAATTTTTCCGTTGACTCTTTAAGGACCTGCACTCGATACGTTTTGATTTAATTGTCTAAAAGCCACAGAGTACATGGTGCTTGAATAAATCTCCAGTAGAAGTAGCTCGCTTCTCTAACTTCCATGGAACTTGACTCTTCTGCTTGCAAACACAGGTTGACTTTGCCATAAATATTTAACCCAAACTGGACAGTAAGCAGGGTTAAGACAAAAGAAGTTTACTCAACCCGGTCAGAGAAAGCGTGAGGGTATCCTTTTATCCCCACATTTTCCTTAAGGCAAACAAATAAAGCAAATCAAAGCCGTCGTTCATATCCGTCTTAGAGAGAGATGCTTACTAGTAATAAAGGCCTATTCCGATAGATCACTGATCCAATTTTTGGCAGGCATTCGGGGTGCATGTGAAAAATGTGTCCAGACTCGATTTCCAAAATGGTCATTACGACATGAAATGCTTGATTCTTGACTCCATTGTCCTTACAAGGTCTCGTTGGATAAAAAGACAGACGTAAGAAGGTCAAGGGAAATAAATTGTTCATAAAAGGAGGGAGGAGAGTTAATTAGTGTGACTCCGAGGATCTAGTAGAATGTGACTTGGAGTAAGGTGTGAAGCACTGAAAGTTGAAGGGTGTATAGATATGCAAAATACCGGTCATTCGCATCTTTTTTGAGGATACACTCGCATATTTTACTCTATTCAATTCTCATACTCAACAATAGACTTAATGGTAGGTTTTATTGGGATTGGTTTACTCTAAAAACTTGACTATGGATACCCTTGGTTTACTACAAAGCTACTTAAGAAAACTAACATCTAGGCCGTTAAATTTTGTTTTTATTTTCTTTTATCATTTGATAAAAAACATAGACATAACTTCGCAATATTGAACATGGTTACTAAATGTATCCAGTAAATACTAAAAACACATAAACCTAACGGTTTACTATTTACGGATGAAATTATAGACTGGTTTATAGTGTGGTTACATCTCTTGCTTTTTGTTGTGTTTTATTGAACTTTACTCACTTTTCTAATAACAAGGTTTAAAGATCGAGAATTGTTATGTCAGAGTTACATCTCTCTTCTTGTTTTTTTTTTTTTTTCCTTTTATCATGGTAGAATTATCAGATCTCGTCGCATTTGAATAAATCAAAAGAAATGAGTTTGACTATTGTGTTATTCATACCAAACCAAGTTAAATACTGGTCAATCTCATTGTTGTCGTTCATACACTTGCATATTTTGCCTCTAGCCTATCCTCATACTTAGAGATAGAAGTAATAGTAGGTTTTGTTAGATTGATTTACTTTACAAACTTGACCATGTACACCCTTGCTTAAGTACTTATCAACTAAAGAAAACTAAAATATAGGCCGTTATATATATATATATATATATATGATAGATAAATCGCACACGGTAATCTCACGATGCTGAATGGTTAAAGTACATAAACCTAACAATGTACTAAATACAGATGACAGTCATAGAATGGCTTACAGTGGGGTTGCATAGTTTACTTTCAGTGTGTTTTAATGAACTTTACTTACTTTTCTAGGAAAAAATATTTATAGATTGAGAATTTATTATATCAGACTTACATATCTTTCTCTTTTCTTTTCTTTTTTAATTGTAGCAGAATTATCATATCTTTCTCTTGCTCGGACACGCTCCGACTCGCGTGTCGAGAAAAATTGACCACGTGTTGGATATTTTCCGACACGTGTTGACCGCGTGTCCGAGCGTGTCGGACACAGTTAGACACGCCGACACGTGTCCGACACGACACGGAAGGTTCCCAAGCGTGTCCGTGCTTCATAGGTAGTAAGAGTCATGTACGGCATGCTTAAGTTCTCCTTTTTATGTAAATTTTGTTTATAGGTTATCAATCCTTCAATCGTATTTTTTGTTGTAGAGTGTTGGAGAAAATGAAAAATAACAACTTCTAGGGCTTTCTTAAGGATTTCGACCATTAATTTACCAAACTTGGTGCAATATGCTCTGGCAACTATTCTCTTAGGACAAAGAAAACCTTCTTCTTTACTCCACGCAAAATAATAGAAGGGATAGGAACAACTAAATTGTGTATATAACCCAGCAAAAAAAGAAATGGTTTAGAGTTTCAATTTATAGGCAAATGAAAGAGATAGCCGTTACGAATCCATTACAAATCCATTGGTAATTATTAAACTGATGATAGCCATTACCGAAAAATGGAAGATTTATGAATAAATAAACCGTTATATAGGCATTACAAAATGATAGATTTTATGGCGGTCAATGATCATGGCTTATTTTACAATAGTTACTTTCAAATATTTCAAAACTGTTAAAACATCCGAACATTTTTATTTTTTGGTAAAAGGTAAGAAAACATCCGAACATTTCTTACAAAGGACGCTCAATCCAAAACACATGTTGAATGTCTTTATTTTCCACGTGTTTTACATTTTTAGTACAATTTACATTGATAACAATGATTGTTCCTGGAACTTTAAATTTCTTGCCATTTGCTTTCTCTATCCAAAAATTAACAATGGACGCTTGGAGCCTTTGTCGATCGAACTAGCTTTTAATTTGAAAGATCAAGCGAAACAAGTAACCTCCTGCGCTTATACACATTTAAATAAGTTATTGAAACCATGTTATAATTCATATACGAAACAAAATAAACATAAATATCGAACGGGCATGTCAATTTGAGGGTGGGGAGCAGGGTGGGAGACAGAGAGACCTCGTGAATTGAGTGGGATATGATAGAAACTCCTGCATTAATTTTTTTTTTTTTTTGGTACAATTTTTTCATAAAGAACGGTTTATACTAGAGAGTGCATTTTAGGTATTTAATCATTTGCAGGTTGGGTAAACTATTACACACTTCCATAGGACAAGTTTTACGAACAACATAAACCTGATCGTGTTTCAATTCAGTAGCACCAAGCGCATTGACACATCAGCCTCTGTAAACACGGGCTCCATCTTCACTTCTTGGAACTCCTTCATCAGCCTCCTGGAATCGTCAAGAACGGGATCACTCAGTAATTGTGCACCCCCTGCAATTCTTGTCGCGTAGTGTTAAACATATCGTGTCGAAATAATTATAGGGATAATAAGTCCATGGTACTCTTGATGCCCCAAATTACAAGTCATCATAATATATACATGAAAGAGTATGAATTTGAGTTTGATCGCACACAATCAGTGTGGAGATTTGTATTATATTTATAATATGTACATGAAGTGGAAAAAACACAATTAAAATGATTTTACAAAGATAACAATTTACAATATTAGTGATAACAATTTACAGTATTAGTACAGATTGCGAAAGATTAGTTTTATCGACGAAATTGACACAAATTGTAGAAGATCGGCTCAAATCATAGGAGATTTGCTTGATCAATACCTTCACTTCATTTGAGTGTTTCCCTCCTTTAAAAGTTGAGCATGCCTAAGCAACCCAGGGCTTAATCAATGAGGTGAAGTTGCAGCAAAGATTCGCACATTTGCAAAAAGAAGGAACATCCCAAAAAGCAAAGGATTCCTATTATCATCAGAGGAATTAGAGAGGCAGAAGAGAGAAGAGAACTACATATTCCTCTTAAGCAACCTGTCTTTGGTGGTCAATCGATTATGCATAGCAAGCCAAGCAAGAATGCAAGATTTGTCATTTTCGAGAAATATAGGACGACGTTCTTGTATAGGATATTAAATACCTGCCGTTGGGGCCCTCTTTTAAGATAGAATCACGACCAGAATCGCCTTGCTCGGCAACCAAAATCCAATGAACTTCCCTAATTTTTTTTTGTTTATTGTGAAAGTGAGACTTGGGTATACTTCAAGAGCGAGAGCGCGTATAAGTGGAAGAAAAAGCACAACACAAGATCTATAATAAGGTAAAAGAAGACTCATCACTAATGGAACAGGCGTCCTCTGTTCGTCTCCACGGCCGACGGACCGAAGCTGCGACCGATTATTCAACAACCGACCGGGGCCGAGACTTACCCCAAGTGGTCGCAGGAATTCCGACGTGCCCTAGCGACAAAGGACAAGGATGGATTTCTGGACGGCACCATCCCAATTCCCTCCGACGAGCGTCTAGCCCGGCTCTGGAGGAAGAGCAACCGCCTGATCCGAACTTGGATCGGCAATTGTCTCTCCGCGAGATGTCGCGGCGGACTCCCACCGACGGAGACGAAAAGGATGTGGGACAATATCAAGGAGATGTACGGGAGGTTGGATCAAGCAAAATATTCACCCTCATGCAAGAACTCAGTGAGTTAAAATAGGGGAATTCGACGGTCACGGCTTGTTTCAACAAGCTATCGTCATTGTGGAACAACCTCGAAGCAGTAGAAGAAAAACTCGAGGGCCCCTAATCCACACTCCGACAGTACAGATCTATCAAAGACAGGGAGAAAGCAACGCGTTTTTTGCTGATTTTAAACGACAATTTCCTTACCTTTCGCTCGCAGATCTTGGCTATGGATCCCATGCCATCAATCGGGCGAATCTATCAACTTGCAGTGCAAGAGGAAAGCCAGCGATCCGCATCACCAGAGAACGCGAAGAGCGGCGAAAGCATCGCTCTTGCTGTCCGTGGGGAACGAAGAGATGGATCCAACAAAACCCTAGCAGAGAAAAAACACAGCGTGCTAGGGTTACGCGGAGAGGGATCGCGCGCTTATAAAATCAATGGGATGAATGGTTACTGATCGAGTGCGCGCATCCGACGGCTCACAGGAGACCGATCCTTTAAAAGGATCGGACGGCCCAGATGAAATCGTGACAAGAGGATCCGACGGATAGATTTTTGCCACGTCATCTAAAAATTTTGGGCAATTCGGACAAAATTTTAAAGGGAAAGGTAGATTATTTTGTGAGTATTGCAAGCATTCTAATCATTCAATTGACAGTTGTTGGAAGTTACATGGGAAACCAGCAGAAAAGGGGAAAAGAATTTCAGCAGCATACCAATTGAATGGACCTCCCGGTCCAAATTCTGATCATGCCATTACCTATGGGCAGTACCAACAACTGATGCAGGCTCTACAGAAATTGGACGTTTCTGACAAGGGAGGCAGTTTTTCAGGTATCACACATAGCTTGATTAACTCTATATCAAGGAAAGCATGGATTATTGATTCAGGGGCAACTGATCATATTATATGTGACAAGAGTCTTTTCTCCAGAATAAATGAGGAGCTGAATTTTCCCATTACCGTACAATTGCCTAATGGAAATATTAGTCATATTAATGTGACAGGAACGGTTAATCTCAGCCCTCAAATTATTCTAAAAATGTCCTCTATGTCCCAGAATTCCAATTCAATCTCATTTCTGTGTCAAAAGTTTGCCAAGAGAATTCATGTCGAGTAATATTCAATGCGATACTGTTTATTTGGCCCTTTCGGCGCGGTGCGATGGGCTGGGGTAGTATTTCAGAAGGACTATTTTTTTGGTCAAGACTCCCAAGTAATTTTGAATTATCCTGCTTTCCATTGAATAAATCCTCTTTGTGTAATTTGAGTTTGAATGACAAAAATTCTATTATGCATATGAGATTAGGCCACAGTGCTACTTTTCCTTATCCCAAATGTCCTATTTGTCCATTAGCAAAGCAGTCTCGTTCTCCTTTCCCATCTAGTAACTCTCATGCTAGCAAATTTTTTTCCTTGATACATGTTGATATATGGGGACCTTATCATAAGGTTAATTATGATGGATCGCGTTATTTTCTCACAATAGTCGACGATTATTCTCGTGCGACATGGATTTTTCTGATGAGATCAAAGGATCGGGCTTACTCTTATTTAAAGACATTCATTGCCTTATCCAAAAATCAGTTTGGGACATCAATCCAGCGGATTCCAACTGACAATGGAGCAGAATTTTCCAGTCACAATTGCTCCATGCTTTTCTCATCTCATGGCATCCAGCATGAGAGTTCATGCACTTATACACCCCAACAGAATGGAGTGGTTGAGCGCAAACATCGGCACCTTTAGAAGTTGCACGTGCTTTGAAGTTTCAAGCTTCAGTACCAGATGATTATTGGGGACATTGCATCCTCACAGCAACTTATTTGATCAACCGCATGCCCACCAAGATACTCAATGGACGAACACCATTTGAGCTACTCTATGGAAGAAGACCAGATTTACAACATCTCAAAATCTTCGGTTGTCTTTGCTATATTACAACATTGGGTTCTCGAGACAAATTGAGCCCACGTGCTCGAAAATGCATTTTCATGGGGTATCCTAATCTGCAGAAAGGCTATCGCGTTCTGGATGTATCAACAAAGGAATTTCTTATAAGCCGTGATATATCTTTCCATGAGGACATATTTCCTTTCTCCAACATGGAGTCATCAAATGAGAATCTTGACATCAACTCTAATCCTTATCGTCCTTCATATGACGACGCATTCTCTCCATATCATGGTTACATACCACTAGTTCCATCACGGACTTTTCCCTCCAATTCTGAAATCATTCCGGGGGGGTACCATCTCCAGTGGAGAATTCCCAATCATCAGCAAACCTGACAGAAGAAGAAGCCGGAACTGCCCACAATATTGAAGAAGAGATCAGCCATGATGTCTCACCACTCAGCTCAGAGGACACAATTCCCACTTCTGATGAAGGCTATCCAAGACAATCTCGGCGGGCAACTAGACCTCCGACGTGGACCAAAGACTATATTTGTGCCGCTCGTAATTCTCCAGGTATTCAATATCCCGTCTCCTCCTATGTTTATTTTCATAAACTATCAAAGGAACATAGATGTTGCATTAGTCGCCTATCAGAAGAACAAGAACCATCTAGTTATGATAAGGCAGCTGTTGATCCTAAATGGCAACAAGCCATGGCAGCGAGTTGAAGGCACTAAATGACAACCACACGTGGGATCTTGTCTCATTGCCACCCGGTAAACTTTTTATTCGATGATAAGTACATTGAGCTCTTATACAATTTTCATATTATATACTTGAAAGTGGAATTGATGGCTATTAACTCCTTCCTTTTTTCTCTTCCTCTATGATTTTCCCGAATTCCCCTCTACCAATAATCCGTCACTAGATTTTTTTGGTGCCGCGCGGATTCGAAGACCTTTCCTTATGGACTTCAATTGTGGTCAGGTATTGGACTCCCAGAACTCCATTCCACGTGGTGCAAGTATTTCTATCGTCAACAGGCTTCGAAATTGTTTTGAAACCAGAAAGTTCAGATTGGAGGAGTCACGTCCCCTCTTATTGTAACTTACTGGGAATGATATGCCAAGTGATGCTTTTGAAGTTACTTTTTAGGATTCGTTGGGATTGGTTTACTCTACAAACGTGACCATGTACACCATTGGCTTAGTGCTTACCGATTCAAGAGAACTAAAATCTAGACGTTAGATTTCCTTCATCATTTTGATAATGGGATCGCAGACAGCAATTTCATGCCATGTTGAACATGGTTAGTAGATCTATCTGATAAATACTTAAGCACATAAACCTAATGGCTAATATACACGGATGAAAGTTACAGCCGGCTTATAGTAGGGTTGCTTCTCTCATTTTTTGTTGTGTTTTAATGAACTCTACTCACTTTTCTAGGGAGAAAAATGTTGTAGATTGAGAATTGTTTTATCTGACTTGCATCTCTTCCCTTTTAAATTATCATAGTACAATTATATCGTATTGCTCATGAACAAATAATAAACTTAATGAGTTTGACCATGCTTTTAGTCATGCTAAACCAAATTAACATGGTCAACATTCAAGGAGCTAATTATGGAATAATATGAGCTTCTCATAACACGAAGAATTTCATATTCTCTGTGTCCATTGAATTTTTGAGATTCCAATAGGAAAAGTCGAATTTTTCATTCCTTATAATTTTATGATTATTTCTAATCAAATGGTCATAATTTTAATTTATCTAATTAAGTCCTATTTTTACAAATTTTATGATCAAGTCCCCATAATACCAAATTTGGCCAGACTTGGCCATCGGACAATATCATACTCTGACGTCGAAATTTTTTTTCCCAATGTGGACATCCTGAAATGGATAAAATGTCCATGTTCGCTAGAATTTATCCATTTACTCGGACATGCCTTAGAATGGCCAAGCTTCTCCAAACAACCCCATGTGGGCATTAGCATATTTTATATGCATCATATTCTGCCATCTCCGATGGTTATGTCAGTTGAATTTGGTCAACTTCAATGTTCAATAGACTTGATTATAAAATTTGCGGAAACGGAAGGTTTTAATTAGATGAATTTATAATCAATTAATTAGAAAAAGGCATGAGGATGAAAAGTAGCGCCTATCTTATATGAACCATCAATATACTTCACTCAAAACTCTCTTCCATTAACGGAGTCGAAAAAAGATATTGAAATGGAAAACTAAACATGAATGGCATCTGTTATTTATATCTGTTGTATACCAAGTTCGTATCCATCGTCGTCATCATTACCTTCTGCGGAGCTCAGTCTCTCTGCGCATTCTCCATCTCTCAGTCCAGTCTCCCCCTCTCCTGCAAAGAAAACGTAATGTCATTCCGCGATAATGGTTGAAGCCCTCCTGATAATTATATGGCAAGGCATTCCACAGTGGAAGCGAAAAGGCAGATTATCGGGAAGTTGAAAAGGTCCCACTTATTTGCAATCACGAACAAGAGAATACGGATACACAATGAATCAGGGGCGGAAAACAATTCCTTTGTTGCTTAGGGCGTGAGACTGTATAGCCAATCAGGGCCTTTATTTTTCCGACTGGCCCAAAAATTTAAGGGATGGATTGGACCGACCCGGCTTGACCACGGCATGCCAAGAAGCACTTTGGACTAATGAAGAACATGCGATTTTTAAGTATTGTTATGTTGAAATAAGCAAACCAATGCAAATCATGTTTTACCGACTATAACAAGAATTTTATGAAAAATAAGTTATATGATTTAAACATAGCACTAACAATTCTAGAGTATCATGCTTCCTATATCTCATTGAAGAGATGAATCTTTCTGCCATTGTATTTTGATAAAATTTCAAAAAGAAAATTATAAGAAATTTGAGATATTAACAATCACATCTAACGGATTATAAAAATATATTATTGGTAACCAATTGTAAACTAGAGGCGAACAATTTAACAGTTTTACATCACTGATGAGGTAAAGATGGAGGTTTTCAGCTATTATTTCCAAATTTATTACATATATATCATTTTTTAAGACTATAAAATAATGTAAAATGAGGTAATATGACAGTCAAAGAAATGGAGAAGATGTATTTAGCATGTCATTGGAAGTTAAATGTATTGCGAAAAACAAAATGAGAGCATCTGATATATATATATCATTTGAAGCGGTGGCAAGCCGCCAAATGAGAAACTATACTTTAGGAATTAAGAAGTCTCGACAAAACATCCCAATACAAGAATGAGGCTAAGGTACTCCTAACATGTCGTGCTCCGGGTCACCTTCACCTGCGATAACAAGTCACCTTCCTTCTAAGAGATAAACGGGACCAAGCAACCCCGGGGGTCGATCAATGAGGTGAATTCGCAGTATGGATTTGCAGATTTGCAGAGACAAGGAAAGTCCGAAAAACAGACTCGTTAACTATAGTTATCGGGCTTGTATGATTGTCAATTCGTATTGTATGATCGAGTCCTTTATGATGTGTAACTACTGAGTGAATTGCTAGTCTTTTAAACAGTAATGAAATTTATCGGTTCTCTACGAAATATATGACTGAATATATATCTATCGATCCATCAATTCAACCTTTTATACTTTAACTATGGAATGATGTATTATGTATATTGTATTCCGATTAGTTACAGATAAATTAGAAGTAAATTTTATATTTTATAATGAAATGCCATACAAAAAATTATAAATAATATTTGAAGTAATATTAATCCTACGATTTGATTCAATGTTTAATTCACAATTTAAGCTTCATAAATTTAATATTTTGGAATATGTTATTTCGATTTAACAATTATTAACCAAAGTCCAAATGGACTTCCCTAGTGGAGTATGGGCCTGCCCACATTTAGGGCCTCTAGTTGTTAAGGCAAATTATAATTCACAAAAGAAATTTTTGATTCATAGAAGTTTCAAACTTTACCAATAATTTCGTGAATTATATTTCATTCTTTCTAGAGCTGGTCTATAGCCTAACAATCACCAGTTCCAAAGCATTATACTCCAATAATCCAACATCATTATAAATTTTTTATTTTCAAAATCTTTTGAAATATGTGGGGGATTGTTGAATATTTCTATAATATTTTGAAATATTTACAATAATAGCTTCGATAAAAATTATGATCGCATTGAAGACCATCATTATTTTTTATGGTCACATAACGGTTTCTTAACGGTCATATAACGGTTTTTCAATCGCTTTGTAACATTTAATTTATTTCCCAAATAAATCCTCCAATATTTTACAATGGCTCTATTTTGTTTGTATATAAAAATAAAATCTCATAAGACAATATTGACATATACATTGAATGAAAGAGAAAATATTCCCTTTCTTTAAAAAATCATTCGTTTCCTTTCTTTTTCCTTGTTGGGTTATGCACAACGTTGTTTCTGTTCCTTCCAATATTCAGTGCGAAATATAGAAGAAGATCTATTGTATCTTGAGAGATACCTATCAGGAGCCTATCACACCGAGTTTCGCATTCCGATGGACACAATTATCCTTAAGGATAGTGCCTGCACTTGCACACCTCAGACAAATTTATTTATTCTCATTAGTTTTGTCAACAAGTCATACTTAACTTAGATGCATCAATAATCGTTTTAACTGAAGTGAATTTATTACGACTCGATAAGTACATCAATTTGGCAATTCAATTCTTTATGCATTTACCTATTGAACAATATATTTTTACTATGCATAAAGTATATTGATAATTAACGATCAATTACAACCCTAATTTGAATAAAACAACGGCAAATTATATTGTCTTATGCATAGGATCATCCAATGTACTTAAAATGAAGACTTTGTTTTCCTGGATCATAAATTCTTACTCGAATATCTATATCTTATATAATTATTAATGAAATTTATAACTATCTTCGACATAAAATACTAGTTTCAGGCATTTTACTGAATCTTAGATTCCATTTGATTTTAAGTTGACGATTCACAATTAATAAATTTAATATTTTGATTTAAGATACGTTTTCGATTTATTAATTGTGCTATTAAACCAAAGACCAAATGGACTTTTGTGACAGAGGGTGGGCACGATGTGAGGCGTAAGAGCATACATAAGTTAAAATGCAACGCGCTAGGAGATTTGTGATAAGGAAGAAGATGCGTACATTTCATGTCAGTACAGTATAAAATCAAGGAAAGCTCATCACACCACATACAGAAAAGATCCATTGCTATTGCATCTTTACATTACATACATGGAAAGTGAAATCCATCCACCATTAACTTGTGCCCATCTTCTCTTCCTCCATTATTTTCCTTTCGTTTTTGTAGGACCAGAAAACCTCGTATATTTATTCTAGCCTTCTTCTAACTACTGGCAGATCTATCTGAGTAATTTCAAAAAATGCCAGCCGGATGGTGTTCCGTGTCTCCACTTTCAGGTTGATGCTTTTGGCGGCATTATGACATCGTCTTTTTATCTATAAGGTTGATCATGGGGTTTAAAGGTAATGGACGCTTGCTCAGCTTGTTCTGAGCAACGGACAGTTTTAACACCAGCAGGTGGCCAACAAAGGTGGTGAGCGTTTTTTTTGCATGACGCACCCCGGGACCCTAACTTGGTCATTTTTAAAGAAAATAATGACTCTGCTGCCTCTTCTGGCAATCCATGTTTTCCCTGTGTTGTGACTCCGTTCTTGGGCCTCATTGTAGCTTCCTCTTGCTGGATGTGTAGGGAGTCTTCCTTGTTTCACTGTCAGTTGTAATGATAAGGTCTAGTTTAGTCACATTTGATATCAGAGCACATTGAGAGAGAGAGAGTCAGAGAGAGAGAGAGAGAGAGAGAGAGATACCATGGTTGAGAGCCTATTCTGGTGAATCATTGATCCGACTTTTTACAGGAATTATAGGTGCATGTGAGAGATGTGTCGAGACTCGTTCTCCAAAATGGGTGCGACAACATGAAATGCATGATTCTTGGCTTCATTGTAATCACCAGGGCTTACATTGGACAGAGAAACAGGACATAAAGAGGTCAAAGGAAACAATTTGTTCATAAGGGGAGGCGTGACTGCGAGGGCAGAGTAGAATTTGACTTAGGCTAGGGTGTGAAGCACCAAACGTTGAAGGGCATATAGATATGCAAAATACCGGTCATTGTCATTATTGCTATGGATAAACTTGCATATTTTGCCTTTAGTCAGTTCCCATATTTGGAGATCGAATAATTGGTAGGGTTTGTTGGATTGATTTACCATACGAACTTGACCATGTATATCCTTTGTATAGGACTTTACCTATTCAAGATAATTAAAATCTAGGCCTTTAAATTTTTTAAATCATTTTGAGAAATGAGATCACATATAGTAATTTCAAAATGTATCTGATAAGTACTTAAAACACATAAACCTAATTAATTAATATATATGAGTGAAAGTAACAGACCGACTTAAGGTAGGGTCAAATCTCTTTCTATTCATTGTGTTTTAATGGATCGAGATATCAGACATACATCTCTTTCCTTTTCTCAATCATTGTAGAATTATCATATCTTAGTGCACGCGTATAAATCAAAATAAACAGCTTGACCACACTGCTATTCATTCCAAATTAAATTAAATACAGATAATTCCCATTATTGTTGCGGAGACACTAGCATTTTTTTTTCTTTTTTTTGCCTCTAATCAATTCACACTTGTAAATAGAATTAAAGGTAATTTTCCTTGGGATTGATTTACTCTACAAACTTGACCACGTACACCCTTGATTTAGTATTTAACTATTAAAAAAAACAGAAATATAGGCAATTAGATTTTATAATCATTTTGATAAATGAGATAATGAGCGTCAATTTCACATGTTGAACATGATTATTAGATATTTCCGAAAATTACTTAAAGCACATTAACCGAGCACTTTACTATATGCGGATAAAAGTAATGATCGGCCTATAGTAGTGTTACATCTCTTGCTTTTTCGTGCTTTTTAAATGAAATTTACTTACATTTCTAAGGAAAAAAAACTTATAGAACGAGAATCGTTATATCAGTCTTTCATCTCTTTCTTTCTTCTATGATAGTAGAATGATCATATCTTATTGCACATACATAAATCAAAATAAATTACTTTGACCATGCTATTGTACATGCCAAACCAAATTAAAATGCTGGTCATTCTTAATATTGTTGTGGATAGACTTGCATATTTTGCTTTGAATCAGTTCTCATACTTAGAGACAGAATTAATGGCAGGCTTTTGTTGGGATTGATTTACTCTACAAACTTGACCATGTATACCTTGGTTAACTATTCAACAAAACTAAAATGGAGGCTGTTAAATTTTTTATTATTTTGATAAATGAGATCTGGACAGTATTTTTACATTGTCAAACATTGTTATCATATGTATAGGATAAGTACTTAAAGCACCTAACAATTTACTATATATGAAGGAGAGTTTTAGACTGCCTTAGGGTACGATTACACCTCTTGCTTTTGTTATGTTCTGATGAACTTTAGTCACCTATCTAAGTAAAAAAAAAAATCAATATATATATATTGAGCCTAGTTTAACGACCTCTATTTTTTTTTTTTACTTTTGTGGTTACCCATTGGGGTATCACTCCATTGCAAATACATTATTTCCATTTGTCTACCTGATACTTTTCCATGCTTAGCTGCGTAGAAATACCTGAAAGCGCATCCCCTATGTGTTTTAATGAGCTAAGTCGAATCAAAAGCAATTGAAATTTGGGCAGCCACACTCCTTTTCCAGGGACAATGCATCAACCCCCTCGTACACTAGAAAAATGGCATTAAGATAATAAATAAATAAAATGAAAGAATTCTGGAAACTTTTGTTGGAAAAATTTAGAGAATATGAAATTGAGAACCATTGAAAATTTGTTGGAAAAGATGAAAAAGAAATCAATTGTTGGCAATCACTACCTAACCTTAAGGATAATTCCATTTTGGAATATGAAACTTGGTGTGATAGGCTTTATTGACTCTCCTCTCAAGGTATGATATGCATTCTTCTTTGCCCTCCATAGAATAAAAGAAGGAACGTGAACAACGCAATTGCATGGATAACCCAACTAGGAAAGAAATGGAAAAAAAGGAAAAAGTTCTCTTTTTATCTAGCATGTCCTGAAAAGATTGTGGTTTGACGTTTTATTTTATAGGCAAATGAAAGAGAGGGAAACCGTTATAAATTAATTGGTAATTATTAAGTTGGTGATAGTTAGAAAGCGTTCAAATAAGTTGCAAAGCCACTACAAACCATTACACTGTTGTTACACAACAGTTCCAAATTGGTGACTTTCATGGCGGTCATAACTTCTAACAAAACCATTACTTTCAAATGATTCAAAATTGTTGACATATCAAACGGCGTTGTTGCTTCAAGTTTAAAGGCTTAAAGCTCACTTGTGCTCAATTGATGTGTTAGAAGGGGAAAGAGAGCGTGAAGCCAAAAGAAAAAGTTTAGATGGCCGAATTACTTTCAGCGAAATACATTAAGGGATCGCCATCTTGGGACGCGCATGGCTGAATTCTCTCAAATTTGATCAAATAATACAGTATTACATCCATATTCTATAGGTGTGGGGCAACTGATCCTCGTACACCTTTCTTTAAGGATGCTTTACTTTACCTTCGGATCCTCAGCAAACTTTACTCTAACGAGCACTGTAAACCGGCAATTGACGCAGTTCTGACTCTCGCAAACTTTCTGGATATAGGTTATTGTTCAGTGGTTGCTTTCTAGATAATTAAGTACGTCGATTGCTTAATAGGCTCCAACTTCTCCCCTACTGCTCTTGATACGTTTTGATTGATTGTCCAAAAGCCACAGAATACATGGTGCTTGAATATATCTCCAGAAGAAGTGGCTCGCTTCTGTAACTTCCATGGAACTTGACTCTTCTACTTGTAAACACAGGTTGACTTTGCCATGGAGATTTAACCCAAACTGGTCAGTAAGCAGGGTTAAGACAAGAAGTTTTTTCAACCCGGTCGGAGAAAGAGTGGAAAGAGTGAAGGTATCCTTTCATCCCCACATTTTCCTTCAGGTAAATAAATAAAGTAAATCAGACCTGTCGTTCATATCCGTCGAGAGAGAGAGAGAGAGAGAGAGAGAGAGAGAGAGAGAGAGAGAGAGAGATGCTTGCTAATGATGAAGGCCTATTCCAGTAGATCACTGATCCAATTTTTGGCAGGCATTCGGGGTGCATGTAAAAAATGTGTCCTGACTTGTTCTGCAAAATGGTCAGGACGACATGAAATGCTTGATTCTTAAAAGGAGGGTAGGAGAGTTAATTAGTGTGGCTACAAGGAAATAGTAGAATTTGACTTGGGATAAGGTGTGAAGCACTGAAAGTTGAAAGTTTAAAGATAATGCCTATGTCGTGAGCTGTGTCGAGACAGGTTTAAGATAATGCCTAAAAGCTTGATCGGCAGCTCGCTTGTGAAACAGGAGTTGCTACTAGTTTTGGCTTGGCTAGGAAGCACGTTGGGCATAAAAGATTGCAAAATTAGAGACTTTATAAAATCGGGGATTTGATTCTCACACTAATAGAGGTATCTCTAACTTGATTTTGGATTGCTTATCTAAATGATTAAATGGCTTGAACCTAATTAAATTTCCATGCAATGTTTTTATGTTTATTATGGTCTAACATGTGACCTAACCAACCAAAAAGAAGTAAGTGAAGTAAAGAAATGGAAACAAACACATCAAATGGGGGTAATAAGAGGGCAAGTAAGAAATAAGGTGCCAAAATGGAACCAGATACGATGTTGGGTAGGCCTCCTTAAGATAGCAACCCATGAGCTTAGTGCAAATTGATTTCAATTTTTCTAAAGAGGCTAATCTAACTGAAACTAAACTATAGAAAATCATGAATTTTCCTAAATCATATGTATACTATGTAGATGAAACTAAACCAATTTTAATGCTAAAACCAGACAACCTAATTATGTCCTCTTTTTCTAACCATTTCCCATTTTTTTTAAATTTTCAAATTCATTTATATATTTATATATTATTTAATTTTTAAAAGAAAATTATTTCATATTCGGAAAATAAGGAACTCGGGCTGTGGGCTCTTGGGTTCCCAAGATAGTGGGCAACAGAAATGAGGCAAACCCCATCGTCAAGCCCTCTTTTAGTCAAAAAGACCTTCAAAGCCCATCTTTAAATACAGCTAACCTAGGCCCCATTTCTCATTGCAGCCACGTCAAGCCCATTCCACTATAATCAAGCCAAGTCCCACGCTGAGTCTATTATGGCCGTCGCCGTTAACCCTCATCGCCGTCAGCCGCTAAACGTTTCACAAATACGAACCGAGTAGCACCAGTACGCACGGGATAGCACCAATAACTTGATAGTTCCCGTAAAATTTATTATGGGATCGCTTTTTGAATTACCTCGTCTGTTAATTAAACTCCGGGACCTCAGTCAATTACCATTAATTATAGTTATCAAAATGGTACTGTTATAGACTAATCTCCTCATGGCCTTAGTGATATGAAATTGTAAGATGAATCGCTAATCTTCTTAATCTCAGCAACTTTATTGATTCACTAAAGAATCTACACCTCGTCACATGTATATGGATTCGATGATTCAATTTTTTATACATTTACCTAATTTTATATTTACTATTTATATTGTATTTTCACAGTTACAATTTAATTATAAGTAAATTTTATACTTTAACGCTATAATGGTAAATGAAAAATGACATACAAAACATTATAATTTATATTTGTACTTAATCTTTATTTTTGGGAAAACAACGGGAAATTAAGTCATCTTGTTCATGACTATCACCATATCTACTTGAATTTAAGATTAGTTTACCAGATCTTTAATTTTACTCAAATCTTAAATATCATTTGATATTATCTATAAAATTTATAATTTGTCAACATAAAATACAAGTCTTAAGTATTTTGTCAAATCATATGGTTCAATTTGATTTTCTATTCACTATTCATAAATTTAAGATTCCTGATTCATAATTCTTTTTCTCGATTTAACAATTATGCTCTTAATCAAAGTCCAAATGGACTTTCCCGTTAGAGCATGGGCATGTGCACGTGCACATTTGAGACCTCCAATTGTCAAGGCAAACTCTTAGGGTGTCCTACCATCTCAACAACTTAGGCACCCATGCACAAGACTTGTCATGCTATATGCTCTGCGAGCAAGAGCATACATTGGAATGATAGGCAGTATGAGATATGTGATACGGAAAAAAGATGTACACAATACATTTGCTTATGAAAAGTTCGTCACACCACACAAAAAAAGAAAAAGAAGATTGGTCGTCATACAATGCTTTGTTCTCTTCTTCCATGTTTCCTATGCGTATGCCTATTGCGGCGTGTAAACGACCTCACAGAACGTGGTAGGAGCTCCAAACTAGGCACAGGGTGAGTCCACTCCGGTTCGGCTCAGTTCCAAACCTCCCACCGTGATTTCCGCTGGACAAGCAACTTCCCGTCGGGCAATTCTCCCTTCCATAGAAGTCAGAATGAGCAGCTGGCTGTCTTCATCCCCAGAACTTCATCCCACCAATAAGAATTAATTACTGCAATAAAAGTGCAAGAAGTAATAACCATGTGGCTAAGAATTATTCCACTGTAAGAGTTCGTTAGTGGATCAATTAATAAACACGTGAGGATTAACTATTGCGGCCAAGCCAGATCTTGACATACTGCTCTTTCACCCTCTTACCATCACATTGCTTCGCCCAAGGTCGAAGCACTTCTCTGGTAAGTCGCTGACCCGACTGTCCGCCTGCAAGTTTGGATCGTGCACGATCGCTGGAGGCAAATCAACAGTAGTTTGCGTGGAAACGAAACACGATCCATGATTCTTCCTTTCATTTGGCATCATAAAGGTTTTGCATCGAAGGCACAACTTCTCCGCATAGATAGAGACTATCAAGATAGAATACCAACTGATGAAAGGCTGCATAAATACCCAAATATATGGTTATGTTCTTTATTGCTGTGGATAGACTTGCACAACCTACTTTATATAGCACATATGTTCCCATGTCCAGAGGTATTATCAACAGCAGGTTTTTATTATTGCTTTCCTCTATAAGCGAGATTGCATCCCTAGGTTGTTACTCACTACGAGGGAATTGAAACATGGAGCTCAGATTGTTAATGTTTTTGATCAATGGAATGGTACAACTGCAATTTACGACATAATTACATGTATCAAACTGCTTGCTGTGTATTTCCGTAAGTTTTGAAATATTGAAAACTAAATTTTGCAATGATTTTTAATGTTCTCAATTTGTAACGGCTCGTTTTTGCCATTAATAAAAAACAGTTTTGTAATGTTTTATAATGGTCATATAACGGCTATTTAACGGCCATGTAACGACTTTATTACAGCTTTGTAATGTTTTATTCATTTTTTGTAAACCCTTCATTATTTTACAATGGATTTATAACGGTTTCTTAATGACTTTCTCTTTCTTGTATGAATATAAATTAAACTTCAAACCACAATCTTTTAAGATACATGGAATTCTCATATCATTCATTTTCTTTTAGCTAAAATTACTCCTATTCATTCTAATATTCAATGCGGTGTGTTGTATCTTGGGAGGACATTAAAGCCTTACGCACTGAGTTTCGTACTTCAACGGCGGAATTATTCTTAAAGATAGTGATTACACATCTCGGACGATTAATCTTATTTTATCATCTTTTCCAATGGATTTCCAACATTTCTTATTTTTCATATTATATAATATTTCTCCAACAAAACTTGTGATTCCTTCCTTTTGTATGAACAAGCAAAGGAAAAGATGCAAGAAATAAATGTGTCATTGTAGGAAATTTGCCCAATAATGAAAATTCTCACGCTGTAAAATTATTTATAGCACGGATATGCTAATGAGTTAGTATGTTTTACGTATTGTTGATACTACAATTTTTTTTTTTTAAATAAGAGCTTTATTTGCAAAGGAATATCAAGTACAAAAATGGTTGTATTTTTTATGAGGCATAATACCATAATTGTTTCTCTCGTTTTCTATTTTGTATTTGAACACTTCTTTAGCCCAATTACCGTTTGTTTAGTATATGATGCCTTTGAACTGGAGCTTCTTCAACGAAATCCTCTTGTGAACTGCATCGACGTTTTGCCCAAAATGCACATTTATATAAGTTTGTGAAACCATATTATGGATCATATGTCAAACAAAATAAGCATAACTTGTCCCCACATAAATATCAAGCCATTGTCAGTCCAAGAGAGGGAGAGACTTCTGGGATTGAGCTGGATATTTTAAATTCGATTGAATTAAATTATAATTGTACTTTTTTTGGTAAAGAAAGGATTATATTAAGAGAAAATGTCTGAAAATCTTGCATCTACATTAGTTGGAGACATACCTCCAATACAACCTGTAAGCAAACTATTCGGAAAAATACTAAAAAAATTATAAACTTATTGCATTTGTATTAGTTTGGTCATAAATCTTTTGATTTAGTCAATTTAGTTTGAAACCTTTTAACAATTAACCGATTTTGGCCAAAAATAGCTAACTAGATGCCGACAATATTGTGTGAGATGGCCGGTGTTGGCATAATTTTCTAAATTTTCTAATAATATTTTTCTTTCCTTTTTTTCTAGAGTCTGGCAACCTCACCAGCCTATTGCACCTGAGAGCATCAGCGCATCCTTCAGCCTCCCAAACAATTCTTCCATTTTCACTTCTCGGAACTCCTTCATGCACCTTCTGCAAACTTCAAGAATAGGATTTAATAAGTGATGACAGCCAGCAGACGACATATTTGGTCGATTCTCCGCATCTTTTCGCAAGCACGACACTCCAATGCGGATACAATTCGACGCTTGAAATTCGTCACACGTATATGAATCCAATGATTTGATTTTTCATACATTTACCTAAATGTTTATTTACTATTTACATTGTATTTTCGTAGTTACAAATTAATTAGAGGTACATTTTATACTTTAATGCTATAATGGTAAATAAAAATGACATACAAGACATTGGAATTATATTTCAACATTATCATTATTTTTAAGAAAAAAATGGGAAATTATATCATCTTATTCATAACGATCACCACGTTTACATAAATTAAAAATTAGTTTACTAGATCATTATTCTTCCTCAAATATTAAACATCATTTGATTTTATCTATGAAATTTATAATTGTTGTCAACACAAAATACTAGTCTTCAAGTATTTTGCCAAATCTTACAACTCAATTCAATTTTATGTTCACCATTCATAATTTTCAGATTTCTATTCACAATTTTTTTCTCAATTTAACAATTATGCTATTTAACAATTCCATATGGATTTTCCTAATAGAGCATGCCAACATTCGAGGCCTCCGATTGTTAAGGCAAACTCTTAGCATGTCCTGCCATCTCGACAACTTTGGCAGCCATGCATAAGACTCATCACAGTATATGCTTTCTGAGGGAGATCATATATAAATATTCTATCACGTTAGATACTTGTCCCCATGTTCTCTTCCTTTATATTCCTCTTTTCATTTTTTGCGATAACCAAAGTCCAAATGGACTTCCCCAGTGGAGTATGGGCTTGCCCACATTTACGGCCTCTAGTTGTTAAGGCAAATTATAATTCACAAAATAAATTTTTGGTTCATAAAAGTTTCAAACTTCACAAATAATTTTGTAAATTATATTTCATTCTTTCTAGGGCTGGTCCATAGCCTAATAAGCACTAGTTCTGATGCATTATACTCCAATAACCGAACATCATTATTAATTTTTATTTTCAAAATCTTTTGAAATATGTGGAGGATTGTTGGATATTTCCATAATATTTTGAAATATTTTAATAATAGCTTCGATAAAAGTTATGATCGCATTGAAACCATCATTATTTTTAATGGTCACATAACGGTTTATTAATGATCATATAACGGCTTTTCAATTGCTTTGTAACGTTTAATTTATTTCCCAAATAAATCCTTTAGTATTTTACAATGGCTCTATCTTGTTTGTATATAAAAATAAAATCTCATAAGACAATCTTGACATATACATTGAATGAAAGAGAGAATATTCCCTTTCTTTAAAAAATCTTTCATTTGCTTTCTTTTTCCTTGTTGGGTTATGCATAATGTTGTTTATGTTCCTTCTAATATTTAGTGTGGAATATAGAAGAAGGTCTATTGTATCTCGGGAGGATAGCCATTAGAAGCCCATCACATCGAGTTGCGCACTCCGATAGGCAGAATTATCCTTAAGGATAGTGCCTGCGCTTGCATGCCTCGGATAAATTTATTTATTCTCATTAACTTTTTCAACAAGTCATACTTAACTTAGATGCATCACTAATCGTTTTAACCACAAGTGAATTTATTAATTCACTAATGAATCTAGGACTCCACAAGTACATCAATTTGGCGATTCAATTCTTTATGCATTTACCTATTGAACAATATATTTTTACTATGCATAAAGTATATTGATAGTTTACAATCAATTATAATCCTAATTTGAATAAAACAACGGCAAATTATATTTTCTTATGCATAGGATCATCAAATGTACTTAAAATGAAGATTTTGTTTTCCTGGATCATAAATTCTTACTCAAATATTTATATCTTATATAATTATTAATGAAATTTATAACTATCTTCGACATAAAATACTAGTTTTAGGCATTTTACTGAATCTTAGGATTCCATTTGATTTTAAGCTGACGATTCACAATTAATAAATTTAATATTTCGATTTAAGATACGTTTTTCGATTTATTAATTCTGCTATTAAACCAAAGACCAAATGGACTTTTGTGACAGAGGGTGGGCACGATGCGAGGCGTAAGAGCATACAGAAGTTAAAATGCAATTCGCTAGGAGATTTGTGATAAGGAAGAAGATGCGTACATTTCATGTCAGTACAGTAGAAACTCTCGGAGACTAAAATCAAGGAAAGCTCATCACACCACATACAGAAAAATCCATTGCTATTGCATCTTTACATTACATACATGGAAAGTGAAATCCATCCACCATTAACTTGTGCCCATCTTCTCTTCCTCCATTATTTTCCTTTCGTTTTTGTAGGACCAGAAAACCTCTATATTCATTGTAGCGTTCTTCTAACTACTGGCAGATCTATCTGAGTAATTTCAAAAAATGCCAGCCGGATGGTGTTCCGTGTCTACACTTTCAGGTTGATGCTTTTGGCGGCATTATGACATTGTCTTTTTATCTATAAGGTTGATCATGGGGTTTAAAGGTAATGGACGTTTGCTTAGCTTGTTTTGAGCAACGGACAGTTTTAACACCCGCAGGTGGCCAGCAAAGGTGGTGAGCGGTTTTTTAGGCATGACGCACCCCGGGACCCTATCTTGGTCATTTTTAAAGAAAATAATGACTCTGCTGCCTCTTCTGGCAATCCATGTTTTCCCTTTGTTGTAACTCTCTGTTTCCGGGGCCTCATTGTAGCTTCCTCTTGTTGCATGTGTAGGGAATCTTGTTTGTTTCACTGTCAGTAGTAATGATAAGGTCTAGTTTAGTAAATCATAGCCGCATTTGATATCAAAGCGCACACGAGAGAGAGAGAGAGAGAGAGAGAGAGAGATACCATGGTTGAGAGCCTATTCTGGTGAATCATTGATCCGACTTTTTATAGGAATTATAGGTGCATGTGAGAGATGTGTTGAAACTTGTTCTCCAATATGATTGCGACAACATGAAATGCATGATTCTTGGCTTCATTGTAATCAACAGTGCTTACATTGGACAAAGAAACAGGACATAAAGAGGTCAGAGGAAACAATTTGTTCGTAAGGGGAGGGAGGAAAGTTAATGAGTGTGATTGCCAGGGGAGAGGAGAATTTGACTAAGGCTAGGGTGCGAAGCACCAAATATTGAAGGGCATATAAATATGCAAAATACCGGTCATTGTCATTATTGCTATGGATACACTTGCATATTTTGCCCTTAATCAGTTCCCATATTTGGAGATTGAATAATTGGTAGGTTTTGTTGGGATTGATTTACCATACGAACTTGACCATGTATATCCTTTGTATAGGACTTTACCTGTTCAAGAAAATTAAAATCTAGGCCTTTAAATTTTTTAAATCATTTTGAGAAATGAGATCACATATAGTAATTTCAAAATGTATTTGATAAGTACTTAAAACACATAAACCTAATTAATTAATATATATGAGTGAAAGTAACAGACCGACTTATGGTATGGTCACATCTCTTTCTATTCATTGTGTTTTAATGGATCGAGATATATCAGATATACATCTCTTTCCTTTTCTCAGTCATAGTAGAATTATCATATCTTAGTGCACGTGAATAAATCAAAATAAACGAGCTCAACCACACTGCTATTCATTCCAAATTAAATTAAATACAGATAATTCCCATTATTGTTGCGGAGACACTAGCATTTTTTTTTTTTTTTTTTTTTGCCTCTAATCAATTCACACTTGTAAATAGAATTAAAGGTAATTTTCCTTGGGATTGATTTACTCTACAAACTTGACAACGTACACCCTTGATTTCGAATTTAACTATTCAAAAAAAGAGAAATATAGGCTATTGGATTTTATAATCATTTTGATAAATGAGATAATGGGCGTCAATTTCACATGTTGAACATGATTATTAGATATTCCAAAAAGTACTTAAAGCACATTAACCTAGCACTTTACTATATGCGGATAAAATTAATGATCGGCCTATAGTAGTGTTACATCTCACTGTAAGAGTTCGTTAGTAGATCAATTAATAAACATGTGATGATGAACTATTGCGGCCAAGCCAGATCTTGACATACTGCTCTTTCACCCTCTTACGGTCTTACCATCACATTGCTTCGCCCAAGGTTGAAGCACTTCTCTGGTAAATCGCTGACCCGACTGTCCGCCTGCAAGTTTGGATCGTGCAGGATCACTGGGGGCAAATCAACAGTGGTTTGCGGGGAAGCGAAACACGATCCATGATTCTTCCTTTCATTTAGCATCATAAAGGTTTTGCATCGAAGGCACAACTTCTCCGTATAGATAGAGACTATCAAGATAGAACACCAACTGATGAAAGCCTGCATAAATACCCAAATATATGGTCATGTTCTTTATTGTTGTGGATAGACTTGCACAACCTACTTTATATAGCACATATATTCCCACGTCCAGAGGTATTATCAACAGCAGGTTTTTTATTCCAGGATTGCTTTCCTCAATAAGCGAGACCCTATGCATCCCTTAGATTGTTACTCAACTACACGAGGGAATTGAAACATTGACGTTCAGATTGTTAATGTTTTTGATCGATGGAATGGTGGACGGCAATTTCACGACATCTAACTTGGCTATTACATGCATCCGATAAAAGCTCAAAGATATAAAACTGCAAATATTAGATCATTTTGTATCAAACTTGTTGTGTATTTCAATAAGTTTTGAAATATTGAAAACCATTAGTTTTGTAATGATTTTTTAACGTCATCAATTTGTAACAGCTTGTTTTTGCCATTCATATAAAACGGTTTTGTAATGTTTTATAACGGTCATATAATGGCTATTTAATGGCCATGTAACGACTTTATTACAGCTTTATAATGTTTTATAACGGTCATATAATGGCTATTTAACGGCCATGTAACGACTTCATTATAGTTTTGTAATGTTTTTTTTTTCATAAACCCTTCATTATTTTACAATGGACTTATAATGGTTTCTTAACGACTTTCTCTTTCTTGAATATAAATTAAACTTCAAACCACAATCTTTTAAGATACACGGAATTCTCATATCATTCCATTTCTTTTAGCTAAGCATTACTCCTGTTCATTCTAATATTCAGTGCGGTGTGTTGTATCTTGGGAGGACACTAGAGCCTTACGTACTAAGTTTTGTACTTTAATGGCGGAATTATTGTTAAGGATAGTGATTACACATCTCGAATGATTAATCTTATTTTATCATCTTCTCCAACGGATTTCAAACATTTCTTATTTTTCATATTGTATAACATTTCTCCAACAAAACTTGTGATTCCTTCCTTTTGTATGAACAAGCAAAGGAAAAGATGCAAGAAAAAAGGGTCCGTTTGTTTCGCCAAAAATATCATGTTTTGGAAAACATTTTCCTATAAATCATTTTCCAGGAAAATGACTCTATTTTTCGGTGTTCGCCCAAAACCTAAATTTTGAGTGGAAAATATTTTCCACCATTTGTTAGTTAATTTAATTGTTTGGGAAAAATTATCAAAATTGAATTTTTATATTTTTAATTTACCAAAAATAAGTTTTATTTTAAAATATATATATATATATTTAAAAATGAATTTTTAATTATTTTTATTTTAAAAATTCGAATTTATTTTTATTTTTATTTTTCCTTTTTTTTTCCTTCCCCCTTCCTCCTCCTTCTTCCTCGTCCTTCCTCCGCCGCCATGTCGGGCTTCCTCCTCCTTCCTACATCACCACACGCCTAACGATGGTCAAGCTTCTTGGCGGCCGACCAAGATCGGGTCGCCGATTCCGGCAAGCTTGAGGCTCGGTTGATCGGCCCGAGGTCACGAGTTTCGCCGGTCTCGGCGAGCCGCAAGCTCGCGGATCTGGTGGCGAGCTCGGGCTCGCCTAGATCGGAGCTCGAGCCCTGACCCGGCTCATTTGGATCTCGGCGAGGCCGAGCTCGCCCGAAGCTGGTGAGAGCTCGCCGCCGCTTAGGGCAAGGCTCGAGCTGGCTCATGGCCGCGGCCAGCAACCGACCAAGGCTAAGAAAGAAAGATGAAAAGGAAAGAAAGAAAAGAAAAAAAAAGAAAAAAAGAAAAAGAAAGCATAAAAACAAAACAAAAATGTGTTGATGAAGAGAAGAAGTTATGGAAAATGTTTTCCACTTTTGAAAAGTGGAAAACATTTTCCTTATCTTTGAAGGTTGTTTTTCCCAATGATGGAAAACATTTTCCTTGAGTAGTTTATTTTCCGTGAAATGAACACTGAAAAAAAACGTTTTCGGGAAGTCATTTTCTGTAAAACAAACGAACTCTAAATGTGTCATTGTAGGAAATTTGCCCAATAATGAAAATTCTCACCATACCGCCAATAATTGTTTCTCTCGCTTTCTATTTTGTATTTGAACACTTCTGTAGCCCAATTACCGTTTGTTGAGTATATGATGCCTTTGAACTGGAGCTACTTCAACAAAATCCTCTTGTGAACTGCATCGACCTTTTGCCCAAAATGCACATTTATATAAGTTTGTGAAACCATATTATGGATCATATGTCAAACAAAATAAGCATAACTTACTTGTCTTCCCATAAATATCAAACCAGTGTGTCAGTCTAAGAGAGGGAGAGACCTCTGGGATTGAGCTAGATATTTTAAATTCGCTTGAATTAAATTATAATTGTACTTTCTTTGTTAAAGAAAGGATTATAATAAGAGAAAATGTCTGAAAATCTTGCATCTACATCAGTTGGAGACATGCCTCCAATACAACCTGTAAGCAAACTATTAGGAAAAACACCATAAAAGTTGTAAATTTATCACATTTGTATCAATTCGATCATAAACATTTTGATTTAGCTAATTTAGTCTAAAACCTTTTAATGATAAATTAATTTTGGCAAAAAAATTGCTAATGTAGACCCCGGTGGCAATACGACCGGTGATGGCGTAATTTTCTAAATTTTTAATAATTTTTTCTTTTCCTTTTTATCTACAAAGTCTGGCAACCTCACCGGCCACTACTTCACACTTCCACTGGACAAGCTTCAAAGCAACATAGTCTTGATCTCGCTTCCATCCTATTGCACCTGAGAGCATCAGCGCATCCTTCAGCCTCCCCAAACGGTTCTTCCATTTTCACTTCTCGGAACTCCTTCCTGCTCCTCCTGCAAACTACAAGAACAGGATTTAGTAAGTGACAGCAGCCAGCAGACGACATATTTGGTCGGTTCTCCGCATCTTTTTGCACGCACGACACTCCAATGCGGATACAATTGGACGCTTGAACTTCGTCACACGTATATGGATCCAATGATTTCATTTTTCATACATTTACCTAAATTGCCGAGTTTGGATTAGGACTCGAAGGGAGATGAGTAGATTGGGAGGTGAATTGGAGAGGAAGGGGAGCTTGGAGAGATTTTGAACTAAGAGAGACAAGATGGAGTAGGAGAGTAGTGAATTGAGACAATATGGTAATTAGAACCCTAAATTTTATATTTGCTAATTTCGAATTATTTAATATTAAAAATTAATATAATATTATAATATAACCGGTCCGGTCTCGGTGGGCGGGTGGGCGGATCCGCCCATGGAACCAGGAATTGACCGATACCCACTAATTCTCATAAATTGGAACTGGAAACCTGACCGGTTCCCTTAGGAACCACGGTTCCGGCGGTCTAGGCGGGTCCTGGTTCTTTTGCACACCCTTAGTCAACATCCAAGCTTACATGGTCCAAAAAGAAAGGCATAAAAAAGATCAAAAGAAGTTGTTCACCTAAGTAGGGATGAGAGTTAATTAGTGGGAATATGAGGAGAGACCAAAATTTAACTTAGGATAAGGTATGAAGCACCAAATGTTGAAGGGCGCAAAATAAAAAATACCGGTCATTCTCCATAGTGCTGTGGATACACTTGCATATTTGTCTTTAAATAGCTCTCCTACTTAGTGATCGAATTAATGGAAGGTTTTTTGGGGATCGATTTACTCTAAAATTAATGGAAGGTTTTTTAGTGCTTATCTATTCAAGAAAACTATAATCTGGGCCGTTCGATTTTTTAATCGTTAATAAATGAGACTGAAGATCGTAATTTCACAATGTTGAACATGGTTATTAGATGTATTTTATAAGTACTTAGAGTTAATAAATCTTACGGTTTACCATGTACACATGAAAGTCAGACCAACTCACGGCAGGGTTCCATCTTTTGCTTTTCGTTATGCTTTAATGAATGAAAAATTAGTTATAGATCAAGGATTGTTATATCGGACATACATTCTTTCATTTTACTTTATCATAGTTGAATTATATCATCTTTTTGCACTTGAGTAAAATAAAATAAAAAATAGTTTGACCATGTTTTTGTCCATATTAAACCAAATTATATACAAGTCATTCCCATTATTCTTGCAGATACACTTGCATAATTTGCCTCTAATCAAACTAAATTGAGTATGTTTAGGGAACCTTCATGACTATATTACCTTGTTGTACAATTTTGAGTGATTGTCTGAGAATATTTACCGCAATTCCAATTTTGAGTTTCCTTGGTTGGTAGTTCACGTAAAAGTTATTACGGGATCACTTTGCGAATCACCTCATCTTTTAATTAAACTCAAGAACCTCGATCAATTACTATTAATCATAGCTATCAAAATCGCGTCTTATTATAAACTCAACTTGTACGATTTGATATAATTTTGACTCGAGGCCTTCATGATACGAAACTATAAGATGAATCACCGATCTTCTCAATCTCAAGTGAGTTTATCAATTCACCAAAGAATTTACACCTCGACATGTGTATATGGATTCAACATTTCAATTTTTCATACATTTACCTAGTTGTATGTTTACTATTTATATTGTATTTTCATAGTTACAGTTTAATTACAAGTAAATTTTATACTTTAACGCTACAATGGTAATTGAAAAATGACATGCAAAACATTATCATTTATATTTGAACGTAATCTTTATTTTTAAGAAAACAACGGGAAATTATCTTATATTGTTCATAATGATCACCACATGTACTTGAATTTAAGATTAGTTTACTATATCTTTATTAGGCTCAAATATTAAATATCATTTAATATTATCTATAAAATTTTAACTGTCATCAACACAAAATATTATTCTTAAGTATTTTGTCAAATCTTACGATTCAATTCAATTTTCTATTCACTATTAATAAATTTAAGATTTTTATTCACAATTTTTTTCTCGATTTAACAATTATGCTATTAACCAAAGTCCAAATGGACTTTCCCAATAGAGCATGGGCACGCACACATTCAAGGTCTTCGCTTGTCAAGGCAAACTCTTAGCGTGTCCTACCATCTCAACAACTAAGGCAACCGTACATGAGACTCATCATGCTCATGAACAAGAGCAATATTGAAATTACACGCAATATGAGATATGTGATAAGGAAGAAGATGTATACAATTCATGTGCTTATGAAAAGCTCGTCACATCATACAAAAAAGATCAGTTGTTATACAATTTTTATATTCGATACATGAAATGTTGAATCTATTGACCATTAAATTGCTCCCATGTTTTCTTTTTCCGTGATTCTCTCTCTCTCTCTCTCTCTCTCTCTCTCTCTCTCTCTCTCTCTTTGGTTAAGGGGTGGATAACCTTGAGAGGTTCCTGTTTCCTACGCGTATGCCACTTGCGGCGTGTAAACCAACTCACGGAACATTCAACAAGCTCTAAACTTGCCACAGGGTGAGTCCACTGTGCTTTGGCTACGTTCCAAACCTCCCACAGCGATTTCCTCTGGACAAGCAACTTCCCGTGAGGTGATTCTCCCTTCAATAGATGCAAGGATGAGCTGGTGGATATCCTGGTCCCCGGAACTACATCCCTCCGTAAGAGTTTTTACTGCAATAAAAGTGTGAGAATTAATAAACATGTGGCTAAGAATTATCCCGCTGTAAGTGTTCGTAAGTGGATCAATTAATAACCATGTCAGGATAAACCATTGCAGCCAAGCCAGATCTTGACATAATGATCTTCCGCCTTCTTGTCATGTGGATGTACCCACAAGATTGAAGCACTTCTCTGGTAAATCGCTGATCCGACTGTCTGCCTGTAGTTTGGATCATGCAGAGCCTGATAAATGGATGCAAGTCAAAAGTGGTTTGCGAGGAAGCGAAACATGATCCATGATTCTTCCTTTCATCTGGCATCTTAAAGGTTTTGCATCGAAGGCGCAACTTCTCCGCATAGATAGAGACTATTAAGTGGCTAGGACATGGAACACCAATTGATGAAAGGCTGTATATATACGCAAAGATATGGTCATGTTCATAATTATTTCGGATAGACTTGCACAACCTACTGTAAATAGCACATACATTTCCATGCTTAGGGGTATTATCAATGGCAGGTTTTTTATTCTAGGATTGCTTTCCCCTATAAGCGAGACCATATGCATCCCCTAGGTTGTTGCTCAACTATACAAGATAATTGAAACATGGACATTCAGATCGTTAATGTTTTTGATCGATGGAATGAGGGACGGCAATATCACGATATCTAATTTGGCTATTACATGCACCCGATAGAAGCTCAAAGATGTATGTTCGAAAATATTAGATCATTGTTTATCTAACTTGTATATTCCTATAAGTTTTGAAATATTGAAAACTATTGATTTTGAAACGAGTTTTCACTTACATCAATTTGTAACGGTTTTTATCTGCAATTAATATAAAATGTTTATGTAACATTTGATAACGGTCATATTACAGCAATTCAAGGTGTGCGTGGTAACGCTTCTACTCCAGGGAAAAGTTTCTTTTCAGAAATAATTCTTTTTTATTTCTAATCTGGGGAACAATTTCTGAGTAAAATAAGATGTTTGATAACTACCACCTGTCGTCGTTGCCCGCCGCTTGTGGATCCATTTGTGATTGTACATGTCAAAATCAAAATATTGTAGAGATTAAACCAAGACCGTAGCCCGTGTTCAAAGAAGTTGAGCATAGTTTAATTTGTGGAAACAGTTGATGAGCTGATTAATAACGGGAATTAAGTGAGAACTAGGAAAGTTGAGGAAGAAATCTCTTCAGTATAGGAATGGACAATGGCGTCTTGATGATTGCCAGAGCTGTTCATAAGCGCTTTCAAAGTTCAAATCGAAGGATAACTGGACAAGCTCTTGGCCACTTGACCCAAAAAACGAAAGTGAGGTGTGATTTTTCTTGTTTTTGGCTTTATGCTAAAAACATGTTTTAGGTCGACCATTGCGTGTGTAATTGCCCTAACAAATGCATTCTACGTTTCTGCGATAAATTCAATTGCTATCTCATTTTAAAGTTCACACAACTCACTATGCTTGATTGCTTTCATTATCACCAATGTACCTCAAAATTTTCAAAATTACACACTTCCTTTCATCTGGCATCTTAAAGGTTTTGCATCGAAGGAGCAACTTCTCCGCATAGATAGAGACAATTAAGATAGAATACCAACTGATGAAAAGCTGCATAAATACCCAAATATATGGTCATGTTCTTTATTGCTGTGGATAGACTTGCACAACCTACTTTATATAGCACATATATTCCCATGCCCAGAGGCATTATCAACGGCAGGTTTTTTATTCCAGGATTGCTTTCCTCAATAAGCGAGACCATATGCATCCCTTAGGTTGTTACTCAACTACGCGAGGGAATTGAAACATGGACGTTCAGATTGTTAATGTTTTTGATCGATGGCATGGTGGACGGCAATTTCACGATATCTAACTTGGCTATTACATGTATCTGATAAAAGCTCAAAGATATACAACTGCAAATATTAGATCATTTTGTATCATTGTGTATTTCAGTAAGTTTTGAAATATTGAAAACTAAATTTTGTAATGATTTTTTTAACGTTATCAATTTGTAACGGCTTGTTTTTGCCATTAATATAAAACGGTTTTGTAACGTTTTATAACAGTCATATAACAACGGCTATTTAACGGCCATGTAACGACTTTATTATGACTTTTTAATGTTTTATTTAATTTTTCATAAATCTTTTATTATTTTACAACGGATTTGTAACGGTTTCTTAATGACTTTCTCTCTCTTGTTTGAATATAAAGTAAACTTCAAATCACAATCTTTTAAGATACACAAAATTCTCATATCATTCCTTTTCTTTTAGCTAAGCGTTACTCCTATTCATTCTAAAATTCAGTGTGGTGTGTTGTCTATTGACAGGATGCTAGAACCTTATGCACCGAGTTTCGTACTCTAACAGACATAATTATTCTTAGGGACAATGAATACATTGAGTTTCGTACTCCAACAGACATAATTATTCATAAGGATAGTGATTACACGTCTAGGATGAAGGGGTGGCAAAGGGGTGGGTTGGGTCGAAAATAGGTCGACTCATATTTGACCCATTTAACCCGTTTTTGACCCATATTTTTATAGTGTAAATCTAGTGACTCATACTCAATCGACCCATACCGACCCAACCCGTATTGCTAAAACCTATTAATATTCTAGGAAAACCCACTTCTACTATGTACTAATTGGATTAAAATTTCAAATTAAATTAAAAATAGTAAAATAAAATAAAAGTTAAAAAAAAACCTATAAAAATTGAAATATTTATAAAAAATTAGACTATGCACATGCTTTTCTTACTTGAAGTGAACATACCATTGAATAACTAAAAACTATAACATGAAATTTTTTAAATAAACCTAAAAAAACTTATTTTTATGATTTTTTATTAAAAAAAGTATTGTTAAAACATTTTTATGCAATACAAATTTAATGGAAAATTTGTATAATTCTTTTTAAAATATTTTAAAAATCTAATTTTTAATTTTGTTAAATATAATTTTTATATTTTTTAAAAACTATAATTTTTAATAATTTTTATATTTAATAATTATTTTTCTTTTTCTCTTTTCTCTTTTCTTTTTTCTTCTTCTTTGGCCGGTTCCGGCCACAACGACGACCAATGATCGGCCATAGGTGAGATCGAGCTCGCCGGCGTCGGGCAAGGCTCGATCTTGCCGATCCATTGAGGCCGAGGCCCCGCCCGACGCCGATGAGCTCAAGTCTCACCAGATTCGATGAGGCTCGAGCCTCGCCGGTCGTCGGCGGCTAGCGAGACTCGAGCTCGCCAGCATGGGGCGGGGCCTCGACCTCGCCAAATCGGTGAGATTGAGCCTCGCCCAATGCCGGTGAGCTCGAGCCTCGCCGTCGTCCGGGGGCCGGGCGAGACTCAAGCTTGCCAACATGGGGCGGGGCCTCGGCCTTTCCAAATCGGTGAGATTGAGCCTTGCCCAATGCTTGTGAGCTCGAGCCTTGCTTGTCGTCGACGAGGTCGAGCCTCGTGGATCCGGCGAGGCCAAGGCCCCACTTGACGCTGGTGAGCTCGAGTTTCGCCAGATCCGGCGAAGCTTGGCCTCGCCATTCGTCGGTGACTTGTCGGCGAGCTCGAGCCTCACCTCACCCATTGCCTGCCTGGTGGCTAACCTGTCGCCCCCGCCGGCCGTCAACTAAGGAAGGAAGAAAAAGAAAAGAAAAAAAAAAAAAATTGAAATATGAAAAATAATTACAATTTTGAATTTTTATAAATAAAAAAAATTATAAGGTTAAAAAAAGGCCATGGGTTTAAACTTTAAAGTGGGTTTCCTAATAACCCATTTAGACCCATTTCTTTGTGTGTTTTACTTTCTCATATCTATTTTTGACCCATATTTAATTTTCATTTAACCCATTTCGACCCTTATTTAACCTTTACTTGACCCATATATGACCCATTTAACTAAAAAAGGGTCATAATATGGGTTTATGTCCTATTTTGCCAGCTCTACACTTAAGTATCACTTTCCTAACTTTTGACACTTAAATATGCCCCCTTAATCTGTTCTTTGCGGAAAATCTCTTACCATGGCAATGTTTTCCATCATTGATTCCCGAATAGATATATTCATCACCGTCGCTAAATAACCTTGACAACTTTCCTCTAGAAATTGAGCTACTTCAAGTGCCGAGACTAGGGGTATGAAGGGCCCTCCTCCATTTCCTATGAACTTGTAATCATAATGGTCAGGTGAGCTAAATTGGATCACTTTACTATGATAGTCTACAATAGCTTGTTGCTTAGCGAGGCAATCTATCCCTATGATGACGTTAAAGTCATACATGGCCAAAATAGCTTAGTCTATGATTTCCTCGTGACCACTTATACTGATTGTACACCCTTGACATCCCATGGTGGACAATACCTCATCTCTCAACTGGGGAGAGATACTAAGAATCATTTCTAGTGGTTTAAACTCTAATCTAGCTAACTTTGCAAACCATTCAACAACAAATGAATGGCTGACGCTCGTATCAAATAATGCATAAGCAACATGTTCTTGTAAGGATACCATACTTGTGATCGCGTTCTCAGAGTTCTCAGCTTCTTCCTAGGTAAGAGCATGAACTCTTCCTTGCATTGGGGTCTGTTGGAGTTCTTCTATGTTGTAGCTCTAAATTATGGCCTCACTTGTTGTTGCTACACTTACATCCCTAGTTGACATTAAGGGTAGTTCCTTATATGATGCCCTTGTTGGCCACACCCATAACAGGCTTTGGTTTGGACTAGACATGGTGCACTCTAGTGTCGTCTTTCGAAAACGCAACATATATCACTAGGGATATACATCACTTTCCCACCGTTGTTCTTCTTAGGAGGAAAGAAATGTTTACCTCCTACCATCGTTTCTTGCCCATGCATTGGTTGTTGCGAGGAGATAAATATGGGGATCTTGTCACAATTGGTCTCTCCAACGAATCCCTTTCTATTAGCTAGGCTCGTTCATACAACTCGTTATAATTTTTGAGATTCAATGGCACCAACTACCTTTGAATGTCAAACTTTAATGCATCTCGAAATCTCTTTACCCTATACGCTAGATTCTTAATCAATTTGGGAGCATACTTTGACAGGTCCATGAATTTTGCCTCATATTGGTCAACGTGATCCGATTCTAGTGTAGTTGCAGGAATTCCATCATCTTCTAATCACGAGCACACTCGGAGAAGTACTCTCCATTGAATGCCTCGGAAAGGCATCCTGTGTCGAGAATAGTACCTTTATGAAATACCCTTTTCTTAGTGGCCTTTCACTAATGGTTGGCATTACCTTGCAGCCGGTACACTATTAATGTAAACTTATCCTCATTCAAGCACCTCAACAATGCAAAAGCTTTCTCTAGTTCATTGATCCATGTAGTGGTCTCTTTAGGATCACCCGACCCGAAAAAACTTTTAGGGTCGCAACTTCAAGAATTATTTGACCAGTCCATGCATCTACCATTCGCAATTCCTATTGCCAAACCCATTTCTAGCTACTCTAGCATTGATAAGGGTTGCAGCGGCCTAATTCTAAACTTGTAGAATTCCATCTAATCGAGAGTCCTCTTTTGCCTTTCCCTTTGACATTGACTAGCCCTAAGTAGTCATTCCTCTTAGAATCCTTGGTTCCTGAGCACTCATGCTGCAGCTATACAAGTTCTAGGGAAAAATTGCAAAGCAAGTTCCAACAAAAGATTAGACCTCGAGAACACTAGTTAAGAAAGCAATTGGCAATCACAAACATGAGGTGTTTTCCTAATTAAGTATCCCAATTTCCCATGCATCTTATCACTTCAGGTATTAATCTTGCTCTAATACCAATAAATGCGAGGGATGTCATGCCCTGAACGTTTCCCTTGACACGGGAACACAACATCCTCTATGTCGAGATTGACTTGTGATGTCCCAAGGGTTGTTGCCGTTCCATTGATTTTATCTTTCCATTAAGCACATACGAAAGTGTGCAATCTCAATCGCCCAATCAACAACAAATAAATGGACAGTAAGGAAAACATAGATATACAACACAACTTATATGTTTCATTTATATAACCGAAATGATTCATTTACAAGCCCATTTCTAAGGGCCATTCCAATTTTTCATTCCCATACAAAAAGATATAAGGGGAGGGTTTTAGTCCTAGCTCCTTCTACAAGGACGGCTAGCAAAAATGGTTTCCATAAAAGCTGGTGTCCTCACAGTTAGGTGTGGCATCCCAAATTTAATGACAAGCCGTAAGGTGCGTTGAAGTTCCTAATTAGGTGATAGAATTTCTTTTGGCTTATGCCTTAGCTAATTTGTCTTTTAATTTGATGATTTGTGTATTTAAATTCATAGATTAATAATTGGCCATGAGATTTATAAATTTAAATTTTAATAAACAAAGTGTCCCAAGACTTTGGCCAAGATGAAATGTGAATTTGGAAATATTTATAGAAAGGAATTCGAAAAAAAAAAAAAGAAGGGAAAAAGGGTTATTTTTGGAATGGGCCTTGGACCCATTGGCCTAAAGCTTGGTGGGCCAAGCTTGCCGCCCATTTGAGCCCAAAGGAGAAATTCAACCAACCCAAAGGGGAGTGGCCGGATGGGCCTAAGCCCAAGCCCAATCAAATTCAAATTTAAAACCCAATATGACAAGTGGCAAGGAGAAGGCCATGCATTGGCCGTGGTAGAGGCAAGGTAATCATGAGCTTTAGGGGATATAAAAGGGATGAGGAGAGAGAGATGGCCGGTTCTTTGTTCAATTCGTCCAAAGAGAGGATGAGAAAGAGAGAGAGTTTGAGAGAAAGGGAGAGAAACCGAGAGGGAAGGAGGCGGAGCCGGAGGGGTGCGCCGTTCGTTCGCCGTCCGATCGTCGCCGTTCGTCGTCGTTTGTTCACCTTTAAGGCAAGTGGGGTCCTTAACTTCTCTTGCATGTCTGTTTTGTCGGTTGCATGTTCGGTTTTGGGTGTGATTTGTGCGAAAAACCGAGGTAAGGGTTGGATGTGTTCAAGCTATGTGACTGTTTTCGTTTGGTTTGTGGTAGTCAGTATCTTAGTCGATCTTGCATGTGTACTTGGAGTGCGATTTTGGCTTCGGTGTCTTCATAAAAGTTGAAGCTAACATCTTTTAGTATGACATACTCGAATTTCATTGAAAACGATGGTGATATGTGGGGTCAAAAGCTCTGTTATACGGAGACTTAGGTCTGCGAAATCTTCACTGACCTTTTGTTGACTTCTTGTTTGCATGTTGATTTCTATTGGAGATCTCACTTTGTTGTATTCTTGAAAGTTTTAGGAAACACCTTAAGCTACAACATACTCGAATATGAGGCAAAACTAACAAGTATAACTTGGTGAATCGGTTAGATCTTGGAGATGGTTGATTCTGGTGAGGTGTACCGAGACACCCGAGACTTCATGGGTTAAAATGGTGACCATAATCTGGTTATTTGACCTAGATCCCTTGATGAAAATTGTAAAGGACACATTGTTACATAACATACTTAAATTTCAGAAGGAACTAAAGAGATTTGATGGGTGAAATCTAAGAAATACGGAGAAGTGTGTTCTGGACGAAACGGTAGTGATTCCAGAATTTTCGTAGGGCTATGGAAATTAATCTAAAAATAATTTTGCTTAAAGTTATGAATGAAAAAGGTACGAAAATGTGTTGTATATCACCCTGTAAAGTTTCGTAATTTTTGGAGACCGAATGGATATTTTAATTGAATTTATTCGGAAACTGTGCAGTGGGTTTAAATCCGAGAATTTTTGGATGTTTTTGGAGGAAATTGTGAAATTATAAGAAATTCAATTTGGCCACGAATTTTATATAAAATTGTGATCTTATAAATGATTATTGAATATTATGATTTTGGGAAAATCATAAATATTAAATAAAATAATAAAATAATAATAAAATAATGAAATAATAAAATAAAATAGATTTTTATTTGGCCATGGATTCAATTCCATTTGTGTGGCACTTGTGTGATGAGGTCTTTGTACATGCATTAAATTGAAATGCTTATGTGATTAAACTATGACATGTGCATGACATGTGAATTGAAATGCTTATGTGATTAAGCTATGACATGTGCATGACATGTGAATTGAAATGCAAGTGTGATATGTTTGATGCCATGCCAAATTGCCATGTTAAATTGAGATAAAAGATAAGTGTGGATGAGAATGAGGTTGTGGTGGAGGATGTTGTCCGGTGGCCTGGTGGCGTAATTCCGCAGATTCCACGGGAGTTTCGGGATGCCCGGAACGTGGGGGGCCGGAAGTCCGGTTGTATCTTGGATACATGCCCGGAGATGCCTCGCGACACCAGGATTGGGGTGCGGGATGCCTGGCTAGAAGGGTAAAGGCCGGAAGTCCGTTATATCTTGGATACATGCCCGGAGGTTCCTCGTGATGCTAGATGAGATGCGAGATGCCCAGAATGTGGGGGAGCCGGATGCCCGGTTGTATCTTGGATACATGCCCGGAGGTTTTTCTCGCATGAGATGCCAGTGTAAAATATGAGATAAAATTGATGAATCGAGGAAGGGTGATGTGGTGATCAAATTTAAAGATAAAGATGAAAATTAACTCATGGCATGATATGGCATGATATGCATGATGATATGCATGATGATGGTGATGATATGTGATGTGATATGATGATCACCCATGGTATGATATGCATGATGATATGCATGATGATGGAGATGATGATGTGATATGATATGATGATCACCCATGGTATGATATGCATGATGATATGCACGATGATGGAGATGATGATGTGATATGATATGATGATCACCCATGGTATGATATGCATGATGGTATGCATGATGATGATGATGATATGTGATGTGATATGATGATCACCCATGGTATGATATGCATGATAATGATGATGACATGTGATGTGATATGATGATCACCTATGATAATATATGCATGATGATGCATGATGATGATGTGTGATGTGACATGATGATCATCCATGGTATGATATGCATGATGAAATGCATGATGATGACAATGATATATGATATGCCATGATGATGATGATATATGATGTGATGATGCATGATACGCATGATTACAAGGTAAGTGATGCTTGCAACGTGTGATGATATGCATGATGCATTGGAATGTTATTGGATTTCCCTATCTGCTGAGTGGTTGTACTCACCCCTTTTGGGGACCAACATTTCAGATTAGTAGATGGTTTGAGCGGTTGGATATGACCGCGAGGAGAAGGATAGCAAAGGAGGGAACCTTTGGACGCCGACACTGGTTGATGGACCTTAAGCATACGATTGTGGGAGGAGATGTCGGTTATCTTTTAAAGTATAGCCGAGTATATAAACATTGGCATTTCGATGTACTGACTAAAGATGTCCATATGCTTTATGTAAATAAACGTTTCCGGCTTTAACTTATATAAGATGTTTAGTTAGTGTGTATCGTTTTCTGAATATAGGGAAGGGAGTTGTTGGATGTGCTTCCGCATATAAATTGCACAAGGGACCGATCGATTAAAAAAAAAAAAATGTAAACTCCCATGTTGTAGGGACCCACTGCAACTAAAAATGGTATCATAGTGACTTGTTAATAAGGAAAATGAAAGGTAATCGAACTGTGGTGACTCTAGCGGATCGGGGGCCGTCGAGGGGTGCCGCATTAGGGCTCGAGCTCTTGGTCATAATCGGGGCCAGACTCAAAGTCATCCATGGTGCCATCAACCATACTATCGTTGTGTGGCGCTGGAAGAGGATGTTGGTTGTGGCGTCCTCAAAATCAAGCACCATGATTTCCATATATACAAGGAGACTAAAACGGGAAGGCAGAAGACTCATTCCTTCGAGCTCGAAAAATGTTAAACAACAAACAAATAAGTTAAAAACTCAATATGTAAATAACCTAAATCTTGCATAGATTGATGCCTCATGTCGAAACCTTATGTTTACCCGATCCAAACATGTTGATGATAGCAAAACCTATGCTTTGCCTTAACTATATGCATGAGGAACCCACCTTCTACTTGGACATCCATCCTATCAAAAACTATGAGGTATCCCTTACTCATAAAATTTATAAACATTTCAATTAATGACTTCGATATCATACATGAGTCCCTCGAGTCCATAATAGCATAAATATTCACATGTGTTATAAGTATGCAATTAATAGCCAATAATATTATCACGTGCTAGATATTAGCATCTAAAATATTACCATGGCCTTCGAGACTCAATTAACAACATCTAGGACATTCTTGTGCCTCTCACATCACAATAACGATAGTTATAGCATACACGTACCTTCCAAGTCACTAAAAATGACAATTAAATTCTGTACATGTCTCACATATCTTATACAAGGCCATATCAAACATGCACTAGCCATAAAATAACTTCCAAAGTATACACATAACACTCAAATGCTTTGCACACATTTAGCACCTTAAGAATCACATAATACCTCATAATATTATACTATATCGAGTCCAATTATTAATCACACATAGTCGAAACCCTCCAGCTCTTCTGAAAAGATCTGCGATATTGTCTCGCAACATTGAACACAGCATCCGAACCCCCGTAGGGCATCCTTTCAAGCATCATTCTGATGCAACACTCCTGCAAACAACATCTGAAAACCTCCGAGCATCACCCTCCGACATCTCTCGGTGGTGGCATTGTCTCTTGAGACCTTCGATGGCGGAATTCCTTGCTTGACCATACGAATTAAGCACACAACCAGTTTTATCTTCCACATTAGTCCAAGGTATGAATGCCCCAATGGTGTGTCGAGCGATGTGTAACTCATGACCTATCTAAAATGCATTGATAAAATATGTCAAGCACGAAACTAGACTCATGGCTTGACTGATTACGCTCAAGCGCCAACCTGGATTAAATTGAGATCAAACGATACATCTCAATGTCACCGAACCAAAAAAGTAACTTGACCCAATGTACATCCATGCATGTCCACGAACAATACCATTCTAGCTTCGAAGGCTCGGTGTTAATTCAAACATTAAACATGACCCATGGACTTTTATATGCGAAGACCACATCCATATTGCAATAATAATCCTTGAGGATCAAACCTAGTAGCAACACATATGGAAGTTCAACCAACAATAGTTGCAAGACACAATAAACCACATCACATAATACTTATACAACCAACCATAACAATCAAACATGAAGATTATGTTGGAGAAATCTTTCTGGAATATTTTGAAGCTGACAAAACGTTTCTATCAGTCTGGTCTGAAGATTTGCAGACTCAACTATTCAAAGTTTGAAGACTTCCGAACTGCCAAACTCAAGACTTAAAGTCTATTCTCAGTGATAGTTTCTAATCCGTAGAAGTAAGGCTTTCCAGAACTGAGTGATTCATTGAGGATTTAGCCTTATCGACTGGAGAAGATCTCTTGGCTGGATATGACATAATTGATTCTTTTATTCGAATCAAGATTGATTAAGGATCCGATGATTGGCGAAGTATTCTTGGAATGTTCTACTTATGGAAACCTAGATCCCGATTGTATGGACGAGCAAGATTGATGGGCTATCGACATGTTCCTTTAATAGCTCGGATGATCTTCCTAATTGATTCTGTCCAACGGGAAGATTGGAAGAATTCCTTTGGTAAGTGCCAACTGGTATGATGGCATAAATGAGTATAAAAGGAAGACGTTCCAGTTGTTTGAGAGTGTGCGCGATAGAAGAATTCCAAAGTCCGAAGCTCCTTGATTCGTAGTCAATTAATTTCTTCGAGCGAAAACCTTGTATACAAAAGAGAGTTTATATTGTGAGTTACCTTGAGAAAGTGTGGTGGAATATCCATACTATGGAATCAAGGAAGAGCATCGCTGTAACATCTCTTTTGTTCATAGTGAAATCCAGCCAAAGAGAGGTGTCAAAAGTGCAAAAGAGTGGATGTAAGCTTGGAACAAGCCGAACCACTATAAACCTCGTGTTGAATTTTCTCTACCATACTCTTTGTTTTACTTTGATAACAATTCGTTCTATTAACTAAAGAGGAGTCTCATTTCTATTGTCTACCTAGTACTATTTTCATATCTCGAGAAATTATTTTTACACCTATTCACCCCTCTCTAGGTGTTTATACTAGCCATATCAGATTAAGCCTAAATATCAATAGTAAACGGTCCACAAGCAACAATCACAACAATCCTTCTAACCTGAGCAATAACCTAAGTCTAAACGAATTATTTCTACTAACCACACCAACCAAAACAATATCGACGATTACATACTCACTCCTTACTCATCCTCAAACATTATAGCCCGAGCATATCATGAACAAACCATACAAAATTAATCACATGAGCTCATCTACCTAGGATAGCTCTAATAACACTAGAACTACACCTAAATCCGAGTTACTAACACATTAGCCTTGCCAAAATTTAGGAAATTCACTAACGAACAACCGAGATGCGAGATACACAGACGGCGAGCAAACAGCAGCTCAAGGGCAATGCCGAATGGAATGAGGAAGGTGAGTGGGTGATGGCAGCAACAGCGACGGTGAGGCAACAACGATGAGTGGAACGTGTAGTGGTAGCAAGCGAACGAGCAGGCGGACAAGGGACGAGCCAAGAGAGGGAGAGAAAGAGAGGAAGGAGGGGAGGGGTTAGCCAAAGAGGGAGAGAGGGAAAGAAATGAGAGAACAGTGAGAGAACGAAGAGAAATTAGAGAGTAAGATGATTGAGGAAAGAGAAAATATCAAGTCAAGCATTAAATCAGAGGTTGTGTTGTTGTCCTTGTTAGAGAAAACTCCTATGTTATTTTGAAGCTGACAAAACTTTTCTAAAGTCTATTATGAAGATCACCAGGCTTTGTGACAAAGTATATCTTATAACAGAAGTTTGCTCACTCTAACAAACTCCAGATTGAACGCAAGTGAAGAATGAAGACTTATCCAAATGATGGATTATATTTCTTTCTTCAAGGGTTCGGTTCATACATATTATATATGGCATTTTGGATGGAAATATCACCTACGAGATTGATTATCTTTATTGGAATCAATTTAGATGCATCAAATCTTTTCGGACAGCAAGTTAATTTGGAAAGAATCTACTTATGGAAACAAATATCTTGATTGTCTGGGCGAACAAGATTAACGGGCTTTCATTGCAATCTTCAAACGGCTCGAGATCTCCTTAATTGATTCTGTCTAATGGGTTGATTGGAAGAATTCATTTGGAAAGTGCCAACGGTTGAGAAGGCATGGAGTATTTAAGGAGGACTCTCTAGTTGTTCGATAGAATGCCTGAAAGAAGAATTCTAAATTTTGAAGCTTACCATTTACTTGTTATTCCCTACACCGTGCTCAAATTTGTACTACAAAGAGAGAAAGACTTTGTGAGAGCAATACAGACTCTTCACTGTGAAGTCGAGATCACAAGATTGTAAACTCTCTTTTGATTTTTAATGGAAACCAACCACAAGGTTGTCAGCGTGGGAGAATGGACGTAGGCTTGATCTAAGCCAAATCACTATAAACCTTGTGTCTATTTTTCTCTTTCCTAAACTCCTTTACTTTACTTACTGCGATATATTTCTGTGCTTAGAAATAACTATTAAAGTCTGAATCCTTCTGCAAAGTCTGAAGTCAACCAGACTCAGGTTAAAAGTAAAAATTTTCATTACATTTCGCAAAATCTGTTTTCACTAACGGGCTCACTAATATCATTTAAATTAGATAAGAATGTTTTAATGACATATACAATCAATACCCATAACTCGGACTAAGATTTGTGACTAACTTTCAATCAAAAATTGTTTTAACGTGACCTATATGAATTTGGATGGTATTGATGGAGCTCGCGCGGCCAAACTCAAACTAACTTTGAGCCTATTCAGGGTTTTACGCTTGACTTTTATTTGAGCTAGGTCGATCCATGAATGACCCTTGGTTGTCATGTAATCGAGTAAGATCAATCAACTTGCCCTAAACTCACGTTCGTTCGAAATCGAATTAAGATTGTTCATGAATGGTACATTGACCGTGCGGTGTCACCCATGACTAGTATATACTGGAGCTAAATCAATCTATACCCGTCCATTAATCAACTCATGACAGCACGTGATCACCACAACAATCGTTATGGTCGAATGGTCCTTTCATGGTCGAATGCTTCAGTCTATTGCAACCATGATCCTAAGTCACCTTGCCCCTAATTAGCTAATTAGCTCGTGAGCAATCCCAAGGATTGACTCATAGCCTATCCTCATTACTAGCATACTAATCCTTAGTCCATTCCTCGCGATCTAGATAGGGGTTGTAATTGGGGAAGTCCCACTCAATGATGGAATTTTCACTTCCATGAGTAAAATTACTTCTATTCCATCAACCAATCAAAGCGGTGTTGAACCAATCGAAGTTGGAATAGAAGTTTGGTATGCCATCTGTGTGTATGGTAACCAATCATGCCAATCATGGTAATTCTCAGCAGTTGTGAAGAGAATCTTCTTGATATTCTTGTTTGCCACTTTCACAGTTCCATTCATTTGTGGGTAGTAAGAAGATGAATTCAAGTGACAAATATAGAATCCTTCGAGTAATCCATCCACTTCTTTGTTATTCAGGTTTTATCCATTATTAGTGACAACCGTGTCAGGAACTCCGTATTGAGCGATAATGTCACAATGGATAAATTCTGCCACATTTTTTTGCAGTAATGTGGGCATATGACTTGGCTTCAATCAACTTTGTGAAATAGTCGATAGCCACCGATATGAAACAGTGTCCATATGATGCTTTCAGATTAATTGGTTCGATGATGTCGATGGCCTATATTGAGAAAGGCTATGCCTTGGACATTTGATGTAATTCATTAGGAGGAGCATTGATCTTTTCTCCATAAACTTGACATTGGTGATAACAACGCATGTGTTGAATGCAGTAAGCTTCCATGGCTAACTAATAACCTAGCCGTATGATCTTTCGGGCTAAGAGATGTCCATTCATGTGTGGACCACACTCTTCTTCACATATTTCCTTCATCAATTGATTGGCCTCTTTAGCGTCCATACACTTTAGCAAGACCGAATCAAAGGATCTTTTGTTCAAGACGCCTCCACTGAGGTTAGTATTAAAATAACCGAGGACAGTTTATTGATGATCAACCTATCCTAATAACCTCCAAAAATTCTGGAAAAATTGTATGTTGTAGTGATGCATGTTTTGAGCAATTCTCATTAAGCACCGACTTAAAATTGCAACACAAAATTCTGTAAAAAAAAAGATTTGGCAAACAACAATTATTGCTCAAACAATGCAACATATTCTTACCAGATTTCCAAAATAGTACATTCACTTTCAAAGCAAGTCTGAGCTAGCAAACGACATCCATTTGGAGTCTATAATATGTCAAATTGAAGGTAATCGAACAAAGATCAAATTTCTAGAACACATCAAATCCAGATTTTGAGGTCTAAGACCTCAAACTTGCCCTAACAAAAAGTCAGTTCTAGATAAATATGAATTTCTAGAAATCACATTCAAGCACAATCAATCCATTGATCATTCATCATTCAACTCAGCACATTGAACCTATCATTCTAAGCATAAAGAATGACTAGGATTTAAATCCTAGCCCTGATCATCTAACATGATCTTGCTTCATTGGATTCGAAGTTTCGAGGATTACCTTGCAACTCTTCAACTTGAAGCTCAATCGAGGAAGCTCCGGGCAATCACCAGTCACCATGAGATCGGGAGGAGGCCAACAAGAGACGTCATGAGCTCACGGACGAAGGAGGATGCCGTCAGACTGCTAGATCGGCAGTCAAAATCATGCCAGAGGATCACCGACTTACGTGCTGGTGCTGAAGCCTAGGGAGAGAAGGCGTTAGACTAGTGTTGTCTAGTGAGGGGAACTGTTGATGATTCGTGTGACCACTAAGAGGTCTCCAGGATGGTGATCAATGCACCGGGGGGCCACTAGAAAGAGGCAGCAAGAGGCAGTGAATAGTAGTGGAGCAGCTCGGCGCCGAGAGAGAGAGAGAGAGAGAGAGAGAGAGAGAGAGAGAGAGAGAGAGAGAGAGAGAGAGTAGATCTGACATTTTTAGTCCCCCTTGTTTTCAATTCTTTCCTACGGACCTAATCGAAAGAAATCTTTGCTTCAATATTGCAAAAAAGACTAATTCGCACAATTACCCACCTTGAAAATGCAAATTGATCAAAATCGAATCTAATTGATATCATATGACACTAATTAGTTCAATTACCCATGCTCATTATGGCAAATTACATCCAAATTGACATTGAAAAGATAGCATGACTTTTATGCTAAAATTGAATCAAGGACTAATGATGAAATTGGGCCTTGATTCATAAAATTAAACCCTAGTCTCCAATTAATTAACTTGAATTTTGTTAGTCGGAGTTCATTAACTTATGCCAATTTCAAAACATAGGATTGGATATTTCTTGTAGTGGTTTTCTACCATCATCAATTTTGTAATTGTTTTTATCCACCATCAATCTATAACGTTTCATAATTGCCATATAATGGCTTTTTAACAGTTTATAATGCTGAATTTATTTTATAATGGCTACACAACCATCTTCTTTAATAATTACCAATTTAGTTATAACTATTTCTTAACGGCTTTCTTTTTCTTTACCTATAAATTGTTACTTCAAATGTAATTGGAAGGTGATATGACTATATTAAAATCAGAATAGCCTTTCTCTTTTCCTAACTCGTTATGTACTTTTTTTCTTTCATTGCTGGATTATACACAAGTTTTGTACTCCAAGGAACATAATTATCCTTAAGGACAGTGCCTGCATGTCTCAAACGACAAGAATGATCGGTTCCTAGTCTGGTCTATTTCAAGGTGGAACCGGGAATCGAACCAATTCCCAATTTTGGGGATCCAGTAACCGGACCATTTGGTTCTCGATCCTAGGACCACATCCAGTTTTGGTCTACTTTATTTTTCCCACTAAAGAGTGGTAGTGAACAATGAGAAAAAGTGATAAATTTTAAGATATTGATAGAAGCGACGATAAATGAAGAGTTATTATGTCGTAACTTGTGGTATAAATGGACAAGAAAGTGTTTAGTTTACATTTTTTTTTTAATTTTTAAAGAAATAATTACAAAAAGGGTATATGTAGTCGGTACACTCCAATTCCCCTTTGGAAATGGGAACTGGATTGCTTGGACACCGTTTCACTTTTAGGAATCAGAATCGGACCAACACTCCAAAGAACAGACCCAACCAACCAGGTCGGTCCGGTTCAATCCCCCAATCCAAGTGGTTCTCAATTTGTGCGGTCCATTTTGCACACATACCCCTATCGACAATTGACTTTATTTTCTAATCTTTTTAAATATATTCCCAACCATTATTATTATTTTCATTGTATCTAAAAAAATTTCCAACATAGGACACACGTTTAGAGGAAATACGGAAAGGACATTAAGAGCTTTCCACATAAACGAAGACAACAAACTCGAAGACAAAGAACATCTCCGAGCTTCCAGAACATGATGAGATGTGAAGTCTTATCGATCAATCTTTTGAAGCTCGTTTCTTCAAAAAATATTTTATATATATATATATATATATATATATTTTGAAGCTCGTTGTCTTCGTCAACATGCATCGGAGTTTAATTGGAGCTTCTCGTTGTTTTTTCCTAACAAAAACACCTTAGGAGCGAAGGTGATCGGATAATTTGTGGTAGACTTATAATTTTGTGTCCTTAAATTATCTTAAGAGAATGCATAAATGTGGTGATTTGAACTCAGGTCTTGAACAAGGAGGATGAACATATGATATGAGGTATTTGGGGTTCAATTCGTAAGTTGACTTATAACCATCCCGAGTCTGGTGGTCAAGTCTCCTAGAAAACGCGCTTTTTGTTAGGTTTTTTTTTTTTTTTTTTTTTTAGTCGGTTCTACTCTATTCTTACTCTACACTCACTCTTAGACTTTTGCCTTACCTCTTGCAGGGCGTGGGAGTTAAAACCCACTCCTGAAACTTACGCGTCACCACCCCATTTCCCTGAAAATGTGGTGATTTGAACCCCTCACCTTCCCCCTTCCAAGTTGGGTTAAGCAAAAGCCGTTTGTTCTCATCCCTTCTAGGAAAAAGAAGCCTATTGGGTAGTTTCTCTTTATTACAAAACTTGAAAATTGGACTGGGTCATCACATTGCCGACTCCGGCATCGTGGAAAGCCGCTGCAAAACGCGTTCTTGATCTAATAAAACAAATGCAGGACCATAGCAACACCGACTTAATTGATATTAAAGAAATTTGTTTACCGGCCCCGAAAACCCAAAAAAAAAAAAAAAAAAAAGTAGTAGCTTATTATCTATCTCCTCGAATAGCGGCCTCGCTTTAGAGGAAGTATCATTCTCAACACCATCCTAAGAATCATATCACAACCGTGTCAAAGAAGGTTGTGTGTGCAATAGTGTAGTGCTAAAAACAATAAAACATACACAACAGTTTAATTGCAAACAACACTTCTATAGTTCAACCATTCATCCTTAACTCCAACCTACAAAACAAGGGTTAGTAAAGACTACTCCCCTTATATCTCCCATCTGCAAAAACATTTAACACTTAAATCAGGGACATACCTGGTATCCATGCTGCCAAACAAAATATGTTTTTTTTTTTTTTTAAAAAAAAAGAAAAAGAAACAGGCCTATGTCCACTATGAGTTTTAACTCTGTCCCTAGCGGAGTCGCTAAGCTGTTGCGATCTAAATTTCTAGGGCAATCCTAAAGTTTAGGTTAATGGATTGCTAAGTCCGAAAACTTGGCACGGACCCTCCCAAGTCCTACCAATCGCGACTTGATAGAAATTAACTCATTTAAACATGCAATTTTAATTCAATTTGGAGCCGCCACTAATCAATTAGGGTTTGATTAGAAACCCAAATAAAGTATGGGAGAATACTTTATTTTTATGAACCAGAGATTCAATAAATCTGGGGACATGATTACACTAGATTAGTCTAACACCCTTTCGGTACCTTTTATTTTAATTTCAAAATATTTAGCAGACAATGTTGATTAATTTTAATCTAAGCTACTAACATGCAAATGGTGGTCATGCAGGTGCACAATTAATAAAATAACATTCAAATAAATAAATAAAAAATGCTAATAAGATGCATGTCCTAAACATGATTTCTAAATGACAGCACACCTACTTTTTCTTTTTCTTTTAAAAATATTAATTATATGCAATCTTAATTTAAACTTAATATGCATGAATTTTACTTTAATGACATATGAGATGCAATTCATGTGGCATAATTCAAATCATTACAATATGTGTGCAATCTAATTTACATAACCCTAAATATGCATATGTTGTATGATATGAAATGTATGACGTGGTAATTTTATATGCGTGTTCTTTTTATGATTTTTTAATGATTTTTTTATTACACATATGCAACCTGCACTAACAATGACGACATGAAATATGATCAATTATAAACTAATTAATTAACTAACCAAGTAAATGACCTCTTGTGTTTTCTTTTATTTTTTTAATGACTTAATAATTAAAAATTATTAATGGTGCAATGATCATCTTTTAGCATTTTCTTTTCTTAAAAAAAAAAAATTAAACTATAACTCATATGGCATGCATAACATTTTTATGTTCCTCTTTTTTTTTTTTTTTTGTTTTACTAAATGAAAATTGACTTAATCTAAAACTAATTAGACTAATTAAAGTGAATGATATTATAATTTATTTTAGGAATCAATTTAACTTAAACTATATTTTATCCTAAAAGCTATATATCAAGACATGCCAACATTATTTAAAATTAGCCCTAACAAAAATCACCCATCTAAAAGTGTAATCTAAAAATTATAATCCTATAAATGCAATTCTAATTTACTAAACCTAAAAATACAATCCTAATTTACTAAACCTAAATGCTCTAATGCAATATTTAGATTTTTATGTACTTTTTGATTTTTCTTTGATTTTTTTAATCTTTCCAAACAAGTAATTATTTTAAAAGAATGAAGATAAGAATTAAAATAATGAAAAAATAATCCGTTGTCTCACGGATTAAATTAACAATTATTTTAACTCTATAATGATTGAAACATCATCAAAATTCCTAAAAATTAAAGTAATTAAAAAATGACTTAACGTCTTACTAGTCAAATTAATAGTTACCTTAATTTGAGATAAAACCCTTAATGTCTACAAGGTCTACAAGTTATTGACATACAGTACTACAATTCAAACAATTAAACTAAAAATAAGCTAACATAACATGGAATAAGTAAAAAATAAAAAAATAAAAATATACTACCTAAGGCTTGGAAAATGGGAGCAGCAACGGTGCTTCAGTGATGGGTCGTGGTGGCTGGAGTAAGGCGGTCGTCGGAACTCCAGCGAGGCTCGAGTAGCAACCGGTCCTGCAACAAAAACAAGGGAGGCAGCAGGTGGGTCGTGGGCTCATTACGCGTTCCTCATAGATATTCCGTCTCGACCACCCGTCAAGAAAATCCTGGCCCAGTTCCCACTTCCCCCCAGACCACCCGAAACAGATGGGCGTCGCGGGGACGTCTCTCTTTCGAGGGACAGGAAGAGATGTTTCGCCTTTTGCCACTCGACACTTGACTTCGCTCTGCATGGTGGGTAGTGTTGTTTTTGTCGGCCGGGTCAATAATCCGATTCTAGATTTGCTTCTTGCACCGTTGTGATCTGGGGAGGAGGGAAGATCGAAGACCGAAACAGGTGGTGGCCTAGGCGGCGACGGGGAAAAGAGTTTGCGGAGTTGGTTGCGGTCTGGGGAGGAGGATTTGCTTTCGACACGGCTCGATGCAATCCATAATGCATGTGTTTCGTGACTCGTGTGCCATGCACATCCTTAAGATCAGTCGAGATTCAATTTTGAGCTCGATCGAAAGTGAAAAAGAGAGCACTTTGTAAGCCTTGTTAATCCACTCGTGATTGTACATGTCAAAATCAAAATATTGTAGAGATTAAACCAAGACCGCAACCCGTGTTCAAAGAAGTTGAGCATAATTTAATTTGTGGAAACAGTTGATGAGCTGATTAAAAATGGGAATTACGTGAGGACTAGGAAAGCTGAGGAAGAAATCTCTTCAGTATAGGAATGGACAATGGCGTCTTGATGATTGCCAGAGCTGTTCATAAGCGCTTTCAAAGTTCAAATCGAAGGACAACTGGACAGGCTCTTGGCCACTTGACCCAAAAACGAAAGTGAGGTGTGATTTTTCTTGTTTTTGGCTTTATGCTAAAAACATGTTTTAGGTCGACCATGGCGTGTGTAATTGCCTTAACAAATGCATTCTACATTTTTGCGGTGAATTCAATTGCTATCCCATTTTAAAGTTCAAACAACTCACTATGCTTAATTCCTTTCATTATCACCAAGGTACCTCAAAATTTTCAAAATTACACATTCGATATATACCGACAACCAACTAAATCCAATGTACTCAGGTTCTTATTCGACTCCAGTCAATGTCCTCACAATATCATTATGCATTTTGATCCTAACATTGCCAACACCAACAACATCGCATTAACTATTGTTCTCCAACTACACTTTACTATTATACATGTAGGTTACTAATTTTTATTTAGTGTAGCATGAAACGAATAACCATAATCCATAATCCATTCATCAAATGATGAATAATCGTGATAGACCAACTCGATTCTCTTACTCTTCTCATTCTTTAGCATAAAGCAATCCCTTCCAAAGTATGCTCTCTCTTGCCACAATTTCAATAGATAGCACCACTAGTCCTAAACTGACACGTCTCTACATGTTTATATTACTCATATTAACATGTGTACTAGTTATTCTTCTATTTTCACCTACTAAAGAAGTAGATATTCACTAGATTCTCTTCCACAGATGTCCTTACTTAGAATGAAATCTCGAACCCCATCAAACGTAAAACTTATTAACCTAGATGAATTACTAACGGTAGTAACAAAGATCGTTCTAACTATCAAGCAAAGTGAGGATAAAATCAAAGCATGTACCTCATCATCAAAGTTAATCACAATTGAACTTAATTGACTAACAACCACATTGAATCCATTGATATAATTAGCAACTGATGCACATTTGTTCATCTTTAATTAAAGAGGCATCACATCAAATAGACCTTATTGATCATAGATAATTTTTTGTACATATTCAATAGGGCTTTCATTAAACTTGCGTTGATATTCTCTTTCATAGTAATAAACATGACGTGATGAGCCAACGTTAGTTGAATAACACCCAAAATTCATCTATCCAACGATTCCCAGTCAACTTGCTTAATCGTCAATGGCTTCTCCCTAAACAGGGGTAGGTGTAGTTTCCTTTCATATCAATAATCCTCAGCCTACATCTTCCAAAAAACAAAATCATTTTCATCAAATTTTTCGATTCTCGCATTTCCTTCTTCTATCACTATCAATTCGCTTCAACTCAACCTAACCTAGCTCTCATACCAATTGTTGCGTAAACAAACAATTAATCAATAAAGTAGACAGATTAAGGAAGTAGCTTTGATATTATTATCACAAAAACAAGTGATTAAACAATAAAATATACATAACAAGAAAATAAATCGGATACCAAATTTATGTGATTTGGTTGTAGTGACCTACATTTACAAGGAGGGCAATACGAATTTCACTATTGATCAAGCAACATAACGAAAATTACAACCACACTCATGTCACTCAAATACTCTTGATGTTTTCTAACCTCAGTGACACCCAATAACTCACACTATATTTAGCCTCATAATTCCTCACAAAATAATTTCTTACTCTCACAAAGATATTAACAAATGTTTAATTATCTTCAACATTAAATATATTGGTGTAATTCTTCAAAGAAAATTCCACCACAACCACCCAGTCGGAACAGCCTTTAACTTTTTTTGTCTTTCTATAGACATAAATGGAACGAAGACCATGCTGGGACCCTTGGCGTCTAACGAGGGGAGATACTTTTATACAAAACATGTAAAATATCTTGGTCAAAGTGGGACAAATATTTCTTTATTTGACTCCTTACGCATAGACTCCGACACCAAGTCAAAATAGGAATTTAAGCATAAAATATCTTCTAGTTCCTTCCCTGACTTAATATCCTAAGACAAATATTGCATGCTCCTTTTATTTCTATTTTATTTATTTCCAAAATTTAAATTTTGAAAAGTCGAGACATAATCTAACACAATCGTTGATGGTGAATAAGGAGGAGGGTCTCGTCCAGATTTTTGCGATCATATCCAGCAAGGCAGAGCTTGAAAAAGAAAGGCATGCACCTCCGTCAAGTTTGTCACCATTGATGGGATCTTAATCCTTGAAGTCGTTTAGGCACATAGTGTGGTCGAGCGATGCGTCAATCTTGTGCCCTTTCACAATGAAGTAGACGATAGTCGGGATGATCTCGATGACGGCGGGATCAAGACTATGAGGGACAGCTAGTCAGCAGAGCGAGCGAACAGCGCGGCCCGCAGGGCCGTCAGAGTCAGGGGCATGGTTCTTTACGTAGGACATTGGTGGAGAAGGCAATGAGGAGGAGCTTATATCTTTGTCCTTATTAACCTCTGTTTTCTTCTCTTCCTCAGCTGCCAAGTTCCTAAAATGCTCGAATCCTTGTGAACTGAACGTCTTCGTGAACCTCTCCACCATAATTCAATCGCTCACCATCACCCTCGGCTTTCCGTAAATTCTCTTCCTTAAGGTCTCAAAATCCTCCCCCTCGCCAGATTCTCAGGATTCGTTTCGGTTCCCGATGAGGTCAATGACATTGGGCCCCACATAGGCATAGTGTGTTAAGAAGTAGGACCCACAAGGGTGACATGGCCCTACAACTTTTATAATATTAGAAAATGTGGTAATGGACAGCGTGTCGCCCCATGGTGAATCTTAAAAACTAAATAGCCGTTTGCACATTTTAGGAAACAAAAATTAAGATGAAGTCGTTCGTACCCCAGTTCTGGCCCCAGTCAAAACTTTTGTCTTGAGAAGGCTATCCAAGCGAAAAAAAAGGCATTTTATGAATGGGAAAATGTCGTGGATGGTTCTCAAACTTTGGTGGATTGTGTAGTATTTTTTTTTTTTTTTTTTTGACTTATTCAATGAAGTCTATAAGCCATTAGTAAATATTTAATTTAGTTCATAAACTATACAACAATGCCCAATGCTATCATTCCATTAATTTAAATTAACATGATCTATTGATGTGGCTTTCATCCCATTTAATTTGAACAATGGACAATAAAAAAAATTACTTGTGGATTATTTAAGTAAGATATTAATCATGTCAACGTACTAATTTTTTTTTCCTTTCTAAAATTGATGGATAAAACGATAGACATTTTGATTCATTATTTTAAAAATCAAACTCAACATATAATAATCAACGCCATCAAAATAATGTTTGATTTGTTATTTGAGCAAACATAATGACAACATTAAACTAATATCAATAGTTTTGAGACTACATTAAATAAATTAAAAACTTAGAATGAATAAGGCCAAAATTCAGGAGTCACTTGTCATTTTTCCTTTATGAAATAGATATATTACCTAATAGTGACAATGTGTTACAATTGATAAATCACTATTGACCATGTGATATGAAATTCACATCACTTGACACCAAGTGTATATGCATCTCACTTTTAATTGATCTATTGCATCATGTGTCACTATCATGTGATGCATTCATCATATAAAATATATTCCCGTTCAAGTGATAATGAATAGAATTCTATCCTCAGAGAAAATCCCAAAAAGGACCCTCACCTTTCATGTTTTGTCCTTTTTTTTTTTTTTTTTTTGCACTTTTCATCGTCTAAATCTAAATATATTCATTATCAATGCTACTCTTCGGAAAGAGATTTCCTTTTTTGTCTCTCAATTAAAATAGCTCTGAACCAAATAATGATAATTAATTCAAATAATCTTAAGTGAATTTATTGGCTATTTTGATCATTCGCCGCTTCCAATTAAAACCACTATAAAACACTACTCTCTGCTATTGGAATGTTGTTATTGATTCTCATATGAGAAAAATAATATGTCTGCATTTAAAATTTACACAAAAAATTGAGAAAACTGTTCAAAAAGTCTTACACCTATTGCACTTTGTCAATTCAATCCTAAATATTTTCACCTTTTGTCAGTTGATTCCATCCTGCTAATTTTGATTAAAAATCGCTAACTTGAAAACCAAACGTCTTATATGTCATGACGGCGCTAACATGGATATTTTTTAATAATATTTTAATAACTCTTTTATTTTTTATATATATTTTGTATCCTTTCCTTTACTTTCTTTGGACTCAAGCTAGTGAGGGCGTTACAACCTTGTGCAAAAGGGGTGAGGGCATCATGGCCCTCGCCTAGGGCTAGGGCCGACAAGGGTCATGATGCCCTCACCTTGCCCGGATCTAGCAAGGGCAACATAGCCATTGCCAAACCCTCAACCCTTGCCCAATGGCCTATATGGACCGCAATGCCCTCTCTAGCCTAAATCCAAAAAAAGGGTAAAGAAAATAAAAGAAATGAAAAAATTATAAAAGTTCAATAAAATGCTAAAATATCATTAAAAAATATTTATATTAGTGCCAACCATATCACATAAAACATTTGGCATCCACGCCATCCATTTTCAACCAAAATTAGCCAAATGGACTCATTCGGTAAAATGTAAAATTATTTAGGATTCAAATAACATATTAAAATGTTTAAGATTGAATTAGTAAGAACACAATATGTTTAGAACTTTTTGAATAATTTTGTGCACAAAAATTAATAATTAATGACCTATTTTCATTTGATATAATCAAGTAAATAGAAGATAATGCGTAATGCCAAGCAATACTATCAAGAAACGCGTGCGGATGACTCAGCAACGGTACTAGAAAAAATTTTTCTTTTTCTTTTTTTTTTTGGTCGAAAGCAACGGTACTTGACCACTGGGTCTGCTCGTTGGCGCCCAAGGGAAAAACATTAGCTGGCCAAGCTCGCCCAGTGGAGGAACCTTACTTTTTTATTTTTAAAATTTCTAGCTAGGAAAAAAATGAAAATGAAAACAAATGAAAAGTAATTATAGGGTTTTGTGTTGTATTTTTTTATTATTTTATCTGTGAGTTTTATGCTATTTTTTTCTCCTGTATCGGAAATTTGTGCTTAATTTGTCCCACTAGTAGTTATTAATTCTAGATATCATAGTAAAATCACTAATAAAAGAAAAGAAAAATACCAAAAACATACATTAGTATTCACGAACGACCACATATATACCTCTACTTTTGAAGAAAAACAAAAACATACTTGAATATTACTTTTGGAAACAACCCTTTACATCAATTATCCATATGTTTCTATTTAATTTGTAAAATGCCCGTTCCAAATCCTAATTTCTCACACCCAACCAAATTAGCCAAAACAAACTAAAAACTAAACCCATTAAACCCTAAGCAGTTTAATAAAATGAATTTTGTAAGGAGGGATTATTTGCTCTTTTCATGGTGGAGTTTTGCTTAGAGATTATGAGGATGGTTTGCAAAAATAAGGGCGCAATAGGCTGAGCCTAGACATATTTTTGTAATTTTTTTAATAAATATAAGGGCGCAATAGGCCGAGCCTCAAGGCCCTTGCTCTGACCTTAACCCCCCTCCCCCCAGTTGACCAGACCTGTCCAAGCTCGCTCAGTAGTCTTAAAAAATTCAGCCAAGCACACTCGTGAATTAGGTTTACTAGTGCCACATGGGGGAAAGTTATTACTTCTAATCAATCATATTTTGTTCTCTTTTGGAAATCTATCAAATCAATAAGGAAGAAAATTATTTTCTATCATCATTTGCCAACATATATTATGGAGAATATAATATTGTCTTCCAAGACACACTTATATAAGAAAGTACAAAAGAAGAATGATACTCATGTAATATTCCCAATAAATCTGTGCAAAAATTACGAACTTCGATGAATGTATTGCGTCGACCTTTCAGAGTACAATTATTTTCTATGACACCTCTCACAAGATCCCATAAACAGGGTTGCTCATTCAAAGCATAGAAAAACACATTTAGAAAAAATTCGAAAAGACATCTAGAGTTGTCGGCATGTAAAAGGAGTCTTAGACTTTGAAGAGCAAATATCATCTTTGACCGTGAAAAACGCGGTGACTTATTAGTCCCGAGTCTTCGTCAACAAACAATGGAGTTTCAGTGGAGCATCCTATTTGTTTTTTCTACCAATGATACATGTACCCTTATTTCGAGGCAAGTCTCATCAGGTATGACAGTCCCCAGTCTCACACATTCAAAATTTTCTATGCTTCTAGATGACCCTGAGAGAATGCACAGTTGTGGTGTTTCAACCTCCGCCTTGAACCAAGAGGAGGAACATGCCTAGGATGATTAATAACCACTGCCGAGTCTTTATTGGGTCTTTTGGTTTTTATCCTAGGTTGATTTGTTCCATTGAAGGGAAAATATTTGATTTATTTAGAAAATTTCATAATAGTTTTGAAATTCTTATAATGAAATTACGAGTCTACTGTATCGGACGACACGTGTCGTCTGGTAAATAATTATAGATTTCTTCCCTCTCTTCTTTTTCCATTATAATTTCTTATTCTTCCACTCTCCAATAATTTCGCCTTCAAAGTCCCTGTCGCCGCCAACTCCGAGCGCTCTACCGTCCACCCCTCCTCCTCCTGCTTCTGCAAAATCAAGCTCAAGAGCTTCCCCCTCCAGACCACCCTCGTCCCCTACCTCCCGCCCGACGCCACCCACCCCCTCCCTCGACGGCGTCGCCTCCCTCCCAGAGGACGGGGTGGCGGCGGCGGTACCTTCCACCAGCAAGTCCGACCTCGACAAGCTCGTCAGGAAGTCCATCTTCTCTGGTAAGGTCTGCCTGCAGGTCTCTGTCTACACGGGCTGGAGTTGGGCGACCTGAGGGGTGAGCTCCGGGAGGCTACTCTGGAAGGTCTCGGTGCCCCTGGACCTCGCCGGGGCCGAGTTTAAGGCCTGCGTGCTCCACAGCGGAGTTAAAGGGAAGACCAGAGGGAAGAAGGAAAACAAATAAAGGAAAAAAGAAGAGAGGGGAGTGAGAGAGTGGCGACAGAGGAAGCCAGTGCGGTTGTCAGAGGGTCTGACGCGGAGGGTCCAAACCTGCGGTTGATTAATTTATATCTGGTGCCCGTATTTATTGAGTCTTTTTGGGTTCCACCAGATATTTTCCGTTGGCAGGGCAAGCCAGGAAAGTTCACCCTCATTTCTTTTGGGAAAAAGAAGCCAATCGGTGCTCGGTGCTCGTCCCTGTTGACAACGGAAGGTGGAAATTCGGACTAGTTCGTCTTTACCAACCCCGAAATCAAGGAGAGCAGCTGCAAAACTTGGTTCTTGATCAATTTCTTCACCTCAGCCTCCAGAAGTTGCTTATTATCTTACTCTTGAGTTGAAAGAAAGTCCATGGCCGTCCTTGAATTACTCTTACTGTGCTTGCGTTCTTTCCAAGTTCAAGAAAAAGATATTCTCAATGCACCAAGAATTATTTCCTTCGCTTTCTGGATTTCATACCTGATCCTCGTCATCCCAGGCGCTCCTGTCGGTGCACAGACATATCTTCAGGAGCGGTGCGCAGATAGGGGCGATTACGCTTCTCCTAGCAAGTTTGAGGACAACCTCAGAATCCTCTTCTCCTAGGGGCGACTCACGCTGCTTCCAACAAAGGACCCATTATGGTTTCTACAACACGACGGAAGGTGAAGATCCGGACAAAGTTTATGGTCTCTTCCTCTGCAGGTAAATCACGTGCGAAAGATACCAAAAATTTCTACTTTTGAGTAATATGTTCCAAATCAATCGTTATAATCTTTGGAATCGGCTCACTTGGAACTAGGATTTATAATGGACCTGATATATTGGTCTTAATTGAAATCCCCTCCAAGGTACGGTGATCCAATGCCAACTGTAAAATTGCTATTTAGATTTAAGTGACTACTAATGCAACTTTACTATTCCTCTTTAGAGGGATGTTGCCGCCAATCTCTGTCAGTCCTGCATCGGTTTAGCTACCAGCACCATCATAGAAAGATGTCCAGGACAGAAAGAGGCGATCATATGGTACGACGAGTGTCTTGTGCGCTACTCTAACAGATCATTCTTCTCTATCATGGAGACAACACCGGTTAAATCCATGCTCAACCCTCTAGACGTTTCAGATACCATCAACAGGATGGTGAAGCAAACTTTTGATAATGAGGACTTTGTGGCGCAAGTGACAGATTTGGCTAGGAATGTCACAGACTTGGCAATTTCCTCCAAAAGCTTATACGCGACCATAAACATTAATGTCTCAAGTTCAGTGACCCTGCATGAGCTTGCACAGTGCACCCCCGACATATTAAAGTCAGCTTGTAAGATTTGCTTGCTTTCTGCTATCGAAGACTTTCCCACCGTTCTAAGTATTAAAAGGGGAGGTGCGAGAATTCTTCGGCCAAGTTGTAATGTACGGTACCAAATGAATTTTGATGGGGAACCTATAGGACAAACGCCACCACCACCTTCAGCAACTAACAAAACCAGCACTGAGTCCAGCAGTGAAGGTATGAGTTATCTAATTCTCAAAATGGTCACACAATTTGTCATGTTAAGCATATAATGGTATCATTCCGTTGCTTCTAATTCTCAATATAAGCTGCTTTATGTATCATATTGTACTTGATTTACTTTTACTGTACTCGCGTTCTTTCCTAGTGCAAGAAAAAAAGACTATTGATGCACCAAGAAATATTTCCTTCGCTTTCTGGATTTCATGCCTGATCCTCTTCATCCCAGGCACTCCTGCCACATATATTCAGGAGCGGTGTGCAGATAGGGGCGACTACGCTCCTCTAGCAAGTTTCAGGACAACCTCAGAAGCCTCTTCTCCAGGGCGACTACGCTGCTTCCAACAAAGGATTCTACAACACGATGGAAGGTGAAGATCAGGACAGAGTTTATGGTCTCTTCCTCTGCAGGTAAATCAAATGCGAAAGATACCAAAAATTTCAATTTTTGAGTAATACCTTCCAAATCAATCATTATAGTCTTTGGAATCGGCTCACTTAGAAATAGGATTTATAACGGACCTGATATATTGGTCTTAATTGAAATCCTCTACAAAGTACGGTGATCCAATGCCAACCAAAAAATTACTATCCAGATTTAAGTGACTACTAATGTAACTTTTCTATTCCTCTTTAGAGGGGATGTTGCTGCCGATCAATGTCAGTCTTGCATCCGTAATGCTAGCAGCACCATCATAGACAGATGTCCAGGACAGAAAGTGGCGACCGTATGGTATGACGAGTGTCTCCTGCGCTACTCTAACAGATTGTTCTTCTCTGTCATGGAGACAACACCGATTATTTTTTATATCGACGCTGAGAGCAATTCAGTTACCTTCAACAAGATTGTGGAGCAAACTTTCGATAATGAGGACTTTGCGGCAAAAGTGACAGATTTGTTTGTGAGAAATGTCACGGACAATGCGATCTCCTCAGAAAGCTTATACGCAACCATAAACGTTAATGTCTCAAGTTCAGTGACCCTGCATGAGCGTGCACAGTGCACCCTGACATCTCAAAGTCAGCTTGTAAGAGTTGCTTGCTTTCTGCTATCAAAGGGTTTCCTACCGCTCTTAATCATAAAAGGGGAGGTGCGAGAATTCTTCAGCCAAGTTGTTATGTACTGTACCGAATGTATTTTGCTGGGGAACCTGGAGGACAAGCACCAGCACCTTCTACAACAAAAAAACTCGGCACTGAGTCTGGCAGTGAAGGTACGAGTTATCCAATTCTCAAAATGGGGACACAATTTGTCATGTTAAGCATATAATGGCATCATTCCGTTGCTTCTACATTCTCAATATATGCTGTTTTATGTATCATATTGCACTTGACTTGCTTTTTACGATCTAAACTGTGATCATACTCTCTTGCTTTCAACGAGTTCTTGGTACTATTTACACTTGGTGAAAAAAGAGTGTGGATTTGTGGTATGTTTAGATGCAAGGAATTTCCCTTTCTTGACAGGGGTCAAACGAAATCCACGGATTGCAATAGTTAGCTCAGTAATTGGAGCTGGGTTACTAATAATCATCATGGGTTCGTGTATATTTTTAAAGAGGACAAAGAGATGGAAGAAAGGTATGAGTGAATTCATCTTGCTTGCCACTGGAATGACCATCTTCTAACCTTTACCTAACGAGAGTAAGCTCTTGGACTCTCAGAGAAGGAAAACAGCCAAGAGGTTCAGTTACTTCATCTAAGACGAGAAATCGGAGAAAATTTTTCAAAGGAAAGAACTCGAGGAGAAAAGCTGGTGACTTCTCAAGAATTATCTTGATACGATTAGACATTATACGTGCGGCCACACAAAACTTCTCCAATGAATGTAAACTTGGGGAAGGCGGGTTTGGCCCCGTGTACAAGGTAAGCATTTAAATGACTCAACACCTGTTTATGCGAAAATTAGGAAAACTGGCAGTTATTATCCGTAGCATGAACTGATTCGAAATTAGTTATCATTAATAATTCTCATATAGGGATTTCACTACTTACGTTACCCTGTTTCAGGGCACATTGGCAGATGGAAAAGAAATTGCAGTTAAAAGGCTTTCAAGAACCTCAGGCCAAGGACTTATCGAGTTTAAGAATGAAGTGATCTTGATTGCTAGACTACAACATAGGAATCTTGTTCGATTATTGGGATGCTGCTTGGAAGAACATGAAAAACTCTTGATATATGAATACATGCCCAACAAAAGCCTGGATGTCTTCCTTTTGGTTTGAGCTTTAGTGGATGCAATGAATTTTTAGCTAGTTAATTTTAGTTTTATAGAGTTGAGGTTCATTGAGTCTCTCATATTTGACAGATCCAACTATGAGGCAATCTTTAGACGGAAGATGCGCATGAACATCACCTTTGGAATAGCTCGGGACTTCTATATCTACATGAGGATTCTCGCCTAAGAATTATCCATAGGGATCTGAAAGCAAGTAATATTTTACTGGATGGTGAGATGAATCCAAAGATATCTGATTTCGGAATGGCAAGGATCTTTGGTGTAAATCAAGATGAGGCCAACACGAATAGGGTTGTTGGAACATAGTAAGTTCTTTAATATCTTTCTACATCTGTCATATGTTTGAATGATTCACTAGGCCAATAAAGAACTCTAATGATCAGCTCAACAACACCAAAATGAGCATATTCATATTATAGAAGTTTAAATATAGAAAATAACCTTTCATTGTTTCTTACTTCCAAGAAATTGCACTTCATCACATAATTTTGGTCAAGTGGATACATGGCACCGGAATATGCAATGCAAGGGCTATTTTCTGTTAAATCGATGTCTTAGTTTTGGAGTTCTCTTGCTAGAGATGATAAGTGGGCGAAAGAATAATGGTTTTCATCTCCAAGAGCACGGTGAAAGCCTTCTCACCCTTGTATGTTCCTAGTCACCACACTTTTTAAATATGAAATTTGAGAATTTTGTGTGATTGTCCTTGCTTACTTCCTTTCCAAAATGACAGGCATGGAAGTTGTGGTCCGAAGGTCAAGGGTTGGAACTTACCGATCTATCAATCAAAGAGTCATGTGATGGAGTTCAAGTGGTAAAATGCATACACATCGGTCTATTGTGCGTCAAGATGACCCAACAAATCGACCAACCATGTCGCTTGTGGTTCATATGCTAGGAGCCGACACTATCCCACTTACCCAACCATCATTGCCTACATTCTCGTTGGGAGAGATGTGAGAACACTCAATCCTATTGGTCTAGTTCACAAAACTTCCACTGTTAATGAAGTAACCCTTTCCAATGTTTCTCCTAGGTGACCTATGTATCATCAACTCGTCTTCAATTGATTTGTCTTTTATAAAATGGAAATGGTTTGCAATTTAATAAAATAGAATGATAATTATAGTGTGATCTCTTTAGCATTGTGAATGTCATCTCTTAATGACGATCCAACTTGTCAATATTCCGTGTATAAAACTAAATACAATTGAATTAATCACACTTGGTTCTTTTTGAATTACAATCATCAATTAATAAAAGGGTAAAAAGCCTGATCATTAGTCGTCATTTCTATTCTAGTTCACCACTTATGTTCTATCGAATGGTTTGTATACTTACTTGAGTAATGTATGAATATCCAATTCTATAAGTATCCATTGATATATATATATATATATACATATATATATAACACAAATTCTATAGTCTACATTGAGTATTAAAATCTAAAGAGTGTTAGAGTATTTAGATATTAAACAATTCCTAAGCAAGAGTTTCTGCATTCAAGTCTTATCAAGTCTCTATTTGCCTCTTCAATCAAATATTTCTACACTTTAGTCTTAGACCAATATTTAGCTTATGCATGAGGGTAGTGTTAGAGTATTTAAATATTGAACCATGCCTTCAATAAATAAGCTTAAGATTTTAGAAAAATTGACCATGGTCACAAAAAAATTACAAAGAGTGCTACCAAGTTAGGGCAGAATTACTAGTAACCTATTTAATGTATAAGTACGCAATATTCAATCCTATCTTCTATTGTCAACTTGTCATTCTCTCTTGAGTTCATGTCACTTTAATTATATTGGGATCCATGAACAATTTTTCTGTTGTGGAATTGGATAATTAAACAATATTTGATCTTTCGGAGTCAAACACTATATGATAAAGGAGAAATATTTGAAGCAATTTGAAGATAACGATCAGAATTTTTATTCGTCCTTCCTACTTTCTGATCCTCGGGGTGGGGTTAGCATGTCTTGTTAGAGTGTGATTTGGGAAATTACTAAATCAATCTTTAACTTATTGTATGGAATTTAATTTTAAAATTTTAAATTTTATTAATTTAATCTTAAACATTTTGATAATTCAAACATAATTCTAACTAATTTTCATAGAAAATCAGTGACGTGATGATTCAAATATCATCATCAACACTCCTACATACCGCCGACAATTTAAGGCAGACAAAGAGGACGTTTGGTTTCTTAAGATTTTTCTGATTTTTTCCTTCCCTCCTATTAAACACGTAGACTGCCACGTCATTATACGTGAGCTAATATCCGTGATATGGATTTTTTTGTGGCCAGCATGATGAGATGGACTACAACATAGGAAAATATGCATATAACAAAAAGAAAAACCAGAACAAACACCAACACGCACGGAGAACATACGAATGGGCAAGATTGCGGTGGTGACGGCGGTGACGCCTAGCCACCGGTGTGGGTCATGCGTTCCTCACCGGGAATGCGCAGATCTTCGGGGTCGTGGCCTTCATCGTCTTTAAATGTAGGTGAAGACAAAATATACACACGGGAAAGCGCAGATCTTGAGCAACTCAAAAGTGTTTGTGTTGCGAAAGAACACCTTGATTTTGTTCGACATCGTGATCTTGCACATGCCCTCAAATGGCCGTCTCTCATTAGCCACCGGGCCTGGCTTGTACGCTGGCCCTTCGTGGACAATCCTTCCTAGCCCTCCACGGGCGCATTTATGCCTCTGACGGCGTCTTCAGCTTCCTCCCGCTCGCTCGCCGATGCCCTGCTCCCTTCCCAGTAGATAGATCGAATCAGAAAACTGCACTTCCCCATGTCTGTCTTCTGAGAAAGTGAATTTTTTGTGCCTTTTGCTCGAGATTCTCGGGGTATCGCTCGTCGAATCATGCGGTAGAGAGAAGAGTTGACTTTGTGTGTTTTTAATTCAAGTTAGTTGATGCTGTCCACTTGTTTGATAGAATATCCCGGGGATAAAATTACACGTTCTGGGTAAAGTTATAGCAACCTGATATTTATATCAACTCGATATTCATTAGACAATGCGATCTTTTCCCAGACTTGTTGCAAATCTACAACGTGGCAGGGCTCGGCGTGGGTGTCTCTATGAAAGATGTTTATGCCTTGAGGCTAGGGTCATGGAATCTATAACAACCTGATCCAACGAGAATGAGAGTGTTTGCCAAGCTAAAGTGCCTGTATAAGGAGTGGCTTCTAATAGGTTTATAGGGTGGTGAAGGCAGCATAAATGAACCTAATTACATACTAAATAAGAACAAGGGGGGTGCATTCCTGAGACGTGTATTTGAAATTGGAATTAATTTGTAAGAGGTGTCTTTTGGCATAAAGGCAACACTCCCTACATTAGAACTCTAATATTAAGCATCTCGGGTAAGAGTGCTATCAGAATGGGTGACCTACTAGAAAAGTGTCCATCTATATATTAAATGACAAAATCATGAGGCTCAATTTGCAATGGGGTTGGGTCAAAGCGGATAATTCATCAAGTGACTTAATTTTGGAGTGTTACAAAAACTCGCCTCATGGTCGTGACCCTTGATGTGATAATGGCTCTCTACTTTCCTCTCAATAGTGGTGGAGGTGGTGGCAGTCAACGAAAAGAGCCCTTGGTTCGCCAAGAACCACCGTCGCTCATATGTGCTTTGGCAAAGTAAGCCCTAAACTTTTGCCGAAGTTTAAGTAAATCCATTTTGTGTTCTAGCAATAGTGGTGCTAATGAACGAGCGCTAGAGATGTTTTGGCCGAGTGATCAAGAGGTTAAAGATGTTAAACAATAAGAGGAGATCTCAGCGCGGAAAAGAATGAAAGAAAATAAATGAAAAGAAAAGAAAAATAAGAAAAGACGAAACCAATGTCATTTTGTCCACCTAACTCACTGATCCTACCCCATAAAATGACAATAAATAATTAAACTATTATGTTAGTGATTTCCGACAAAAATCAACTGGAAAAATTACATTTTGTAAAATTATTAAAAGGTTTAGGATTAAAATTGCAAGGTTTATGACTGATATTATAATTTCCCATTATAATGTATTATTTTTATATGGTACAAATTAGAGGAATGTTTCTAGCAAGTAACAATCATGTAGATAATCTATGTAGGTCAAACAATCCTTAACATTTTCCAACAAGTTAAGCTCATAATTCCTAAACTTCAAGCTTTGGGATGGGTGATATTTAATACTTTCTCTTGATTAAATGAAGGGAGCTAGAAAGAAATCCTAAAAAAGGAAGAAATAAGTGCATCAAAAGTCTTAAATTTTGTCATGAAAGTACAATTAAATCCTAAATTTATAAAAAGGGCCTATAAAAATCTTTTAATTAAGTATGTCTAATTTGGATAATGAAAAATGCCAACATGTGTTTATTTATTTATTTATTTATTTATTTATTATTTTCTCTATCTACGTGTCAATAATATGGCTAAAACAACTTTAGTCTTATGCTTTATATTTTAGCAATTGGGACTAAGAATACAATCTAGAGAAGAGTGAATAGGTTGAAAAAAAAAACTATGAAAAATATTTACGGAAGATAATAAGTTCACCTTCAAACATGGACAAAAATAGATTATAGAAATCAAATGCATGAGCTATTGTTTAACAGATAGTGATGATATTGAGCATGTAATGCCAATAGTGAAGAAATAGAAGATTCACAAGCATATATATATAGTAGTTTGACGTCCACTCTCCAGATTAACAATCTTAAGTTTGGCTAGATTGCATAGATAATCTGTTCAACAAGTTACAAATGGCAAGTGCTAATCTCATTACATAATAGATCACACTATTAGGACTACCCATAAAATAAATTTCCTAAACATTTGTAGGCCAACTGAAAATAGGTCTGCAGCTGATGTTCTAACGCTATTGCTTTGACATTTCTAACAGATTCTTGTTCTTGTTCCTCAAGAGACTTCCTGATTGCCCACCGTGCATTTTCACCCTACAACAACTATAATCTTTTACATCAACGAACATCCTCACATGGTCACTATTCAAACATGACCAATGACATGATATATCCAGCATCGACACAAACATTGCCATCGGCTAGTCTTTAGGTCCTTTCAAGCATATTGGCAATCTTGACTCTACGAAGATGTTCATGGTCCTTCCAAATTTTACCAAACATCCTCGTTCTAGGCTTGTTCACCATCACATGGTCCATCCAACTATTCACCTTATCTGAAGATCCTTCCAACTAGTAGACATATTTAATGGCCTAATATTTGGTTCACCTCATATATCGGCAGAGCACTCTAGACAGTGGCAAAGCACTCCTCATATAAGTTCATCTGGTAATATTTATGACAATATTTGCATTTCAGCCTGTGCATATATCACTTGACACTTAACCAATACACACATTAGTAGCCTTTGATTGTCTTTGTCATCTTCAAAACAACATAGAGACTTTCTCAACTTTAGCTACATCATAGCATGTAAGAGAGAGAGAATATCAAAAAGATATCAGCATTTTTATTTGGTCAAGTTGAACAAAGTTAATAGAAGGACTCAATTGCGCCCATTTTTAACAAGTTTTAGGACTTGAGCAACATGAGCCATATGCAAGATGATCATATGAGCTAACAAAAAAATTTCCCTTTTAAGATGGCCCAAACGATACAAGCTTCATAGTGAGATATATTGGACCTGAAGCGGAGTCACATGACCAAGATTTTGTAAATCAAATTTATTTTGAAAGGCAACATGTTCAAGGAAATTTTATCATGACGGATATGTTCAAGGATTTCAAGGATAAAAGCACATGCCTCGGAAGGGGAGATGAGTTCTCACAATTGGTAATAGGATGGTGAATGAGCTAAGGCTTCTTTTGGGATATAATACGCGGAAATGACAGAATCTTGTAATTTATGTCAATGCGAAATCACAAAAATAAATGAGAAAAATAAGGATACCAGAAATTTACGTGATTCGGTCAGAATATCGGTACTTACATCCACGGGGAGAGCTAGCAGCAAATAATCCACTAAAATCGGAGAACTAAAGTTTACAATCGCTTAAATACTCAAGTGTTTCCCACATCTAAATTTAACCTCAAATCCAAAGTAACTTTAAATAGACAACTCGCTTGGATATAAACTCATGGCATAAAATTACCGCGCGTTCAAACTCGAAACAAAAACGCTCTACGTACGGCTTCGCGTTTTAATAAAAGCTTCACACAGGTGGCTTCTGAATCTTCGCGGCTCCCTTCTACGTAAAGCTGCAGCGTCGTTTTCTCAAGCAGCGTGCGGCTTCTCTTTTACGTAGGTCTTCGGCCGCGCCTCACACTCACTCGAAGAAGGAAATTATATCCGTTTTTATATGTTGGCCCAGGTCAAAGGCCCACCTCCGCTTTTGGATTCTTACGCATGGAGAGGACTTCACGCCGAACGTGTGTGCGCGCGAGTGTGCCCAAGGTAAACCCCACAACTTTGATTCTTCACGTGCAGGGCTTCTTCGTGCAGGGGCACGTCTTCGGCAGCTTCACTTCAAAGAGAAAAATTTTTTTTTTTGAAATTATTTCCTCTTTTGTGCAGCTTTAAGGAGTCCAGCGAATTCTGTTTTTGTAAACGCTCAAACTCGAGATATAATTTAACAATTTCAACGGTAATAGTGTAAGATTGATTTTCAAAACTAAAAAGAAGCTGTCATGATTTGGAAAATGAAGATTAAAGTAGAACCTATCCACTACAGAGGAATAGACTTCTCCTTGCAAAGTACAAAAGATGGTCAGAGAACATCATTTAAAAAGGAGATGAAATTGCCATGTCTATCCATATATGAAAAATCGACAGTATTGGCAATGTGCTCACGACTTCGACCAATCATATCGGGTTAAAAGAGTAGATAAGTTACTCTATACATTCTCTTTTAGATATCCATAAAATCAATGTAGAAGAGAAATGTTTTCTACTATCGTTGCTCAAATAGGTACAACTGAAAATATTAGATCATTGTGTATCAAACTTGTTGTATATTTCTATAAGTTTCAAATATTGAAAACTATTAACTTTGTAACGAGTTTTTACTTACATCAACTTGTTATGGTTTTTGTCTACAATTAATATATAAAAAAATTGTAACATTTGATAACTATCATATAATAGCAATTTAATGGCATGAGCTTTATTTTTCCATAAACCCTTCAATATTTTATTATGGATATATAACAATTTCTTAACTACTCTCTCTTTTCTTTGAATAATAAATTAAACTTCAAACCATGATCTTTTAAGAAACGTTGAATTCTCTATCTTTCCTTTCCTTTTCTTTTTTCTTTTATTTTTTTCTTTTGCCGAAAAAATTGTGTTCATGACTCAAAAGTATACATGAAATATATATAGACTTTCATGGTAAAGCTAATCAATACAAAGCAAAGGCCAAAACACTACGAAACAAAGCCAAATCCAAAAACAAGGAGGATCAATAAAGCACCAAGGAGTTAAGCACATTCTCGTTCCAAAAGAATGGATATGTCAAGCAAAATAATTGGTGGCCAATCATTGGATGTGGTATCATCATTAGTGATAAGCACACGCTAGAAATTCCTTTTCCAATAACTATGAAGTTGTCAATTGATGGTGTGCACTTAGGTTTGGCTTCCTCTACACCATCACCATATGGAGACGTTCCTTTTCTTTTTGTTGGGTTAAACACATTGTTCATATTCCTTCTATTATTTAGTGTAGAGTGTTATATCTTGGGTGGACGCTAGAGCCTTACGCACTGAGTTTCGTATTTCAAAGGGTAGAATTATGCTTAAGAACAATGCTTGCACGTCTTAGACAATTAATCTTATTTTGTTATCTTTTCTAACATATTTCCAACATTTCTTATTTTTCATATTATTTGATCTTTTTTCACAAAACTTATGAATCCTTCCTTTTGCATAGTAAAAGTAATTGGAATTATAATGGGTTAATACTTGAAAAATCCCAAACCGGTACACTTGTGACAAATTTACTCCAAACTATATTTTTAACCACCAAAAACTCCAAACCGGTATACATTTGACAAATTTACCATAAATTGGTATACCTTTGACAAATTTATCCCAAACTAGTACACTTGTAACAAAGTTACGATATGTTAGTTTTCATTAAATTTTACTATTAAATTATTAAGTTAAATGACAAGTGATAGTTGACTGGTATATCAATTTGGGATTTTATGCTCCATTTGTCACAGTTTACAATTTTTGTGATTTTTGTGGTATTAATCAAATCTAACAAGGGATATATTTGTCACAAATATATAAGTTGGAGGTTTTTTTGCGGTCAAATAAATTAATTTAGGGTAAATTTGTCATAAATATACTAATTTAGGGTTTTTTTTTTTTTTTTATGGTCAATCGGGATAAATTTGTCACAAGTATACCAGTTTGGGGTTTTTCATGAGTATTAACCCAATTATGATTGATCGGAAAGATTTCCAAAAACAATCACACCCATACATCATATCTAGTCTTGTATGATTTCATAAGAGGATAAATACATATACAATGTATGAACAAGTAGAGAAAAGATGTAGAGAAATAAATGTGTCATTGTAGGAAATTTGCCCAAGAATGGAGAGTAGAGAGGATGAGGGGAAAAAAATACATGCCAAGAAATGCTCCGGATATATGACTAAAAAACTAAAAGTATAATTGTCCATCACTTGTCATTGTAGCACTTGACTCTTGGGAGAATTACCAAAAAAGTCATAGATTTATTGCAATTGTGCCAAATCGTTTATCCAGCCAAAATTGGCCGATCTGAGCCGACATGTACACCTGGGGGATAATCGGCCGACAAGACAATTTTTTCATATTTTTTATTTCTTTATTTCTTTTTTCTTTTCACCTTCTTCTTTCCTTTGGCCGGCCAGTGTTGGCCAAAGGTGAGGGTCGGCGAGGTCGGCCCGCCGGCCACCGGCAAGGGCAAGGCCCCGCCGATTCGATGAGTTGGCCCTCGCCAAGGCTAGGCGAGGCCGTTGTCGCCAAGGGCTACGGTGGAGGTGGGGGGAGAAGATGAGGAAGAGGAGGAGGAGGCGGCCGAGTGGCTGCGGGGATGGGGGCGTTGCTCCGCGCCAGAGAAACCCGACATCCCCTATTCGTTGTCATCGCCGTCACCATCGTCCTTGCACTCATACACGATCTCCACCCCCACCTCACTCTCCCCACCGCCACCGCCGCAACCGCAGCGCCCCTCTTCGCATCTCCGTAACCTCTCCATTGCCTCCTCCTCCTCCTCCTCCTCATCCTCTCCCTCCCTGCCTCTCGCCGCAGCCCTTGGCAACAGTAGCCTCGCCTAGCCTTGGTGAGGGCCGAGCTCGCCGACCGCGTGGCCTCGCCTCACCGGTGGTCGGGCCGAGGCGACCTTGCCGACTAGCCAGAGGAAGAAAAAGGTGAGAACAAAAGAAAATAAAAAAGAATTAAAAATATTAAAAAATTCGAAAAAATATTTAAAAATTGTCTTGCTGACCGGCTGTCCCCGCCGGTGTTCACGTTAGCTCCACGGCCAATTTTGGCTAGATGGATTGAATTGGCACAATTTTAAAGGTTTAGGACTAAATTGGCCAAAAAAAAAAAAAAATTAAGGCTGAATTGGCACAATTGCAATAAGTTTATGACTTTTTTGGTAATTTTCCCGTTGACTCTTTAAAGACCTGCACTTGATACGTTTTGATTTAATTGTCTAAAAGCCACAGAGTACATGGTGCTTGAATATATCTCCAGTAGAAGTGGCTCGCTTCTCTAACTTCCATGGAACTTGACTCTTCTGCTTGCAAACACAGGTTGACTTTGCCATAAATATTTAACCCAAACTGGACAGTAAGCAGGGTTAAGACAAAAGAAGTTTACTCAACCCGGTCAGAGAAAGCGTAAGGGTATCCTTTTATCCCCACATTTTCCTTAAGGCAAACAAATAAAGCAAATCCAAGCCGTCGTTCATATCCGTCTTAGAGAGAGAGATGCTTACTAGTAATGAAGGCCTATTCCGATAGATTACTGATCCAATTTTTGGTAGGCATTCAGGGTGCATGTGAAAAATGTGTCCAGACTTGAATTCCAAAATGGTCATTACAACATGAAATTCTTGATTCTTGACTCCATTGTCCTTACTAGGTCTCGTTGGATAAAAAGACAGACGTAAGAAGGTCAAGGGAAATAAATTGTTCGTAAAAGGAGGGAGGAGAGTTAATTAGTGTGACTCCGAGGATATAGTAGAATGTGACTTGGAATAAGGTGTGAAGCACTGAAAGTTGAAGGGTGTATAGATATGCACAATACTGGTCATTCGCATCTTTTTTGAGGATACACTCGCATATTTTACTCTATTCAATTCTCATACTCAACAATAGGCTTAATGGTAGGTTTTATTGGGATTGGTTTACTCTAAAAAATTGACTATGGATACCCTTGGTTTACTACAAAGCTACTTAAGAAAACTAACATCTAGGCCGTTGGATTTTTTTTTTTTTTTATTATCATTTGATAAAGAACATAGTAACTTCGCAATATTGAACATGGTTACTAAATGTATCCAGTAAATACTAAAAGCACATAATGTTGGATATATTGTTAATATAGTCCAAACATAAATATGTTCACATACAAGCCCAATAGGTGAAAGCACGGTTATTTGGGTCCATATGGGCCGGAGCTCAATAAATTTAATATAAAAACTCTAGGGTTCCCTACGATGGACGTAACACTGTTGAGCGTTCTAAACTTGACGTATCTTGGTGTAATATTTTAAGCAACCGCTTCTTCTCTCTCAAACCTATAACCTCCAATAATCTTGAAGTATTATGTTTGTGTGTTGGATTTGAGCGAGTAAGGTGTCTTCTTGAAGACTTCGTCAAGACAAACTCAGAGGTGTAATTTACTTTCGATTTTGACTGTGATATTAGCTAGGATCTGAGTTTGAAGATTCGGGTGACCGAAATCTTTGATTCAGAAACCCAAAAATTATAACTAATTTTAGAGGGTGAAACCACCTGATCTTTGTTCTACTCATCGATACGAACGTTTTGAGTGGTCACTTGCGTCAATCGAGGTTGGACGGAGAAGTTACGGCACCCGGAAGTTTCCTTATGAATTTCTAGCAAATTTCAGGGACGAAATTTCCAGTGAATTTCGGCGGCGGAAATTTCCAGTAGTTTTAGCGACAAGGATAGTCTATCTTAAGGTTTTTGGGCACTCCAGATCTGTTTTTGAGGTTCGTTTTGGCAAATTTCATCTCTACAGAGCGGTTTGATCAAGGTTATGGGAGTTATTCAACTTTGTGGCTCGAGGACTCCAAGGTGCACTCTTAGTAACACTTTGCTCGATTAAAATGGCAAAACGTACTTCCTATGATATTATAAATTTACAATTATTTGATGTTACTAAATTTCATGACTGGAAATTACATGTTCAATTTGGCATGAAAGAACGTGACTTATTCTATATTGTATTAAGTGATTTTGCATTTACAATCGAAGATGTGGAAGAATATTAATGGAACAAAGATGAAGATTTTTGTAGAAATTACTTGTTGAACTCTCTAAATCCTAATCTAGCTATGACTTATAGTGAGTATAAGACGGCAAAAGAGATATGGGATCACTTGAACATTCAATTCCAAAAACAAGAGGGGTTCTCTAAAACTTTCATAGCGGAGAAATTTTTTGACTTTAAATTCATTATGAATTCAAGCATCACCTCTCAATTAGTTGAATTTGATAACATGAGGAACAAGCTGAAAGATGATAATTCTGATATATCCAATAATCTCTTTGTTGATCTTATGTTGAGCAAACTACCAATTGAATGGAGTTCTTTTAAGACTGAAATGCACATATTGAAGATGGGACTGGATGAATTAAAAAAGTACATTCATATTGAGGATCAATATATTTCTAGGAAAAGTTTGGAACAAGTAGAACAACAAAAGTCAGTTGCCAACTTAGTTTCACACTCCAATAAATCTTAGAAAAGTCCAAGTCACCAAAAGGTGAATCCTCTTTATAGTTAGAGGCCAAAAATGCTATTCAAAAAGAAGAAGAAGGGCAAGTGCAATAATTGTGGAAAGTGGGGTCATTGGGCAGCATAGTGTAAGTTGCCAAAGAAGCCAAAGAATGACACACCACAAAATGAGACCAATATGTTAATTAGAGGATCGAGTCTCGAGCCTTCATTGAAATAATAAAAAATGGAAAGGTCAGCGTCTCTTCGAGTGGTGGTTGGATAGTGGCGCTACTTATCATGCTACAAATGACAATAACTTACTAAAGTCACAGAAGTGAAAGACATTATGGAAAATTGCAATGGTGGTGAGGTAAAGGTGACTCATGTTAGAACTGCAAATTTGGTGCTTTCTTTGGATAAATTACTAACTCCGAAACATGTTAGAGTAATACATTTACTTTAAAATAATTTGATATCTATGAGTTTGTTTGATAAAGTTGGTATGTCTTTTTCAACTATGAATGATAAAGTAACTTTATCTGTTAACTTATATTATTTCAATTGTGCATTCATGGTTAATGGTATGTATAGGTTTAGTTTAAATATTGGTAGCATCAATAATGTGAATTTTGCTTTAATTGATCCAAAATTGCTACACAATAGACTTGGACATGTGAATTACAAGAAAATGCAACATATAGCTAAAACTCACAATATTTCATTAGATACTTTTATTCGATTTGACAAGTGTGAAGTGTGTGCACATGCTAAAATCACTAGAAAACCCTTTAAGTTGGTTTCTAAAAGCACACAACTTTTTGAGTTAATACATTATGACATTTGTGACTTTAAAATTACATTACTAAAGGTGGTCGGAAGTATCTAATAACATTCATAGACGATTTTTCTAGATATTGTCATGTCTATTTGTTGAAATCGAAAAATGAGACTTTTGAAAATTTAAGATTTTCAAGTCTAGAGTAGAAAATCAACTCAATTTGAAAATTAAGAGGTTTATGAGTGATAGAGGAGGAGAATATATTATATCAAGATTCAAGGAATTTTGTGCTTTAGAATGTATAATACTTGAAACCACTGCTCTTTATTCACCCCAATCAAATGGTGTTGCAGAGCGTAAAATAGACCGTTAATTGAAATATTAAACTCTATGTTACTTACAGGTTGGCACGCCTTCCTCCTACTAGGGAGAAGCAATTCAAACCGCTAATCACATCTTGAACGGGTTGTCGCACTCTAAATTGTTTATGACACCTTATGAGATATGGCATAAGCGCCCTTGTAGATATGATACTCTTAAGACTTGTGGTTATATTGCTTATGTAATCATACCAGATCCTAAGAAACCTAAGGTGGGATCGAGAACCACTACTTGTGTATATCTAGGTAGTGCAGAAGATAGTGCTGCAAATAGATTTTTAGATCTATCTACTAACATAGTGATATAATCTAGAGATGCAGTGTTTTTCGAAAACAAGTTTCTTAGAGATCAATGTTTGAATGTTTCTAGATCTACGTTATGATTTCGGAATCTCTTGTAGAATCGAAGCAGGCCCTTCGACACTAATTCCACATAGTTGGCTATTGAACCATTTCCAATTAGAGTATCTACAAGAGAGAGAGTTCCCAAAAGTTTTGGTGAAAAATTTGTTGCTTACTATCTTGAGGATGATCCATTCTTCTATTAGGAAGCAATGAGATCTAGGGAATCTCTATTGTTGGCAGAAGCCATAGATGATGAAATGAGCTCTCTATTGCAGAACTACACTTGGCAGCTAGTAAATTTGCCAAAATGGGCTAAAGCTATAGGATGTAAATGAGTGTTGAAGAAGAAACTGAATAGTGATGGATCAATGGCTAGATACAAAGCATGTTTAGTAGCTAAATGCTATAAACAACAGAGTGGAATAGACTATTTTGATGTCTATTCACTTGTGTGTCATCTATCAACTATAAATATTCTTCTTGCTTTAGCATCTATTGAACACTTTGTAGTGCATCAAATGGATGTAAAAATGGCTTTCTTAAATGGGGAGTTAAATGAGGAAATTTACATGAAACAACCAGAAGAATATGTTATGAAAGATCTTGAGGACAAAGTTTTTAAATGGAATAAATCATTGTACAGTCTTAAACAAGCACCTAAGATGTGGCATTTTAAATTTGACAAAGTGTTAAAGAGTTATGGCTTTCAGCCTAGGTATTTAGATAAATGCATTTATCATCGTTCTATGTCAAATAAAATAGTCATCATTTGCCTATATATTGATGACATGTTAATTCTTGGTTCTAATCATTCCGTAATGAGTGATGTGAAAGCTACTTTAGCTAAAGAATTTGACATGAAAGATCTTGGTATTGCTAATACCATTCTTGGTATGAAAGTAAGTTTTAAACAGCAAGTCATCTCCTTAGTCGACTCATTATATTGAGCAGCTTACTTTCTACTTTGGGATACGATAAGTGTAAACCGAGTGAGACACCATGTGATTATAATAACAGACTGAGTCCTAATGAAGGGACCGGCATTGATCAGTTAAAGTACTCGAAACTGCTTGGTAGTCTTATGTATGCTATGAGTTGCACTAGATCCGACATAGCCTTTACAGTTGGTATGCCGAGTCATTTTACTAGTAATCCTAGTAAAGAGTATTGGAATGCCCTTAATAGGCTAATAAGATACCTTAAAGGTACTAAAGATTATGTTCTCTATTATTCTAGTTATCTTCCAACTGTTGATAGATATTTTGATGCCTCATGGTGCTCAAATATTGGAAATAGTAAGTCAATTAGTAGATATATATTCACTTTTGGTGGAGCTGCTATTACTTGGAAATCTAAACGACAAACTTATATTGCATTCTCGTTTATGGATCAGAACTTTTTGCTTTAGCCTCAACCGGTGAAGACGCAGAGTGGATAAAGAATCTAATTATGTATATTTCTTTGACTTAGCTAAAGATTAATTCTTTAAGCCTATTATGTGATAATCGAGCAGCTGTCCAAGTCGTCAAGAATGCTCTCTTTAATTCAAAGAGGAGACATGTAAGACTCGAGACATGTATTGTTGAATTATCTAAGAGAACAAGGGGTTATCACCTTGATCGATGTGAGATAGAATGATAACATAGCCGATATTCTCAGCAAATGTATACCTAAAGATCAATTATTCAAAACAGTGGGGAACTGGGGTTAAATACTATATAGGCAAGTCTTAACTACCATTTACTTACCTTCTAATTATGTGTTTTGAATTATCGAATCTTTCTTTATTGGCTACAATGATAAGCATAGTTTATATGTTTCATCGATGTTCACAATTGCTGACTAATTTGAAAATAATGAGTTATCTCATTCCAAACTTGATGAAGATGACTTTAACCTAATTCAAATGTTCTATCGAGGAAACTTGTGTCATTCCAAACTTGATGATACAATTCAACTAGGTTGGACTATCATTTTGGTTAAATGATCTCATTCCAAACTTGATGCTAGATTATTTGACTTTAAAGAATCAAGAATCGTGACATTCCAAATTGAAACATAGAAACAATTGTTTATATAAGAAGCCCGCTGGTCTTGTTCTTAATTGAAACTTGATATTACATAACTAGATTATTGTAAGTAACTTGACTATTGGTCTTGTTTTTTGAAACTAAACAATAGTTATTCTCCTACAAATAAACTTAAGTTGATGGCTATTTGTAAATCACATTATTTAGGTTTGGTTCATAATATATGAAATTGGCTTGATGCTTATGAACATGATATTACGATGCTTTATCACAAGGAGAGCTTAATGAGTGGGATTCGACCAGGATGACCTACTTGATGAATGAATATATATCATTTAAAGCGTGTGGAGACTTGATAGCTTACCTACTATTGCCTATTTTGATGGAGTCCATTTACTTGAGACTTGCATTTTGCTATCTCTATTTTATGAACATTATTTCTTATATTTGTAAGGCATTTGACTATTTTGATTGGCCTACTTATACTTGACTAGTATGCATATGTTAGTTGTGAACTAAGTCTAAAATTTATTTTAGGTGTTGGGATTTGGATGAGTTTAGACTGAATCTAAAACTCCTAATACTTGTTTTGATTTGTTGATCTCAGAAAAGATTCATGATAAGGATGATTGAGTTTAATACTTTACGCTAAAAACTCCTTGACCGATCCGAGTTGATTGTCTTGGACTGAATATGGATGATTCATGTTTGTCTAAACATTACACTGACCACCTTATTGGATTGTGTTATATGGTGAACATAGGAGGAGATTGTTGGATATATTGTTAATATAGTCCAAACATAAATATGTTTACATACAAGCCCAATAGGTGAAAGCACGGTTGTTTGGGTTCATATGAGCCGAGCCCAATAAATTTAATATAAAAATTCCAGGGTTCCTCTACACTTGAGGTAACACTGCTGAGCGTTCCAAACTTGACGTCTTTTGGTGTAATACTTCAAGCAACCGCTTTTTCTCTCTCAAACCTATAACCTCCAACACATAAACCTAACGGTTTACTATTTATGGTTGAAATTATAGACCGGTTTATAGTGTGGTTACATCTCTTGCTTTTTGTTGTGTTTTGTTGAACTTTACTCACTTTTCTAATAACAAGGATTAAAGATTGAAAATTGTTATGTTAGAGTTACATCTCTTTTTTTTTTGCTTTTTATCATAGTAGAATTATCAAATCTTATCGCACCCGCATAAATCAAAAGAAATGAGTGACTATTGTGTTATTCATGCCAAACCAAGTTAAATGCTGGTCAATCTCATTGTTGTTATTGATACACTTGCATTTTTTGCCTCTAATCTATTCTCATACTTAGAGATAGAAGTAATAGTAGGTTTTGTTAGACTGATTTACTTTACAAACTTGACCATGTATACCCTTGCTTAAGTACTTATCAACTCAAGAAAACTAAAATCTTTTGATATATAAAACGCACACGGTGTTCTCACAATGCTGAACATGGCTATAATATGTGTATGATTAATAGTTAAAGTACATAAACCGATCAATGTACTAAATACGGATGATAGTCATAGAATGGCTTACGTAGGGTTGCATATTTGCTTTTCATTGTGTTTTAATGAACTTTACTTACTTTTCTTCTAGGAAAAATATTTATAGATTGAGAATTTATTATATCGGACTTACATATATATATATATATATATATATATATATATCTCTCTCTCTCTCTCTCTCTCTCTCTCTATTGTAGCAGAATTATCATATCTTATTGCACCTAAGTAAAAATTCAAATAAATGAGTTTGAATACGTCATTTCATTAATTTAGTTTATTGCAATAATACTAATAAGAACACCTAGAGGGGGTGAATAGGTGTTTAAAGAAATTTTACCAAACAATTGCAAAATAAAATTAAATTGCTGACTAAGTCTAAATGAGGAACATAATTAGTTTTGTGAACCCCGACTTCTAAAATAGTGAGTTCGCAAAAGACTTAAAATAAATAGACTAAAGAGAAGAGAATATTGCACACAAGTTTTATAGTGGTTCAGCTTAAATCAAGCTTACATCCACTCGCTTATACTGACATCCTATTGGTTGGATTTCACTATAGTATAAATAGAAGATTACAACCTATAAGTGCAAATACTCAGTGGTAGATCTCTCTAGCTCACTAAGACACTCTTTTTTTTATGTCTTCTATCTTGATCACACTTTTTAATGCTCATAAACAAAGACGAGTAATTGAGAGAGCTTCAGACTTTGGAATTTTAAATTTACGTTCCCACAACTTCTTGACCGAATGACCTCCTTTGTATACTCCTTCATGCCACATTAGCTGTTGACAATTTTCAGAGGCATTTCTTCCAATCAAACCTACTGGGAATTACAGATCCCTAAAAACCGGATTCAACACTAAATCGAACCCCTAAAATGAATGCGGAAGCGAAGCTCGGGAAAAACACGTATCACCAATCCTAAAGCACACCACGGATTCGAGCGTACCTTGTTAGCCACAGATTAGACACCGACGTCGATTAGAGGAAAAAAAATTGGTCCTATTCGATCCGATGGCGCCTTGAAGGGAAGAAGAACGATGCCTTATGCTTACTGTTTCTTCTTTTGTTTTTGAAAAGAGAGAGCGCGGGAAAAGGAATGTACGTACGTTGAATTATCCAAGAGATGTCTTCTCTCTCTCTCTCTCTCCTCCCTTTTATACCTTCCCCCATCCACGGGCCTTATTCCGGTGGGCCGGGCTTTTGGGCCCAACTTGGGCGGACAGGCCTTAAGCCCATCTCATATAAAACCATCATCTCCCACTCGCACATGGTGGGCCGAGCTTTTGGGCCCAACTTGGGCAGACCGGCCTTAAGCCCATCTCATATAAAACAATCATCTCCCACTCGCACATGGTGGGCCGAACAGATTCTCTTTACCTCTCTTCAACATTCATATTGGTGAATAATCCGTGCGACCAGCATACTTTGAGAGCTCGTTGCCATACATCCGTTAGGAATATATAGCAGCTCATAATGGGCATCACATCCTAAGTAGATTTAGTATGCAGTACCTAGATCGATCGATCACATTTATATATCTCTTGATCTCTTTTAAACAATGATATATATATATATATATATATATATATATATATATTGTAATCACAATTATGATTATCACAAAGACAGTCATAATTGGTTAATCGGTGAATACAAAACTACAATGTGATTCTCTAAAATCGATCTTTCTCTTTCCTTCAAACTCTCAATTTCAGTTTAGCTTGCTTTTCTAGAAATGCCGCATTAGATCGAATCAAACTCATGACCATTGACAACATCCTAAGATAGCAAACACTAAATAGACATATTGAGAATAAGTAAGAGTCATGAGGGGACTAAAACCGAGGAACTCTATTTCTCAAGAGTCTCACACGTTATAAAGTTGAGATCAAACTTTTGCCACTCTTATTGGTCGTCTCATGTATACGTAGTATGAAATACGTATTACGGTATTAACTCATTTCCCATGAAGCGTATGTCTACACTTTTCAATACCGTACAGATGATAGTTCGACATACTCAATGTTTAACTTGAGTTCACGTATCTACTCATTCACAAAATTCATCGAACTCACATCGGCATCTTAGATGATAAAGTAAAATATGTGGGGTATTTTACTTTCAGACATAGTAAGTATTATATCCTCATCTTAACACCTAGTTAAGGTGACATACGTGTTTTAAGCTTGAGCTCGATTATCACCTAGATAATAAGCTTAAAAACAGTCTCATCTCTATTTATCACACAAGTAAATAGAGGTGATTACTCGTGTGAGTGGGCTAATCTTATATCTGTTCGACATACTTCTCATTTTAAAGTAATGCACTAAGCATTAAGATGCATAAAGATCAAACAAAGTTTCATAGGCATTAATGATAAAAACACAAATTCATCAAATGTGAATACTTAGGAAATTACAATATTCAGTACATTAGCCTCTACGCAATCCTAGAGATTTCATATGGCCACAAACACATCTCTAGGTATTGGCTTTATCATAGGATCTGCTACCATTCTATGCGTAGTATGTACTCAAAGTTCATATCTTTTCGTGCAACCATATCCTTGACAAGATTATACTTGGTATCTATATGTTTGATCTTGCCATGATATTTTGGATCTTTGGTGTACGCTTTTGCTGCTTGGCTATCACAGTTAACCAACAATTAATCTGCAGCACTTCCAATAACAACTAAATGATCTAAAAATCTCTTAAGCCAAAACACTTTCTTATACTGCTGCTGATAATGCCACAAACTCAACTTCCATCGTGGACAAGGCTATACATGTTTGTTTCTTACTGCACCAACATATGGTGCCATTATTTGGTAAGAAAACAAACCCAGAGATAGATTTCCTTTCATTTAAATCTCCTCCTCAAACAGCATTAGAATAGCCTTAGAGTCGTAGATCATTTCCTTAATGACTCAGCGTATAATCAGCAGTCCCCTTTAGATACCTCAATATTCTCTTAATGGCTTTCAAACGTGCTTGACCTGGATTGGATTGGTATCTACTCACCATTCCAACCGCAAAACATATGTCAGGTCTTGTACACACCATAGCGTACTTCAAGCTTCCAACAACACTAGCATAATGAACATATTTCATTTGTTTCTTCTTTTGTGGAGTCCTTGGACATAGTCTATGGCTCAATCCTTCACCTTTTGCAATAGGAGTGTCTATGGGTTTACAATCTTGAAATCTTAACTCCAAGAATGTATGTAACATCACCCATGTCTTTCATCTCAAAGTTGGAAGATAACCAATTTTTCACAATAGTAACAAACTCCATATTACTTCCGACAATTAGTGTATCATCAACATATAATGATATGATCACATATTAATAATTGGATCTATTGATATATACAAAATAATCTTCGTCAATCATTGTAAAATCATATGCCACTATGGCATTATGAACATGTATATACCTTTGTCTTGATGATCTGCTTAAGGCTGTATATCGATCTTAAAGTCGACATACATTTTCTTCTTGGTTTTTCATTATGAAACCAACAGATTGTTCCATATAAATTTCTTCCTCTAATTATCCATTGAGGAAAGCAGTCTTTACATCCATACTAGCCATTATTGCCAGAATAATGCGAATCAAGGTAAATCTCACTACAGGAGAAAATGTATCTTCATAATTAATTCCTTCTTGTTGATTATTCCCCTTCGCCACAAGGCGAGCCTTATGCCTTTCTATCGAGCAATCAACCTTTCGCTTTATTTTGAGAACCCACTTGTTCCCAATAGCTCGCGTCCTTTTGGAAGATCAACCAGTTCCCGGACTTAGTTTGATTTCATTGACTCCATCTCCCATTTCATTGCATAAATCCATTTTTCCTTACTATGGCAATTCAGAGCCTCATTAACATTTCTTGGCTTATCCTCATCTTGTGGAGCAATTATAAAAGTGGCGACTTGTTCGCCGTATGGGAGATAGTACACTTTGCACATCATTTCCCATCAAGCTCCCACTCGGATTAGATAATGACGATGTCATCTCATCTGTGGTTGTAATTGAGAGTGAGTTGAATTAAATTCATCACTTCTCATGTTACTCCCACTTGGACAAACTCCACTAATATTATTATCTTGATCCAATGTCTCAAATAGGGAGTAATCTTCCCTTATTTTGCCCTTCTTAGGAAATTCATCCACTAAGAATGTGACATCTCGTGATTCAAATTCAGTTATACTCCCACTTTCATGCTCACCTATGAACACATACCCTTTTGAGTGTTCGGAGTATCTAATTAAAATACTCTTCTTTCCTTCGGGACTCAATTTCCCAAACTTGTGAGAGGACTCATGAGTATAGGTAGCACAACCCATGGCTTAAGAAAACTTAAGTCCGGTTTTCTACCTGTCCATAACTCATATGGAGTGTAAGTAACTGATTTGGAAGGCATCCGGTTAAGTATATAAGCAAAGTTAACAATGCATCACTCCAAAAGGTGATAGGTGAGTTAGCATGCGCCATCATGGACCTAACCATTTCCAAAGAGGGTTCGTTTCTTCTTTCCGCAACACCATTTTGTTGAGGAGTATACGGAATAGACAACAGTCTTTCTATTCCTTTTTCATCACATAATTTTATGAACTCATCGATAAATATTCTCGACCTCGATCGGATCTCAATACTTTTATTTTCTTGTCTAATTGATTCTCTACTAGGTTCATAAACCTTTTTGAAATAACTTATTGCTTCAGATTTATGAGAAATCAAATAGACATATCCGAATCAAGTATAATCATCTATAAAGGTGATGAAATAAACAGCCCTACGCCTTCCTTTCACATTCATTGGACCACATACATCAGAATGGATTAAATGCAGAGGAAATTCAGCTCTTTTACCTTTCCCAAATGGTTTCCTTGTCGTTTTCCCTTCTAGGCAATGCTTACATATGGGCAAATCGACTTTTCCAATGTTGCCCAACAAGCCCTCTTTGACTAGTCTATTCATATGTTATTGGCCAATGTGACCAAGTCTAGCATGCCACACATTCACATCATTATTACATGAGGTAGAAGACGTGAAATAAGGGAATAACACATTGACATCATCACAGTCAATATTTAGCACAATAAAACCATTTAGAAAGTGACCACAACCATAGTAGTTTGTATCTAAACACAAATCTACACATTTATTATGGAAGTTCATACCAAAACCAAGCTTAACCAACACTAAGATAGACACTAAATTTCAATGAATCTCCGAGCATATAGAACATTAAGATGCGTCCACCATGCATGTTCAATTGGCAGGTGTTAATCCCTTTAACTTCAGCTCGGGAGTTATTTCCAACATAGATCCACTTAGTTCCAGCTTGGTATCGTCGGAATTCCACGAAGGATCCTCTATCCTTCGCTCAATGGTCTGTCACTTTTGAATCTACAGTCCACAAAGGATTGGATTCAGCCAATAATACAGAACTTGACACATAAGCAAAGTTCTCAAATGTACATGAGGTGTTTACCTTTTTCGGCTCACAACAAGCTTGCGAGCATAGTGACATTTCTTGTCACAATTGTAACACCTCACCCTTGACATTTTCTTTACTTGAGGACGTTTTCCTCTCTTGTGTTGGTCAACTCTTGATTTCTTGCAACAAGGACTTGATCCTTTGCATTCCCACATATTAAACGAATCAATACGCTTGCGCTTAGAGCACAAAGCCCTTTCTAAGCTAGAGCCAGCATTGCAAATATCCATTTTCTGCTCAAATGCCATTAGACGATCCTCTACTAGCTCAAAGCGGCACGACACCCTCAAGATCTTCCATAACATGGTCCAGCTTCTAGTACTTCTTGCTTTTCCAGCACATATTGAATCTTCATATTCAATATTTCACAATTGTTGCCGTTCATATCAGCAATTACGTTCTTAGTTGCTAAAACCATCGATCTGAACGCATCGATATACATGCACGAATAATTAATGCCTATCATTTATGCATCCTCTTTGCATAGACCCATCATATCAATGAACAATTTCAAGTAAGGTTTCAGTAATCAAAATGTCACTATGTTTACAATCATCCTCCAAAATCCTAACTCAAAATTATTATTAATATAATTTTCTTATGCAAATAAATTCTATGAAGTTACAAAAACTTCTATTACTACCCACAACTAATTACCCAAAGCAACCAGCAATAACATAAAGCAACAGATAATTGGCATACAATTAAAAAACAATAATGCTTTCAATTAATACAACTATACATTACACTAAGCAATATATACAAAGAAAAATATCAACATAGAAAGAGATATTCAACCATAAAAACATCTCATAACTAATCTAAGAAATAAATAGGCAATGTCCCTTCTAATCTATCAGTCAAAATATCTGCGAAATTTGAAGGCACATTTGCCAACCATGGATAAACTTTTGGAGAGCTTTTATGTCACCTCCAAGGCGCATTCACTCTGCACCATGTAACGCTCAATCTAAGGGTTGAAGTTTTGGTTAACTCAATCCTATAGTACTCTCTTACAAAAGCTTCCATTAGCCTCCTATAATCCGGACCACGTTGACCTCCCATAACCGATCTAACACTGCTTGCCATTCAGGTGGAAGAGTGTTCATCAAAGCCGGCACCTTCTCAAAATCCGGCATAAGATAACCATTACAGATGATTTTCTATATCATCTGATTGACCCTGACCACATCTGATACTAAATCACTGTCATGCCACCGATAATTAGCTAATTCTGTCATCAGCCTTTTAAGTCTTGCAATTCTCTCGTCTGTTCTCGGGATTGCAGGTATCTTTGTATAACGCATCATAATTCCTGCAACAAATGCAGAACTAAAAATGGATTACTTATAATCCATAATGTACATAAGGGAAAATACATAATTTTTCATAATTTATGTAACAAATGCAGAATTAAAAAAAAAATGGATTACTCATAACCACATATGCATGATTGAAAAAGAAACTTTTTTTTTTTGGGTCAACGGCTGGTCAATGGTCAAAGTCAACGGTCAACGGTCGTCGGTCAACGGTCAGGTCGTCGGACGTCGGATCGGTCGGACCGGATAGACCGATCGGACTAGTTGCGCCGGTCGGGCCGGTTCGGGCGAACCGACTGCACGTGCTGCATGCGTGCGCGGGCTGACGTCACGCAGACGTCATCCGGCACGTGCCGCGCTGCCGTGCCAGCGCTGCGGTTCGGGTTGGGTTGTCGTTGGGTTGGGTTGCGGACCGGTGACCGGCCGACCAACGGTTGTCGACGATGACATCATCCTGGCGGTTACCGTGATGTCACGGTGACGTTAGCACGCGTCGGTTCGTGGACCGGCGCATGCCGGTTCGCCACCCGCCGGCGCACACGTGCCGGTTCGCCATTGCCGCGTGTGGCGCACGCGCTGGCTAAGCCAGCGCTTTCGGGCGCATGTGGCGTCTTTCGGCGGCGCGCGACATGTCGCCGAACTCGTCTTGACGTCGCCTTTCTTCATGTGCCATTAGAATTTGATTTCGACTTACGAAAGCTCGGAAAATGGCCGAAAAGCGCTCGGGTGTTGGGATTTCTCGCCCCAATCCGTACGGCCGAATTTCTTTTGCGAAAAATCAATCAAAAACGTCAAATTGATCGGGAAAACGTAAACTAGGGCTCGATACCAATGGTGGGAATTATGGATCCCGAAAACTGGATTTGACACTAAATCGAACCCCTAAAATGAATGCGGAAGCGAAGCCCGGAAAACACGTATCACCGATCCTAAAGCACACCACGGATTCGAGCACACCTTGTTAGCCACAGATTAGACACCGACGCCGATTAGAGGAAAAAAATCTGGTCCTGTTCAATCCGATGGTGCCTTGAAGGGAAGAAGAACGATGCCTTATGCTTACTATTTCTTCTTTTGTTTTTGAGAGGGAGAGAGCGCGGGAAAGGGAACGTACGTACGTTGAATTATCCAAGGGATGTCTTCTCTCTCTCTCTCTCCCTTTATACCTTCCCCTATCCACGGGCCCTATTCCTGTGGGCCGGGCTTTTTGAGCCCAACTTGGGCGGACGGGCCTTAAGCCCATCTCATATAAAACCATCAAAACCATTGGACAGAATCTTTCAAAGGGATCTTGTGGCCATTGAAGACAGGAATGGGATTTGCACTTGATTCTAACTGCTCATATAATCAGAATCTTGATTTCTATAAGTAATGCTTCCCAAAAATGAACTTATCTTCAAGATTGATTTCATCAATTTGTGATTGATTTAATCAATATTTGTATATATAGAAAGTAAAATCATTTGCCAGACAACTAGTCGTTGTAGAATAATTTTCAAATAAGTTCGTTCTTGATCTATGTCACAAAATTGATAAGTTTGGTCCTAGACTCTTGCTCATTCTGGACACTATTTCATTCTAAACTCATCAGAGTGGGATATACTTCTGGAATAGAATATACTTTGATAGAAGTCTCAATGGTTCCTCAAAAACAACTTATAAACAATTTGTTCCTAAGATAGACATTAGAACTAGAAAGTTTTGTTAACTTCAACACCTAGTAAGAGTTTTCTCAACAAATTACATGTTTAAATTGAGTAGCAACTTGCATTTGATAGAACTTGGGAGTCTATGATGAGCATCGTGCTTAGTAATCCATTAGTTTTTTCTTAGTAGTTCACATCGAGAAAGGTCGTGACACTTAGCTAGGTAGAAATACCGAAAAGCATGTCTCTTGTATGATTGGATGAGCTAAGTTGAATTAAAATCAATTGAGTTTTGGGCAGCCCGTCTCCTTTTCCGAGGACTTTCTAGGCTATCAGGAAATGCATAAATCCCCCTGCAGACACGAGGTGAGGAATGAAGACAGAAAAAATGAAAGAATCCCAGAAACTTTGTTGCTTCATGTTTAGATGCTTAAAGCTGACTAGTTGTCAATTGATGTGTTACAAATGGGAAAGAGAGCGTGGAACTGAAACAACAGAAGTTCAGAAAAGTAAAGGTTGAATTCTCCCTTCACGAAGGCTGAATTCTCTCAGGTTTGATCAAATAAAATATTATTACATTCCATTATTGAAAAATGATTCTATAGGTGTGGGGAACTAATCCTCGTATCTCTTGATTTAAGGATGTTTTTTTACCTTCAGACCCTCAGCATACCCTACTCTAACGATGACCGTAAACCCGGCAATTGAAGCAGTTCTAACTCATGCTGATTTTCTGAATAGAGGTTATTGCTCAGTGGTTGCTTTCTGGATAGTTTAGCACATTGATTGCTGAATAGGCCCCAGTTTCTTCTGCCCTGTTCTTGGTAACTTCGGTTTAAAACGCCGCCACCCGCAGGATACATTAAGCTCTACTTTTCTGCATGCAAACACAGGTTGACTTTGTCGCGGAGATTCTCTCCAAGCTAATCAATAAGCAAGTTAGATGAAAAAAGTGTCGGGATTCTCAATACAGTCAGTGCCTGCTTTCAACCCAATACGACCCAAGTTTAGACGGCACTAACCTCAAATCAACATTTAATGGATGCTAAAACATTTAATGTTGTAGGCATCACAGGCATCAAAATCGAATTGGCATGCAGAAGCTTAATTTTTCCATAAGCCGCAAAAGGATCGGGAAAATGTTCTAAAAGACCTTATTATTTTTCAAATATTTTTTACAGAAAAAATTGTGAAATTTGGAACAAATCTCATGGAGACATCTAATGCCAACTCAGCATACAAGATCTTCTAAAAAAATCCTAGAACTTAATTGCAGCAAAGAATCACAACAGCGACTATCAAACGGGGCAATTAAAATCAGGACAATTGGGGTACGAACCATGATCAATTGACTCTAGAAAAATTATAGCACCTTAAGCACTTAATAAGAACAATTTAATGAAGAAATTTTTCTAAGATAACCTACACATGAATTTCTAAAAATTCACAAGCAGGGTGTTCATGCATGTTAAAAATGATTCACTCTAGCAAACAATGTTCAATAATTCTTAAAATTTATCCCAATGTAGACATGTATGTCGTGAAAGATTTCTGTGAAGGACCTATCCTCAGAATTCTTATAGAAAAATTCACCTTGCACTACCGCCCTTTACCAAACCGCTCGCCCCTACTTTCTCAAGGTTTATCCAGGTAAGTAAGATCCCTATTTCTCATCTAGGGCAATAGACTCCATTATTGAATCTAGTTAGGTGCTCACCCATCTCTAAAAGATCTTTTGTATGGTTTGTTCATATTTGTGCTTGAATGTGTGCTTGAGTTGTTTATGCCTGAAATGAGGCCGAGGTTCACTCGGGATAAGTTCAAAGTGAGGCAAGGTCGCCCAAGGCCACAAGGTCATGGATCGGCATCAAAACATGCCTTTTCTAAGTCTTTTTTTATGCGAGAATCGATGCTAAGTGTTCAGCTCAAGTCACAAATCAAGGATCATTTTGACATGTTGTATAGTGCAATACTAGGATTCATGGTACACATGTATAAATGAATGCGCCTTTGGGCCATATATGAGTCGGCTAAGAAGCAAAGATAAGAACCAGCTTGTGTGATGCACTTATGTGTGCACTTAAAAATGAAAAAGCACCCATTGCCACATAACATTAGCGGTGATGCCTCATTCATGGAACAAGATGCCGTAGTTGAGCCAAAATGTTTGGGTCTTGAACCCAGAATCCTCGGGAAGCTAACCCTGAGAAGCCTTGGTCAGGCAAATATGTCTTGATTGAGCTAAGAAGCCCCTAAAAGTATGGGATGCTTAACTTGATGGTCGGATGCCCTGGTTGAGCCAAGAAGCCCCTGAAAGTATTGGATACCTAGCCTAAAGTCGGGTGCCCAACCTGAGACTAGAAGTCCCTAAAAGTATGGGAAGAACTGTTCGATATGGTTAGTGAACTTATTGTGCATGTTACTATGTTTTGTTTGATAAGTTTGTTTGATGAAATAGCTTGTTTGATAAGTTGAAAGTAGATCACATGCAGATGGGCGAGAGATAGCAATGGGCTTGCTATTGATCTATCACCGACATTACATTGTCAGTATTGAACATGCTAGATTTAAGGATGAGATGTCTTCCTAGTGCAGAACTAAGGGTTTTACTTATTGAGTCCTCCAACTCACTCCCTTATTTTTTAGACTTATAGGCACATAAGTCTCATATTAGTTTTAAGAGCTGCAGTCACACTAGAGGATATAAGAACTCTCCATCTACAAATGAATGTTTTTGCAATGCATGCTTTTCTTCCTTAAAATAGGCTAATAAGCCCTTGCTTTTACTAGACACACTACTTTTTCACGCACTTTTTAATTTTTCTCTATTTTGAGTATCTAAGACTCCTGAGATGATTACACATTACTGACAATTTTCGTTTCATTGGTAAGTCACATAAATAAATTGCCCCAAAGTGTGGTGAAAGGATCACCACTCGAGTTGAGAAATGATTGCATTAGGCTCAAATTAGTTAAGTAAAGGATAATTGGGTGTGGGATTGTGAAATTAATGCTTTTCCTCAATTTGGGATATCTCGAGCTTTCACAAGAGTTCACTTGAAGCTATCACAAGAAGATTGATGCAAGTAAAGGCAGATAAATCTTTCTTCATCTTTTTTCTTTTTTTTTGGTGACCGAGGATTCGCCGGAGCCTGCCCTTGTTGGCTTACGCCGATTTGGGGTCTCACGGGCCTCCACGATGGAGGCTCAACAACGACTATACCTCAGGGAAAACTAGCCCAACAACCTACCGCCGGGACCCCCCAACTTTAGTCACTAACAACGCAGGGTTTCAAACCATTGAACTTTTTTGCTGGATGAGAGATCTCAACCAACTGTACTACCCATGGGTGGGTAATCTTTCTTCATCTTTTGTTCCATGTTTTCAACCAAAACCTCCCATTTTGCCACATTATGTGTTTGCTCTTGATAGGAGTATTTTGAAAAGTCTCCCTATTTGACTCAATGGCTTGCAAGAGATATAATCAGCGTTTAAGATTGAAAAAGAAGTGCCTTTTATCTTTTCAATCCATGTATTCATTGCGAATGAAACTTATGTCTTAGGACATGGTTATCTTTTACTCAACTCTTAAAGTGTGCATAGGGACGTGTTTAGTCTAGGTTTGCCTTTTGTCATCTAAGGTATTCCTACTTGGCATGACTAAACACCATTTTTCATGTTTGAAAATCATTTGATCAAATTTCCTTCCGTAGGGAATTCTGACGCAAGATATAAGTACCAAGGCATGTCGAATGCTATTTAAGATTTTGAAAGACATCAGTCTTTTAACTCCATTAGGGAGATTTCAAAACGGACTTTTGACAAAAGACTCTTTTGAAGACCCATTTTTGACAACACTCGGTATTGAGAAAGATTTGTTGTTTTGGTTTTTTCAAATGGCGAGATTATTCCTAAGAGTGAGAAATATTTAGTAATCTCTCAAGTTTGCTTCCCTTTTTGAGGTTGATTCCTTTGAAGGTCGATGTCGCTCCTCTCAAGGAATTGTTCAGTACCTACAAAATGAACATAGATGCAGGTATGCAATGTATACATAAGATGCATGATGCAAAGATCCTAAAATGGCTCGGATTCAATCCAAAGAGCAGCTTAGAGGCCTATTACTTTATTCAAGGGAAATTTTTCTTAATAGCATCAGCACTTACAAGCTTTGGTAGTTTTCTGCCATTCATTTTTACAAGAATTAAGGCTCTGCCAGGTAGCACCTTCTTGACAACATATGGTCCTTCGTAGTTCAAAGTGAACTTTCCATAAGGATCCAGTATGATAGGTAGAACGTTTCGAAGTGCAAGGTCTTCAATCTCGAAATGTCTTGGTCGAATTTTGCGATTGAATGACTTAGTTACTTGCTTTTGGTAGCTTTGCTCATGACACAAGGCCTTTAGCCTCTTTTCATCAATTATGTTCAACTACTCATATCATTGCTAACCCACTTAGCTTCAAAGAGTTTTACTTGAGAGAGTACCCTTAGTGAAAGAATTTCCATTCCATAAATCAATGAGAATGGAGTTGCCCTGTTTGAAGTGCGAATAGAAGTTTGGTATGCCATCAATGCATATGGTAACCGATCATGCCAATCACGGTAATTCTCAACAATCTTAGAGAGAATTTTTTTGTTATTCTTGGTTGCCCCTTCCACAGCTCCATTCATTTATGGATAGTAAGAAGAGTAACAAATATAGAACTCCTCAAGTAATCCATCCACTTCTTTGTTATTTAGGTTTGATCCTTTGTCGCTGATGACTGTATCAGAACTCTATATCCGGCGATAACGTTATGACGGATAAATTTCATCATACTTTTTGCAATAATGTGGGCATATGAGTTGGCTTCAATCCACCTTGTGTAGTAGTCGATAGCCACCAATATGAAACAGTGTCCATTGGACACTTTTGGATTAGTTAATGCCCCACATTAAGAAAGATCATGCCTCGAACACCCGATGTAGTTCATTAGAATGAGCATTAATATTATCTCCATAAACTCAACATTGGTGAGAACAACACCCGTGTTAAGTGCAGTTGGCTTCCATGGTTAACTAGTAGTAACCTAGCTACACGATCTTTCGGGCTAAGAGATGTCCATTCATGTGGGGACCATACTCTCCTTCTTGTATTTCCTTCATCAATTGATTGGCCTCTTTGGTGTCCACACACTTTGGCAAGACTATTGAAGGTTCTTTTGTACAAGGCACCTCCACTGAGGTTAGGATTAGAATAACCAAGGATGGTTTATTGATGATCGACCAATCCAAAAAGCCTCCAAAAATTCTGGAAAAATTGCATGTGAAAGATACATGACTTAAGCAACTTTCATGAAGCATCAACTTAAAAATAGCAACACAAAATTCTATAATAAAAAAAAAAATCAGTAAACAACAATCATCGCTCAAACAAGTGTTCTGCAACATATTCTTACTAGATTCCCATATTAGTACCCTAACTTTCAAAGCAAGTTTGAGCTAGCAAACGACGTACGTTCGGAGCCCATAATATATCAAATCAAAGGTAATCGAACATAGATAGAATGTCTGCACATCGAATCCAGATTTCAAGGTCTAAGACCTCAAACTCACCCTAACAAAAAGTCAGTTCCAGAGACATACAAATTTTCATAAATCACGTTCAAGCACAATCAATCCATTGATCATCCATCATTCAACTCAACATATTGAACCTATCATTCTAAGCATATAGAACACCTAGGATTTGAATCCTAGCCCCAATCATCTAACACATTATCGCTTTATCAGATTCGAAGTTTCGAGGGTTACCTCGTGACTCCTCAACTTAAAGCTCAATCAAGAAAGCTCTGGGCAATCATTGGTCACCATGAGATCAGGGGGAGGCCAACGAGAGATGTCACGAGCTCACGGACGGAGGAGGATGCCGCTAGACCATCGACGCGGCAGTTGAAATCACATTGCAGAATCATCGGCTTATATGCTGGTGTTGAAGCCCTAGTAGAGAAGGCACCAGATTGGTGTCATCCGACGAAGGGAACTGCTGGTGGTTCATGCAACATACAAGGGGGCTCTGAGATGGTGGTCGGTGCATCAATGGGCTACTAGAGGGAGGCGGTGAGAGGCAAGGAGAGGTGTTGTACAGTGGTGGAGGAGGTCAGTGCCGAGAGAGAGAGAGAGAGAGAGAGAGAGAGAGAGAGAGAGAGAGAGAGAGAGAGAGTATATATGAAAATTTTTAGCCCCCTTTGGTTATTTTGTGTGCAATTAGGTCGGTGGGACCTAATTGAAAGAAATCTTTGCTCAAATAAAGTGTCGAAAAGATTAATTTGCATAATTACCCACCTTCGCCACCATGGCAAGAACGAAGCCTCTTCTCCGAAGCTGCCTTCTTGCTTTCGTTTTTTTTTCCAACATTTCTCTAGTCTTCTGTCGTCGTGAAGCAAATGTTGCTGCTGATTGGGCTGCGAAGGCCCATAGGGTTAATTCCAATCGAAGTAACTAGGCTGTTTTTCCCCCTCTCCTCTTTTAGATCTTATTTACGTTGATGCGATAGCTGCTGCTTGTAATCGGTTTGGTCCATATATATAATAGTTTCTGTTTGACAAAAAAAAAAAATACAAATTGATCAGAATCGTATCTAATTGATGTCATAGGACACTAATTAGCTCAATGGCCCATGTTCATTAAGGTCTATTACATCCAAATTGACATTGAAAAGATAGCACGACTTTTTTTGCGAAAATTAAATCGAGGACTAATGATGAAATTGGACCTCAATTCTTAAAATTAAACCTTAGTCTCAAATGTGTTAACTTGAATTTCGTTAATCGAAGTTTGTTAGCTTAGTTTTCTTAGGTTCAAGTAAGCTAAGTCCCTCAAATTGAAAAGTTTCCAAGTGAATTTCCAAAAATTTAACTCACATTCATACTTATCTCAAGAAAATGAGTCTAACGGCAATGTCCGCACACTAATCGCAAAGAATCAACTCGAACCCCTAATTAGGGCTAAAATTGGGGGTTTTCATCTCAGAATGTCGAATCGCGAAATTGGTCAAACGAGTGGTCATATGATGACCTCCAGATGAAAACTACGAACAAAATGAAAGTAATTTTATTTTTGGCCGATGTTTAGCTTAATGCCACAAATTGGGGAAAGATAGGTTCTCAATTGATTATCAAGAAATTTTTAAAACCAAAATGAAATTGAAGCTAAAATAAGGTGATTTTGATTTTTTTTTTTTCATTTTCCATTTTTTTTTATCAAAGATTTAGCCAAAAGTCAAATCCCGTTTGACTTTTCACTAGAGATTGATTTTGTGATCAAAACTTTTTATTTTTTCCAAAATTCTTGTTTCTAAAGTTAAATTAAGATCAAAATGAATCTTTTTGTCCAAAAAGCCACATTTTGGGTTTTTGTGTGAAACAGATAGGAAATTATCTACAGGCGCCAGGCCAACAAACAAAAATGAAGAGCAACACTTTTTGTTTGAGAATTGGGTTCCACTGAGATTGGAAATCCTAATCTCGAGTTTTCCACCTTTGCTAATGAGTCGGCTAAAAATTAGGTGTCAACAAGAATTGAGCCGGAACTTATAGTTTTGAGTTTTTTTTTTTTTTTTATTGGAGAATTAAGCCATCCAAGAGAATTGTAATCAACTATCATTTGCCAGCATACACTGTAGACAATACACCATTGTCTTCCAACATATATAAGAAAGTCCAAGAGAAGAATGATAGTCCCGCAATATTCTCAATGAATCTACACAAATACTAGAGAGCTTGATGAATATTCAAAACATAGGATGTTGGACATTTCTATAGTTTTGAAAATTTCAAAAGCTGTCACTCTTGTAACGATTTTTACCATCATCAATTTGTAACCGTTTTTTTCCATCATTAACCTATAACAATTTCATAACGTTTTTATAATGGCCATATAACGGCTTTTATCTTATAATGGCTATACAACGGTCATCTTCTTTAATAATTACCAATTTATTTATAAGTATTTCTTAACAGCTTTCTTTTTCTTTACCTATAAATTGTTATGAAAGTGATATTGATATATCAAAATCAGAATTCCTTTTCTATTTTCCTATCTTTTTATGTATTCTTTTTCTTTCATTACCGAGTTATACACAAATTTCATACTGCGAAAGGCGGAATTATTCTTAAGGATAGTACTTGCATGTCTCAAATGATAGGGGTGATTGGTTCCTAGTTCAGTCCGATTTCAAGGTGGAATTAGGAATTGGACCAGCTGCCAATTTTGGGGACCGAGGATGGTCCTAGGGTCGGGAACCGATTCGAACCACAATCGATTTATGTCCAGTCCAATGGAACCAACTACTTTATTTTTCCCACTAAAGAGTAGCGGTGCACAACAAGAGAGAGTGACCAATCTTAAGATATTGACAGAATTGACGATAAGTGAAGAGTTATTGTGTCGTAGATTACGGTACCAATGAACGACATAGTGTTTAGTTTACATTTTATTTTATTTTTTTAAAGAAATAATTATAGAAAAGGTATATGTAGTCAGTCTACTTCAGTTCTCCCTTGGAACCAGAAATCGAATCACCTGGATACCGATTTCATTGTTAGAAATCGGGAACCAAATCAATACTCACAAGAACCAGACCGAACTGACCTACTTGGTATGATCCGAGCGGTTCCTAATTCAAGCAGTTCGTTTTGCACACACACCCCTATTAGACAATTGAATTTATTTTCTAATCTTTTTAAATATATTTCAAACAATTATTATTATTTTCATTGTATCTAAAAAAATTTCCGACATGGGACACACATTTAGAAGAAATTCAAAAAGTACATCAAGAGCTTCCCGCATATATGAAGACAACAGACTTTCGGAGACCAAGAACATCTCCGAGCTTCCAGAACACAATGGGCTGTGAAGTCTTATCAGATCGATATTCTAAGCCTCATCATCTTCGTCAATATAAAAAAGTTACTCATTTGTTTTCGGGAACAATTCTAGAATCAAACTGCTTTCTTTTTTTTTCTTCTTCTTTTTCTTTTCTTCTTCTTCCTTCTAAAGATGAGGTCCCGCAATCTCGTTGGAGCCTCACCCAACCATGGTGAGGCTTGCCTCGCCGAACACCGCCACGGCCAATAACGTTTTGCAAAAGATTGGAATCTTGCAGTATGGGAGGCAAAAATAAGGATAAGCAAAGTGATTGGCCGTGAAAGTAAGTGCTTACATTCCACGTTCCACCAATCTCCCACAAGATTCACGAACCATCCATCACACTCTTGTGGCCACGATCCCTTTGTGTCGATATTTCGGGGCATTCCAACAACCAAAACTCTGAATTCTAGAGGCACGTTGTGCGTGCCTCACAAAGATATTAACAAATCTTTATTTATCTTCAACATTAAATATAGGAAAAATTCCAAATAATGACCCGAAGTGAATCTATTTTCTCAAATAAGAACTCAAAGTAAACTTTGTGTCAAATAAGGACCCAAAGTGAATTCATTATTTCAAATAAGAACCCGAAGTGCATTTTGTTGGAGAAAACTTCCTTAAGTGTTTTGAAGCCGACAAAATGTTTCCATCAGTCTAGTCCGAAGACTTGTAGACTCTTTCATCAAAGTCTGAAGACTTCCGGAATGCCGACTCAAGACTCGAGTCTAACCTCATTGATAGTTTTCTAGATCGTCGAAGAAGGCTTATCCGTAACCGGATGTTTCGTTATGGATTTGACTTTATCGACTGGAAAAGATCTCTTGGCTGGATGTAGCATGTCGAAATCCATTATTCAAATCAAGATTAATTCAAGGATTTTGGATCCATTGATTGGCGAAGTATATTTGGAAGGTTCTACTTATAGAAACCTAGATCCTAATTGTGTGGGCGAGCAGGATTAATGGGCAATCGTCATGTTCCTTAAATAGCTCGAAGATCTTCCTAATTGATTTTGTCAAATGGGTAGATTGGAAGAATTCCTTTGATAAGAGATAACGGGTATGACGGCATAAAAGAGTATATAAGGAAGATGTTCCACTTGTTCGAGTTTGTGCGCGATAGAAGAATTCCAAAGTCCGAAGCTCCTTGTTCTTAGTCAATTAAATTGTTGAACGAAATCTTGTACACAAAAGAGAGTTTATATCTTTGAGAGACCTTGAGGAAGTATAGTAGACTCTCTACACTGTGGAATCAAGGAAGAGCTTTACTATAACAACTCTTTTGTTCATAGTGGAATCCAACCGATGGGTTGTCAGTGCGGAAGAGTGGACGTAAGCTTGGATTAAGCCGAACCACTATAATCTCTATGTTCATATTCTCTTCCCTACGCTCTTTGACTTTTATCGTAATTCATTTTGTTTACAACAGACGGATTTCCTTTCTATTGTCAAATAGTGCTGCACACTTATCTCGAGAAATTGTTTTTACATCTATTCACCCCCCTCTAGGTGTTTATACTAGCTTTCACAATTGGTATCGAGCTTGTGTACTCACTTAAATTGAAGTGTTTTACTTCAAAGTTAAAGATCCATGGCTGGTATGTTGGCTCCAGGACTGGTTGAAGGGTAAAACAATACCAGACCGCCTTATTTTGATGGAAATGAATACAACATATGAAAAAACAAGATGAAGGCATTCCTAAGATCAAAGGATCCTCTGGAATGGGATGTGGTAAACAAAGGAATCATTCCTAAAGCTGCACCTGCCTTAGAAAGAGGAAAAGAAGCCGTTGAGTCTAACGAAATGACTCAAGAAGAGATAACCAAGAGACAAGCTCTTGATGCAAAAGCAATTTATTCTTTATATTGTGCATTATTACCTACTGAATATAACAGAATATCTTCTTGTGTTACAACTAAAGAAGTCTGGGATAGATTACACATCACTTATGAAGGAACTGATCGAGTGAAAAAAACTAGAATCAACATTCTGCTTGGTCAATACAAAGCATTCAAAATGAAATCAGGAGAATCTATCACTGACATGTTTAGTCATTTTACAGAAATCGTAAATGGTCTTGAAAATCAAGATCAACCAATTTTTGATCCCATGAAAGTAAACAAGCTACCGCGTGGACTCTCCAAGGATTTGAATCACAAAAACACCTCAATAAGAGAGACACAAAGAATTATGCCACTTTTTTTGTCGATTAATTGGTTGGGATTCTTCAGTCTTATGAAGTGAAGCGAATCAATGAAGATGAAGATCCTAAAGGTAAGAAATCCATTGCATTAAAATCTAATGATGATTCTTATGTCATAGATTCTGAAGACGATATGGATGATGATGAGCTTACTCTCATGATAAGAAGATTCAGAAAGCTAAACAGAAATGGGAGAAGATTCAATCCAGAGAAACAAAGTTTCCAAAAGCAACAAACTAAGTATATTGAGGATGATGAACCCAATAGAGATGTAGTCTCGCTTTGAATGTAAGAAAAATGGACACATCGACCCAATTGTCCCCTTCTAAGGAAAAAGAAAGGAAAAGTTGAGAAATATCGAAAGGCACTCAAAGCAGAAACTTGGAGTGATACGTAATGTGAAGAAAGTGATGATGATTATGCCAATATCTGTCTCATGGCATAATCGGATTCAGATTCAAACTCCAAAACAGACTCAGATTCAGACGGTGAATTTGTGGTCACTATCAAGAAAATTGTTAAATGGTACTGGATAGTGGATGCTCAAGGCATATGATAGGAGATTCAAATTGCTTCATAAAACTTGTTCAAGTTAATGATGGAAAAGTTTCATTTGGAGGAAACAACAAAGGAAGAATTGTGGGATTCTCGAACTGAAAGATTGGAAGCCTCACAACAGTAATGTTTCCTTAGTGGAATGACTCAACTACAACTTGCTAAGTATCGTCACAGTGCGACACCGGTTTCAAAATCAATTTTCAAGAGGGAATATGTTCAGAACCAAAAGACTCCTCTCGTCTTTCACGAGTTGAAGACATGAAAATATTTACCTCTTGGATGTCAAACAAGATGAAACCCAATGTCTAATCTCAATTCAAGAAGAAGCAAACTTATGGCATAGAAAACTTGGGCACATCAACATGAAGCAAATAGTCAAAATTTAAGCAAAGAAGCTTGTTCATGGTCTACCTAATTTGTCATACCAAAAGGCTGATCTATGCACACCATGCATGTTGGGAAAACATGTAAGAAACTCATTCAAACCAATAAATCAAGTTTCCACTAATCATGTACTGCAACTTCTGCATATGGATCTCTTTGGACCAACTAGAACTCGAAGCAAAGGAGGTAAGAAATACCGTTTAATGATTGTGAATGATTACTAACGATTTACTTGGGTATATTTCCTAGCAAGTAAGTCCGAAACTCTCTCTTATTTTACAAAGTTTGCTAAAAATGTCAAAAATGAGAAAGGGTATGTTATTTCAAGAATACAGATAGATCATGGAGGTGAGTTTGAAAATCAAGACTTTACAAAATTCTGTGATGAATCTGGTTTTCAGCATGTGTTCTCTTCACCGTATACTTCAAAGCAAAATGGAGTCGTGGAAAGAAAGAATAGGTCACTTCAAGAAATTGTTAAAACTCTTTTAATTGAAAGCAACATATCTTCATGTTTTTGGGCTGAAGCGCTTTCTACAAAGATGCTATATTATTAATAGAGTTTTTCTAAGATATTTTCGGAGAAAACTCCCTATGAGTTATTCAAATAAAAGAAACCAATTATTTCATATTTTCATGTGTTTGGATGTAAATGTTTTATATTGAAAAATGCAAATGATCGAGTTGGTAAGTTTGAAGAAAATCGATGAATGTATTTTCCTTAGATATTCTATCACAAGCAAAGCTTACAGAGTATACAACAAAAAGACTCAACTGTGGAGGAATCAATGAATGTTAAATTTCAAGACTCCATGCAAATTGAATCGACTCAACTTGAAGAATCTGAACCTACTTCCAGACTCTACAAAGTCTAAATCTCTAGAAGTAGCTCAGACATCAAAAGACCAGCAACAAATGATCTTCGAAGATTCAAATGAGGAAAAAGATCAACACCCGACAAATCAACCAGAACTAGAAGCATAAGTCCAGTCATTCCAAAGATCTCATTATTGGTGATATTAATGAAGGAATTCGCACAAGATCCAAAAGGCGTGAAGAGTCTAGTGCTTTGGCTCTTATTTCGAAATAGAACCTAAGAGCATAGAAAAATCTTTAACCGATGAAAGCTAGATTAAAGTTATACAAGAAGAACTCAGACAATTCAGCATTAATGATGTTTGGGAATTGATTCATAAACCGAAAGGTAAATCTATCATTGGAGCTAAATGGTTTTTCAGGAACAAGATGAACGAGAAAGGAAATGTCGTAATAAACAAAGCAAGACTCGTGGCTAAGGGGTATACATAAAAAGAAGGGATAGACTATGATGAGACTTGCGCGCCAAGAGGAGGGTTAGAAACAATTAGATTATTACTTACTTTTGCTTGTCATAACAATTTCAGGTTATTCCAAATGGACGTCAAAAGTGCTTTCCTAAAATGATTTATCCAAGAGAAAGTCTATGTGAAACAACCACCCGATTTTGAAGACCCAAGGAAACTAGACTCGTATTCGCACCGAAAAAAAGGCTTTATATGGTTTAAAGCAAGCACTTCGAGCTTGGTACGACAGACTAAGTAAATTTTTTAATTCAAAATGGCTTTGTCAAAGGTAAAGTAGATACTACATTATTTATCAAAAGAGAAAGCAAAAGTTTTCTACCTGTTCAAATTTATGCTGATGATATTATTTTTGGATCCTCTAATGAAAGTATGTGCAAGAAATTCTCTAAGTCTATGCAGGATGAATTTGAAATAAGCATGGTGGGTGAACTAACCTTCTTTCTCGAGCTTCAAGTGAAACAACTGAAGGAAGGAAAATTTATCCATCAAGAAAAATATGCCAACGATCTTATCAAAAAGTTTGGGCTGGAGAATTGCAAAAAAACTGATATACCAATGTCAAGTTCCTTGAAGCTGGACAAAGATGAAGGAGGAAAGAAAGTTAACCAGAAGCTATACAGGAGTATTATTAGTTCACTTCTTTATCTTACTACTTTTAGACCTGACATTTTGTTTAATGTTTGCATTTGTGCCAGATTTCAATCAGACTTTAAAAAATCTCATCTAAGTGCTGCAAAGCGTATTATTAAATACATTGCCTCAACTTCAAACTTGGGTCTCTAGTATCCTAAAGAATGAGACTTTACTCTTCTTGGATACAGACCTAACTGGATGCAGAGTTAATAAAAAGAGCACCTCGAGTACTTGTCAACTACTTGGAAGCAGGACAGTGTCTTGGTTTTCAAGGAAGCAAAGTACAGTAGCTCTTTCTACGGCAGAAGCAGAGTATGTAGCTATTGGAAGTTGTTGTTCACAAATTTTGTGGATAAAACAGCAGCTAAGAGACTTTGGAATTGAAGATTCATGTTGTCACGCCCCGATCCTCAGGGACGCGCCCATCCTTTTTATTGGTCGATTTTAAAATGCGATATCCCAAGACTAAGTATCGTTGACCCTTTCATTTTATTACGCAGGTGGAAGCAGTTATAGATCCCCAGTCAATAAAACAATGGGATAGAAAAGCATGCCATATTTTTTTTTATTGAAATTCACAACCACGCTTTCCTTAACAACACAACTCATAGTATATTTACAATACTATTCACAGCATACTTGTCTCACACCTATCTACACCAAGACAGGGTTTACAAAAGGGATGGGATCTCAATCTACATCCGAGTTATACTCAAGATCCCTCTTTGGATCATCTTCTTCTTCAAAAGTCTTTCTTCCTTCAGTTCCTCTTCCTCGCCTTCTCCTCGGGTCCCGAAATGGTTATTCAATAAACAATGAGACCACGTCTCGCCGAGTCCTACCCCTAAGACTCGATTAGTAAACCAATACACCTTAGGCTGCCTAAGCACATCACGAGTCGAGGACTTACTTTGGCCTCAGCTTCTTCCTACAAGTTAGTATATATATCAAATATATATCATCACATCACATCACCCAATTAGATCGAATTATCGATCAATCGACCTAATCGATTACATGTCATCCAAATTATCTCTTGATCAACCCCTTCCATACTTTCTATAAGTCTGATCAACATCCAAGACTACTCACCTTAGGTGATATATAGATAGTATGTTATCTTATCTCCGGACGACATATAGGGTCATCGAGCTGTCAAATCATACCGTACTGTCTCAAGATGATCCATAGAGTCATCGAGCCAGTAGATCATACCGTCCTGTCTCAAGATAACATATAAAGTCACCGAGCCGGTATACACACAATTTATCATACCGCATCGTCTCCAGGATGCCCGTAGAGTCATCAAGCTTCGGTAGATCATACCGCCCCGTCTCAAGATGCTCCGTGGAGTCATCGAGCCGGTATACACACAATTTATCATGCCGTACCGTCTCCGGATGCTCCGTAGAGTCATCGAGCCGGTAAATGCATGTCATTCCAAGCAAACAATCAAATAACCAATTTTATCATTTCCGATAAATGACGTGTATGGGTACACGATCAGCTTTAACCAAAATATAATAATTTCCTTCTTGTAAATCCCAACATTTTCTGTAGTCCACTACAACAGTTTTGGTATCATTAATTGATGCCCGGTTAATTTCCAATTAATTTTCCAAGATTATTTAAATTAGGGAATAAATCCTAAATTCAAAAATAAATCAATTCTGCACAAAATAAAGCTCAATTAAATAAACGGACTGCACCATCACAATCAGCATAAAATTCCGCTCACCGGCCATCCCGGTTGAATTTCCGGAAAAATAAATAATTAAATAAATAATTTCGAAAATTAAATAATTAATTATAAAAATCCAATTTAGGCTCATAATGCCGAATTGACGCCGAGACGAGCCCGGAAAATTACCGAGACTCGTTCCATAAATAACATGGCATGTCTACTTGCTAATGTCTATTTCTAACCACCTAACATGCATCGCAAGTCTTTAATTTCATTGATCTAAACTAATCTAACCACCTAATTGCATTTAATTAAATCTAACCAACCTTAAGTATAATTAAGAAACCAAGAAAGTTTTAATGAAAGTAAAACTCACTTGCAGAAAAGCGGAGACCGAATCACCGCGACGGCGACGCGACGCGGCCGAAGTCGACTTTCGACGACACCGCGAGCTTGAACCGCCTAAACCCGCCCAACAAATCTCAGCTCAAGCTGAGACTTGTTGCTGAATTGGACTTGACTTCACGGGCTTGGGCCTCAAAATCGCGGGCTTGGACTGCTGATTTCTTGGGCCAATGTTGGGCTGACCAAGGATGGGCTTCAACTGTGAGCTGATGGTGTGGGCTGTTTGCTGAAGACTTGGGCCAAACGATTAAGCAGCAAAGGCCCCTGCTGGGCCACAAAAATTTGCTGGATCCGAGGGCTTTGCTGGGCCCAAAGGCTGAGGATTGACCGCAAGTGAGGAAACAGGTGGGCGTCTTCACGCGGGGAGAGAGAAGCTGACCGGCGTGGCTATGGACGAATGGCAGGGGACGTGACTTCGGTGGTGTTGGGCTTTGGCCTTCTTTGCGCAGCCGACGATGGAAGTGGACTTGCGTGAAGATGGGCTCGGTTGACTGGATTCGTGGGGATGGCGGCGAGAGAAGACTCGCACACGGCAGAGAGATGGAGCTGCTTCGGGCTTTGCTTGGTTGAAGACACACGCATGGAGGAGCTTCGCTGGGTGGATTGCTGGGTCAACAAACCGCCTGGGAAATTTGCAACGTTGACTGATGGGCGTTTGATGTTGGACGAGTGGCAAGGGAGAGGAACTTCGGTGGAGCTTCGGAGGTCAACAAATTTGCTTCACTTGGATAATTCTGCTGGAGTTGACCGAGGGAAAGCCAAAAAAATGGTGGAGCAGCTGGTGTGAGATGAGCGCTGGAGTTCGAACGGTGGAGAAGAAGGGCAGCAAGAGAGAAAGAGAGAGGAGCTGTGGCGTCCAGAGAGAAAGGAAAATGAAAACGAAAAGCTGCAGACGGTCTTCGCAGGAAAGAAAAGAGAGAGAGAGACCGACTTGGAGAGAGAACGAACGGATAAGGGAGAGGGACGCGTGAGGCTTGCTCGAGAAGCCGTGCGTGAGGGGGAAGAAAGATCAAGATATTTATCTAAAATCATCATAGCTTGGCCCACAAGTCCACATAATTATCTCCTTGTCTCCTATAATTAAATCTTGTAAGTTAATCCACAACAATTCCAATTTGATGACCAATGCCGCAACCCCCACGCCTACCCGAATTTCACTTTCTTACCAATTTATTCGCAAATTCTCCAAATCAGTCCATTTCGATGAAGAATTCTCATTCCATTTTCTCGCAAGTCCCCGACACTCAAAGGTTCGGTTTGGAAGTCCCAATTTTCTTTAATTTGGCTCGTATGAATTTCCGTTAATTTGCGCGACGCCCGAATCGATTTTCCGAAAAAATCCTGCATCTCGAAAATCTTCTCGAGACTCGAGCCAACGTTCCTAAAATAGCTCGTGACACCACGTAACTTTCAATTTCTGAAATCAGGTTCGAACCACGATTAATTTCCATTCGACGCGTTTTTAGCGTGACCTAGACTACCGAGTAACTTTCAAAACTTTTCAGTGCAAATGACTCGTGGTCAATTTTCTTCGAGCCACTATGAACCCACTCGACTCATTGGCGACTTTTGATTGTCGTGAAAATCTCGAGAATTCAAGTATGGACACAGTGGTACCAAAACGATAAGAAAATCTGTCTAGTGTTGGTCGATGAGAATTTTCCAATTTAGTGGTGTCACCCACGATTAGCCACACATCTCAGTCGAACCAACCTATCTTTGATCTCGAATTGACTTATATCTATGCCATAATGACCTCTAAAGATGAGCACGGTCAAGTAGCCGATTCCTGGTCGAATTCTCAAGTCTATTTGCCTTAAAATTCTTAATGGTTTCCTCAGATAATCTAGTTATCTCTAGAATGATCAGCTCGTAACAGCCCTATAGATGCGTCAATGAAATGCCCGATTTATTCAAAGATAAAACATGATCGAAAATCCGGGATGTCACACATGTATCGAAATCAAATGTGATAACACTAGCGCAATCAATCTCACCAATAATCCAATTCTTCATTCAAGAGCAAAACATATAGAGATTCGACATCATTTCATTAGAGATCATGTTCAAAATGAGAAGTTTCGATTCAGTATATTAACTCAAAGAATCAACTGGCAGATATATTTACAAAACCTTTGGAAAAAAGTCAATTTGAAGTTATTCGTTCCAGATTCAATATCTTAAGGTTTGAAGAAGTTCGGACTCGGGACCTGAAAGTCTAAAGGCTCTCGGCCTCAAACGATCAAGATTCTCGATTGTAAGTTATTTCTATTTATTTCTCGGATCAAATCTCGAAAAGGTACGATCATCTATCCGAAATTGATTATTGCTATTTTTCGTGATTATTGCAAACCTACCTTTTTGGAAAAGAAGTTATTTTTGAAATAACAAGGTTATCCAAAAGGCAGTTATTTTTTAAATGTATTTTTATATTCTTTTTTACGACGTTTCGTATGCCTCGTTTGACTGCATTATATACCGTCGATTCCTCTTCGTTTTACTCACAAAACCCTAAGAGAGCATCGATCTTCCACTTCGTCTTCTTCTCTTGTTTAATTCTCAAAAGTTTTCATCTTTCTTGGGAAAGAAGCTTGGAATCTCTCAAAGGTTGTGAAAGATGTCGTCTCCAAGGAAGTCTTCGAGGATCGTGAACGGGGACCACAGCAAATGTGTGAGGGGCCTACGCACTTTGATCTCACTGAAGAAGAAGAATCTCCTAGACAGCGGCAGAGCCTACAACATTCTCAGCAGCGTCCATCTCCTCCATCTAGACCTCAGGATGTTGCACATCGAGAAGAGGAAGAAATCATCGAAAACGCAGAACCCATAAGAACTCATACGCCATCTTTTACTTATAAGCTTTACCGTGCTTTGAAGAGGAGCGATACTCCATTGAACTACATTGATGAGTTTCTTAAGGACAAAGGGTAAAGAAATGAATCTTTCTTCTTATGTACCATGGAACGTTTGAGAATTGCCCCTATGGGGTCGGCAAAAGAAGCCTTTGCTAATATCCCAAGTGATCTACGGGTTGGAGGATTTAATCAACCAGATGGGAACGATGATGACAAGTTGTACAATCAGTTTAAACCCAAAATGGGTGTTGCAGTGAAAATCCAAAGCAAAAGAACGGATTTATTTCGATCGGAGGAACACAAGCAACTGTATTCTAAGTTGTTGAAGCGTGGGGTAATAAACCCTAGAAGTGTGGACTTTGACTTTCTTGACTCTGTGAATGTTAATCTGCGGGAAAAATTCAGTCTTCTTCAACTCGAACAGTTTTGTTCTGAATCTATAAAAACGTATGCTGAACTTATCGCTTATTTCTATTCGAATCTCAGTTTCTTGGATGCGAATAGATTCTCTTTTAGTGTTCGAGATTAGGACTATGTGGTGGACATGAAATGTTGGCTGATATGATTGGGGTTGAAAGAGGGAGATATAAACCTATCAATGTGTCTATTGCTCGTGCAATGTTGGAGCTTGTTCAAGATAAAAGAATGGAAAGAAAGATTTCTTATGTGAGAATGAATGCGTCCAACATTTTGCTTCACAAGATACTGTCTTAGACCAAAATCAACCTCAAAGATCGACGTTTCAAATTCGGAAGCAAAGTTGATGTACGTCATCAATGCTGGTAAGAAATTCTCTCTTCCGCACTTTATTATGTTCCACATGTACAGGGCAGTGGTGAAGGACAAGGGTCAACTTATTTATCCAACTCTTGTGACCAAGTTATTCAGACATTTGAACGTTCAGCCTCCCAGGATTTTTTGTGTTCGAACGTGCGATCAAATGATGGTGGGACTACCAATGGTCTCAAAAATGTGTCTAAAGGAACTTGCTAAAGCTATGGAACAATTCAAGGAGAAAACCCCGTCAAGACTCATTCAATCTCTTATGTGGCAAAGCGAAAAGGGAAGGAGCGCATGGTTGCTCTATCCAAGAAAAGAAGAGCACTCATCATTGAGGATGAAGGGGACAATGATGATATCATTATTTCTGCAATGGCATTGAAAAACTTGAGTCGTTCTGTTCCAAATTCAACGAAGAGACAAGAAAAATACATGGATGAGACAAAACAGAGGACTGAAGATTTGGAAGCAGAGGAGAAAGAAGCAGAGGAGAGAGATGCGAGGAGGAAGAAGAAGAGGAGAGAGGAGATCAAGTGGAAGCAGAGCATGAGGAATACTTTTCTCCATCTGAAGGCATGGAAACAGGAGGAGATCCTGAGAAAAGAGGAACGTCCTCATTCCCTACCACTAGTGAAGGAGTAAGTCGTTCTCCAGCAGATCCGAGGACATCTATGCAACTCAATTTCCTGAAGAAGGACATGAGGTTCCGTCGCCCAATCTGCGTGATTGTGCTAAAATGCCATCATTTGCCAATACTCCGTCGATCGTGCAAAAGCAAGTACTCAAACAGACAATTCAACAGACTTTCGCAAAATTCTTAATGTTCTTTTGGAGATGAGAAGCCAGATTTACGCTTTGGGATGCGAAGTCCGTAACTTGCAAAATGCAGGTCAAACCTCTTTAGTTCTTTTGTATAATCAAATTCATGCTCTTGCTCTTCAAGTTCAAGCAAATGTCAAGGGTGAAGATGTGGCGCAAGCGAAGGACGATTTGAAAAAGCTAGAAAGGATTGTCTAGTCAATGGGAGATTTCTAGCTTGTTCGTGTTCCTAAGCAATCTTAATTCAATTCTCTTTTCATCTCTACCTTTTAATGATGACAAAAAGGGGAGAGATGTGGTGCAGATTTGAACTTTGAACTTTTGTGTCGATTATGTTTGATTGACTTGACTTTTGTGTTTGGCTATTTGAATTTGAACTGGATTTGGATTTGACTGTTTAAACATTTGTTTATCTTAAGTACTATTGATATCTCATGGCTTTGTTCATTTACAAGACTAACCTACTTTATGTGGATGTAGATTCTAGTGTTATTACTAAGCCATTTATCTTTGTGAGATATCTATATTTGCTTGAATAATATTTTGCAGGTCAAAGTTATCCAAATCAGTAGGAAAGTATTGTCACCATAAAAAATGGGGAGATTGTTGGAGAAAACTTCCTTGAGTGTTTTGAAGTCGACAAAACGTTTCCATCAGTCTAGTCTCGAAAACTTGTAGACTCTTTCATCGAAGTCTGAAGACTTTCGGAATGTCAAACTCAAGATTCGAGTCTATCCTCATTGATAGTTTTCTAGACCGTCGAAGAAAGCTTATCCGTAATTGGATGTTTCGTTAAGGATTTGATTTTATCGACTGGAGAATATCTCTTAGCTGGATGTAGCATGTCGGAATCCATTATTCAAATCAAGATTGATTCGGGGATTTTGGATCCGTTGATTGGTGAAGTATACTTGGAAGGTTCTACTTATGGAAACCTGATCCTAATTGTATGAGCGAGCAGGATTGATGAACTATCGTTATGTTCCTTAAATAGCTCAAAGATCTTCCTAATTGATTCTGTGCAACGGGTAGATTGGAAGAATTCCTCTGGTAAGTGCCAACGGGTATGATGGCATAAAAAGTATACAAGAAAGACGTTCCAGGTTGTTCGAGTGTGTGCGTGATAGAAGAATTCTAAAGTCCGAAGCTCCTTATTCTTAGTCAATTAAATTGTTGAGCGAAATATTGTACCCAAAAGAGAGTCTATATCTTTGAGAGACCTTGAGGAAGTATAGTAGAGTCTCTACACTGTGGAATCAAGGAAGAGCTTTACTATAACAACATTTTTGTTCATAGTAGAATCCAGCCGGTGGGATGTCATGCGGAATAGTGGACGTAAGCTTGGATTAAACCGAACCACTATAATCTCTATGTTTATATTCTCTTCCCTACGCTCTTTTACTTTGATCGTAATTCGTTTTGTTTACAAGAGACGAATTTCCTTTCTATTGTCAAATAGTATTGCACACTTATCTCGAGAAATTGTTTCTACACCTATTCACCCCTACTCTAGGTGCTCATACTAGCTTTCACAAATTTTGTGTCAAATAAGGACCTGAAGTGATTAAGTTAATCTCTATTAAAGACCTTAGCTCACTAACGACATTTTTTTCGACGATTAAGATAGGGACAATTTTGTTAGAAATTTGTGATTGGAAAAAAAAGGGAAAATTCTAAATTAATTAAGTTTAGGTTTTTTATTTAGATGTTTACGTTTTCTTCTTTCTCCTCCCCCATTGCTCCTCAACCAAATCACTACCCGGTCATTGTCGCGACTCGAGTCTCGTTGCTTCTCACCTTGCTCGACCAGCGGAGAATTTGGGTCTCCACAAACAAAGAAAGAAGCATCTGGTTTTCTTCTTGTTTTTGTATTCATGCCTTAACCGAGGGAGAATTTGGGTCTTCGACTTTGTGGAGGATTGGTACAAGGAATGAGGAGAACTTCGGTCTTTGACTTTATAGAGGATGGGTACAAGGAACGAGAAGACCATAGAAAACCTGGGGTTTTTTTGTTTCTGTTTTAGGATTTGGTAATTTTCCCTATTCTTTTTGGGACAAAATTGCCCAAACTCCAGTCATCGAAAATGTCACATACTTGATAGCCAACAAATATTTGGCTAACTAGCAAGCTCATGTCCTTATTTGGAATTGATCCAACCACTTTGGGTCCTCATTTGAGACAATGGGTTCACTTTAGATCTTTATCTCGAGACAAATTTCATTTTGAGTCCTTATTTGAGAAAATTGGCCCATTTTGGGTCCTTATTTGGAATTTTCCCTTAAATATATTGATGTAATTCTACTAAGAAAAATCCGCCCCAACCACCCAATCGTAACAGACTTTTTCTGTCTTTCTATAGACATAAATGGAACAAAGATCACGCTGGGACCCTTGGCGTCTAACCAAGGGAGATACTTTTATACAAAACATGTAAAATATCTTGGTCGACAAATATTTCTTTATTTGACTCCTTATGCATAGACTCCAACGCCAAGTCAAAATAGGAATTTAAGTGTAAAATATCTTCTAGTTCCTTCCCTGACTTAATATCCTAAAACAAATATTGCATGCTCATTTTATTTCTATTTTATTTATTTCCAAAATTTAACTTTTCGCTTTGAACTAAAACTAGAGACATAATCTAACACAACCGTTGATGGTGAATAAGGAGGAGGGTCTCGACAAGATTTTTGCGATCATATCCCGCAAGGCGAGCTTGAAGAAGAAAGGCATGCACCTCCAAAGAAGGCAGAGCTTGAATATTCGAGCGTGTCACAATTCATTTTTAAGATCTTGTCTCATCGTCCGTCAAATTATTGACGAGTCCAAAATTTCAAGAAAGAAATTATCGGAGGAAATATTGAAGATCGGAAGAAAATAGAAAGGGAAATGGAAAGAGAAAGAAAAATGAGAATAGTATTATTCTTTCTTTTTTTCTCTCTCTCCCTTTTCTCTCTTTTCCCTCTCTTCTCTCTCCTCCTCCCCTCCCCTTTGTGCGCCCCCCCCACCCACCCACCGAACACTTCCCTTGGCCAATTTGAAATTGGCTTCTCCTCTTTCTTCTCCTTTTCTTGTTTGACTAGTCAAAACCCCCTTATCCTTCTCTCTCCTCTCTCTCCTCTCTCTCATCATCTCTCCCTCGACACTCTCTCTCCCCCTATGTTCGAACGAAAAAGAGTAGCAGAAGCGAAGCCGCACGAAGACAGGAGAAGCTTCTCGTCGCCGCCCGCCTCCGCTTCTCCCTCGCCCTCAGCTGTCGTCACCACCCCCCTTCTCCTCTTTCTATTTCGTGCAAAGACTAATAGAGACAGAAGCGGAAGCAGCCGCGGACGCCACCGAAGACGCCGCCGTTGCCGCCGCACCGAGCCGGATTGCCACCAGCACGCCGCCCGCGTGGCCACCGCCACCGCCGCCCCGCTGCTCACTACCGCCCGTCCCCTCGCGCCAGGCATCCTCTCCCGTGCGACCCCGCCCCGTCCAACCACGTTGAGCTACCTCCGGCCACCACCCAACACCGCCCGACCTCCTCGGCGTCCCCCTTGCCCTCCGCCGGCCTCCCCTCGCCACCCTAGCTGCCGGATTAGCTCCGCCCAGCCCAAGTCAGCAACCCACGAAGTGGGTTTCAAAGTGACTTCGGGCCAGCTTTTGGGCCGTTTCCGGCCCCGGATCCGTGAGTCGCTTTGGGAAGAATCGCTCGCGTTGCCCCCGTCGGATTGATCCGATTTGCACACGATTTGGTGAGTAATCTCACTAATCTTGGATTAGTTGGCTAATTATGATTAAGGTTGGTTTAGTTTTAATTAATTATATTTGGGTTGTTAGATTAGAATAAATTAGCAATTATTAGTCAATTGTGATACGATTTAGATAAATTGATTGCGCAATTAGCAAGTAGACGTGGTCTACTATTTATTGGAAGCATCTCAGAAATTTTCCGACCCCTAATCGGGCTTCAATTTGGCGATTCGGCCTAAGTGGGATTTTTGGCATTTAAATATTATTTTTCGGAATTAAATTAATTATTTATTTATTTTCCGAAAATTCAACTAGGATGGCCAGTGACCGGAATACTATGCTGATGACTGTGGTGAAGTCTGTTTATTTAATCGGGCTTTATTTTGAGCTAAATTGAATTTTTAATATTAAATATTTAATTTTTGAAATTAATTAATTATTTATTTCCTGAAAATTCAACTAGGATGGCCCGTGACCGGAAATTTATGCTGGTAATCGTGGTGCAGTCCGTTTATTTAATTATGCCTTATTTTGAGCTAAACAGAATTTTTAATATTTAATAATTAAATTTCGAAATTATTTATTTATTTATTTATTTTTCTGAAATTAAGATTAAGATGGCCGACGACCGAAATCTCATGCTGATTGTCGTGGCACAGTCTATTTATTTATTTGAGTTTTAATTTGTACTGAATTGATTTAATTGTGAATTTTTAGGATATGTTCCTAAATTGATTATTTGGGTAAATTGAGTACGAATTAAGGTTGTGGATAATTACTTTAGAAATGGGATGAATCATCATGAAAGGCACGTGGCTCGGTGATTTGGTATATCGCTTTGGAAAATGCACGTGGCTCAATGATTAGTATGTCGCCTTAGAGAATGCAGCGGGGGCTTGATGATTAGATATGTCACCTCGGAGAATGCACATGGCTCGGTGACGAAGTATGTCGCCTTGGAGAATGCATGTGGCTCGGTGATTAAGTGTGGCATCTTGAAAGAGACACGTGGGCTTAGTAATTTGATGCATTACCTCGGAGAATGCACGTGGTCTCAATGAGTACATTTGGCATCTTGAAGAGACACGTGGGCTCGGTGACTTGATGCATCGCCTTGGAGAATGCACGTGGGCTCGCTGATTCAAAATAACATTTTAAAGAGCATGTGGCTCCATGATTGGTTCCATCACCTTGGAGAATGCATGTGGTTCAGTGATAAAGAATATCGCCTCGGAGAATGCACGTGGCTCGATGATTGGTTTTATCAGTTGAGACTGTATAACAATGACTAGAATAATCTAGAGATGGTCCGGCTAACATGTAATCGACTAAGTCGATTGATCATTGCCTTGAGTCTGATGTTGTAAATTGATTGACTTAATGGAAATGACCGTGAGTGGTCTTATTGGCTTGTAATCGACTAGGTCGATTTGATCGATACTTCGATCGGCAATATGATTGCTTGAGTGCCTATTGTGAATTGTACTAACTTGCAGGTGGGATCTGAGGCCAAGGTACGTCTTCTGCCCTGTGCGTGTATAGGTAGCCTATAGTATAATGGTTTACTAATCGGGCTTAGTGGGATAGAACTCGCTGAGACGTAGTCTCATCTCAATTTTGGGAAAACATTTCAAGATCCCGATGAGGAGCTGATAAGGAGTCTGAGAAGGAGAACTCGGAGGTAAATCTTGAGGAGAGGATTTTGGAAGAAGAAAATAATCCTGAGAGGGGCCTTGAGTACACTCGAATGGACCGAGAGTCTATTTTCTTTTGAGAATTCCTTTTGAAGTAAATAGTTATGAAGCGGTTTATGTTTTGTATAAAAGTTTGGTTATAAATTTCAATATGAAAAATATGGGCCTGCTTTTCTATCACATCGTTTTATTGTCTAGGGATTTTAACTGCTTCCGCATGTGCTTAATAAATGAAAGGGTTGGTGATACATTGTCCGGGATATCGCATTATAAAATCGACCAAGTGAGAAAGATGTTTGTGTGCCTGAGGATCGGGGCGTGACAAATTCTCTTCCTTAACGTGAAAAATCCTCCCCCTGGCCAAATTCTTAGATTCGTTTCGGTTTCCGATGAGGTCACTAACATTGGACCCCACATAGGCATAGTCTGTTAGGAAGTATGACCAACAAGGGGTGACATGGCCCATACATTTATAATATTAGAAAATGAGGTAATGGACAGCGTGTCGCCCCATGGTGAAATCTTAAAAACTAAGGGCATGTTTGTTAATGTTCTTTATTTCGTTTATGAATAAAATTTCTATTTTTTTGTTATAGGGAACAAAAAAAGAATAAAAACGCGTCTGTTTATGTTTTTGTTCCAAATTTTATTTTTTTGTTCCTAGGAACACATTTGGAACAGAAACAAGAGACAAGAAAAACATGTTTCTTGTTTCGGAACAATTTTTAAGAATAAATTTTCTCTCTCCTCTTTTTTTCTTCTCTTTTTTTCTTCTTTTCTTTTTCTTTTTTCTTTGGCTAGTCGCCAGCCTTGGCCATGGCTGGCGACCGGTTGTCGAGGGCCGACGATGCTGTCGAGGGCCAGCAACCTCGCTGGAGCATCACCGGCCCCGGCGAGGCCGAGCCTCACCGGCGCGGGGCAAGGTTGGGCGAGCTCGGGCTCGCTAGATCCTGGCGAGCCCGAGCTCGCCGGGCCAAGGCGAGGCCACCGGCCCTCACCGGCTGGTCGCCGGCCATGGCCAAGGCCGGCGACCAGCCAAAAAAAGAAAAATAAAAGAAAAAAGAAAAAAATTAAAAAATTAAAAATTAAAAAATTAAAAGAAACAAAAAAAAAAAAAAACACAAATTTACCAAACGTATTTCTGTTCATGTTTTATTCCTGGAACAAGTTTACTAAACGCGTTTTTTTTATTCAAAAATTGTTCCCGGAACGAAAACATTTTTTTCTATTTCTGTTCCCCGGAATAATTTTTAACTGTAAAGGTTACCAAACGCATTCTAAATAACCGTTTGCACATTTTAGGAAACAAAAATTAAGATGAAGTCGTTTGTACCCTAGTTTTGGCCCCATCCAAAACTTTTGACTTAGAAGGCTATTCAAGCGAAAAAAGGCATTGTATGGATGGGAAAATGTCGTGGATGGTTCTCAAACTTTGGTGGATTGTGTAGTATTTTTTTCTTTTTGACTTATTCAATGAAGTTTATGAGCCATTAGTAAATATTTAATTTAGTTCATAAACTATACAACAATGCCCAATGCTATCATTCCATTAATTTAAATTAACATGATCTCGTTGATGTGGCTTTCATCCCGTTTAATTTGAACAATGGACAATAAAAAAAAAAAATTACTTGTGGATTATTTAAGTAAGATGTTAATCATGTCAACGTACTAATTTTTTTCCTTTCTAAAATTAATGGATTAAACAATAGACATTTTGATTAATTATTTTTAAAAATCAAACTCAATATATAATAATCAACGCCATCAAAATAATGTTTTGATTTGTTATTTGAGCAAACAGAATGACAACATTAAACTAATATCAATAGTTTTGAGACTACATTAAATAAATTAAAAAATTAGGAATGACATTGCACTTAAGGCCAAAATTCAGGAGTCACTTGTCATTTTTCCTTTATGAAATAGATATATTACCTAACAGTGACAATGTGTTACAATTGATAAATCACTATTGACCATGTGATATGAAATTCACATCACTTGACACCAAGTGTATATGCATCTCACTTTTAATTCATCTATTGCATCATGTGTCATTGTCATGTGATGCATTCATCATATAAAATATATTCCCGTTCAAGTGATAATGAATAGAATTCTATCCTCGGAGAAAATCCCAAAAAGGACACCTTTCATGTTTTGTCCTATTTTTTTTTTTTTTTTTGCACTTTTCATCGTCTAAATCTAAATATATTTATTATCAATGCTACTCTTCGGAAAGAGATTTCTTTTTTGTCTCTCAATTAAAATAGCTCTGAACCAAATAATGATAATTAATTCAAATAATCTTAAGTGAATTTATTGGCTATTTTGATCATTCGCCGCTTCCAATTAAAACCGCTATAAAACACCATTCTCTGCTATCGAATGTTGTTATTGATTCTCATATGAGAAAAATAATATGTCCGCCTTTAAAATTTACACAAAAAAATGAGAAAACTGTTCAAAAGTCTTACACCTATTGCACTTTATCAATTCAATCATAAATATTTTCACATTTTGTCAGTTGATTCCATCTTGCTAATTTTGATTAAAAATCACTAACTTGAAAACCAAACGTCTTATATGTCATGATGGTGCTAACATAGATATTTTTAATAATATTTTAATAACTCTTTTATTATATATATATATATATATATATATTTTTTTTTTATCCTTTCCTTTCCTTTCTTTGACTCAAGCTAGTGAGGGCGTTACAGCGTAAAGGAGTGAGAGCATCGTGGTCCTCACCGAGGGCCAGGGTCAACAAAGGTCATGATCTCCTCACCTTGCTCGAATCTAGCAAGGGCAACACGGCTATTGCCAAACCCTCAACCCTTGCCCAATGGCCTATATGGACCGCAATGCCCTCTCCAGCCTAAATCCAAAAAAAGGGTAAATAAATGAAAAAAATTATAAAAATTCAATAATATGCTAAAATATCATTAAAAAAATTTATATTGTATCATATAAAACATTCGGTATCCACGTCATCCATTTTCAGCCAAAATTAACCAAATGGATTCATTCAAGTAAAATATAAAATTGTTTAGGATTCAAATAACATATTAAAATGTTTAAGATTGAATTTGTAAGAACGCAACATGTTTAGAACTTTTTGAAGTCCACAAAAATTAATAATTTAATGACCTATTTTCATTTGATATAATCAAGTAAATAGAAAATAATGTGTAATGCCAAGCAATGGTATCAAGAAACGCGTGTGGATGACTCAGCAACGGTACTTTTTTCTTTTTCTTTTTTTTGGTCGAAAGCAACGATACTTGACCACTAGGTCTGCTCGCTGGCGGCCAAGGGAAAAACATTAGCTGGCCAAGCTCGCCTAGTGGAGGAACCTTACTTTTTTATTTTTAAAATTTCTAGATAGGAAAAAAATGAAAATGAAAACAAATGAAAAGTAATCATAGGGTTTTGTGTTGTATTTTTTTATTTTTTATCTGTGAGTTTTATGCTATTTTTTCTCCTATATCGGAATTTTGTGCTTAATTTGTCCCACTAGTAGTTATTAATTCTAGATATCATAGTAAAATCACTAATAAAAGAAAAGAAAAATACCAAAAACATAAATTAGCATTCACGAACGACCACATATATACCTCTACTTTTGAAGAAAAACAAAAACATACTTGAATATTACTTTTGGAAACAACCCTTTACATCAATCATCCATATGTTTCTATTTAATTTGTAAAATGCCCGTTCCAAAACCTAATTTCTCACACCCAAGGAAATTAGCCAAAACAAACTAAAAACTAAACCCATTAAACCCTAAGCAGTTTAATAAAATGAATTTTGTAAGGAGGGATTATTTGCTCTTTTCATGGTGGAGTTTTGCTTAGAGATTATGAGGATGGTTTGCAAAAATAAGGGCGCAATTGGCTGAGGCTAGACATATTTTTGTAACTTTTTTAATAAATATAAGGGCGCAATAGGCCGAGCCTCAAGGCCCTTGCTCTGACCTAACCTCCCTCCCCCCTACTTGACCAGACCTGTCCAAGCTCGCTCAGTAGTCTTAAAAAATTTAGCCTAGCCCACTCATGGATTAGGTTTACTAGTGCCACATGGGGGAAAGTTATTACTTCTAATCAATCATATTTTGTTCTCTTTTGGAAATCTATCGAATCTATAAGGAAGAAAATTATTTTCTATCATCATTTGCTAACATATATTATGGAGATTATAAAATTGTCTTCCAAGACATACTTATATAAGAAAGTACAAAAGAAGGATGATACTCATGCAATATTCTCTCTGAATTTGTGCAAATATTACGAACTTCGATGGATATATTGTGTCCACCTGTCAAAGTACAATTATTTTCTATAACACCTCTCACAAGATCCCATAAACAGGGTTGCTCATTCAAAGCATAGAAAAACACATTTAGAAAAATTTGAAAAGACATCTAGAGTTGTCGGCATGTAAAAGGGGCCCTAGACTTTGAAGAGCAAATATCATCTCTGACCGTGAAAAACGCGGTGACTTCTTAGTCCCGAGTCTTCGTCAACAAACAATGGAGTTTCTGTGGAGCATCCTATTTGTTTTTTCTACCAATGATACATGTACCCTTATTTCGAGGCAAGTCTCATCAGGTATGACAGTCCCCCGTCTCACACGTTCAAAATTTTCTATGCTTCTAGATGACCCTGAGAGAATGCACAGTTGTGGTGTTTCGAACCTCCGCCTTGAACCAAGAGGAGGAGGAACATGCCTAGGATGATTAATAACCCCTGCCGAGTCTTTTATTGGGTCTTTTAGTTTTGTATCCTAGGTTGATTTGTTCAAATGGAGGGGAGAAAATATTGGCAGTACTCGGAATTTCACCGTGTGAAATTACCACCGTGTGAAATTACGAGTCCACTGATCGGACGACACGTGTCGTCTGGTCGGATCTCTCTCTTCCCTCTCTTCTTTTTTCCTTGATTTCTTCTTCTTCCCTCTGCTCAGAGCTTCGCCTTCAAGGTCCCTGTCGCCGCCAACTCCGAGCGCTCTGCCGTCCACCCCTCCTCCTCCCCTGCTTCTGCAAAATCAAGCTCAAGAGCTTCCCCCTCCAGACCACCCTCGTCCCCTACCTCCCACCCGACGCCACCCACCCCCTCCCTCGACGGCGTCGCCTCCTCCCAGAAGAAGGGGTGGCGGCGGCGGTACCTTCCACCAGCAAGTCCGACCTCGACAAGCTCGTCAGGAAGTCCATCTTCTCTGGTAAGGTCTGCCTGCAGGTCTCTGTTTACACGGGCTGGAGTTGGGCGACCTGAGGGGTGAGCTCCGGGAGGCTACTCTGGAAGGTCTCGGTGCCCCTGGACCTCGCCGGGGGCGAGTTTAAGACCTGCGTGCTCCACAGCGGAGTGAAAGGGAAGACCAGAGGGAAGAAGAAAAACAAATAAAGGAAAAAAGAAGAGAGGGGAGTGAGAGAGAGGCGACAGAGGAAGCCAGTGCGGTTGTCAGAGGGTCTGACGCGGAGGGTCCAAACCTGCGGTTGATTTATTTATATCTGGTGCCCGTATTTATTGAGTCTTTTTGGGTTCCACCAGATATTTTCCATGGCAGGGCAAGCCAGGAAAGGGCACCCTCATTTCTTCTGGAAAAAAGAAGCCAATCGGGTGCTCGGTGCTCGCCCCTGTTGACAACGGAAGGTGGAAATTGGACTACTTCGTCTTTACCAACCCCGAAATCAAGGAGAGCAGCTGCAAAACTTGGTTCTTGATCGATTTCTTCACCTTGGCCTCCAGAAGTTGCTTATTATCTTACTCTTGAGTTGAAAGAAAGTCCATGGCCGTTCTTGAATTACTCTTACTGTGCTTGCGTGCTTTCCAAGTTCAAGAAAAAGATATTCTCAATGCACCAAGAATTATTTCCCTCGCTTTCTGGATTTTATACCTGATCCTCGAAATCCCAGGCACTCCTGTCGGGGCACAGACATATGTTCGCGAGCGGTGCGCAGATAGGGGCGACTACACTCCTTATAGCAATTTTGGGGACGACCTCAGTAGCCTCTTCTCCAGGGCCGGCTACGCTAATTACAGCGAAGGACCCATTCGCGGTTTCTACAACACAACGGAAGGCGAAGATCCAGACAAAGTTTATGGTCTCTTCCTCTGCAGGTAAATCACGTGCGAAAGATTCCAAAAATTTCTACTTTTGAGTAATAAGTTCCAAATCAATCATTATAATCTTTGGAATCGGCTCACTTGGAACTAGGATTTATAATGGACCTGATATATTGGCCTTAATTGAAATCCTCTATAAAGTACGTGGCCTTAATTGAAATCCTCTACAAAGTACGGTGATCCAATGCCAACCGAAAATTTGCCATCTAGATTTAAGTGGTTACTAATGCAACTTTACTATTCCTCTTTAGAGGGGATATTGCTCCCAATTTCTGTCAGTCTTGCATCCGTGAAGCTAGCAACACCCTCATAGAAAGATGTCCAGGACAGAAAGAGGCGATCATATGGTACGACGAGTGTCTCGTGCGCTACTCCAACAGATCATTCTTCTCTATCATGGAGACAATACCGACAATTTTCATTGCCGACCCTGTAGACAGTTCAGTTACCTCCAACAGGATTGTGGAGAATTTTGATAATGAGGACTTCGCAGAAAAAGTGACAGATTTGGCAAGAAATGTCAGAGACTTGGCGATCTCCTCAGAAAGCTTATACGCAACCAAATATGTTTATGTCTCAAGTTCAGTGGCCCTGTATGAACTTGCACAGTGCACCCCCGACATATCAGAGTCAGCTTGTGAGAGTTGCTTGCTTTCTGCTATCAACGAATTTCCCACCATTCTAAATCTTAAAAGGGGAGGTGGGAGAATTCTTAAGCCAAGTTGTAATGTACAGTACCATATGAATTTTGATGTGGATCCTACAGGACAAGCAACACCTCCTTCAGCAACTAATAAAACCAGCACTGAGTCCGGCAGTAAAGGTATGAGCTATATAATGCTCAAAATATGCACTCAATTTGTCATGGTAACCGTATAATGGTATCATTCCATTGCTTCTAATTCTCAATATATGCTGTTTTATGTATCATATTGCACTTGACTTGCTTTTACGATCTAAACTATGATGATACTCTCTTGCTTTTAACAAGTTCTTGGTACTATTTACACTTGTGTGAAAATACATAAATAAATAAATAAATAAAAGACCGCAGATTTGTTGTATGTTTAGATGCAAGGAATTTCCCTTTCTTGACAGGGGTCAAACGAAATCCATGGATCGCAATAGTTAGCTCAGTAATTGGATCGGGGTTACTAATAATCATCATGGGTTCGTGTATATTTTTAAAGAGGACAAAGAGATGGAAGAAAGGTATGAATTCATCTTGCTTGCCACTAGAATGACCATCTTCTAACCTTTACCTAACGAGAGTAAGTTCTTGGACTCTCAGAGAAGGAAAACAGCCAAGAGGTTCAGTTACTTCATTTAAGACGAGAAATCGGAGAAGAGTTTTCAAAGGTAAGAACTCGAGAAGAAAAGCTGGTGGCTTCTCAAGAATCATCTCTCGATACGATTAGACATTATACGTGCGGCCACACAAAACTTCTCCAATGAATGTAAACTTGGGGAAGGCGGGTTTGGCCCCGTGTACAAGGTAAGCATTTAAGTGACTCAACACTTGTTTATGGGAAAATTGGCAATTATTATCCGAACATGAACCGGTTTGAATTTGGTAATCATTAATAATTCTCATATAGGATTTCACTACTTACGTTACCCTGTTTCGGGGCACATTGGCAGATGGAAAAGAAATTGCAGTTAAAAGGCTTTCAAGAACCTCGGGCCAAGGACTTATCGAGTTTAAGAACGAAGTGATCTTGATTGCTAGACTACAGCACAGAATCTTGTTCGATTATTGGGATGCTGCTTGGAAGAACACGAAAACTCTTGATATATGAATACATGCCCAACAAAAGCCTAGATGTCTTCCTTTTTGGTTGGAGCTTTAGCCGATGCAATGATTTTTTAGCTAGTTAATTTTAGTTTTATGGAGTTAAGGTTCATCCGAGTCTCTCATTGTTGACAGATTCAACTATGGGGCAATCTTTAGACTGGGAGATGCGCATGATCATCACCTTTGGAATAGCTCGAGGGCTTCTATATCTACATGAGGATTCTCGCCTAAGAATTATCCATAGGGATCTAAAAGCCAGTAATATTTTACTAGACAGCGAGATGAATCCAAAGATATCTGATTTCGGAATGGCAAGAATCTTTGGTGTAAATCAAGATGAGGCCAACACGAATAGGGTTGTTGGAACATAGTAAGTTCTTTAATATCTTTCTACATCTGTCATATGTTTGAATGATTCACTAGGCCAATAAAGAACTCTGATGATTTGCTCAACAGCACCAAAATGAGCATATTCATATTACAGAAGTTTAAATATAGAAAATAACTTTTCATTGTTTCTTACTTCCAAGAAATTTCACTTCATTACGTTATTTTGGTTAGTGGATACATGGCACCGGAATATGCGATGCAAGGGCTATTTTCTGTTAAATCAGATGTCTTCAGTTTTGGAGTTCTCTTGCTAGAGATGATAAGTGGGCGAAAGAATAACGGTTTTCATCTCCAAGAGCACGGTGAAAGCCTTCTCACCCGTGTATGTTCCTAGTCACTGCACTTTATAAATATGAAATTCAAGAATTTTGTGCAATTGTCCTTGCTTACTTCCCTTTCAAAATGACAGGCATGGAAGTTGTGGTCCGATGGTCGAGGGTTGGAACTTACCGATCCATCAATCAAAGAGTCATGTGATGTAGTTCAAGTGATAAAATGCATACACATCAGTCTATTGTGCATTCAAGATGACCCAACAAATCGACCAACCATGTCGCTCGTGGTTCATATGCTAGGAGCCGACACTATCCCACTTACCCGACCATTGCTGCCTACATTCTCAGTTGGGAGAGATGTGAGAACACTCAATCCTATCGGTCTAGTTCACAAAACTTCCACTGTTAATGAAGTAACCCTTTCAGATGTATCTCCTAGGTGACTAATTATCATCAGCTTGTTTTCAATTGATTTCTCGTTTATAAAATGGAAATGGCTCGCAATTTAATAAAATAGAATGATAATTACAGTGTGATCTCTTTAGCATTGTGAATGTCATCTCTTAATGACGATCCAACCTGTCATCATTCCGTGTATAATACTAAAAACAATTGAATTAATCACACTTGGTTCTTTTTGAATTACAATCCTCAATTGATAAAAGGGTAAGAAGCCTGATCATTAGTCGTCATTTCTATTCTAGTTCACCACTTATGTTCTATCAGAATGGTACGTATACTTACTTGAGTAATGTATGAATATCCAATTCTATAAGTATTCCATCAATACACACACACCCACACAAATTCTATAGTCTACATTGAGTATATTAGCCAAAATCTAATGCGTGAGGAATGTTAGAGTATTTAGATATTAAACAATGCCTAAGCCAGAGTTCCCACATTCAAATCTTTTTAGGTCTCTATTTGCCTCTTCAATTAGATATTTCTACACTTTAGTCTTAGACCAATGTTTAGCTTATGTGTGAGGGTAGTGTTAGAGTTCTTAAATATTGAACCATGCCTTCATTGAGTAAGCTTAAGATTTTAGAAAAGTTGACCATGGTCACAAAAAATTTACAAAGAGTGCTATCAAGTTAGGGCAGATTTACTAGTAACCTATTTGATGTATAAGTACGTAATATTTTGATCCTATCTTCTGTTGTCATTCTCTCTTGAGTTCATGTCACTTTTAATTATATTGGGATCCTTGAACAATTTTTCTGTAGTGGAATTGGAGAATTAAACAATATTGGATCTTTAGGAGTCGAACACTATATGATAAAGGAGAAATATTTGAAGTAATTTGAAGATAACAATCAGAATTGTACGCTGGCCCTTCGTCGACAATCCTTCCTTGCCCTCCACGGGCGCATTCATGCCTCTGACAGCGTCTTCAGCTTCCTCACGCTCGCCGATGCCCTGCTTCCTTCCCAGTAGATAGATCGAATCAGAAAACTACACTTCCCCATGTCTGTCTTCTGAGAAAGTGAATTTTTTGTGCCTTTTGCTCAAGATTCTCGTGGTATCGCTCGTCGAATCTTACGGTGAAGGGAAGAGTTGACTTTGTGCGTTTTTAATTCAAGTTAGTCGATGCAGTCTACTTGTTTAAAGAATATCCCGGAGACAAAATTACACGTTCCGGGCAAAGTTATAGCAACCTGATATTTACATCAACGGGATATTCATTAGACAATGCGATCTTTTCCCAGACTTATTGCAAATCTACAGCGTGGCAGGGCTCGGCGTGGGTGTCTCTATGAAAGATGTTTATGCCTTGAGACTAGGGTCATGGAATCTATAACAACCTGGTCCAACAAGAATGAGAGTGTTTGCCAGGCTAAAGTGCCTGTATAAGGAGCGACTCCTAATAGGTTTATAGGGTGGTGAAGGCGGCATAAATGAACCTAATTACGTACTAAATTAGAACAAGGGAGAGCATTCCTCATATGTGTATTTGAAATTGGAATTAATTTGTAAGAGGTGACTTTTGGTGTAAAGGCAACGCTCTTTACATTAGAACTCTAATATTAAGCATGCTCAGGTAAGAGTGCTATCAGAATGGGTGACCTACTAGAAAAGTGTCCACCTATACATTAAATGACAAAATCACGAGGCTCAATATGCAACGGGAATGGGTCAAAACGGATAATTCATCGAGTGACTTAATTTTGGAGTGTTACAAAAACCCGCCCCATGGCCGCAACTGTTGACGTGATAAATCTCTCTATTTTCCTCTCAATAGTGGTGGAGGTGAAGGCAGTCAACAAAAAGAGCCCTTGGTTTGCCAAGAACCACCGTCGCTCATATGGGCTTTGGCAAAGTAAGCCCTAAACTTTTCCCAAAGTTTTAAGTAAATCCATTTTGTATTCTAGCAATAGTGGGTGGTAATGGACGAGCACTAGAGAAGTTTTGGCCGAGTGATCAAGAGGTTAAAGATGATAAACAATAAGAGGAGATCTCAGCGCGGAAAAGAACGAAAGAAAATAAATGAAAAGACAAGAAAAATAAGAAAAGACAAAAACAATGTCATTTTGGCCGAGTGATCAAGAGGTTAAAGATGATAAACAATAAGAGGAGATCTCAGCGCGGAAAAGAACGAAAGAAAATAAATGAAAAGACAAGAAAAATAAGAAAAGACAAAAACAATGTCATTTTGTCCACTTAACTTGCTGATCCTACCACATAAGACAATAATAATAATAATTAGACTGCTATGTCAATGATTTCTAACAAATATCAACTGATAAAATTACATTTTGTAAAATTATTAAAAGTTTTAGGATAAAAAAATTGCAAGGTTTATGATTGATATGGTAATTTCCCATTGTAATTTATTAGTTTTATATGGCACAAATTAGAAGAATGTTTCTAGCAAGTAGCAATCATGTAGATAATCTATGTAGGTCAAACAATCCTTAACATTTTCCAACAAGTTAAGCTCATAATTCCTAAACTTCAGGCTTTGGGATGGGTGATATTTAATACTTCCTCTTGATTAAATGAAGGGAGCTAGAAAGAAATCCTTATAAAGGAAGAAATAAGTGCATCGGAAGTCTTAAATTTTGTCATGAAAGTATAATTAAATCCTAAATTTACAAAAAGAGCCAAATAAAGATCTTTCAATTAAGTATGTCTAATTTGGATAATGGAAAATGCCGACATGCTTTATTTATTTATTTATTTATTATTTTCTCTATCTACTTGTCGACGATATGGCTAAAACAACTTTAGTCTTATGCTTTATATTTTAGCTATTGGGACTAAGAAGAAAACCTAGAGAAGAGTGAATAGGTTGAAAAAAAAAAAAAACCATGAAAAACATTTACGGAAGATCATAAGTTCAACTTCAAACATGGACAGAAATAGATTATAGAAATCAAATGTGCGAGCTATTGTTTAACAAATAATGATGATATTCAGCATGAAATGCAAATAGTGAAGAAATAGAAGATTCACAAGCATATATATATATATATATATATATATATATATATATATATAGTAGTTTGACATCCACTCTCCAGACTAATAACCACAAGTCTGGCTAGATTGCATAAATAATTTGTTCAACAAGTTACAAATGGCAAGTGCTAATCTCATTACATAATAGATCACACTATTAGGACTACCCATAAAATACTCTCCCTAAACATTTGCAGGTCAATCGAAAAAGGTCTGCAGCTAATGTTCTAACGCTATTGCTTTGACATTTTTGATAGACACTTGTTCTTGTTCCTCAAGAGACTTCCTGATCATCCGCCGCTCATTTTCACCCTACAACAACTATAATTGTTTTCATCAACGAACATCCTCACATGGTCACTGTTCAAACATGACCAATGACATGATATGTCCAGCATCAACACAAACATTGCCATAAGCTAATCTTTAGGTCCTTCCAAGTATATTGGCAATTTTGACTCTACAAAGATGTTCATGGTCCTTTCAAGCTTTACCAAATATCCTCATTCTAGGCTTGTTCATCACCTGGTCCATCCAAGTATTCACATTATCTAAGGATCCTTCCAACTCGTAGACATATTTAATTGCCTAAGATCTTGTTCACCTCATATATTGGCAGAGCACTCTAGACAGTGGCAGCGCATTCCTCATATAAGTTCATCCGGTGCCATTTATGACAAAATTTGCATTTCAACTTCTTCATATATCACCTGATACTTACTCAACCAATACACACATTAGTAGCCTTTGATTGTCTTTGTCATCTTCAAAACAACATAGAGACTTTCTCAACTTTAGCTACATCATAGCATGTAGGAGAGAGAAAAAAAAAAAAACGTCAGCATTTTTCTTTGGTCAAGTTGAACGATGTTAATAGAAGAACTCAATTGCACCCATTTTAAACAAGTTTTAGGACTTGAGCAACATGACCCATATGCAAGATGATCATATGTGCTAACGAAAAAGCTTTCCTTTTAAGATAGCCCAAACGATACAAGCTTCATAGTGAGATATATCATTGGTCGAAGTGGACTTGGGGCGGAGTCACATGACCAAGATTTTATAAATCAAATTTATTTTGAAGGGCAACATGTTCAAGGAAATTTTGTCGTGACGGATATGTTCAAGGCTTTCTAGGATAAAAGCATATGCCTCATAAGGGGAAAGGAGAATTTTCTCACAATTGGTAATAGGATGGTGAATGAGCTAAGGCTTCAACGGTAACAGTGTAAGACTGATTTTCAAAATTAAAAATGAAGCTGTCATGATTTGGAAAATGAAGATTGAAGTAGAACCTATCCACTACAAAGGAATAGACTTCTCCTTGCAAAGTGCAAAAGATGTTCAGAGAAAGTCATTTAAAAAGTTCAGAGATGAAAATGCCATGTCTGTCCATATATGAAAAATCGACAGTATTGGCAATGTGCTCACGACTTCTGACCAATCATATCGGGTTAAAGAGTAGATAAGTTACTCTATACATTCTCTTTTAGATATCCATAAAATCAATGTGGAAGACAAGTTTTCTACTATGATTGCTCAAATATGTACAACTGAAAATATTAGATCATTGTCAAACTTGTTGTATATTTCTATGAGTTTTGATATATTGAAAACTATTAATTTTGTAACGATTTTTACATCAATTTGTTATGGTTTTTGTCTACAATTAATATTAAAAAAAATTGTAATGTTTGATAACTATCATTTAATAGCAATTTAATGGCACGATTTACAACAATTTGCTATTGATGTGGAAAATTAATAGCTTTATTTTTTCATAAACCATCCAATATTTTACAATAGATATATAACAGTTCCTTAACTGATCTCTCTTTTCTTTGAATAATAAGTTAAACTTCTAACCATGATATTTTAAGAAACGTTAAATTCTCTATCTTTCCTTTTCTTTTTTCTTTTTTTTTTTTTGGTCAAAAAAATTGTTTTCATGACTCAAAAGTATACATGAAAAATATATACACTTTCGTGGTAAAGCTAATCAATACAGAGCAAAGGCCAAAACACTACGAAACAAAGCCAATTCCATAAAACAAGGATTATCAACAAAGCACCGAGGGGTTAAGTGCATACTCGTTTTAAAAGAACATATCTATCAAGCAAAATAATTGGCGGTCAATCACTAGATGTTGTATCATAGTTTGTGATAAGCACATACTAGAAATTCCTTCTCCAATAACTATGGCGTTGTTAATTGACAAAGTGTGCACTTAGATTTGGCTTCCTCTACATCATCACCGTATGGAAATGTTCATTTTCTTTTTGTTGGGTTAGACACATTGTTCCTATTCCTTCTATTATCTAGTGTGAAGTGTTATATCCTAGGAGGACACGAGAGCCTTACGCACTGAGTTTTGTACTTCAAGGGACATAATTATCCTTAAGAACAATGTTTACACGTCTTAGACGATTAATCTTATTTTCTCATTTTTTCTAACATATTTCCAACATTTCTTATTTTTCATATTATTTAATCTTCTTTTTTTAACAAAACTTATGAATCCTTCCTTTTGCATAGTAAAAGTAATTGGAATTATAATTGATCAGAAAGATTTCCAAAAACAGTCACACTAATACATCATATCCAGTTTTATATGATTTCATAAGAGGATAAATACATATACAATGTATGACAAGCAGAGAAAAGATGTAGAGAAAAAAATGGGTCATTGTAGGAAATTTGTCCAGTAATGGAACTTCTCAAGCTGTAAAAGTATTTATAAAAAGGATTTGCAATTGACTTGGTATGTTTTACGTCTCGTTGATATTACCCTTTTTTTAAAAAAAAAATAGATTTCTTTGTAAAGGAAAATCAAGTACAAAAACGATTGTATTTTTAGAAGGCATAATACCATAATTATTTTTCTCGTTTTCTATTTTGTATTTGAATACTTCTTTAACCCAATCACCGTTTGTTTAGGATATGATGCATTTGAACTAGAGCTACTTCAACAAAATCCTCTTGTGAACAGCATCAGTAACCTATTGCCCTAAAGGCACATTTAAATAAGTTAGTGAAACCATGTTATAAATCATATGCCAAACAAAATAAACATAACTTACTTGTCTCCACATTAATATCGAACGAATGTGTTGTCAAATAGAGAGATCCGGGATTGAGCTAGATATTTTTAATAATCCTGAATAAATTTGTGTTGTATTTTCTTGGGTAAAAGAAAAAACTATATTAAGAGAAAACGTCTGAAAATTTTACATTCATATCAATTAAAGACATACCTCCAATACAATTTTAAGCAAATTATTGAGAAAATCACCAAAAAAGTCCTAAATTTATTGCATTTGTGCCAATTCAATCTAAGCCTTTCAATTTATGCCAATTTAGTAACAAACTTTTAAAAGATTTGTCAATTTAGTCCTTTTGGCTAAAAATCATTGACATAAACGCTGGCAATGCCACATGAGATGGCCGGCGCTTATGGTAATGTTGTCGTTGACGTAATTTTCTCTATTATATAAATTAATTGTTTATTTATTTTTCTCTTTCTTTCCCTTTTCTTTTTTCTACAAAGTCCAGCAACCCTCGCCGGCCACTAATTCACACTTCCATTTGAAAAATCAAAGCAACATAGTCTTGATCTTGCTTCCATCCGATAACACCTGAGTGCATCAGCGCATCCTGCGGCCTCCCCAAACTAGTCTTCCATCTTCACATTTTGGAACTCCTTCATCAACCTCCTGCAATCTTTAAGATTAGGGTTCAACAAGTGACAGCAACAGGCGACATATTTGCTCCGTTCTCCGCATCTTCCTCTTGCACGCACGACCGTCCATTGCATACGCAATTCAACACTCAAACTTCGTCACACGATTTCTTAAGCGAAGCGTCCATGAGTTCCGACGCCCTACCCTGAGACCCCAGTTTCCATGCCTATTTTGTTGAAGCAAGATGCTGCAATTCGATGAGTACAAACCACGACTTGTTTGGCTAGGACAGTATTACAGGCATATTCGTCGCTAGGGACATACATACCAACACAAGCAGGAACTGACCATGTTATGTCGCATGCGAACGGCTATTCTTTATCAATTCACTATGGCCGGCAAGGAAACATGATACGCTGTTGAAGAATTAAGTCTGAGTATGATATTTGCCTTTAGAGAGTAGTTTTTAGCTGTAGTAGGATTTGGGAAATTCTTTAGCTTTCGAGATCTATCTAATTACCAACCGAATGTCAAAATCTACTCGTTTCATAATGCGGAACGGGTGTTAATCACAGAATCGTAACCATATGATCATCCTTAATCTTTAATTTAGAAGAGGCTTTTGATCTGTAGAGGAGGAGATGTTGAAACTTGCCAGTCTCTCATCCAATTGCTGAATTTCTGCCATCAGTCATAGAATTGCATCATGCTAAATCGGACTAGTCTCCTTCGGATGATATATTTCATGCCTTACGTGCAATTATAAGTCCTATCAATTAGAAAAATGGTCTTGATATCTACGTAGATGATCATTGTCATGTCTAAATTGTCACGGTAACCCAATATAGAAAAATGATATTTGAGATTTTATTCGGCATAAGCTGTTAAGTTTCTATTGTACTAATAATCGGGTCAATCGACGAAATGGGTTGCCCCTGCCGTACAAAGAGAGGTAGGCACGTACGCCACATCTTTCATAATCCCATCATTCTGTCAACAATATGCTAATTCTGTCCAGCTCTTAAAATCCCGAATGGTGAATATGGTTAGGGGATTCAAATTGAAATAAATAAGAGAAAATAAATATTTAGAGAAAAAAGATTCGGCGAAATGGAATTGAAATAAATCAAGCTAATTCTGTCCAGAAAATAAATATTTAGGCGATTCAAATTAAAACAAAAAAGAAAATAACTATTTAGAGAAAAAGATGGATAAATAGATGTAGTAGGTAACCCAAAACTTCAAAAAAAAAAATAAAATAAAATAAAAGATGAATTGTTACCAAAATTAGCATCCAGGCGGTGGGCAGAGGCCGATTTTCTACAGATTCAGGATACTTGGTTTTTTCGCCTTCTCTTTTGTTTCTTTTGCTTCTTGTATTCGTCGTATAAACTGAGTGCCCTTGTTGTACGATCTAACTCGCTCCTCAATCTCTCGTTCTCTTTTACGTTGCGCAGGAGCATATAATGTTCCGATGGCTTCTTTTTCACCTCATCTTCACCGAGTGAACCTGCTCCCTCCAGAAGGATGCCAGTGCTCCTTCACTAGCACGTCACCTCTTTTTCACCTCATCTTCAGGCTGAAGGATTCCCGTTCGAGTGACGAGTCCAGGAACGCTTGTTGAGGGGACAGCATGGAGAGGTAAGATGCTCTGTTAGCAATGCCCGAAGCCATAGTTGAAATTGTTGGATGATCATGTTTTGTTAGAAGTTTTGAGTTCTCAAAGCACGGAAGCGAGCGTGCCACTTTGATTAGGGTCCAAGGCATATGGTTGATATTTCTGCAAAACTGTAATTGCTACTAGAGAGATTGTTCATAGTTTACTCAGCAACACAAAAGGGTATATGAAACCAAGTGATCTGATATGACAGAATCATGCGAGAAATTGGTCCTTTATTGAGCAGAGCTTAAATAAAGGTGAAGCCTATAAGAGTGCACTCTAGTCATGCAGATGGAAAAGTATCGCTATGCCTGGGAGCATGTAAGATAAGCTCGCCCGATGCCCGTCAGAAAGACTGCCACCATAGCTTCTCAACAGACATTGGCAATGACAACTGAAAAAATGGATCTAGAAAGCAACAACAATCCTACTGAGCAGGCATCTTGTGCAAGAACACTTAGTAAAGTTCCAGATTTCTTTTCATTTTCTGCAGACTATGGTCAAAAGGCAAAGCAAAAATCATAAAACTAAACTAAGAAATTGTAGGAAAGACTCCGACCATAGCTACAACTTTAGTAAGGCTACAAGCTACAACTTTCTCCAAGGCCCTGCTTGGAGCTAAATGGGAAAATTTACTTTTACTCTGGCACAAGACATAAGGGAAAAACTGATGTCAATCTAAGTATGTTCGTCTCCATTTTAAATCTAAAATATCATGCCTCAATTAAGGGTTCTGCATGTAAACAGTAAATTGCTTACCGCAACAAGACCTGATACTGAGCCATCTCCAGGATCATTTTCCAACAAAACCCGACATTTAATATTCTTTTGGAGAAGATGCTTTAAAGTGAATAAAGCTGCAAGTAAGGGCAAACAAGTAACCAATTAGAATGATAATCTTAGTATCAAAGAAAGAAATAATTGGCATTGGATAAACCAAGAGGGTACCAGCCATGGACTCTGCAGACTAAAAGCATAACGAGAATGTGGCCAGACACTTTATGAATGATGTAGCCTTCTGCATGTCATGTTGCCTATCATCGCACTGAATCATCTTTAGAGCTTCAGCTAGCACCTCACCCGATCTCTGCTTGACACATCAGATATCAATGAGTAACCGTACAAAGGGAGAAAGTCACCATTGCCATTCTGGTTGTTCATTATAACAAAGTCACTAATGCTTGCATGACATTCTCTGTCATTGCCAAACATCTAGGACTGTGGTCATAAAGAAAATCATGTGAACGAAAGTGCATGAGCAGATGTGTCCAGAAAACCAGCTTGACAGCGAGGATATGATCTCTGCTTCAGACATAAGATATTAATTACAGTTAAAAGTGTTGTGGTCATGAAAAATTGATCACTATTTCCTCTCCGAACAGAGTCCTCTGCATTTAGAACTATGGTTTATAATAAAATCAGGTAACTGAAAGTGCATGAGCACATAAACTCAAAAAGTAAACTTGACAGTAAGGTACTAAGCACCCAACATAGAAGTGCCAAGCTTCCAGGCCTGTATTCAAGTATGAGGTTGTATAAAATCTTGCAAATCAACGTTCAAAGCATCGAGATATTTCCTCATTATTTTAAAAGCAATGATGCAACAGCAAAGTCTTTCTGGGACGGTCAAGCATTTTCCTGAACCATCTGATTTTCCACCAGAACATGCAAGCTTCTTAATGTAATCCATGAGATCTCCAATATAATCCAAGTCAATCAGGTGAGAAAATTTTCCTAGACCATCCAAACATGGTCCAAGGAGTGGGTGAGCCTCAGTCACATGAGTTGTACCAGTATCTCCATTAGGTCTGTAGAACAATAAAAAAGAATGACGTGATTACTGTATACCGTTAGATACCATTCACAAAGATAATTTCTAACTCAACTTTAAGCACATATTTTGGGTTGATTATAGAGAAAGATTAAACCAACACGGCAAATGGACAGCATCACGCGTAATTGAGAACCACAGTTTAAATTTGTCCTAGGAATTTTTTCATGTCAATCTAAAGACCTAACCAATATTGAAACCCCAGTTCCAGTGTCCGATAAAACATTTGCTTTGACACAGTAATACACGCCAAGACCAATATGCCCTACCATGTTGGCATATTTCACTTAGTGTCATAACCATACGAACTGTTTGACGCATGAAACCATCTGGGCACAATTGACTGCACAGTATGCTTCAGGATATGAAAATATATCTCAAATACGGCATCCTTTAATATCTGGAGCGAAACTAGCTGCTTTATAATCAACAGCAACCTGTTTACACCACCAAGCACCTCAGTTGTATGATAATGAAAGTAGAAAATCAGAGAAAGTAGGCTGTTGTCGTCGCATAAGAATCCCTACCTCTTCCCTTATTTTTCAAAGTCCTTTCTCATTTTTTAACCTGCTTTATAATCAACTGCATCGTCAAGCCCCTCTTTTATTCGAAGAGACCTTCAAAGGCCATCTTGAAACACAGCTAAGCTAGGACCATATTATTATATTGCAGCCACATCAAGCCCATTCTCCGCTAAAATCAAACTAAAGTCCCCCACCGAGTCTATTATTGCCGCCGCCGTTAACCCTCGCTTCCACCGCCACTAACCCTCACTTCCCACCACCACCGTCAGCCGCTCAACGCTTAACAAATGTGAACGAAGCAGCACCAATACGACCAGGTTGAGAACGAACAAAGCAGTAGTACCAATATGCACACACAGGAGAAGAAGCCGGTTTCTGCGGATGGTTCGAGCGAGGATTTTTGCTTTTTCTATCGTGCTCTCTCTCCATGAACGGCTGTGTCGCCTTCTCCGTGAACCCCCTGAACGTAAGAACCTTGCCCGCCTTTTGTTGTGTCAGCACTTGAAATGAGAAAAAAAAAAAAAGGATATAGGTTTTATTATTTCTTTAAGGTTTTGTGTGATGATGCCAAAGTGGCGATCTTGAGATGTGTGAATTTAAATAAGTCTAATCCTAAAGTGACAAGAATCATGCTCTAAATGGTTCATGGCACCGTAAGTCAAAATTTCGTTATCGAATCTGAGATTTCTAAATTTCACTGGCCCTAAATCAAATATCTAAAAATGATTAGAATTGTAATTTTTCAGTCAAACTTCAAATTTAGAAAAACTTTGAATGTACGCCTATGCTATTCAAGTGTCAACCGGCGTCCTTGATCCAGGGCGTTCTATCCACCATCAGCACTACCACCGAACTCCGCCGCAAACGCCCCACACGAGGAGCATTTTAAGGTGTCGCCTTTCGCCTTTGGAACGATGGGTGTGCAGATTAAAGAGAGTCATGGAGAGAGTTGAGTTTGTAGTGCGTAGCTTTTTTGGGGTTTGGGGGTAATTTATTGTACTAATGGGCTCAATTGCTAATTGAGAGCAATGTATCCTGTAATATCCCGTTACCCATGGAAGAGCACGCCAAAGATCGTTTCTGATATGTTCGAGCTACTTCTTCACATCTTCACACGAAATTTTTGTGAATCATTTTCTTTTTCTTTTTTCAAATGGTAGTTTTGGTTCCACCACTGATAATGCCATGCACGTGCATGTCTCCTATTGGCAAGACGCTCGCTATTTTCACCACATTATGGACACTGCAAGATAGCTGAGATTATCTCCAACTCACGTCCGAACCTATCTTCCATCAGATCAAGATTAGGATAAATTGTGCATGAATCTCAAACCGAGCGGTGCTCTCGAAGGCCATTGTCTCGTGTGAAGAGAGTCGTGGTCACTATTAACGTGCCAGTGGGACCGCTCATTAGTTCAGTCCATTGCTGGTTGTTGTCGTTGTCCAAATTGAGATTCTATTCAAGGTAAGTCACATAATTTGATTTGAATTTCAGATTATCTAATTCTTTTAGATTATGTGATCATTAGAAGGTTAAGATATTTAATTTCATTTTCAATTAATCTTGCGTTATTCATTGCATTTTTAATTGGTATCCAGTCACTGACCAAAAAAAATCGGTATCGACTCAACCACTAGGGCAAACCCCAGTGGCCACCCTTCCAACATGAAAGAGAGAGGTGAGGGGTTCAAATCTCCACCTTCTTAGGGGGTTGAGGTGAGGACGATTTAGTTTCAAGTATGGATTTCGACTCTCACGCCTTGCAAGGAGGCAGGATAAAAATTTGAGAATGAGAGTTAGAGTATAAGTATAGTAGGGCCGACCGAAAAAAATAAAAAATAAAAAATTGGTATCGAGTCTTTAAGCCTAAAGATTGGATCTTCAATTGGATATTTCCTTTATTTTATTGCACTTATTGGTCAATCGGATCTTCAAGCCGAAAGATAGGACCGCCCCCCCCCCCCCAAAAAAAAAAAAAAATCTTTCCCCTTTTTGTGCCCATCATGAGGTAATATTTAATAATCTAAGTTCGTCCTTAGTAATTATTAATACAACCCTAGGCTATGCACGTCATTAGATTAGAGTGCATTATGCATATAAAAAATTAAAATCTCTTCACGTTGATTTATGATTGCATTCATACATGTTTTTTGAATTTAGAATATCGTATATTATGTGCATGTCACATATTGCCCGTCATTTAGAAATTCACGTGCTTTAGGGTCAATGTTTTAATATTTGCAACATGTAGTGCATTATTGGTGTTGCATTTGTGTAAGATATCATAACAAATACAAAAATGAATTAGCATTGCTTGGTTAAATCGCCATCTTTTAGCAAATAAAGGTCATAAGGCCATGTTTAGTGTCAGGGTTTAATTCTTTATTTTTATGAAAAAAAGAAGATAAAAATAGTCTTTCACATAGTTTAAATAATAAAGTTAATCTATGATTAATTCTATTTCATGTCATTGCATATAGGTCACATTTATTTAATTAATATAGTATACATGACATGGCATCATAGTTCATCAATGCATGCTTAGATTAGAAATACATAGTCATGACATTTAAATTAGTCATGTTATTTTAAACTGAAAAAACAAAAAAGAATTAATTGTCATGGCATCTAAGGTCTTGGTCCAAGTTATCTTGTATAGCTTAGGTCATGCATTGGTCATACTCATCATCACTTTCATGAATAAAAAATGCATTCGTAATTGAATGTTTGTTTCCTAAGTTTGCAGAACCCCTATCTCAATTGGTGACAAATAGAGATCCATTTTTGCTTGCGCATGCATTCAAGGTATTTTAATCTTTTTGGCAACTTATTTACTAATTTGATTATTGAATATTTCATTATTGACTGCACATTCGTATGATCATCCCTCATATGTTAGTGGCTAGGATTAAAACTGACAAAGATTGCATGCAAAAATATTTTTGGAATAAAGAGAAATGGTACCGTAGGAGTGTTTGATTAATTTAGCGTGATCAAGTCCCCAAATCCATTGATCTTTGGTTCATAGTACTCCAACATTTTACTTTGAGTGTCTTATTGACTCATAACCAATTAGCGGTGGCTCTAAAAAGTAAGGTTAATCGCAATAATGCTAGTAAGAACACCTAGAGGGAGTGAATACTGTTTAAAGAGATTTCACCAAACAATTGCGGAGTAAAATTAAATTGTCAGCTATTTCTAAATGAGAAACATAATTAGTTTTGTAAACCCCCAAACTTCTAAAACAGTAAGTTTGCAATAGACTTAAAATAAATAGAGTAAAGAGAAGAGAAAATTGCACATGAGTTTTATAGTAGTTCGGCTCAAATCAAGCCTACGTCCACTCTCCTATATTAACATCCTATTGGCTGAATTTCACTATAGGATCAACAGAAGATTACAACTTATGAATGCAAACACTTAGTGGTAGGTCTTTCTAGCTCACTAAGACACTCTTTTTGTGTCTTCTCTCTTGATCACACGTTTTTAATGCTCATAAACAAAGACAAGTAATTGAGAGAGCTTCAGACTTTGGAATTTTAAATTCATGTTCCCACAAATTGTTGACTGAATGACCTCATTTGTATACTACTCCACACCACATTAACCATTGACAATTTTCGAAGGAATTTCTTCCAATCAAACTGTTGGACAAAATCTTTCAAAAGGATCTTGTGGCCGTTGAAGATAGGAATGAAATTTCCACTTGATTCTAGCCACTCATACAATTAAAATCTTGGTTCCATAAGTGATGCTTTCCAAAAGGAAACTTATCTTCAAGATTGATTTCATCAATTATGATTGATTTAATCAATATTTGTATAGATAGAAAGTAAAATCATTTACCAGAAAACTAGTCGTTGTAGAATAATTTTCAATTAAGTTCATTATTGATCTCTGTCACAAAATTGATAAGTTTGGTCCTGGACTCTTCCTGATGCAAGCCTAGGGGAGGCTTTCTCAAACAATAGGATCGGGAGAGTGACTCGCGCACAAGAAACGGGACGAACAGTAATTTCAGCACTGCGCAAGCTCAGGAGAATGGTCGTATCTTTGTCGATACAGATCGGATCGACCTGATTCCAAAGCCAAATGAACAAAGACTTCTGGATCTACAATTTCTGTGTTTTGGGTTTTCCGAAATAAGTACCGTAGGATAGTCGAAATTGGGTTGGAAGTAACGAACAGAAAAGGAAAAGATAGGAACTTCGTTGGTTGCTCTTCTAGGCCTCCAAGGAAGTTGAAAGGGACACCGATTCTTCTAGATCGATGACTGCAACTCTTCAAGGATGCAGATTTCGAAAGCTCCGACTCTTCAAGGACGGAGTGAAAACTCTTCTAGGTTTTCAAGGGTTGAACTCTTCAAGGTTCATGATACTTGCTTCAAGTAAAGCTTTTCATTAATCAAAAGTTATCTGTCTTCTACAAGGGATTGGATGGCTTATATCATCAAAGAAATAAAAACAGAGCATAGAAACTTGAAAGCATTAAAGAGCCTAGAAACTAGAAAAATAATAAAGAGCCTAGGAACTAGAAACTAGTAAAAGAGCATGGAAACTATAAGCTAGTAAATGCGTCACGCAAGCTTCCAAGTGTCTTTCAAGCTCTGGGATGGACTCGAGATGTCGTTATGGCTTCTCGGTTTCGTCGAGCTTTAATGCGGGCCGATTTTCTTGGTCGAGGGAGCCGGTCTTCAATGTGGGCTGCATCATCCTCCCCATCTTTAAAAGAATTCGTCCTCGAATTCTTGCCATCATCATCAGAAGAATCTCCCACCCTACTAGGTGTCAACGTAATCTTCTTGCCTCCAAATTCAAAAGAATATGTATTTCGATAACCATCATGCATAGTCCTCCTATCGAATTGCCATGGTCGACCAAGAATAATGTGACTAGCATCCATCGGTAGAACATCACACCATATCTTGTCACTATAAACAAAACCAATGGACAAATTAACAAGGCATCGTTTGGAAATAGTTACCTCAGTGCCTTTCTTCAACCACGACATTTTATAAGGCGTAGGGTGCGTTTTTAATTCCAACTTCAACTTGTTTGCCGCTACTTCAGAAATTATATTCTCACAACAACCAGAGTCAATAATTAATTGACACACCTTTCCCATGATTGTGCAAGCAGAATGAAAAATATTGGTACGCAACCACCTATCTCCAAAGTGTCGTCTCGAGGAGTAAGAAATTTTTTCCTCACCATAGTGTCGTCTCGAGGAGTAAGAAAATTTTTCCTCACCATAAGAAGTTCGCCAGTGTCAGCATGCACTATTTGTTCATCATCCGCAGCTTCTTCATCATTTTTCAACTCCTCTTCAAGTGGATTCTCAGCATTCTCATCAGAATCATCATCCACCAAAAAGGCTTTACCGGTTGGTCGATTCTTATTGATTCGACAATTGCTAGCACGATGACCCAACTCCCACAAGAATAGCAACGTATTTCGGATGTAGCAGGTTGATTCGAAACATGGGGTTGAGTAGAAGGCTTACTAGCAGATTGCTGTCTCCGAGAATGAGAGCGCTCCATTTTGAGTGCCCGTTGGTGTGCATCTCCTAAGTCCCAAATGTCGAGGACTTCCAAGGCGTCTTGAATGTAAAATTGAAGACCGTTCAAGTATTTGTTCACAAGCACATCCTCTGGGTCCTGGATATTGTTACGAATCACCAACTCATTGAATTCATTGGTGTATTGGTCCACCGTTCGCGTACCTTGTTTTAGACTTTGGTACCGTTGGTAGAGCTCTCTCTTATATCCTTTGGGGAGAAAATATTTTTGAATCTTGCCCTCCATCTTTCTCCACGAAGTGATTGGTGCTTTGCCAACGGATTGGCGAGTTTGTTTTTCACGTCTCCACCAAGCAATCGCCTTGCCTCGGAATCGCATAGCAATGATCCCAACGCGACGATTCTCCAAAACATTCCGATGCTCAAACACCTCATTCACAAGTGTCAGCCAATCAACAATTTCATCAGGAGACTCAGTACCTGTAAATTCTGGAACATCTTTCTTGACTTCCTTTTCCCAATCGGGCTCACGAATATGTTGTAAACGATGTCGAACATGCCTCCGACCGTGAATAGATTGAACACTCTCCGAAGAGGAAGAGTCACCACGGGAATTTTCAGTCCTGGAACGGGGTGGAGAATTATTTGCTTCAGCCCTCAATCGCTGAACTTCTTGCGTCAGTTCGTCAATTTGTTGTTGCATATTCTCAGCAAGTGTGTGCAATTCATTGAGGGGAACGGTTCTGCCGCCACGACGCCTTGCTTGTCTTGGAGGCATTGTCCTCTCCTCCAAAGCTCTGATACCAAATGATGCAAGCCTAGGGGAGGCTTTCTCAAACAATAGGATCGGGAGAGTGACTCGCGCACAAGAAACGGGACGAACAGTAATTTCAGCACTGCGCAAGCTCAGGAGAACAGTCGTATCTTTGTCGATACAGATCGGATCGACCTGATTCCAAAGCCAAATGAACAAAGACTTCTGGATCTACAATTTCTGTGTTTTGGGTTTTCCGAAATAAGTACCGTAGGATAGTCGAAATTGGGTTGGAAGTAACGAACAGAAAAGGAAAAGATAGGAACTTCGTTGGTTGCTCTTCTAGGCCTCCAAGGAAGTTGAAAGGGACACCGATTCTTCTAGATCGATGACTGCAACTCTTCAAGGATGCAGATTTCGAAAGCTCCGACTCTTCAAGGACGGAGTGAAAACTCTTCTAGGTTTTCAAGGGTTGAACTCTTCAAGGTTCATGATACTTGCTTCAAGTAAAGCTTTTCATTAATCAAAAGTTATCTGTCTTCTACAAGGGATTGGATGGCTTATATCATCAAAGAAATAAAAACAGAGCATAGAAACTTGAAAGCATTAAAGAGCCTAGAAACTAGAAAAATAATAAAGAGCCTAGGAACTAGAAACTAGTAAAAGAGCATGGAAACTATAAGCTAGTAAATGCGTCACGCAAGCTTCCAAGTGTCTTTCAAGCTTCTGGGATGGACTCGAGATGTCGTTATGGCTTCTCGGTTTCGTCGAGCTTTAATGCGGGCCGATTTTCTTGGTCGAGGGAGCCGGTCTTCAATGTGGGCTGCATCACTTCCTCGTTCTATACACTATCTCATTCTAAACTCATATGAGTGGGATATACTTCTGGAATAAAATAGACTTTGACAGAAGTCTTCAATGGTTCCTCAAAAACAACTTATAAACAATTTGTTCTTAAGAATGACATTACAACTAGAAAGTTTTATCAACTTCAAAATTCAGTAAGAGTTTTCTAAACAAATTACATGTTTAAATTGAGTAAAACCTTGCACTTGATAGGACTTGGGAGTCTACAATGAGCATCATGCTTAGTAATCCATCAGTTTTTTCTTAGTAGTTCACATCGAGAAAGGTTGTGACACTTAGCTAGGTAGAAGTACCGAAAAGCATCTCTTGTATGATTGGATGAGCTAAGTTGAATTAAAATCAATTGAGTTTTGGGCAGCCCGTCTCCTTTTCCGAGGACTTTCTAGGCTATCCGGAGATGCATAAATCCCCATGCAGACACGAAGTGAGGAATGAAGACAGAAAAAAAATGAAAGAATCCCAGAAACTTTGTTGCTTCATGTTTAGATGCTTAAAGCTGACTAGTTCTCGATTGGTGTGTTACAAATCGGAAAGAGAGCGGGGAACTGAAACAACAAAAGTTCAGAAAAGCAAAGGTTGAATTCTCCCTTCACGAAGGCTGAATTCTCTCAATTTCGATCAAATAAAATATTATTACATTCCATTATTGAAAATGATTTTATAGGTGCGGGCAACTAATCCTCGTACCTCTTGCTTTAAGTATTTTTTATTTTTTTTACCTTCCGACCCTCAGCATACCCTACTCTAACGATGACCGGAAACCCGGCAATTGAAGCAGTTTTGACTCATGCTGATTTTCTGAATAGAGGTTATTGCTCAGTGGTTGCTTTCTGGATAGTTTAGCACATTAATTGCTGAATAGGCCCCAGTTTCTTCTGCCCTGTTCTCGGTAACTTCGGTTTAAAACGCCGCCACCCACAGGATACATTAAGCTCTACTTTTCTGCATGCAAACACAGGTTGACTTTGTCGCGGAGATTCTCTCCAAGCTAATCAATAAGCAAGTTAGATGAAAAAAGTGTCGGGATTCTCAATACAGTCAGTGCCTGCTAGGGCGTGGTCATTGAGTCCATGCCTTTGGCCACCGACCTAACCAAGAAGGCAAATTTTGCCTATGATAACTACACCGAGAGTGTTTTGCTACGAATCTTGAGTGTGTGGGATGGTCAATAGAGGATATACACAAAAATCCCTTGTCTGATTCCGGCTGTACTTCCAATGGCCTATTTTCCATGTTTGCAAATGGACAAAAGAGAACCTTCTAGAATATACTAGGTCATTCATGAAGGACAATGACTCATCACTTTAAATGGATATTTCTAGATTTGGCAATGATTACCAAAGATTCACCTTCATATTAAGTAAAAGATTCTTGACAAATGCACCAATAAGAATGAGACTTCATAGGCAATAATTGCTATCCTATAGCCTAGATGCCATATTATCCTTATTAGAGCGCCACATATTTATGGTAACTTATTCTTCAATAATGAATTAAGTACTTATGTGGACCAGTCAAAAGAAGACATGATAGAAGATTCTAGAATGCTTGAGGTGCAAGTTCTTAAATTTAGGTATGTGGTAAATATCCAAATCCCATGATTGCCCAAATCTAAGCCATTAATGAAGATGATGAGTCATAGAATTAGGTGGGCTCTAAAGATTTGGTCATTATTAAACCTAAGATCTTGCTTGTAGAGCAAGTTGGGCAAGTAATGAAGACAACGTTGACTCATATGCTTAGGTGTCCCATGGAAAATTTTAGAGAGAAAGACAACTTGTGGAGTAAGTTTTGTTAAAGACATATGAAGAATATCTAGCCTAATGATTACATAAAACCTAAGCATTAAATGTAAGAAACTTACCCACTAGCTTAGGTCCCTATAGAGATTTGTTCATCATTACACTTAAATTCACCTTGGAGAACAAATAGGCTAAGTTATGATGGCATGAAATAGGTGATCCAATAAGAAGATGGCAAGTGTTCTCCTAAGGCCTTAGACGTGCCACCTCTTCCAGAATAGACTAGCCACCTCCTCATTCTAGGGTTGCCATTCCAAGGATGTTCAATGGACCACTTGAAAAGGTAATGATGGAGTTTGAGTTTATAAATAGGGGAACCACTGAGAGTGCTAGTATGAACACCTAGAAGGGGTGAATAGGTGTATAAAATAAACCTTGGCAAATATATGCGGAATAAAATAAACTTCGAGTAAAATAAAGGAGCTAGGGAAGAGAATAAGAACACAAGATTTATAGTGGTTCGGCTTAATCCAAGCCTACGTCCACTCTCCCACACTAACAGCCTTCTTGGTTGGATTTCACTATGCATTCAACAAGAAATTACAACTTCGAGTGCAAACACTTAGTAATAGATCACACTATCTCACTAAGTCACTCTTTTGGTATTTCTCTCACGATCACAAATGTTTAAGCTCTCAAGAGACAAGTATATGATCGAAAGTCGCTCAGACTTTGGAATTATAAATTCTACGCTCCGTCTCTTACTTGCTTATCGGTCCTTCATCTTTTTAAATACTCCTCTACTTCCAAACTAGCCGTTGGACAGTATCCCGAAGAATCGTCTTCCAATATACCCATTGGACAGCTCTGTATCTAGAAGATTCGGTAGTCGTTGAGTGACAAAGGTAGAATCCCAAATTGATTCCGATCACCCATACAAACGAAATCTTGGTTTCCATAAGTAAAGCTTCTTTGTATAGAAAATTCTTGTCTTCAAGATCCAATCGTCAATCAAATAAATTGAGTCAATCAAATTGATCTTGATGTGGAATCCAAATCAGATTACTAGTGGTTATATGATTGGGCTTGAGTTACGATTCATCGAATCTGGATGTAAAGTCCGATAGCAATAGACTTTACAATCTGAGTCTAAGTGTGATAGACTTTGCAATCGAGTCCGAACATATTTCGATTCTAAACAGATTTACCTTTAAGGTCTGTGCCAGTTCGGCTTCAAGATAGAGTTTGTCTTCGGTTCGGCTTCGTATAGAGTCCGTCTTCCGGTTCAACTTCAGCATAGAGTCTGTCTTCCGGTTCAGCATTCACGTTCGATCCGGAATTAGTCGAGTTGACGGACTTCGATGTAGAACAAACTTTGACACTAAAATGCAGTCTTTAGACTTTGAGTCTTGAGTCCGGCAATCTTCAGACTTTGAGTCTTGAGTCTGGCAGTCTTTAGACTTTGACACAGAAGTCTGAAAATCTTCAAAATATACTTTGGACATATGTTACGTTCAGTCTTCGGCCGTCTTCGAGACTTTGACAATATCATTTACATGTTTTATCATCTACATGGTTTATTACTTAACAATTAAACATGTTAGTCGCTTTTGATTTATTTTGTCATATTCAAAACATCATAAGGGATTTCTCTAACAATCTCCCCATTTTTTTATGATGACAAAACAATATCTGAATATGCAGATTTGTAAACATACTTTTAAAGATATTAATTTAAATCAAAGGATATCGAAGATAACAAATAGATTGAGCATAACAATATATAGAAAAATAATCGCAGCTCAATATTATGCCATGGATAATATAATATCAACCAATCAGCACATATGCATATTCATATCTTCTCCCCCTTTTTGTCATAATCAAAAGCGATAATAATGGAAAAAGTATCACATAGAGAATGATAACAAATATTTTGCATGAATCACAATTTCCAAAAATCAACTTTTATAAAGTAAATCGGATATTAAAGATATGCAATATAACTCACTTCGATCATATATATCAGCAAATATCCAATAAAAATCACGGATGCATCATGAAATTCACGTACACTTTTTGTCATAATAAAATGATAATATCAGTAAGAGATTTATTAATGACAAAAGGTAATAAAAGATGCATTAACCAGATTTTTTGAACAAATTCTAACACATTTACCTTTCATTCCATCCATAATAAGATCACGATTAATTCAAAAAGATTTTTCTACAATTGATCAAAGCTCCCCCTCAATTTGTTGCCTTTTTGAGATGATCACGATTCTTTCCTTTTTCTTGGATTTATTTTCTCCCCTGTGATCATGGCAATATTTGCGAATAGAAACAATTGTTGCAATTGTCGCAGGAGATATTTTCTGATTGCACCAAAATTTGCGTAGATTCGCAATCATTCTTCCCTTAAAGAATTTCCTGCAATCAACTCATTTCCCTTTTTGGTATCCATCAATTTGGATCCTTCCTTGACATTAGAGTAAAATAGAAAATCTCATAGATAATCAAATATTCTTTCTTAATTCATCATAACAGAGTATTCAATATATATATATATATATATATATTATGCACAATGATATTTTGAAAAATAAATTCTCACTTAGTCAAAGCACAATAAAATCAGGGAGAATGAAATCTTTGAATATCTAAGAATATCTTACATCATCACGTAAAACAGATTTTCACTTTGCAAAATATGATTAAATCTGAAGTATAAAATTAGACAAAATAATCTGAATTATCTCAAATAATCACACGTACTAAATCAAATTTCAACTCACAAATCACAAAAACAAATCATACGATTCTTTCTTCAATAAAACAAAATATGATCATTATAAAATCTGAATCAATAAATGATATATCGAATTTCAAGCATAATGAGAATTATGTGCCCAAAAACATTCATTACCAACTTCTTATTTTCCTTTATTTCCTTGATTTCCTCATCGGATTTTGCGTTTGTGTCTAATTCGGACTCGATTCGAGTACGTATGAGTCGACTCAGATTCTGAATGTGCCATCAAGCATAAATTTCCTTGCTCATCATCTTCTTTTATTGTTCTTTTCTGGCCATTATGCTTGTATTTTCTTCCATCGAAATATGGTGGCCTTGTGTTGCTTTGCCCTTCCATAAGTCCCGGTGTCAATATACTAGCCATAAAAAATCTTTAACTCAAAAGTAAAAATACTTTTATAAACTGAGCACTCGGCTCTGATACCAATTGAGAGTGCTAGTATGAACACCTAGATGGGGTGAATAGGTGTATAAAATAAATCTTGGCAAATATATATGCAGAATAAAATAAACTTCGAGTAAAATAAAGGAGTTAGGGAAGAGAATAAGAACACAAGATTTATAGTGGTTCGGCTTAATCTAAGCCTACGTCCACTCTCCCATGCTAGCAGCCTTCTTGGCTGGATTCCATTATGCAATCAACAAGAGATTACAACTTCGAGTGTAAACACTTAGTAGTAGATCACACTATCTCACTAAGTCACTCTTTTGGTATTTCTCTCACGATCACAAATGTTTAAGCTCTCAAGAGACAAGTATATGATCGAAAGTCGCTTAGACTTTGGAATTATAAATTCTACGCTCGTCTCTTACTTGCTCATCGGTCCTTCATCTCCTTAAATACTCCTTCACTTCCAAACTAGCCGTTGGACAGTATCCCGGAGAATCGTCTTCCAATATACCCATTGGATAGCTCTGTATCTAGAAGATTCAGTAGTCGTTGAATGACAAAGGTAGAATCCCAAATTGATTCGATCGCCCATACAAACGAAATCTTGGTTTCCATAAATAAAGCTTCTTCGTATAGAAAGTTCTTGTCTTCAAGATCTAATCGTCAATCAAATAGATTGAGTCAATCAAATCAATCTTGATGTGGAATCCAAACCAGATCACTAGCGGTTATATGATTGGGCTTGAGTTACGATTCATCAAATCGGATGTAAAGCCCGATAACAATAGACTTTACAATCTGAGTCTGAGTGTGATAGACTTTACAATCTGAGTTTGAACATATTCTGCTTCTGAATAGATTTAACTTTAAGGTCTGTACCCAGTTCAGCTTCAGCATAGAGTCTGTCTTTTGGTTCAGCTTCAGATAGAGTATGTCTTCTCGTTCAGCATTCACGTTTAGTCTAGAATTAGTCGAGTTGACAAACTTCGATGTAGAATAGACTTTAACACTAAAGTTTGGCAGTCTTGGACTTTGAGTCTTGAGTCGGCAATCTTCAGACTTTGAGTCTTGAGTCGCGGTCTTCGACTTTGACACAAAAGTCTGAAATCTTCAAAATATACTTTGGACATATGTTACGTTCGGTCTTCCGGCCGTCTTCAGACTTTGACAATATCCTTTACATGTTTTATCATTTGCATGGTCTATTACTTAATCATTAAACATGTTAGTAGCTTTTGATTTATTTTATCATCTTCAAAACATCATAAGGGATTTCCCTAACAACCACCACATTCATTCTCGCCTTGCACTGCCGCCCTTTACCAAACCGTTTGCCCTTACTTTCTCAAGATTTATCTAGGTAAGTAAGATCCCTATTTCTCATCTAGGGCAATAGACTCCATTATTGAATCTAGTTAGGTGCTCACCCATTCAAGCCATGGGTAGGATAAAAGATCTTTTGTATGGTTTGCTCATATTTGTGCTTAAATGTGTGCTTGAGTTGTTTATGCCCAGAATGAAGCCGAGGTTCACTCAGGATAAGTTCAAAGTGAGGCAAGGTTGCCCAAGGCCACAAGGTCGTGGATCGGCATCAAAACATGCCTTTTCTAAGTCTTGTTTGATGCGAGAATCGACGCTAAGTGTTCAGCTCAAGTCAGGGATCAAGGATCATTTTGACATGTTGTATAGTGCAATACTAGGATTCATGGTACACATGTATAAATGAATGCACCTTTGGGCCATATATGGGTTGACTAAGAAGCAAAGATAAGAACCGGCTTGTGTGATGCACTTATGTGTGCACTTAAAAATGAATAAGCACTTATTGCCACATAGCATTAGCGGTGATGCCTCACTCATGGAACAGGCTGCCCTAGTTGAGCAAAAATGTTTGGGTCTTGAACCCGAGAATCCTCAGGAAGCTAACCCCGAGAAGCCTTGGTTAAGCGAATATGTCTTAATTGAGCTAGGAAGCCCCTAAAAGTATGAGATGCTTAACTTGATGGTCGGATGCCCTAGTTGAGCTAGAAAGCCCCTGAAAGTATTGGATACGTAGCTCGAAGCCGAGTGCCCAGCCCGAGACTGGAAGTCCCTAAAAGTATGGGAAGAACTGTTCGATATGGTTAGTGAACTTATTGTGCATGTTACTATGTTTTGTTTGATAAGTTTGTTTGATGAAATAGCTTGTTTGATAAGTTGAAACTAGATCACATGCAAATGGGCGAGAGATAGCAATGGGCTTGCTATTGATCTGTCACCGACATTATATTGTGAGTATTGTACCTGCTAGATTTAAGGATGAGATGTCTTCCTAGTGCAAAACTAAGGGTTTTACTTATTGAGTCCTCCAACTCACTCCCCTATTTTTTAGACTCATAGGCACGTAAGTCTCATATTAGTTTTAAGAGCTGTAGTCACGCTAGAGGATATAAGAATTCTCCATCTACAAATGAATTTTTTTGCAATGCATGCTTACTTCCTTAAAATAGGCTAATAAGCCCTTGCTTTTACTAGACACACTACTTTTCACGCACTTTTTAATTTTTCTCTCTTTTGAGCATCTAAGACTCCTGAGATGATTACAAATTACTGACAATTTTCGTTTCATTGGTAAGTCACATAAATTGCCCCAGTGTGGGGAAATGATCACCACTCGAGTTGAGAAATGATTGCAATAGGCTCAAATTAGTTAAGTAAAGGATAATTGTGTGTGGGATTGTGAAATGAATGCTCTTCCTCAATTTGGGATATCTCAAGCTTTCACAAGAGTTCACTTGAAGCTATCACAAGAAGATTGATGCAAGTAAAGGCAATTAAATCTTTCTTCATCTTTTTTTTTTTGGTAACCAAGGATTCGCTGAAGCCTGCCCTTGTTGGCTTACGCCGATTTGGGGTCTCACGGGCCTCCACGGTGGAGGCCCAACAACAACTATACCTCGGGGGAAACTGGCCTAGCAACCCACCGCCGAGGCCCCCCACTTTAATTGTTGACAACGCAGGGTTTCAAACCATTGACCTCCTTTGCTAGAGGAGAGATCTCAACCAACTACACTGCCCATGGGTGGATAATCTTTGTTCATCTTTTGTTCCATGTTTTCAACCAAAACCTCCTATTTTGCCACATTATGGGGTTGCTCTTGATAGGAGTATTTTGAAAAGTCTCCCTATTTGACTCAAAGTGGCTTGCAAGAGATATAATCAGTGTTTAAGATTGAAAAAGGAAGTGCCTTTTATCCTTTCAATCCATGTATTCATTGCAAATGAAACCTATGTCTTAGGACATGGTTATCTTTTACTCGACTCTCAAAGTGTGCATAGGGACGTGTTTAGTCTAGGTTTGCCTTTTGTCATCTACGGTATTCCTACTTGGCATGACTAAACACCATTTTTCATGTTTGAAAATCATTTGATCAAATTTCCTTACGTAAGGAATTCGACGCAAGATATAACTACCAAGGCATGTCGAATGCTATTTAAGATTTTGAAAGACATCATTCTTTTAACTCCATTAGGGAGATTTCAAAATGGACTTTTTACAAAAGACTCTTTTGAAGACCCATTTTTTACAACACTTGGTATTGAGAAAGATTTGTTGTTTTGGTTTTTCAAATGGCAAGATTATTCCTAAAAGCGAGAAATATTTAGTAATCTCTCAATTTTGCTTCCCTTTTTGAGGTTGATTCCTTTGAAGGTCAATGTCGCTCCTCTCGAGGAATTGTTCAATACCTGCAAAATAAACATAGATGCAGGTATGCAACGCATGTATAAGATGCATGATGCAAAGATCCTAAAATGGCTCGGATTCAATCCAAAGAGCGGCTTAGAGGCCTATCACTTTATTTAAGGGAAATTTTTCTTAATAGCATCAGCATTTACAAGCTTTGGTAGTTCTTTGCCATTCATTTTTACAAGAATTAAGGCTCTACCAGGCAGCACCTTCTTGACAACATATGGTCCTTCATAGTTCAAAGTGAACTTTCCATAAGGATCCAAGTATGATAGGTAGAACTTTTCGAAGTACACGGTCTTCAATCTCGAAATGTCTTGGTTGAATTTTGCGATTGAATGACCTATTTACTTGCTTTTGGTAGCTTTGTTCATGACACAAGGCCTTCAGCCTCTTTTCATCAATTATGTTCAACTACTCATATCATTGCTAACCCACTTAGCTTCAGAGAGTTTTACTTGAGAGAGTACCCTTAGTGAAAGAATTTCCACTTCCACATGTAAAATAGCTTCCATTCCATAAACCAATGAGAATGGAGTTGCCCCGTTTGAAGTGCGAATAGAAGTTTGGTAAGCCATCGGTGCATATGGTAACCGATCATGCCGATCACGGTAATTCTCAACAATCTTAGAGAGAATTTTTTTGTTATTCTTGGTTGCCCCTTCCACAGCTCCATTCATTTATGGGCAGTAAGAAGAGTAACAAATATAGAACTCCTCGAGTAATCCATCCACTTCTTTGTTATTTAGGTTTGATCCATTGTCAGTGACAATTGTATTAGGAACTCTATATCAGGCGATAATGTCATGATGGATAAATTTCATCATACTTTTTGCAGTAATGTGGGCATATGAGTTGGCTTCAATCCACCTTGTGAAGTAGTCGATAGCCACCAATATGAAACAATGTCCATTGGACACTTTCGGATTAATTAATGCCCCACATTAAGAAAGAACATGCCTCGGACACCTATTGTAGTTCATCGGAATGAGCATTAATATTATCTCCATAAACTTGACATTGGTGACAACAACGCACGTGTTAAATGTAGTTGGCTTCCATGGTTAACTAGTAGTAACCTAGCTGCACGATCTTTCGGGCTAAGAGATGTCCATTCATGTGGGGACCATACTCTCCTTCATGTATTTCCTTCATCAATTGATTGGCCTCTTTGGCGTCCACACACTTTGGCAAGACTATCGAAGGTTCTTTTGTACAAGGCACCTCCACTGAGGTTAGGATTAGAATAACCAAGGATGGTTTATTGATGATTGACCAATCCACATAAAATTCTGGAAAAATTGCATGTTAAAGATACATGATTTATTACCAACCACTTTCTCTCAACAATGTAGAGTTTCTATCTACCGTTTTCTTATGGTAGCTTCATCGGCTTCTTGCCAAACCCTCGTTTTCTTTTCGGTTCTTCTACTTATCGTGCCTTATGGGCGGTGTTTCTGGATTTGGTGGTGTTGCAATCCCACTTTATCAACCTTAATCGTTTCTACCTTCTCGTTTCTTTCGGGCTTTCTATTGGGTTTCTAGATCCCGGTGTTTGCCTCTTTGGTTTTCTCGGATGGATACCCACAATTAGCTGGGGAATTCTTGCTCATGTCTTTCGCTCTTTACTGGCTCTATCTTTTGAGGCTCATATCTTCAATTCTCGTTGTTTCGCTCCTCTCCCGATGAATCTCACTCTCCAAACAGGTCTTTTCTTTGTGTCGCACCCATTTTCCCCCAATTTACCTTTGCATGTTCTAAATTTCCATCGTCGACTCAACTAAGGGGTGTCCTATAAGCGTCAAGTTCATTCTTCACCCTTCTGGACTACTTGTAGATGTTAATCATCTGATGGAGAGTACAGGTCGAGGAGAAGAGGCTCGTCTAGCTGCCCTCGTAGCCGGTTAGGGCGCCTATGGAATGCCCAGCAAATCGAAGTATGGGAAGAAGAGCCCCCTGCAGCAAAGATTGCAGAATGTAAGTTGAGCCTTATTAGGAAAATTGTTGCAAATACTTCCATTAATTTCACAGCTTTCCATAATATAATGAAAAGAGTTTGGCGCATCGAGAATGTCGATATTTCACAGAGGGAGGAAGGTCTCTATGTATTCAAATTTCATTTAGAAGCGGAAAAACAATGTGTGTTTGATAACAGTCCCTAGTTATTTTCTAGCAATCTTGTTATACTTAAACTTTGGACCCCAAATACTCCACTTCACTTTGCTATGATTTCACAAGTTGTGCATTTTGGGTGCAAGTCTTTAGACTTCCACTAGAGCGATGTATTGAATAGCTAGTTAGTAAGGCGGTTAGTGAAGTTGGTAAGGTGTTGGAAGTCAGAATTGAGGCAAAAGAGAGAGTGCCTATAAGGGTAGGGAGAGCTAGAGTGGAAATTAGCCTACAGGAGCCTCTAAAACCTAGCAAACTTATCAGAATGGCTGGGAAAAATATATAACTTGATTTCCGTTATGAACATCTACCCCATTATTGCTACTCCTGTGGAATTATAGGCCATTATGCATCATATTGCAAAGACATTCCATATGATGAGGTGAAATTTGAAGGAAGGGATCAACTTTACTATGGATAGTGGCTCTGGGCTAACGTTAGGGAACACAGCCCGTTCTGGCAGGCTTTCTATGAATCACAAACTAATCCAGTAAATATCGAGGTCACTATACCTCAAACACCTCAATCTGGACTGCTTCTCCTCCCTGCAGCACCATGCGAGGTCAGCCAACAATCAGTTCCAATGGAGGCTCGACCAGCACAGCAGCTTCACACCACCACAGAGAATATTATGCCTAGTTCCCCCCTCACTACTACTACAACAGAATAGCAGAAAGATTTTCAATTTTCGATAGCTGAGGCATCTTCATCAAAAAAAGCAAAACATACTTGCTTGCAGACAAAGACAACTCCCTAGAAGAAAGTTAAGAGATTTTCTCCTTATGGCTCACGTTCTATCTTACCAGAGACTTTAGATGAAAGTCTTCTCTTGGATACTCCTATACTTGAGGCCCAAAGGGCTAATGATTGGGCTGTGGTGGCTTGCCCGAACAAGCCACTGATTGACAAATGAGAATACTAAGCTAGAACTGCCGGGGATTGGGTAATTCCTTGACAGTTCAAGCGTTAAGGGCTTTAGTGGCTCAAGAACGGCCCGACATTGTCTTTTTGATGGAGACAAGAAATCAGGAACATGTTACGAAAATTCAGAGGAGGCTGAACTATCAAAGAAGTTTTATAGTAAATCCCTTAGGTTTGGTTGGGGGGATGGTGCTTTTTTGGAGGGACAATATTTCTCTCACTTTGTTAATGCTCATAGTTCACATTTTATTGATGCTATATATTCTGAAGATAGCTGTGTATCCCTTATGTATATTACCTATCTACATGCACCAGCGATATATAATTAGAGATAGTATTTATGGGTGGACTTGAGGTGACTCAGCCTCTTGCACACTCTGCCATGGCTATGTATAGGTGATTTTAATGAAGTTTTACATCACTAGGAGAAACTAGGAAAGAAACTAGCTGAGCAGTATAGATTACATTCCTTCAAAGAATTATTGCATGATTGTGCATTGATGGATATGGAGACAAAGGGATATGCCTATACTTGGGTGAATCAAAGAAGTGGAAATACAGTGGTTAAAGAGAGGCTTGATCGAGCTTTATGTAATATAGAATGGCAAATGGCCTACACAGATGCTGAAGTTCAAGCTTTACCCGCCCTAGGATCGGATCATAGTCCGCTGATACTTACTACGGTAATTAACTCGGTAAGGCGGCGAAGAACTTTTACCTTTGAATCTTATTGGTTGCAAGATGCCAACTGCCATAGGGTGGTTTCAGAAACCTGGTCCTCTATATCACTTGCTCACTCCACTATCTCGAAGAAGCTCCAGGCTACCTCTGCAGCGTTGGCTAAGTGGAGAAAACAAAAGTTTAAAGCAGGACATCATCAAATAGCTCTTCTTCAGCAGCAACTCTAGCAATGTACTAACCAACCTATTTGCAATTACAACAAGGATCAGATCAATTCTTTGAAGGAAAAAATACATAACATATGGTTACAGGAAGAGCACTACTAGGCGATGCGTTCCAGAATTAAATGGATGAGGTGGGGGGGGACAAAAACATGAGGTTCTTTCACAACACAACAATCCAATGGCGAAAAAGGAACATAGTCAATATACTAAAGGATATAAATGATGAATGGATTCGAGAGCCAACTCAGGTGAAAAATAGTACATTCAACTTCTTTCGGGATCTTTACACTTCAGTGGGACATAGGGATTTTGGATATATTTTAGTGCAATGTCCTCGAGTAGTGACAGATGAAATGAATACACAATTGATAGCTAAAATTACAAGGGAGGAAGTAAAACAGGCGACATTTCAGTTGGGAGCCACGAATGCCGCAGTCCTAATGGATTGAACGGGCTTTTCTATCATCACCACTAGGACATTATACAAGAGGATGTTTTCCGAACGAGTGCACAATTTTTTCATAATAGGGGTGTTGCCAACGGAAATTAACAGGACTTCAATATCTTTGATCCCTAAGATTCCGAACCCTGAAAGGTTAGATCAGTCTTGCCCAATTAGTTTATGTAATTTTCTTTACAAAATCATATCCAAAGTATTAGCCAATCACCTGAAAAATTGCCTACCTCAGTTAATTTCCAAAGAACATAGTGCCTTTGTGTCAAGCAGACAAATACAAGATAATATCCTCATAGTTCAGGAGGTGCTACATCAATTAAAGACTCAAAACAGAAAGAAAAGTTTCAGGCTATCTTGAAATTGGATATGAAGAAAGCCTATGACAGGGTAGAGTGGGATTTCTTGGATGCTTATCTCCATCAAATGAGATTTCAAGATCAATGGGTAATGTGGATAATGCATTTGTGTATCCTCTTCTTCTCTTAGTGTCAAGCTTAATGGCGAACAATTACCTTATTTTCATCCATCTCGGAGACTTCGACGGGGGGTGACCCTCTATCCCCCTATTTATTCATCCCGGTGGCCAATATGCTCTCCACTCTTATGCAACAAGCTGTTGACATGGGCACTCTCAGGGGCATTAAACTTAACAAGTGGTGTCCCATTTTATCCCATCTCCTTTTTGCTGATGATGCTATCTTTTTCTTGGAGGGTAGAACTAAGGAATGCCAAAACCTAGCAAATATCCTAAATCAGTATTGTCTAGCTACAGGTCAAGAGATTAATAGGAATAAATCTGGTATGTTTATGGGGAAATCGTGCCCATAGCCATTGAAGATAAACTTGGCTAGCGAACTACGGGTGCCCGTTCGGAAAAATCAGGTAAATACCTAGGGCTACCTTCGATTGGGGTTCATCGAAAAAGGACATGTTTGCTTGGATCCTTGGAAGAGTAAATGCAAAATTGGAAGAGTGGAAAGAGAACTTCATCTCAAAAGGGGGGAAGGAGATTCTGTTAAAATCAATGGTTCAGGTATTACCACTACAATGTTTATATTTAAGGTCCTAGTATCTATATGCAAGCCTATTGAACAAAAAATATCCAGGTTTTACTGGCAAAACAACAGCAACAGATTTGGAATACATTGGAAAAACTAGGATCTTCGAAGAGAAAAAAGACAATGGAGGAATGGGGTTCCAAGACCTACTTACCTTTAATAAGGCCCTTCTAGGAAATTAGGCTTGGTGACTTTTTCAAGATCCATCGTCGTTGTGGAGTCGAGTGTTCAAAGCCTTGTATTTTCACTCTAAGAACTTCTGGCATGCAGACAGAGGGAATAGACCTTCCTGGGATTGTCGAGTCTCCTGTTAGGTAGAGATTCGATTATACAACAACTTCAATGGTCAGTGGGTAATGGCCAATCGATAAAGGTCAGAGAGGACAAATGGTTACCTGTCAGAATTCTTGGCGAGCCAGCAATCAGAGATGAACCTCAAACGGTGGCTGGTTTTATTCATCCGTGTAGAATGACCTGGAATGTGGAGCTCCTGACTCGTACCTTTGATGAACCCACTAATAAGCAAATACTTCAGTTAAAACTTTGGCCAGCGTCAACAGTAGATAAACTGATCTAGACAAGGACACAGAATGGCAATTATACTGTTAAGAGTGGATATAACTTCATTAAACAGATTGCACATCAGAAGGTACACCCTCAAGCTTCTTCTTCGTATCAAACTCCTAAGCATGTTTGGAAACAGATATGGAAAGTTAAAACAACACCCAAAATACGCAATTTTCTTTGGTCTATATGCCAAAATGCATTACCAACAAAGGATAATCTCTTCCGACGACGTATTATCGCTGACCCAGTATGTACACTATGTTCCTCTACCTCCCATGAAATTACAAAACACTTATTTTTGTATTGCCCATGGACACAAGGTATATGGAACCATTCTCAAGTACATATTAACATTTTGGCTTACAACACCAACTGGATGGATTCATGGATAGTTGACTTACTAAAACAGAAAAGGGACATACCAGCTTTTGAGTACATCATAGGCCTCCTATGGGAAATTTGGAAAGCTCGGAACCACTTTGTGTTTTGCCACCAACGCATATCCGGACCAGCTCGTTGAAACAACCTTCGCCTTGGCTAACCTCCAGATCAGCACTCAACAACAAGAATTGACAAATTGCACTGCTTGGCTAAACCCTAATCAGATTTGGCTTCCACCGCAGCAGGGCACGGTGAAGATCAATGTGGACGGAGCTTTCCCCATACCGAATCAAATGGGCGCCATAGCATGCATCGCTCGCGATCACACGAGTTGCTTGATCGGAGGATTCACCCGCACCGTCTCAGCATCCTCTGCTCTCGAGATGGAGATCCAAGAATTATTATACACTCTCAAGGATCTGTTACAGCAACAACAAACTGAATCTCACCTGGTGTTGGAGTCCGATAGCCTCATTCTGGTGGAAACCATCAATCGGTGTCGTCCGCCACCGTGGGAGTGTTGAGGCCTCTTTGTCAAAAGTGAAGAGCTGCTACAAAGTTTCCCAAACCTCAAGGTGAAGCACTGCCGCCGAGAAGCAAATGCCCTCGGGACCGGGCCGCCAAGGCCCACGTAAGAGGATCCATTTCGCCAAATTGGATTAACTCTCCTCCTTAACTCATGATGGACATGCTTTGTCATGAAGCCCTAGTTAAGGGTTGTTCCTATTTTCCTACGTGAAACACAATATCAATATATTATCTTTTCCGACCAAAAAAAAAAAAAAAAAAGATCCATGATTTAAGCAACTTTCATGAAGCATCAACTTAAAAATCTCAACACAAAATTCTATATAAAAAAAAAAATCAGTAAACAACAATCATCGCTCAAACAAGTGTTCTGCAACATATTCTTACCAGATTCCCATATTAGTACCCTAACTTTCAAAGCAAGTTTGAGCTAGCAAACAACGTCCGTTCGGAGCCCATAATATATCAAATCAAAGGTAATCGAACATAGATAGAATATCTGCACATCGAATCCAAATTTCAAGGTCTAAGACCTCAAACTCGCCCTAACAAAAAGTCAATTCCAGAGACATACAAATTTCCATAAATCATGTTCAAGCACAATCAATCCACTGATCATCCATCATTCAACTCAGCATATTCAACCTATCATCCTAAGCATATAGAACACTTAGGATTTGAATCCTAGCCCCAATCATCCAACACATTATCGCTTTATTAGATTTAAAGTTTCGAGGGTTACCTCGTGATTCCTCAACTTAAAGCTCAATCAAGAAAGCTCTGGGCAATCATTGGTCACCATGAGATCAGGAGGAGGCCAACAAGAGATGTCACGAGCTCACGGACGGAGGAGGATGCTGCCAGACCATCGATGCGGCAGTTGAAATCAAAACTTTGAATTTTTCCAAATTGGGGATTTTCCAAATTTTTTTATCAAAGATTTAACTAAAAGTCAAATCTCATTTGACTTTTCACTAGAGATTGATTTTGTGATCAAAACTTTGAATTTTTCCAAAATTTTTGTTTCTAAAGTTAAATTAAGATCAAAATGAATCATTTTGTCCAAAAAAAGCCACATTTTGGGTTTTCGTGTGAAACAGATAGGAAATTATCCACAAGCGCTAGGCCAACAAACATAAATGAAAAGCAACATTTTTGTTTGAGAAATGGGTTCAATCGAGATTGGAAATCCTAATCTTGAATTTCCTACATTTGCTAATGAGTCGACTAAAAATTAGGTATCAACAAAAATTGAGTCAGAACTTATAGTTTTGAGTTTCTTTCTTCTTTTTTTTTGGGGAGAATTAAGCCATCCAAGAGAATTGTAATCAACTATCATTTGCCAACATATACTCTAGACAATACACCATTGTCTTCCAACATATATAAGGAAGTATAAGAGAAGAATGATAGTCCTGTAATATTCTCAAAGAATCTACACAAATACTTGGAGAGCTTGATGAATATTCAAAACATAGGATGTTGGATATTTCTATAGTTTTGAAAATTTCAAAAGCCATTACTCTTGTAACGATTTCTACCGTCATCAATTTGTACCGTTTTTGTCCGTCATTAACCTATAACAATTTTATAAAGTTTTTATAATGGCCATATAACAGCTTTATCTTATAATGGCTATACAACAATCATCTTCTTTAATAATTACCAATTTATTTATAATTATTTCTTAACGGCTTTCTTATTTTTACCTATAAATTGTTATGAAAGTGATATTGATATATTAAAATCAGAATATCTTTTTTCTTTTCCTATCTCGTTATGTATTTTTTCTTTCATTACTGGGTTATACACAAATTTCCTACTACGAAAGATGGAATTATTCCTAAGGACAATGCTTACACGCCTAAGACGATAGGGGTGATTGGCTCTTTGTTGGTCTAGTTCCAAGGTGGAATCAAGAATTGGACCAGCTCCTAATTTTGGGGACCGAGGATGGTTCTAGGGTCGGGAACCGATTCAAACCACAATCAATTTTGGTCCAGTCCAATGGAACCAACTACTTTATTTTTCCCACTAAAGAGTAGCGATGCACAAGAGAGAGTGAAGAATCTTAAGATATTGATAGAAGTGACGGTAAGTGAAGAGTTATTGTGCCGTAGCTTATGGTACTAATGAACAAAATAGTGTTTAGTTTACATTTTATTAATTTTTTTGAAGAAATAATTATAAAAAAGGTATATGTAGTCGGTCTACTCTGGTTCTCCCTTGGAACCAGAAATCAGATCACTTGGATAACAATTTCACTATTAGGAATTGGGAACCAGATCAATACTCACAAGAACCAGACCAAACCGACCAACTTGGTTCGATCCGGCGTTCCTAATTCAAGCGGTCCGTTTTGCACACACACCCCTATTAGACGATTGACTTTATTTTCTAATCTTTTTAAATATATATCAAACAATTATTATTATTTTATTGTATCGGGAAAATTTTCCATCATGGGACACACGTTTAGAAGAAATTCGAAAAGTACATCAAGAGCTTTCCGCATATATGAAGACAAGACTTTCGAAGACCAAGAACATCTCCGAGCTTCCAGAACATGATGAGCTGTGAAGTCTTATCAGATCGATCTTCTAAGCCTCATCGTCTTCGTCGACATGCATTGGAGTTTAATTGGAGCTTCTTTTTTTGTTTTTCCTAACAAAAACACCTTAGGAGCAAATCACATCGTGTGATTGGATAATTTGCTAGAGACTTATATTTTGTGTCCTTAAATGATATTGGACGAGGACAATGAACACGCTTATGATCTGACGCATATTCTTAAGTTGACTTATAACCATCCCGAGTCTTGTGGTCAAGTCTTTCAGAAAAACCCGCTTTTTTGTTAGGTTAAGCAAAAGCCAGAAACGTTCATTCTCATCCCTTCTAGGAAAAAGAAGCCTATTGGGTAGTTTCTCTTTATTACAAAACTTGGAAATTGGACTGGTTCATCACATTGCTGACTCCAGCATCTCCAGCATCAGGAAAGCTGCTGCAAAACGCGTTCTTGAGAAATTTGTTTACCTGCCCCTCCCCCCTCAAAAAAAAAAAAAAAAAAAAAAGTAGTAGCTTATTATCTATCTCTTGAGTTGAAAGTCCATGGCTCTCTTTGAATTACTCTCATTGTATTCGGCGTTCTTTACAAATTAAAAGATCAAAATGATAATCGACGCACCAAGGAGAGTTCCATTGGCCTCCTGGATTCCATGCCTGATCCTCTTCATCCCGGCATTCCTTTCAGTGCACGGTCATACCTTAACGCGTGGTGCTTAATCGTGGCAATTATACTGCTTGTAGCAAGTTCCAGGACAACGTCAACCACCTACCCTACAGCCAGCTTTACAGTGGATCCATTTACAGTTTCTTTCATTTTATTTATTTAATCTGTTGAAATATATTTCGAACTTCAGCTTGAAGTGAAAATATAAATTTTAAAAATAAATAAAATAAAAATAAAAAGAGCACATAATATTTGTTTTAGGATATTATGTTAGCAAAGGAAAGAGAAGATATTTTACACTTAGGGCCTATTTGGTAACCGATCCATTATTGATTATTCCTATTCTTTTGTCTCTGGGAACCAAAAAAAACAAAAAAAAAAAAAAAATTAGAAAGTCATTTAGTAATATCATCTAACTTTTCTACTTATAGGAGCAAATTTATTCCCAAAATAAATTTAAAATAGAATCAACAAATATAAAAAAGTTATTCATTTATTTTCGGGAACAATTCTAAAATCAAACTACTTTCTTTTCTTTTTTTTTTTTTCTTTTCTTCCTTTTCTTTTCTTCTTCTTCCTCCTAAAGATGAGATCCCACAATCTTGTCGGAACCTCACCCAACCATGGCGAGGCTTGCCCTCGCCAAACACTGCCACAGCCAATAAAGTTTTGTGGAAGGTCGGAATCTTGCGGCATGGGGGGCACAACTAAGGGTAAGCAAAGTGATTGGCCGTGAAAGTAAGCGTTTACATTCCACGTTCCACCAATCTCCCACAAGATTCAGGAACCATCCATCGCACTCTTGTGGCCACGATCCCTTTGTGTCGATATTTCACGGGGCATCCCACAAGCAAAACTCTGAATTCTGGCTGCTCATCGCGCGTTCCTCGTAGATATTCCGTCTCGACCACCTGTCAAGAAAATCCTGCCCCAGTTCCCACCTGCCCCCAGACCTCCCGAGACAGACAGAGGACGTCTCTCTTTCGAGGGACAGGAAGAGATGTTTCGCCTTTTGCCACTCGACACTTGGACTTCGCTCTGCATGGTGGGCGGTGCATGTTTTTGTCGACTGGGTTAATAATCCAATTCTGGATTCGCTTCTTGCACCGTTGTGATATGGGGAGGAGGGAAGATCGAAGACCGAAACGGGTGGCGACCTAGGCGGCGACGTGGAAAAGAGATTGCGGAGTTGGTTGCGGTCTGGTGAGGAGGATTTGCTTTCGACACGGCTCGATGCGATCCATAATGCATGTGTTTTGTGACTCGTCTGCCGTGCACATCCTTATGATCGGTCATGATTTGATTTTGAGCTCGATCGAAAGTGAAAAAAGAGAGCACCTTGTAAACCTTGTTAATCCGTTGTATACGAAAACCAATAAACCGTGGCCTGTGTTGAGAGAAGTCGAGCAAAGTTTAATTAGCGGAAAGAGTTCATCATAATGAGCTGATAAATAATGGGAATTATGTGAGAACAAGGAAAGCTGAGGAAGAAATCTCTTCAGTAAAGGAATGGACATGCGCGTCTTGATGATTGACGGTGCTGTTCATAAGCGCTTTTGAAGTTCAAATCGAAGGACAACTGGACAGGCTCTTGGCTACTTGACCCAAAAAACGAAAGTAACGTGTGATTTTTCTTGGTTTTGGGCCAAAACTTTTGGCTGTATGCTAGAAACACGTTTTAGGTCGGCCATTGCGTATATAATTGCCCAGAACAGATGCATTCAACGTTTCCACAATGAATTCAGTCACTATCTCACCTTAAAGTTCACACAACTTACCATGCTTGATTCCTTTTATTATCACCAAAACACCTCAAATAATTTTCAAAATTACACATTCTAAGATATATCAACAACTAATTGTATCCAACTACTCAAGGAAATCAAGTTCTTCTTCAACTCCAGTTAATGTCCAAACAATATCATCATGTATTATGATTCTAACATCGCCAACACTTACAACATCACATTCATTGTTATCCTCCAACTACACTTTACTATAATACATGCATTGATAAGTAATAAAATAATTTCTATTTAGTGTAGCATGAAACGAATAACCATAACCCATAACCCATTCATCAAATGACGAATTATCAATTATAGACCAAACAAAATCAACACATTGAACTAATATTAATAGTTATGAGACCACATTAAATAAATAAAAAACTTAGGAATGACATTGGATTAAGGCCAAAATTTTGGAGTCATTTGTCATTTTTTCTTTATGAAATAGATATATTACTTAACAGTGATGAGGCATTACAATTGATAAATCACTATTAACCATTTGATATGAAATTCATATTACTTGGCACCAAGTGTATATACATCTAATTGTTAATTGATCTGTTGCATCATGTGTTACTGTATGTGATGCATTTGTCGTATTAAATACATCCCTATTCAAGTGATAATGAATAGAATTCTATCCTTGGAGAAAATCCCAAAAAGGACCCTCACCTTTCATGTGTTGTCCTTTTATTTTTTTATTTTCATTTTTGCACCTTGCATCATTAAATCTAAATATATTCATTATCAATTCTACTCTTTGGAAAGAGATTTTCTTTTTTGTCTCTCAATTAAAATAGCTCTTAACCAAATAATGATAATTTATTCAAATAATCTAAAGTGAACCTATTGGCTATTTTGATCATTTGCAGCTTCCAATTGAAACCACTATAAAACACTACTCTCTGCTATCGAAATTGTTAGTGATTCTCATACGAGAAAAATAACATGTCTGCATTTGCAATTTAGAAAATGAGAAAACTGTTTCAAAAGTCTTACACCCATTGCACTTTTGTCAATTCAATTCTAAGCATTTTTCACATTTTGCCAATTGAGTCCATCTAACTAATTTTGATTGAAAATCACTAACTTGAAAACCGAACGTCTTATACATCATGATGGCACTAACGTGGACATTTTTTAATAACATTTAAATAACTCTTTTATTATATTATTATTATTATTATTATTATTATTATTATTATTATTATTATTATTATTATTATTATTATTATTTATCCTTTCCTTTCCTTTCTTTGGACTCAAGCTAGTGAGCGCATTGCAGCCTTGCCCAAAAGGGGGGAGGGCATCATGGCCCTCACCCAGGGCTAGGGCGGACGAGGGTCACGATGCCCTCACCTTGCCCAAATCTGGCAAGGGCAACACGGCCATGACAAACCCTCAACCCTTGCCCAATGGCCTATATGGACCGCAATGCCCTCTCCACCTACATAAAAAAAAAAAAAAGGTAAAGACAATAAGAGAAAAGAGGAAAATTATAAAAATTCAATAAAATGTTAACATATTATTAAAAAATGTCTATGTTAGCGTTAGCTGTACCGCATAAGAGATTTGGCATCCACGAATCCATTTCCAGCCAAAATTAATCAAATGAACTCGATCAGCAAAATGTAAAATTGCTTAAGACTCAAATAACATATTAAAATGTTTATGATTGAATTAGTAAGAACACAATAGGTTTAAAACTTTTTGGATAATTTTTTCACAAAAATTAATAATTAATGACCTATTTTCATTTGATATAATCAAGTATATAGAAAATAATGCGTAATGCCAAGCAATAGTATCAAGAAACGCGTGCGGATGACTCAGCAACAGTACTTGACCACTGGGTCTGCTCGTTGGCGCCCAAGGGAAAAACATTAGCTGGCCAACCTCGCCCAGTGGAGGAACCTTACTTTTTTTATTTTTAAAATTTCTATATTGGAAAAATATGAAAATGAAAATAAATGAAAAATAATTATAGGGTTATTTTTTATATTATTTTATTATTTTATCCGTGAGTTTTATACTATTTTTTTCTCCTATATCGGAATTTTGTGCTTAATTTGTCCTACTAGTGGTTATTAATTCTAGATATCATAGTAAAATCACTAATAAAAGAAAATAAAAAACCAAAAATATACATTAGCATTCACGAATGACCACATATATACCTCTACTTTTGGAGAAAAACAAAAACATACTTGAGTATTACTTTTGGATACAACCCTTCATATCAATTATCCATATGTTTCTATTCAATTTGTAAAATGCCCGTTCCAAATCCTAATTTCTCACACCCAACCAAATAAGCCAAAACAAACTAAAAACTAAACCCATTAAACCCTAAGCAGTTTACTAAAATGAATTTTGCAAGGAGGGTTTATTGGCTCTTTTCAAGGTGCAGTTTTGCTTAAAGATTATGAGGATGGTTTGCAAAAATAAGGGCGCAATAGGCTGAGCCTAGACATATTTTTGTAGTTTTTTAATAAATATAAGGGCGCAATAGGCCAGGCCTCAAGGCCCTTGCTCAGACCTACCCCCCCTGGTTGACCAGACCTGTCCAAGCTCGCTCAGTAGTCTTCAAAATTCAGCCCAGTCCACTCGTGAATTAGGTTTACTAGCGCCATATAGGGGAAAGTTATTACTTTTGACCAATCATATCTTTGTATGTTCTCTTTCCGAAATCCATCAAATTAATGAGGAAGAAAATTATTTTTCTATCATTATTTGCCAACATATATTATGGAGAATATAATATTGTCCTCCAAGACACACTTACGTAAGAAAGTACAAAAGAAAAATGATACTCATGTAATATTCCCAATAAATCTGTGTAAAAATTACGAACTTCGATGAATATATTGCGTCTACCTTTCAAAGTTCAATTACTCTCTATAACACCTCTCGCAAGACCCCGTAAACAGGGTTGCTCATTCAACGCATAGAAAAACACATTTAGAAAAAAATTTGAAAAGACATCTAGAGTTGTCCGCATGTAAAAGAAGTCGTAGATTTTGAAGAGCAAAATCAACATCTCTGACCGTGAAAAACGTGGCGAATTCTTAGTGCCGTGTCTTCGTCAACAAACAATGGAGTTTCATTGGAGCATCCTATTTGTTTTTTCTACCAAAGATACATGTACCCTTATTCCTTCGAGGCAAGTCTCGTCAGGTATGATAGTCCTCCCGTCTCACACATTGAGAAATTTCTATGCTTCTAGATGACCCCGAGAGAATGCTCAGTTGTGGTATTTCGAACCTCTGCCTTGAACGAGGAGGAGAAACACGCCTAGGATGATTAATAACCATTGCCGAGTCTTTGTTCGGCCTTTTGGGTTTGTATCTTAGGTTGATTTGTACCCATTGAAGGGTCCAAATCTACGGTTGATTTATTTAGAAAATGATTGCGTGACAATCTTTAATATATTATGATAATAACAGTCTATTATGGATAAAAAAATTATAAATTCTTGTGGACCCACTTCTTTAAGAACTTGCGACTCATTATAAATTATTATTCTCACGTTAACCGAATGTGTTTTGCTAGTAAAGTCCATCTATTTATATTTGGTGCCGGTCTTTATTGGGTCTTTTTGGGTTCTACCAGATATTTTCGTTGGTAAGGCAAGCCAGGAAAGGTCATCCTCATTTCTTTTGGGGAAAAGTAAGCCAATCGAGTGATCGTCCCTGTTGACAATGGAACGTGGAAATCGGACTAGTTCGTCTTTACCAACCCCGGAGTCGGAGAGCAGCTGCAAAACTTGGCTCTTGATCAATTTCTTCAGCTCGCCCTCCAGAAGTTGCTTATTATCTTACTCTTGAGTTGAAAGAAATTCCATGGCCGTCCTTGAATTACTCTCACTGTGCTTGCGTTCTTTCCAAGTTCAAGAAAAGATATTCTCAATGCACCAAGAATTATTCCCTTCGCTTTCTGGATTTCATACCTGATCCTCGTCATCCCAGGCGCTCCTGTCGGTGCACAGACATATGGCGAGTGGTGCGCAGATAGGGGCGACTACGCTCCTCATAGCAAGTTTGAGGACAACCTCAGCATCCTCTTCCCCAAGGGCGATTATGCTGCTCCCAACAAAGGACCCATTTATGGTTTCTACAACGCGACGAAAGGTGAAGATCCGGACAAAGTTTACGGTCTCTTCCTCTGCGGTAAATCACGTGCGAAAGATACCAAAAATTTCTACTTTTGAGTAATACGTTCCAAATCAATCATTATAATCTTTGGAATCGGCTCACATGGAACTAGGATTTATAATGGACCTGATATATTGATCTTAATTGAAATCCTCTACAAAGTACGGTGATCCAATGCCAACCGTAAAATTGCTATCTAGATTTAAGTGACTACTAATGCAACTTTACTATTCCTCTTTAGAGGGGATGTTGCCGCCATTCTCTGTCAGTCCTGCATCGGTTTAGCTACCAGCACCATCATAGAAAGATGTCCAGGACAGAAAGAGGCGACCATATGGTATGACGAGTGTCTCGTGCGCTACTCTAACAGATCATTCTTCTCTATCATGGAGAAAACACGGGTTAAATCCATTGTCAACCCTGCGGACGATTCAGATACCATCAACAAGATTGTGGAGCAAACTTTCGATAACAAGGACTTTGCGGTGGAAGTGACAGATTTGGCTAGGAATGTCACGGACGTGGCAATTTCATCAGTAAGCTTATATGCGACCATAAACGTTAGTGTCACAAGTTCAGTGACCCTGTATGAGCTTGCACAGTGCACCCCCGACATATCAAAGTCAGATTGTAAGAGTTGCTTGCTTTCTGCCATTGAAGACTTTCCCACCGTTTTAAATATTAAAAGGGGAGGTGCAAGAATTCTTCGGCCAAGTTGTAATGTACGGTACCAAATGAATTTTGATGGAGAACCTATAGGAGAAGCACCACCACCTTCAGCAACTAACAAAACCAGCACTGAGTCCGGCAGTGAAGGTACAAATTATCTAATTCTCAAAATGGTCACACAATTTGTCATGTTAAGCATATCATGGTGGTATCATTCCGTTGCTTCTAATTCTCAATATAAGCTGTTTCATGTATCATATTGCACTTGATTTGCTTTTACTGTACCTGCGTTCTTTCCTAGTTCAAGCAAAAAAGACTATCGATGAACCAAGAAAAATTTCCTTCGCTTTCTGGCTTTCATGCCTGATCCTCTTCATCCCAGGCACTCCTGCCGATGGGACATATGTTCAGGAGCGGTGCGCAGATAGGGGCGACTACACTGTTCCTAGCAAGTTTCAGGACAACCTCAGCAACCTCCTCTCCAAGGGCAACTCCACTGATTACAGCAAAGGACCCATTCGCGGTTTCTACAACACAATGGAAGGTGAAGATCTGGACAAAGTTTATGGTCTCTTCCTCTGCAGGTAAATCACATGCGAAAGATACCAAAAATTTCTACTTTTGAGTAATACCTTCCAGATCAATCATTATAATCTTTGGAATCGGCTCACTTGGAACTAGGATTTATAATGGACCTGTTATATTGGTCTTAATTGAAATCCTCTACAAAGTACGGTGATCCAATGCCAACCAAAAAATTGCTATCTAGATTTAAGTGGTTACTAATGCAACTTTACCATTCCTCTTTAGAGGGGATGTTGCCGCCAATCTCTGTCAGTCTTGCATCCGTTCAGCTACCAGCACCATCACAGACAGATGTCCAGGACAGAAAGAGGCGACCATATGGTATGACGAGTGTCTCCTGCGCTACTCTAACAGATCGTTCTTCTCTGTCATGGAGACAGAACCGATTATTTTTGTTATCGACCCTGCAAACAATTCAGTTACCTTCAACAAGATTGTGGAGCAAACTTTCGATAATGAGGACTTTGCAGAAAAAGTGACAGATTTGGCGAGAAATGTCACGGACATGGTGATCTCCTCAGAAAGCTTATACAAAACCATAAACGTTAATGTCTCAAGTTCAGTGACCCTGCATGAGCGTGCACAGTGCACCCCTGACATCTCAAAGTCAGCTTGTACGAGTTGCTTGCTTTCTGCTATCAACAATTTTTCTACCGCTCTTAATTTTAAAAGGGGAGGTGCTAGAATTCTTCAGCCAAGTTGTTATGTACTGTACCGAATGGATGTTGCTGGGGAACCTGGAATACAAGCAAAACCCAGCACTGAGTCCGGCAGTGAAGGTACGAGTTATCCAATTCTCAAAATGGGCACACAATTTGTCATGTTAAGTGTATAATGGTATCATTCCGTTGCTTCTATTTCTCAATATATGCTGTTTTATGTATCATATTGCACTTGACTTGCTTTTACGATCTAAACTGTGATCATACTCTCTTGCTTTCAACGAGTTCTTGGTACTATTTGTGAAGATGAACAGAATGAATGGAAACTGAAGAATGAGCAAGATACTCTTGAATCTTCCTTTCTTTCAATGTATTCACAGTACAAAATTATTCATCTCAGATCATCTATGAACACTTGCTCTGTTTTTCTGTATATTCTCATAAAACTCAACGACGATGAGTTTTCTAGAACTAAAATACCATCAACCAGAAGAAAAACAGAAAGAAGAGAGTTGTTTTACAATCTGTTACGCACACTAAAACTGAATAACAGTTTCTTTATCACATAGTCTTCTCTCTCTGAGTTGAGCACGTGTTATTCGAAATCTTCATTACTGATGAGTCATTATGCAGATACACGTGGCTGTGGCTGACATTGTCACTGAGTAGTTTTCGCCCTTCACTTCCACTGATCTTTTTCTCAACGGCAGCAACCCTTTCATTTGCTTCTTTCGTTGTAGTTTCACCAGAGTATTCTTTCTGAATTCTTATATTCTTAACACTATTTACACTTGGTGAAAAAAGAGTGCGGATTTGTGGTATGTTTAAATGCAAGGAATTTCCCTTTCTTGACAGGGGTCAAACGAAATCCACGGATTGCAATAGTTAGCTCAGTAATTGGAGCGGGGTTACTAATAATCATCATGGGTTCGTGTATATTTTTAAAGAGGACAAAGAGATGGAAGAAAGGTATGAGTGAATTCATCTTGCTTGCCACTGGAATGACCATCTTCTAACGTTTACCTAACGAGAGTAAGCTCTTCAACTCTCATAGAAGGAAAACAGCCAAGAGGTCCAGTTACTTCATCTAAGATGAGAAATCGGAGAAGAGTTTTCAAAGGAAAGAACTCGAGGAGAAAAGCTGGTGGCTTCTCAAGAATTATCTCTCATACGATTAGACATTATACGTGCGGGCACAAAAAACTTCTCCAATGAATGTAAACTTGGGGAAGGCGGGTTTGGCCCCGTGTACAGGGTAAGCATCTAAGTGACTCAACACCTGTTTATGGGAAAATTGGGAAAACTGGCAGTTATTATCCGAACATGTACTGGTTCGAACTTGGTAATCATTAATAATTGTCATATAGGGATTTCACTACTTACGTTACCTGTTTCAGGGCACATTGGCAGATGGAAAAGAAATTGCAGTTAAAAGGCTTTCAAGAACCTCAGGCCAAGGACTTATCGAGTTTAAGAACGAAGTGATCTTGATTGCTAGACTACAACACAGGAATCTTGTTCGATTATTGGGATGCTGCTTGGAAGAACACGAAAAACTCTTGATATATGAATACATGCCCAACAAAAGCCTGGATGTCTTCCTTTTTGGTTGGAGCTTTAGCCGATGCAATGATTTTTTTAGCTAGTTAATTTTAGTTTTATAGAGTTAAGATTCATCCGAGTCTCTCATTGTTGACAGATTCAACTATGGGGCAATCTTTAGACTGGAAGATGCGCATGAACATCACATTTGGAATAGCTCGGGGGCTTCTATATCTACATGAGGATTCTCGCCTAAGAATTATCCATAGGGATCTAAAAGCTAGTAATATTTTACTAGATGGCAAGATGAATCCAAAGATATCTGATTTCGGAATGGCAAGGATCTTTGGTGTAAATCAAGATGAGGCCAACACGAATAGGGTTGTTGGAACATAGTAAGTTCTTTAATATCTTTCTACATTTGTCATATGTTTGAATGATTCACTAGGCCAATAAAGAACTCGATGATCAGCTCAAAACAACACCAAAATGAGCATATTCATATTACAGAAGTTTAAATATAGAAAATAACCTTTCATTGTTTCTTACTTCCAAGAAATTTCACTTCATTACATAATTTTGTTTAGTGGATACATGGCACCGGAATATGCGATGCAAGGGCTATTTTCTATTAAATCAGATGTCTTCAGTTTTGGAGTTCTCTTGCTAGAGATGATCAGTGGACGAAAGAACAACGGTTTTCATCTCCAAGAGCATGGTGAAAGCCTTCTCACCCTTGTATGTTCTTAGTCACCACACTTTTTAAATATGAAATCTGAGAATTTTGTGCAATTGTCCTTGCTTACTTCCCTTTCAAAATGACAGGCATGGAAGTTGTGGTCCGATGGTCGAGGGTTGGAACTTACTGATCCATCAATCAAAGAGCCATGTGATGGAGTTCAAGTGGTAAAATGCATACATATCGGTCTATTGTGCGTCCAAGAAGACCCAACAGATCGACCAACCATGTCGCTCGTGGTTCATATGCTAGGAGCCGATACTATCCCACTTACCCGACCATCACTGCCTGCATTCTCAGTTGGGAGAGATGTGAGAACACTCAATCCTATCGGTCTAATTCACAAAACTTCCACTGTTAATGAAGTAACCCTTTCAGATGTATCTCCTAGGTGACTAAGTATCATCAGCTCGTCTTCAATTGATTTCTCTTTTATAAAATGGAAATGGTTTGCAATTTAATAAAATAGAATGATAATCTTTAGCATTGTGAATGTCATCTCTTAATGACAATCCAACCTGTCATCATTCCGTGTATAATACTAAATACAATTGAATTAATCACACTCGGTTCTTTTTGAATGACAATCCTCAATTGATAAAAGGGTAAAAAGCCTGATCATTAGTGGTCATTTCTATTCTAGTTCACCACTTATGTTCTATCAGAATGGTATGTATACTTACTGGAGTAATGTATGAATATCCAATTCTATAAGTATTCCATCGATACACACACACACACACACAAATTCTATAGTCTACATTGAGTATATTAGCCAAAATATAATGCGTGAAGAATGGTAGAGTATTTAGATATTAAACAATGCCTAAGCCAGAGTTCCCACATTGAAATCTTTTTAGGTCTCTATTTGCCTCTTCAACTAGATATTTCTACACTTTAGTCTTAGACCAATGTTTAGCTTACGCGTGAGGGTAGTGTTAGAGTACTTAAATATTGAACCATGCCTTCATTGAGTAAGCTTAAGATTTTAGAAAAGTTGACCATGGTCACAAAAAATTTACAAAGAGTGCTACCAAGTTAGGGCAGACTTACAAGTAACCGATTATCCTATCTTCTGTTGTAATTCTCTCTTGAGTTCAAGTCACCTTTAATTATATTGGGATCCATGAACAATTTTTTCTGTAGTGGAATTGGAGAATTAAACAATATTTGATCTTTCGGAGTCGAACACCATATGATAAAGGAGAAATATTTGAAGTAATTTGAAGATAACGATCAGAATTTTTATTCGTCCTTCCTACTTTCTACTCCTCGGGGTGGGGTTAGCATGTCTTGTTAGAGTTTGATTTGGGAAATTACTAAATCAATCTTTAACTTATTATATGCAATTCAATTTTAAATTTTTAAATTTTATCAATTTAGTTTTAAATATTTTGATAATTTTCAAACATAATTCCTAGCCGCCACCGCCGTGGGTTATGCGTTCCTCACAGGGAAAGCGCAGATCTTTGCAGTCGTGGCCTCCATCGTCTTTAAATGTAGGTGAAGACAAAATATGCACACGGGAAAGCGCAGATCTTGAGCAACTCATAAGTGTTTGTGTTGCGAAAGAACACCTTGATTTTGTTCGACATCGTGATATTTCGCATGCCCTCAAATGGCCGTCTCTCATTAGCCACCGGGCCTAGCTTGTACGCTGGCCCTTCGTCGACAATCCTTCCTTGCCCTCCACGCTCGCATTCATGCCTCTGACAGCGTCTTCAGCTTCCTCCCGCTCGCTCGCCGATGCCCTGCTCTCTTCCCAGTAGATAGATCGAATCAGAAAACTGCACTTCCCCATGTCTGTCTTCTGAGAAAGTGAATTTTTTGTGCCTTCTGCTCAAGATTCTCGGGGTATCGCTCGTCGAATCATACGGTAGAGAGAAGAGTTGACTTTGGGGGTTTTTAATTCAGGTTAGTTGATGCAGTCTACTTGTTTGATAGAATATCCCGCAGACAAAATTACACGTTCTGGGCAAAGTTATCGCAACCTGATATTTACATCAACGTGATATTCATTAGACAATGCGATCTTTTCCCAGACTTATTGCAAACCTACAACGTGGCAGGGCTCGGTGTGGGTGTCTCTATGAAAGATGTTTATGCCTCGAGGCTAGGGTCATGGAATCTATAACAACCTGTCTGACGAGAACGAGAGTGTTCGCCACGCTAAAGTGCCTGTATAAGGAGCGACTCCTAATAGGTTCATAGGGTGGTGAAGGAGGCATAAATGAACCTAATTACGTACTAAATAAGAACAAGGGGAGAGCATTCCTGAAATGCGTATTTGAAATTGGAATTAATTTGTAAGAGGTGCCTTTTGGAGTAAAGGCAATGCTCCTTACATTAGAACTCTAATATTAAGCATGCCCAGGTAAGAGTGCTATCAGAATGGATGACCTACTAGAAAAGTGTCCACCTATACATTAAATGACAAAATCATGAGGCTCAATATGCAATGGGGATGGGTCAAAACGGATAATTCATCAAGTGACTTAATTTTGGAGTGTTACAAAAACTCGCCTCATGGCCGCGACTGTTGACTTGATAATGGCTCTCTATTTTCCTCTCAATAGTGGTGGAGGTGAAGGCAGTCAACAAAAAGAGCCCTTGGTTTGCCAAGAACCACCGTCGCTCATATGGGCTTTGGCAAAGTAAGCCCTAAACTTTTCCCAAAGTTTAAGTAAATCCATTTTGTATTCTAGCAATAGTGGGTGCTAATGGACGAGCACTAGAGAAGTTTTGGCCAAGTGATCAAGAGGTTAAAGATGATAAACAATAAGAGGAGATCTCAGCGGAAAAGAATGAAAGAAAATAAATGAAAAGAAAAGAAAAATAAGAAAAGACAAAACCAATGTCATTTTGTCCACCGAACTATCCTACCCCATAAAATAACAATAAATAATTAAACTATTACGTTAGTGATTTCCGACAAAAATCAACTGAAAAATTACATTTTGTAAAATTATTAAAAATTTTAGGATTAAAAATTGCAAGGTTTATGACTGATATTATAATTTCCCATTATAATGTATTATTTTTATATGGTACAAATTAGAGGAATGTTTCTAGCAAGTAACAATCATGTAGATAATCTATGTAGGTCAAACAATCCTTAACATTTTCCAACAAGTTAAGCTCATAATTCCTAAACTTCAGGCTTTGGGATGGGTGATATTTAATACTTTCTCTTGATTAAATGAAGGGAGCTAGAAAGAAATCCTAAAAAAGGAAGAAATAAGTGCATCGGAAGTCTTAAATTTTGTCATGAAAGTACAATTAAATCCTAAATTTATAAAAAGGGCCTATAAAAATCTTTTAATTAAGTATGTCTAATTGGGATAATGAAAACTGCCAACATGTGTTTATTTATTTATTTATTTATTATTTTCTCTATCTACGTGTCAATTGTGACATCCCGAAATTCGACCCCGTTTCGATAAAGTGAAATGGGCATTTCATCGGCGTGCCTATGGCCTTTTCTCTGAGCTGATCACTCACGAGTTAACTAACCTATTGGGTGAAGCCGTTAAGGGATATAGCGGCCGTAAAATCCCTAAAAGCTACCTAATTGGTTGGATTGAGCTAAAATCACGTCTGATCGAATTTTAACCACGAAATTGAACTCGATTTCGGGAATCGAATTTTAAGCGCGTCATAATTCTTATTTTTAGGATCTGTCTCATCGCTCGTCAATTTATTGACGAGTCCGAAATTTCAATAAAGAAATTATCGGAAGAAAATTTGAAGTCCAAAAAGAAATTAGAAAGGAAAAGGAAATGAGAAAAGGAAAATTTGCATAAAGGAATTATGTATTTCCCTTTTCTTTTTCCTCTTTCTCTCTCCCTCTCTTTTCTTTTCTTTCTCTCTCCTCTCCCCTCCCCCTCGTGCGATTTCCCCCACCGCTCACTTTTCCTCTCTTCTTTGACTAGTCAAAACCCCACACCCTTATCCCTTTCTCTCTCTCTCTCTCTCTTCTCTCTCCTCTCTCTTCTTCCTTCTCGTGCACGACAGAACCGGTTTCTTCTTCTCCTTCTTTTCTTCACGCCGAGCGAACCGAAGTCCGGAGCGGGAGCAGCGCAGCTCGTCGTCCCGCCGCCGCACCGCCGCACCGTCGCTCGCGCCCGTGCGCCCGCCGCCGTCCCGCCGTGCGCGCGCGCCCAGGCGTCCCTCTCCCGCTCGGCCCAGCTCTGTTCGCTTCTGTTCTAGCTCCGTCCAGCCATCCCCGGCCACCTCCGGCCACCGCCCAACCCCGCCGGACCTCCCCCGCGACCCCTTCGCCCTCCGCCGGCCTTCCCCCGCCGCCCTAGCCGCCGGAGCTGCTCCGTTCAGCCGCGACCAGCAAGACCCACGGAGTGGGTTTCAGCATCTTCGGGCTCGCTTTTGGACCGTTTCCCGGCCCCGAACCCGAGCCGTGCTTTGGGAACAATCGTTCCTCGCGTCGCCGCCGTCGGATTGATCCGATTTGCGCGCGATTTGGTGAGTAATCTCACTAATCCAGGATTAGTGGCTAATTTATGCTTAAGGTTGATTTAGATTTAATTAATCATGTTTAGGTTGTTAGATTAGATTAAATTAGCAATTATTAGTTAATTGTGTTGCAATTTAGATAAATTGATTGTGAAATTAGCAAGTAGACGTGGTCTACTAATTATTGGAAGTGCCTCGGGATTTTTCCCGACCCTTAGTGGGCTCCAATTAGGCTTTTCGGGCCTAAGTGGAATTTTTAGCATTTAAATATTAATTTTCAGAAATTAATAAATTAATTATTTATTTTCTGAAAAATCAACTGAGATGGCCTGGAACCGGAAAATTATGCTGATGAGCGTGGTGAAGTCCGTTTATTTAATCGGGCTTTATTTTGAACTAAATTGAATTTTTAATAATAATAATTTAATTTTCGAAATTAATAAATTAATTATTTATTTTCGGAAATTAAGATTTTGATGGCCGACGACCGAAATCTCGTGCTGATCGTCGTGGCACAGTCCGTTTATTTATTTGAGCTCTACGTTGGATGGGATTGAATAAATTGTGATAGTTTAGGGATTTACCCTAAATTGATTGGAATTGATTGAGATTGAATTGACCAAGTGTGTTATTTAGCATTTATAATGCTTTGTTGAGTTGATTTAATTAATTGATTGAGAAATCGTTGGCTCGTGATCAGCGTATCACCTTGGCGAAAAAAGACGCCCGAGAGCATATTGAATTGTTTACGTTGGCTCTGTGATCAGCGTATCACCTTGGCGAAAAAGACGCCCGAGAGCATATTGAATTATTTACGTTGGCTCTGTGATCAGCGTATCACCTTGGCGAAAAGACGCCCGAGAGCATATTGAATTGTTTATGTTGGCTCTGTGATCAGCGTATCACCTTGGCGAAAAAAGACGCCCGAGAGCATATTGAATTATTTACGTTGGCTCTGTGATCAGTGTATCACCTTGGCGAAAAAGACGCCCGAGAGCATATTGAATTATTTACGTTGGCTCTGTGATCAGTGTATCACCTTAGCGAAAAAGACGCCCGAGAGCATCGTAAAGTATTCACTGTACGTCACCTTGGCGAATCGACGCCCGAGAGCATTGATGGAGCTCGTGACTAAGTGCAGGCATCGTAAAAAGGGCACGTGGGCTCGGTGACTTGATGCATCACTTTGGCGAAAAGGTCACCCGAGAGAATGCACGTGGGCCCAAGGTTCGAGGCACGTGAACTCGGAGACTTGGAAGGTCGTCTGGAGAATGCACGTGGCCTAGCTTTTAAATATCCCATAGTGGGGATTGAATTGTATGACATGTAATCGACTGATTCGATTTGTTGAAGTGAATTGGTGTTTATTGTGAATTGTACTGACTTGCAGGTGGGATCAGAGGCCAAGGTAAGTCCTCTGCCCTGTGCGTGTTTAGGCAGCCTTTAGTATAATAGTTTCCTAATCGGGCTTAGTGGGGTAGAACTCGCTGAGACGTAGTCTCATCCCAGTTTGGGGAAAACCATTTCAGGACCCCGCTGAAGAGCTAAGGAGGAGAAATCCGAGAAGGAGAACTCGGAGGTGAGATCTGAAGATAAGGATTTTTGGGAGAAGAAGACAATCCTGAGAGGGGTCTTGAGTATGGCCCAGTTTGTCTAAGTTTCTGTCTTCTTTTGAGATCTCCGTTTTGATATGAATAGTTATGAAAGGGTTTGTAGTTTGTATAAAAGTTTGGTTATAAATTTCAATATGAAAAATATGGCCCTGCTTTTCTATCCCATCGTTTTATTGTCTGGGGATTTTAACTGCTTCCGCATGTGCTTAAAAATGAAAGGGTCGGCGATACATTATCCTGGGATATCGCATTATAAAATCGACCAAGTCAGACGGATGTGTGCGTGCCTGAGGATCGGGGCGTGACATCAATAATATGGCTAAAACAACTTTAGTCTTATGCTTTATATTTTAGCCATTGGGACTAAGAATACAACCTAGAGAAGAGTGAATAGGTTGAAAAAAAAAACTATGAAAAATATTTACGGAAGATAATAAGTTCATCTTCAAACATGGGAAAAAATAGATTATAGAAATCAAATGCATGAGCTATTGTTTAACATATAGTGATGATATTGAGCATGTAATGCCAATAGTGAAGAAATAGAAGATTCACAAGCATATATATATAGTAGTTTGACGTCCACTCTCCAGATTAACAATCATAAGTTTGGCTAGATTGCATAGATAATCTGTTCAACAAGTTACAAATGGCAAGTGCTAATCTCATTACATAATAGATCACACTATTAGGACTACTCATAAAATACTTTTCCTAAACATTTGTAGGCCAACTGAAAATAGGTCTGCAGCTAATGTTCTAACGCTATTGCTTTGACATTTCTAACAGATTCTTGTTCTTCTTCCTCAAGAGACTTCCTGATTGCCCGCCGTGCATTTTCACCCTACAACAACTATAATCTTTTACATCAACGAACATCCTCACATGGTCGCTATTCAAACATGACCAATGACATCATATATCCAGCATCGACACAAACATTGCCATCGGCTAGTCATTAGGTCCTTCCAAGCATATTGGCAATCTTGACTCTACGAAGATGTTCATGGTCCTTCCAAGCTTTACCAAACATCCTCGTTCTAGGCTTGTTCACCATCACATGGTCCATCCAACTATTCACCTTATCTGAAGATCCTTCCAACTCGTAGACATATTTAATTGCCTAATATTTGGTTCACCTCATATATCGGCAGAGCACTCTAGACAGTGGCAAAGCACTCCTCATATAAGTTCATATGGTAATATTTATGACAATATTTGCATTTCAGCCTGTGCATATATCACCGACACTTAACCAATACACACACTAGTAGCCTTTGATTGTCTTTGTCATCTTCAAAACAACATAGAGACTTTCTCAACTTTAGCTACATCATAGCATGTAAAGAGAGAGAATATAAAAAGATATCGGCATTTTTATTTGGTCAAGTTGAACAAAGTTAATAGAAGGACTCAATTGCGCCCATTTTTAACAAGTTTTAGGATTTGAGCAACATGAGCCATATGCAAGATGATCATATGAGCTAACAAAAAAATTTCCCTTTTAAGATGGCCCAAACGATACAAGCTTCATAGTGAGATATATTGGACCTGAAGAGGAGTCACATGACCAAGATTTTGTAAATCAATTTTATTTTGAAAGGCAACATGTTCAAGGAAATTTTATCATGACGGATATGTTCAAGGATTTCAAGGATAAAGCACATGCCTCGGAAGGGGAGATGAGTTCTCACAATTGGTAATAGGATGGTGAATGAGCTAAGGCTTTTGTTGGGATGTAATACGCGGAAATGACAGAATCTTGCAATTTTCGTCAATGAGAAATCACATAAATAAACGAGAAAAATAAGGACACCAGAAATTTACATGGTTCGGTCAAAATATCGGTACCTACGTCCACGGGGAGAGCCAACATCAAATAATTCACTAAAATCGGAGAATCAAAGTTTACAATCGCTTAAACACTCAAGTGTTTTCCACACCTAAATTTAACCTCAAATCCAAAGTATTTATAAATAAACAACTCGCTTGGATATAAACTCATGACATAAAATTACCGCGCATTCAAACTCGAAACAAAAACGCTCTACATACGGCTTTGCATTTTAATCAAAGCTTCACACAGGCGGCTTCTGAATCTTCGCGGCTCCCTTCTACGTAAAGCTGCAGCGTCGTATTCTCAAGCGGCGTGCGGCTTCTCTTTTTACGTAAGTCTTTGGCCGCGCCTCACGCTCACTCGAAGAAGGAAATTATATCTGTTTTTATATGTTGGCCCAGGTCAAAGACCCACCTCCGCTTTTGGATTCTTACGCATGGAGAGGACTTCACGCCGAACGTGAGTGCGCGCGAGTGTGCCCAAGGTCAACCCCACCAACTTTGATTCTTCACGTGCAGGGCTTCTTCGTGCAGGGGCACGTCTTCGGCAGCTTCACTTCAAAGAGAAAAATTCCTTTCTTTAATTATTTCCTCTTTTGTGCAGCTTTAAGGAGTCCAGCAATTTTTGTAAACGCTCAAACTCGAAATATATTTTAACAGCTTCAACGGTAACAGTGTAAGACTGATTTTCAAAACTAAAAATGAAGCTGTCATGATTTGGAAAATGAAGATTGAAGTAGAACCTATCCACTACAGAGGAATAGACTTCTCCTTGCAAAGTGCAAAAGATGGTCAGAGAAAGTCATTTAAAAAGGAGATGAAATTGCCATGTCAATCCATATATTAAAAATCGACAGTATTGGCAATGTACTCACGACTTCTGACCAATCATATCGGGTTAAAAGAGTAGATAAGTTACTCTATACATTCTCTTTTAGATATCCATAAAATCAATGTAGAAGAGAAATGTTTTCTACTATCATTGCTCAAATAGGTACAACTGAAAATATTAGATCATTGTGTATCAAACTTCTTGTATATTTCTATAAGTTTCGAAATATTGAAAACTATTAACTTTGTAACGAGTTTTTACTTACATCAGTTTGTTATGGTTTTTGCCTACAATTAATATATAAAAGAATTGTAACATTTGATAACTTTCATATAATAGCAATTTAATGGCATGATTTACAACAGTTCGATATTAATGTGGAAAAATAATAGCTTTATTTTTCCATAAACCCTCCAATATTTTACTATGGATATATAACAATTTCTTAACTACTCTCTCTTTTCTTTGAATAATAAATTAAACTTCAAACCATGATCTTTTAAGAAACGTTGAATTCTCAATCTTTCCTTTTCTTTTCTTTTTCTTTTATTTTTTTTTTCTTTTGTCGAAAAAATTGTGTTCATGACTCAAAAGTATACATGAAAAATATATATATATATATATATATATATATATATATATATATATATATATATACTTTCATGGTAAAGCTAATCAATACAAAGCAAAGGCCAAAACACTACGAAACAAAGCCAAATCCAAAAAACAAGGAGGATCAACAAAGCACCAAGGAGTTAAGCACATTCTCGTTCCAAAAGAACGGATATGTCAAGCAAAATAATTGGTGGCCAATCATTGGATGCGGTATCATCATTAGTGATAAGCACACTCTTTTCCAATAACTATGAAGTTGTCAATTGACGGTGTGCACTTAGGTTTGGCTTCCTCTACACCATCACCGTACGGAGACGTTCATTTTCTTTTTGTTGGGTTAAACACACTGTTCATATTCCTTCTATTATTTAGTGTAGAGTGTTATATCTTGGGTGGACGCTAGAGCCTTATGCACTGAGTTTCGTATTTCAAAGGGTAGAATTATGCTTAAGACAATGCTTGCACGTCTTAGACAATTAATCTTATTTTGTTATCTTTTCTAACATATTTCCAACATTTCTTATTTTTCATATTATTTGATCTTTTTTCACAAAACTTATGAATCCTTCCTTTTGCATAGTAAAAGTAATTGGAATTATAATGGGTTAATACTTGAAAAATCCCAAACCGGTACATTTGTGACAAATTTACTTCAAACTATATTTTTAACCACCAAAACTCCAAACCGGTACGTTGATAAATTTACCATAAATTGGTATACCTTTGATAAATTTATCCCAAACTGGTACACTTGTGGCAAATTTACCATATGTTAGTTTTCATTAAATTTTAATAATAAATTATTAAGTTAAATGACAAGTGATAGTTGACTGGTATATCAATTTGGGATTTTACACTCCATTTGTCACAGTTTACAATTTTTGTGATTTTTTGTGGTATTAATCCAATCTAACAAGGGATTTATTTGTCACAAATTTACTAGGTGGAGGTTTTTTGCAGTCGAATAAATTAATTTGGGGTAAATTTGTCATGAATATACTAATTTATAGTTTTTTTATGATCATCGGGGTAAATTTGTCACAGGTATACCGGTTTGGGGTTTTTCAGGGTATTAACCCAATTATAATTGATCAGAAAGATTACCAAAAACAATCACACCCATACATCATATCCAGTCTTATATGATTTCATAAGAGGATAAATACATATACAATGTATGAACAAGCAGAGAAAAGATGTAGAGAAATAAATGTGTCATTGTACGAAATTTGCCCAGTAATGGAGAGTAGAGAGGATAAGGGGAAAAAAATACGTGCCGAGAAATGCTCCAGATAAATGACTAAAAAACTAAAAGTAGAATTGTCCATCACGTGTCATTGTAGCACTTGACTCTTGGGAAAATTACCAAAAAAGTCATAAACCTATTGCAATTGTGCCAAATCAGTCAATCCACCCAAAATTGGCCGATCGGAGCTGACATGGACGCTGGTGGTAGACAATCGGCCGACAAGACAATTTTTTCATATTTTTTATTTCTTTATTTCTTTTTCTCTTTTCACCTTCTTCTTCCTTTGGCCGGCCGGTGTTGGCCAAAGGTGAGGGCTGGTGAGGTCAGCCTCACCGACCACTAGTGAGGGCGAGGCCCCGCCAGATTCGATGAGTTGGCCTTCGCCAAGGTTGGGCGAGGCTGTTGTTGCCAAGGGCTACGGCGGAGGTGGGGAGGGAGAGGATGAGGAAGAGGAGGAGGAGGCGGCCGAGCGGCTGCGGAGATGGGGGCATTGCTCCAGCGCCAGAGAAACCCGAAATCCCTATTGTTGTTGTCGCCGTCGCCATTGTCCTCGCACTCATACGATCTCCACCCCCACCTTGCTCTCCCCACCGCCACCGCCGCAGCTGCAGTGCCCCTCTTCACATCTCCGTAACCTCTCCGCTACCTCCTCCTCCTCCTCCTCCTCTCCCTCCCCCCGCCTGCTGCAGCCCTTGGCAACGGCAACCTTGCCTAGCCTTGGCGAGGGCCGAGCTAGTTTGGATCTCGGCGGGGCCTCACCCTCACCGGTGGTTAGCGAGGTTGACCTCGCCGGCCAGCCAGAGGAAGAAAAAGGTGAGAACAAAAGAAAAGAAAAAAGAATTAAAAATATTAAAAAATATTAAAAAATTCGAAAAAAAATATTAAAAAATTGTCTCGCCAACCAGCTGTCCTTTGCTAGTGTTCACGTCAGCTCCGGCGGACTAATTTTGGCTGGATGAACTAAATTGGCCCAAAAAAAAAAATTAAGGCTGAATTGGCACAATTGCAATAAGTTTAGGACTTTTCTGCTCATTTTTCCGTTGACTCTTTAAGGACCTGCACTCGATACATTTTGATTTAATTGTCTAAAAGCCACAGAGTACATGGTGCTTGAATAAATCTCCAGTAGAAGTAGCTCGCTTCTCTAAATTCCATGGAACTTGACTCTTCTGCTTGCAAACACAGGTTGACTTTGCCATAAATATTTAACCCAAACTGGACAGTAAGCAGGGTTAAGACAAAAGAAGTTTACTCAACCCGGTCAGAGAAAGCGTGAGGGTATCCTTTTATCCCCACATTTTCCTTAAGGCAAACAAATAAAGCAAATCAAAGCCGTCGTTCATATCCATCTTAGAGAGAGAGATGCTTACTAGTAATAAAGGCCTATTCCGATAGATCACTGATCCAATTTTTGGCAGGCATTCGGGGTGCATGTGAAAAATGTGTCCATACTCGATTTCCAAAATGGTCATTACGACATGAAATGCTTGATTCTTGACTCCATTGTCCTTACAAGGTCTCGTTGGATAAAAAGACAGACGTAAGAAGGTCAAGGGAAATAAATTGTTCATAAAAGGAGGGAGGAGAGTTAATTAGTGTGACTCAGAGGATCTAGTAGAATGTGACTTGGAGTAAGGTGTGAAGCACTGAAAGTTGAAGGGTGTATAGATATGCAAACTACCGGTGATTCGCATCTTTTTTGAGGATACGCTCATATTTTACTCTATTCAATTCTCATACTCAACAATAGACTTAATGGTAGGTTTTATTGGGATTGGTTTACTCTAAAAACTTGACTATGGATACCCTTGGTTTACTACAAAGCTACTTAAGAAAACTAACATCTAGGCCGTTAAATTTTGTTTTTATTTTCTTTTATCATTTGATAAAAAACATAGACATAACTTCGCAATATTGAACATGGTTACTAAATGTATCCAGTAAATACTAAAAACACATAAACCTAACGGTTTACTATTTACGGATGAAATTATAGACTGGTTTATAGTGTGGTTACATCTCTTGCTTTTGTTGTGTTTTATTGAACTTTACTCACTTTTCTAATAACAAGGTTTAAAGATCGAGACTTGTTATGTCAGAGTTACATCTCTATTCTTGTTTTTTTTTTTTTTTTTTTCCTTTTATCATGGTAGAATTATCAGATCTCGTCGCATTTGAATAAATCAAAAGAAATGAGTTTGACTATTGTGTTATTCATACCAAACCAAGTTAAATGCTGGTCAATCTCATTGTTTTTTTGTTTTTTTTTTTTTTGGAGGAACCAGCTTGTAGCCGACAGCCACGCCGTAAACCCCCAAATGACACTTAAGAAAGAGGACCCACCACCCCTGAGTCACACTTAATACACCTAGCGCCTCCCTTGGGTTTTGAACCCTTCACCTCTTCATTGAGGATCAACAGAGTCTTATCCAGTGGAGCCACCGCGGCCGGTGGTATGGTCAATCTCATTGTTGTCGTTCATACACTTGCATATTTTGCCTCTAGCCTATCCTCATACTTAGAAATAGAAGTAATAGTAGGTTTTGTTAGATTGATTTACTTTACAAACTTGACCATGTACACCCTTGCTTAAGTACTTATCAACTAAAGAAAACTAAAATATAGGCCGTTATATATATATATATATATATATATATATATATGACAGATAAATCGCACACGGTAATCTCACGATGCTGAATGGTTAAAGTACATAAACCTAACAATGTACTAAATACATATGACAGTCATAGAATGGCTTACAAGTGGGGTTGCATAGTTTACTTTCGGTGTGTTTTAATGAACTTTACTTACTTTTCTAGGAAAAAATATTTATAGATTGAGAATTTATTATATCAGACTTACATATCTTTCTCTTTTCTTTTCTTTTTAATTGCAGCAGAATTATCATATCTTTCTCTTGCTCGGACACGCTCCGACTCGCGTGTCGAGAAAAGTTGACCACGTGTTGGATATTTTCCGACACGTGTTGACTGTTAAGTATAAAGAAATAAAGATGCTCAATACAGAAGCAAAACAGAGGACCAAACAGAGGACCTGGATCACCAGCAAATGACTTGGATCGCCAAGTCAATGATCAATGAACGAAGATGCTCGAGGGCTTAATGACTCGGATCGCCAGATGATCAATGAACGAAGATGCTCGAGGGCTTAATGACTCAGTTCGCCAAAGTCTTAAAGCATAGTCAAATAGATTCTTTCTGTTAAAGTAGTTACTATATTCAGTTTTCCTTTGTAACTAAGTTCTGGTACATATCCTAGTATAAATACTCTGCTTTGCCTTACATAAGGAGTAATGAAGACAGATAGAAATACAGTAAGAGAGAGAAGTCACAAGAATTGAGAGAACAAGGTATCAAGATCATCAACGAATGCAGAAGGGATCTTGATACAAAAGAGAAGAAAGTTTCGGAGAATGAAGAACAGCTCAAATCCGAAACACTGAAGCAAGTTAAGTACATTTGATCTTAGAAGATAGAACAACGAAGTATATTCATATTCTGTCTTTCAATTATCGAGATACAATGATACGATCATCATTCGGAAATACAAATTGTCTTCAAAGTTGTTCACTTGATCTTGTTTGAAGTTCTTCATCTTTCTCATGGTATCAGAGCTGTAGGTTGTTTGTATAACTTGGTCTAATCTGAAAGTTTAAAGCAATGGCAATAAGATCACCAAAATATCCTTTTCCAATTCACGTAAACATCTCGAACTTTGTTACAATCAAGCTCGCCGAAGACTATTTTCTGTTGTGGCAAGCTCAAATTCAAAGGTTTCTGAAGAGTCAAGACCTCTTCGGTTTTGTTAATGGTGATGTTGTAGCTCCTTCACGAATGTTGCACAACGATGATGAAGGATGTGACTCAGAACTTGTTAATCCTGATTACATTGATTGGACTAGAACAGATCAGTTGATCTCATCATGGATTAGTGGGGCTGTCACTGAGAATATTCTAAGCCTAATCATTGGTTTAGAAACATCCTTTGAGGTATGGCAGTCTCTTCTAAAACGATTTACACAAAAATCAATAGCAAAGGAGTTCAAGCTTAGAGGAAAATTACAATCACCGAAACTTGATCAAAACCTCTCTACTTATCTCAGAGAATACAAAAATATATGTGATCATTTGAATGCTATTGGTAAACTAGTAGATGAAATAACCAAGATCTTTGGTATACTAGAAGGACTAGGTCCAGAATATGAGCAACTTCGAACCACCATATATTGTTTGAAGCCCCAACCTGACTATGATGAAGTTATAGCTCAACTAGAGAGATTTGAATCTAGAATGAAGACCTACTCTAGAAGTCAGTTCAATCCTAGTCTGGCCTATTTTGGCCAAAGAAAGATTCAAATGTATCCTAAAGAAAGTATTGATGAAGAATATCTTTCACAACCTACTGGTTTTCTAGCTCAGAGAGGAAGTTATAGGGGTGGTCGTAGTTTTGGTCGAGGCAGAACTGCTAGTAATAGAGGACGAGCGTTTGGTTATCTTGAAAGAAATCAGAATTACGAGAGAAGATGCAGCATTTCAAAGACCGGGAGATCAATATCTAAGGCAAAAGAATGTCTTTCCTCCAACGCACGGGGATTTCGACCTTATGCCACACAACCTCAAAGGTATCAAAACAACAAATCTTATCCTTCTCTGTTAAACTCAAAGAAAAGTTTGCAGGATGAGAAAGACACAGAGGTTGCTAGACTAGAATGTCAAATATGTAAGCGACTGGGCATGATGCTCTCCATTTGTTGGTACCGTTTTGACAATTCCTATCAAGTAGAAGAAATTCCAGCAGCTCGACAGCAATTCATATTGAAGATCCAAAAGGAAGTGAATGGTACCACGACACAGAGCCACTTTGCTCATATCGGTGCGAATTCAGTATTCTTCATACTTCTTCTAAATATCAAGGTCTCGATACAAGTAATGATTGGAAATGGATCTTGTTTACCTATTACAGATATTGGTAACACTTATCTGAAAACAGAAGTAAACACATTACCCTTAATGATGTTGTTATAGTACCAGAAATAAAGAAGAATCTTCTTTCGTATCTAAGCTTACGATGACTACCCTTGCACTTTTATCTTTGATAAACTTGGTGTTTATGTAAAGGACAACAATACCAAGGCAACAATTCAGCTCGGAAAGAAGACTAAGGGCCTTTATCAAGTCAATACACGGTTTGTAATAGCCTTTTCACTCAAAGTCGAAAGCAGTCAATACAGAAGTATGGCATCAAAGATTGGCTCATGCGAATACTCAAATAGTGGATTATCTACATCATCGAGAAACTGATTCATGTTACTTGATTACTTCAGTTTCTTCAAACTTTGCAGCAGCTGTCAAATAGCAAAAAGTACAACTCTATCATTTCCTTTGTCGAATTCCATATCAACTTCATCTCTAGAAAAGGTCCTTTGTGACATATGGGGACCATCACCAGTAGACTCCTTGCAAAAGTTTAGATACTATGTGATTTTTGTTGACAATTTCTCACGATACAGTTGGTTATATCCAATGAAGTTGAAATCTGAATTCTTTGATATCTTTAGTCGATTCCGGACATTAGTTGAAAAACAATACAATCACAAGATCAAGATCTTTCAAAGTGATGGAGGGGGAGAGTTTGTAAGTAGAAGGTTTCAAGATCATCTGCAACGTTGGAATAAAACAACAGTTATCTTGTCCTCACACTCCTGAACAGAACGGAGTTTCCGAAAGAAAACATAGACATATTGTTGAATTGGGATTGGCTATGCTATATCATTCCAAGATCCCACTGAAGTTTTGGGTCGATGCTTTTGTTACTGACAAACTACATTATAAACAGACTTCCAACACCAAAGCTAAACATGGATACACCATATAGAAAAATTCATAATACTCAGCCACAGTATGATCATCTACGGGTATTTGGCTGTGCATGTTATCCGTGCTTAAGATCATATTCAAGACACAAGTTCGATCATAGATCACTTCCTTGTATTTTTCTGGGATACAGTGATATACATAAAGGCTATAGATGCCTTGTACCTACTGATAATCGTATATATATCAGTAGACATGTTACCTTCTATGAAACATCATTTCCTTTCACAAAAACTGTGATCAATGAATATGGTCAATATACTCCTTTGTATAGACAGTGGATTGAAGGAGTCAAATTACTCGAATCTTCAAAAACAGATACAGCAAAGCAAAGTATCTCTCATCGTCGAAGGGAGAAGTCAATATCATCCTACTATGGATAATTATGAAAATCAGCAGATGCATCAACGAGACTTCATCAGCATCAACGGACTTCATCAGCATCAATACAGTTCCAAGATATTCCTCTGACATCAAGGCAAAATGATGATATCACAGAAACTCAATCCGGTCAGAATTCTTCATCTTTCTCAGGTACTCTACCTAGCACTACTAACTCTGACACAGAACAACATACTCGTGATCTGTCTTCTTCTCAGAGAAATGTTAGTAATCATCCTATGCAGACCCGACTCAGATCATGTATTATCAAGCCAAATCCAAGATATGCTTGCTTGGCTGAGTATCATGTTCCTATGGAACCAAGATCCATTAAGTACGCATTAGCGATACGAGGATGGTACAATGCTATGCAAGAAGAGATGAATGCCCTCCATAATAATCATACCTGGACATTAGTTCCAAGAACAGACCAGATGAATGTTGTAGGTTGTAAGTGGGTATTTAAGACTAAACTCACATCAGATGGTAGTCTAGAAAGACTCAAGGCTCGTCTGGTAGCCAAAGGATTCCATCAGGAAGCAGGACTGGATTTTACTGAAACATTCAGTCCAATTGTCAAACATGCCACAATACGTATAGTACTTTCTATAGCTCTCACAAGACAATGGACAATACACCAACTTGATGTGAAGAATGCATTTCTTCATGGAGACTTAAATGAAATTGTTTACATGGAACAGCCACCGGCTTCATTGATTCTCAAAAATCAAGCCATGTCTGTCTTCTTCACAAGTCATTATATGGACTTGACAAGCACCAAGAGCCTGGTTTGACAAATTAAGCAACTTTCTTCTTGAAATTGGCTTTGTCTGCAAAGTACAACTGATCCATCTCTGTTTGTGCTTAAATCTTGAATCGAATCTGATATTATTACTTCTGTATGTTGATGATATCATTCTTACAAGAAGCTCTACTCAATTCTTAACAGCATTAATCCAGAACCTTAGTCTTCATTTCCAAATGAAAGATCTCGGCTATATTCATTACTTCCTAGGTATTGAAGTGAAACATACACTACAGACCATGTTCTTATGTCAAACAAAATATGCAGTTGATCTACTCGGACGAGTGCGAATGAGAGATTGTAAACCAATTTCTACACCTCTCGCCATTGCGGCCAATTGCTATGACAAATGCTGAAGTTCCTCGATGGATCCTACTGAATACGAAGCTTGGTAGGTGGTCTTCAATACTTAACCATCACTCGACCAGATCTAGCATTTGCAACAAATCTCCCGTCGAAGATGCAACATCCCACAATGGCCGATCTTCATCAATTAAAACAAGTGTTACGATATGTCAAAGGCTGTTCATCTTGGCTATTATCTTCACTCTAACAGTTTAACAAATCTCTATGGTTTTCAGATGCTGATTAGGCAGGTTGTCCTATTGCTCGACGATCTACTACGAGGATTTTGCACCTTCTTAGGCTCAAATTTGATTTCATGGTCAGCCAAGAAACAAACTACTGTTTCAAAGTCCTCCACGAAGCTGAATATCGAGCATTAGCATCTACAACAGCTGAATTAACTTGGATTGGTTTTGTTCTACGTGATATTGGAATTCCTCTCACCAAAGCTACATCATTATTCTGTGATAATAAATCAGCTATTTCCCTCACAGCCAATCCTGTCCTACATGCACGAACAAAGCACATAGAAGTTGACTTCCACTTTGTTGAGAAAAAGTGTCATCTGGGTCCATTTCTATTCAACATGTTCCAAGTCATCTTCAAGTAGCTGACATATTCACTAAGTCTCTTTCTCACTCAGCACATCTGTCTCTTCGCACCAAATTAGGAATGGGATTCAATCCCCTTCCCAATTTGCGGGGGGATGTTAAGTATAAAGAAATAAAGATGCTCAATACAGAAGCAAAAACAGAGGACCAAACAGAGGACCTGGATCACCAGCAAATGACTTGGATCGCCAAGTCAATGATCAATGAACGAAGATGCTCGAGGGCTTAATGACTCGGATCGCAGATGATCAATGAACGAAGATGCTCGAGGGCTTAATGACTCAGTTCGCCAAAGTCTTAAAGCATAGTCAAATAGATTCTTTCTGTTAAAGTAGTTACTATATTCAGTTTTCCTTTGTAACTAAGTTCTGGTACATATCCTAGTATAAATACTCTGCTTTGCCTTACATAAGGAGTAATGAAGACAGATAGAAATACGAAGAGAGAGAAGTCACAAGAATTGAGAGAACAAGGTATCAAGATCATCAACGAATGCAGAAGGGATCTTGATACAAAAGAGAAGAAAGTTTCGGAGAATGAAGAACAGCTCAAATCCGAAACACTTTGAAGCAAGTTAAGTACATTTGATCTTAGAAGATAGAACAACAGAAGTATATTCATATTCTGTCTTTCAATTGTACTGAGATACAATGATACGATCATCATTCGGAAATACAAATTGTCTTCAGAGTTGTTCACTTGATCTTGTTTGAAGTTCTTCATCTTTCTCATTGACCGCGTGTCCGAGCGTGTCGGACACAGTTAGACACGCCGACACGTGTCCGACACGACACGGAAGGTTCCCAAGTGTGTCCGTGCTTCATAGGTAGTAAGAGTCATGTACGGCATGCTTAAGTTCTCCTTTTTATGTAAATTTTGTTTATAGGTTATCAATCCTTCAATCGTATTTTTTGTTGTAGAGTGTTGGAGAAAATGAAAAATAACAACTTCTAGGGCTTTCTTAAGGATTTCGACCATTAATTTACCAAACTTGGTGCAATATGCTCTGGCAACTATTCTCTTAGGACAAAGAAAACCTTCTTCTTTACTCCACGCAAAATAATAGAAGGGATAGGAACAACTAAATTGTGTATATAACCCAGCAAAAAAAAGAAATGGTTTAGAGTTTCAATTTATAGGCAAATGAAAGAGATAGCCGTTACGAATCCATTACAAATCCATTGGTAATTATTAAACTGATGATAGCCATTACCGAAAAATGGAAGATTTATGAATAAATAAACCGTTATATAGGCATTACAAAATGATAGATTTTATGGCGGTCAATGATCATGGCTTATTTTACAATAGTTACTTTCAAATATTTCAAAACTGTTAAAACATCCGAACATTTTTATTTTTTGGTAAAAGGTAAGAAAACATCCGAACATTTCTTACAAAGGACGCTCAATCCAAAACACATGTTGAATGTCGTTATTTTCCACGTGTTTTACATTTTTAGTACAATTTACATTGATAACAATGATTGTTCCTGGAACTTTAAATTTCTTGCCATTTGCTTTCTCTATCCAAAAATTAACAATGGACGCTTGGAGCCTTTGTCGATCGAACTAGCTTTTAATTTGAAAAGATCAAGCGAAACAAGTAACCTCCTGCGCTTATACATATTTAAATAAGTTAGTTAAGCCATGTTATAATTCATATACGAAACAAAATAAACATAAATATCGAACGGGCATGTCGATTTGAGGGTGGGGAGCGGAGTGGGAGACAGAGAGACCTCAGGAATTGAGTGGGATATGATAGAAACTCCTGCATTAATTTTTTTTTTTTTTTTTTTTTGGTACAATTTTTTCATAAAGAACGGTTTATACTAGAGAGTGCATTTTAGGTATTTAATCATTTGCAGGTTGGGTAAACTATTACACACTTCCATAGGACAAGTTTTACGAACAACATAAACCTGATCGTGTTTCAATTCAGTAGCACCAAGCGCATTGACACATCAGCCTCTGTAAACACGGGCTCCATCTTCACTTCTTGGAACTCCTTCATCAGCCTCCTGGAATCGTCAAGAACGGGATCACTCAGTAATTGTGCACCCCCTGCAATTCTTGTCGCGTAGTGTTAAACATATCGTGTCGAAATAATTATAGGGATAATAAGTCCATGGTACTCTTGATGCCCCGAATTACAAGTCATCATAATATATACATGAAAGAGTATGAATTTGAGTTTGATCGCACACAATCAGTGTGGAGATTTGTATTATATTTATAATATGTACATGAAGTGGAAAAAACACAATTAAAATGATTTTACAAAGATAACAATTTACAATATTCGTGATAACAATTTACAGTATTAGTACAGATTGCGAAAGATTAGCTTTATCGACGGAATTGACACAAATCGTAGAAGATCGGCTCAGATCATAGGAGATTTGCTTTATCAATACCTTCATTTCATTTGAGTGTTTCCCTCCTTTAAAATTTGAGCATGCCTAAGCAACCCAGGGCTCAATCAATGGGGTGAAGTTGCAGCAAGGATTCGCACATTTGCAAAAAGAAGGAACATCCCAAAAAGCAAAGGATTCCTATTATCATCAGAGGAATTAGAGAGGCAGAAGAGAGAAGAGAACTACATATTCCTCTTAAGCAACCTGTCTTTGGTGGTCAATCGATTATGCATAGCAAGCCAAGCAAGAATGCAAGATTTGTCATTTTCGAGAAATATAAGAAGTCGTTGAGATCGTACTTGTATATGATATTAAATACCTATACAATGAACTTCCTAATATTGACCGGAATCGCCTTGCTCGGTAACCAAAATCCAATGAACTTCCCTAATATTTTTGTTTATTGTGAAAGTGAGACTCGGGTATACTTCAAGAGCGAGAGCGCGTATAAGTGGAAGATAAAGTACAATACAAGATCTCTAATAAGGTAAAAGAAGAAGACTCATCACTAATGGAACTACAGTAAACTTTTTATTCGATGATAAGTACATTGAGCTCTTATACAATTTTCATATTATATACTTGAAAGTGGAACTGATGGCTATTAACTCCTCCTCTTTTTCTCTTCCTCTATGATTTTCCCGAATTCCCCTCGAACAATAATCCGTCACTAGATTTTTCGTGCCGCGCGGATTCGAAGACCTTTCCTTATGGACTTCAATTGTGGTCAGGTATTGGACTCCCAGAACTCCATTCCACGTGCTGCAAGTATTTCTATCGTCAATAGGCTTCAAAATTGTTTTGAAACCAGAAAGTTCAGATTGGAGGAGTCACGTCCTCTCTTATTGTAACTTACTGGGAATGATATGCCAAGTGATGCTTTTGAAGTTACTTTTTATGATTTACCTTGATTTGGAAAAGGTACGTAAAAATAAAGCAATCTGATCATATTTCATCAATTTGTAATTCCATTGGATTCCAATATGACGTCTAGAGTGCACAACAATTTCGTCGAAGAAAAACATGGTGCCCTTCGTCATTCTATTAAGCTCTCCTTCTTGAGAAAGAGTAGCTTCCTCTTCTTGCATACACAGTGGCTTCAGTTTGTTTCGCTGTATATGCTCGTAGTAGTCCTCGACGCCTCTTCCCGTACGGATTAACAGTGAGAGTATCGTTTTGTCCTCACATTTTCCTTCTGCCCAAGCAAAACAAAATATTAAATGAGAGAAGAGTCGTCATTCGGCAATTGAGAGAGAGAGAGAGAGAGAGAGAGAGAGAGAGAGAGAGAGAGAGAGAGATGCTTACCGGGGATGAGAAAGACTATTTTGGTAGATCATTGATCTGATTTTCGCATGCGTTGTCGGGGTATGTGAGAGATGTGTCGAAAATCATTCCCCGAAAATAGTTTGGAGGACAGGAAATGCATGATCGTTGGCTTCTTTTTCTATCCTTTTTCATCACCAGCTCTTACATCATAGAAAAAGACACATAAAAAGGTCAAGGAAAACAATTTATCCATACGAGGGGGGAGAGCTAATTAGGGTGATCACAAGGAGAGAAGAGAATTTGACAAAGGTTAAAAAGTGAAACACCAAAAGTTTAACGGCGTATTTATACGCAACATACTGGTCATCCTCGTTATTGCTGTGGATACACTTGCATTTTTTTGCCTCTGTGGTAGGATTCGTTGGGATTGGTTTACTCTACAAACGTGACCATGTACACCATTGGTTTAGTACTTACCGATTCAAGAGAACTAAAATCTAGAATTTAGATTTTCTTCATCATTTTGATAATGGGACCGCTGACAGCAATTTCATGCCATGTTGAACATGGTTAGTAGATCTATCTGATAAATACTTAAGCACATAAATCTAATGGCTAATTTACACGGATGAAAGTTACAGCCGGCTTATAGTAGGGTTGCTTCTCTCATTTTTTGTTGTGTTTTAATGAACTTTACTCGCTTTTCTAGGGAAAAAAAGGTTGTAGATTGAGAATTGTTGTATCTGACTTACATCTCTTCCCTTTTAAATCATCATAGTACAATTATTATATCGTCTTACTCGGACATGCCTCAGAATGGCTAAGCATCCCCAACAACTCCATGTGGGCGTTAGCATATTTTATCTGCATCATACTCTACCATCATCCGATGGTTATGTCAGTTGAATTTGGTCAACTTCAATGTTCAATAGACTTGATTATAAAATTTGCGGAAACGGAAGGTTTTGATTAGATGAATTTATAATACATTAATTAGAAAAAAGGCACGAGGATGAAAAGTAGCACTTATCTTATATGAACCATCATATACTTCACTCAAAATTCTCTTCCATCAACGGAGTCGAAAAATGATATTGAAATGGAAAACTAAACATGAATGGCATCTGTTATTTATATCTGTTGTATGCCAAGTTCGTATCCATCGTCGTCGTCATTGCCTCTGCGGAGCTCAGTCTCTCTGCGCATTCTCCATCTCTCAGTCCAGTCTCCCCCTCTCCTGCAAAGAAAACGTAATGTAATTCCGCGAGAATGGTTGAAGCCCTCCTGATCATTATATCGCAAAGCATTCCACAGTGGAAGCGAAAAGGCAGATTATCGGAAAGTTGAAAAGGTCCCACTTATTTGCAATCACGAACAAGAGAATACGGATACATAATGAATCTGGGCACGGAAAACAATTTCTTTGTTGCTTAGTGTCACGGTCCGTGAATCCTCCTGTACTCGTGATACTTGTGAGTGACGCTTAGGATTATCTAGTGAAGAGTGTGAGGCAGAAGGGTATAACACAACTGGTCCATGGGAATGACGTCAGGATGGTTGGTGCTAGAAGTTCTAGGATAGAAGGATTATATCACTTAGGAGCTCTGAAGACATGGTATGCCTCTAGTGCACAAACTGGTCGGGAGCTGATTCCGCTCTCTTGACGAGGCTATGGCAGGCCGAAACCAGTTGTGGTGCCTAAAGAGAACTAGTATATTACTTGATGGACTAGACGCCTGAGCAAAATTGGGCGTGGTAGGATCTCGCACGAAGAATCATTCAATGTATCGTTCGTGGAACAACTAATAGAGGGAAGGCTGGCCTGCCGAATTCTGCTCACCAGGCGCCCACGAGTCGTTCCAAGGCTAAGGAATCTCTCGGCCCGTGACACTTAGTGTGTGAGACTATATATCCAATCAAGGCCTTCAATTTTCTGACGGGCCCAAAAATTTGAGGGATGGATTGACCCACCCGGCTTGACCACGGCATGCCTAGAAGCACTTTGGACTAATGAAGATTTTTTAAGTATTGTTATGTTGAAATAAGCAAACCAATGCAAATCATGTTTTACCGACTATAACAAGATTTTTATGAAAAATAAGTTACATGATTTAAACATGGCATTAACAATTCCAGAGTATCATGCTTCCTATATGTCATTGAAGAGATGAATCTTTCTGCTATCGTACTTTGATGAAATTTCAAAAAGAAAATTATAAGAAATTTGAGATATTAACAATCACATCAAACAGATTATACAAATATATTATTGGTAACCAATTGTAAAATCAAGACGAACAATTTAACAGTTTTACATCACTGACGAGGTAAAGATGGAATTTTCAGCTATTATTTCCAAATTTACTACACACACACACACACACACACACACACACACACACACACACACATATATATATATATATATATATATATATATATATATATATCATTTTTTAAGACTATAAAATAATGTAAAATGAGGTTCTGACAGTCGAAGAAATGTAGAAGATGTATTTAGCATGTCATTGGAAGTTAAATGTATTGCGAAAAACAAAATGAGAGCATGAAATATATATATCATTTGAAGCGGTGGCAAGCCGCCAAATGAGAAACTATACTTTAGGAATTAAGATGTCTCGACAAAACATCCCAACACAAGAATGAGGCTAAGGTACTCCTGACATGTCGTGCTCCAGGTCACCTTCAACTGCGATAACAAGTCACCTTCCTTCTAAGAGATGAACGGGGCCAAGCAACCCGGGGGTCGATCAATGAGGTAAATTCGCAGTATAGATTTGCAGATTTGCACAGACAAGGAACGTCCGAAAAGCAGACTCGTTGACCATAGTTATCGGGCTTGTATGATTGTCAATTCGTAGTGTATGATCGAGTCCTTTATGATATGTAACTACTGAGTGAATTGCTAGTCTTTTGAATAGTAATGAAATTTATCGGTTCTCTAAGAAATCTATGACTGAATATATATCTATCCATCCATCAATTCAACCTTTCATACTTTCACTATGGAAAGATGTATTTTGTATATTGTATTCCGATTAGTTACAGATAAATTAGAAGTAAATTTTATATTTTATAATGAAATGCCATACAAAAAATTATAAATAATATTTGACGTAATATTACTCCTACGATTTGATTCAATGTTTAATTCACAATTTAAGCTTCATAAATTTAATATTTTGGTTCACGAACATGTTATTTTGATTTAACAATTATGCTGTTAACCAAAGTCCAAATGGACTTCCCCAGTGGAGTATGGGCCTGCCCACATTTAGGGCCTCTAGAAGTTTCAAACTTTACCAATAATTTCATGAATTATATTTCATTCTTTCTAGGGCTAGTCCATAGCCTAACAATAATAGCTTCGATAAAAGTTATGATTGCATTGAAGACCATCATTATTTTTAATGGGCACATAACAATTTCTTAACGGTCATATAGTTTTTCAATCGTTTTGTAACGTTTAATTTATTTCCCAAATAAATCCTCCAGTATTTTACAATGCTCTATTTTGTCGGTATATAAAAATAAAATCTCATAAAACAATATTGACATATACACTGAATGAAAGAGAGAATATTCCCTTTCTTTAAAAAATCTTTCATTTCCTTTCTTTTTTTTTTTTTATTGTTGGGTTATGCACAACATTATTTCTGTTCCTTCGAATATTCGGTGCAGAATATAAAAGAATGTCTATTGTATCTTGGGAGAATAGCCATCAGAAGCCTATCACACCGAGTTTCCCACTTCGATGGGTAGAATTATCCTTAAGGACAATGCATGCTTTTGCACGCCTCAAACAAATTTATTTATTCTCATTAGTTTTTTCAACCAAGTCATACTTAACTTAGATGCATCACTAATCGTTTCAACCGCAAGTGAATTTATTAATTCACTAATGAATCTACGACTTGATAAGTACATCAATTTGGTAATTCAATTCTTTATGCATTTACCTATTGAACAATATATTTTTACTATGCATAAAGTATATTGATAATTAACGATCAATTATAATCCTAATTTGAATAAAACAATGGGAAATTATATTGTCTTATGCATAGGATCATCAAATGTTCTTAAAATGAAGATTTTGCTTTCCTGGATCATAAATTCTTACTCGAATATTTATATCTTATATAATTATTAATGAAATTTATAACTATCTTCGACATAAAATACTAGTTTTAGGCATTTTACTGAATCTTAGGATTCCATTTGATTTTAAGTTGACGATTCACAATTAATAAATGTAATATTTCGATTTAAGATACGTTTTTCGATTTATTAATTCTGCTATCAAACCAAAGACCAAATGGACTTTTGTGACAGAGGGTGGGCACAATGTGAGGCGTAAGAGCATACATAAGTTAAAATGCAACGCGCTAGGAGATTTGTGATAAGGAAGAAGATGCGTACATTTCATGTCGGTACAGTATAAACTCTTGGAGACTAAAATCAAGGAAAGCTTATCACACCACATACAGAAAAGATCCATTGCTATTGCATCTTTACATTACATACATGGAAAGTGAAATCCATCCACCATTAACTCGTGCCCATCTTCTCTTCCTCCATTATTTTCCTTTCGTTTTTGTAGGACCAGAAAACCTTGTATATTCATTGTAGCATTCTTTTTAACTACTGGCAGATCTATCTGATTAATTTGAAAAAATGCCAACCGGTTCCGTGTCTCTACTTTCAGGTTGATGCTTTTGGTGGCATTATGACATTGTCTTTTTATCTATAAGGTTGATCATGGGGTTTAAAGGTAATGGACGCTTGCTCAGCTTGTTTTGAGCAACGGACAGTTTAAACACCCGCAGGTTGGGCAAAGTTGGTGAGCGGTTTTTTTGGCATGACGCACCCGGAACCCTATCTTGGTCATTTTAAAAGAAAATAATGACTCTGCTGCCTCTTCTGGCAATCCATGTTTTCCCTTTGTTGTAACTCCGTTCTTGGGCCTCATTGTGGCTTCCTCTTGCTGGATGTGTAGGGAGTCTTCCTTGTTTCACTGTCAGTTGTAATGATAAGGACTAGTTTAGCAAATCATAGTCACATTGGATATCATAGCGCACACGAGAGAGAGAGAGAGAGAGAGAGATACCATGGTTGAGAGCCTATTCTGGGGAATCATTGATCCGACTTTTTACAAGAATTATAGGTGCATGTGAGAGATGTGTCGAGACTCGTTCTCCAAAATGGGTGTGAAAACATGAAATGCATGATTCTTGGCTTCATTGTAATCACCAGGGCTTACATTGGACAGAGAAACAGGACATAAAGAGGTCAAAGGAAACAATTTGTTCATAAGGGGAGGTGTGACTGCAAGGGGAGAGTAGAATTTGACTTAGGCTAGGGTGTGAAGCACCAAACGTTGAAGGGCATATTAATATGCAAAATACCGGTCAATGTCATTATTGCTATGGATACACTTGCATATTTTGCCTTTAGTCAGTTCCCATATTTGGAGATCGAATAATTGGTAGGGTTTGTTGGATTGATTTACCATACGAACTTGACCATATATATCCTTGGTATAGGACTTTACCTATTGAAGATAATTAAAATCTAGGCCTTTAAATTTTTTTTTAATCATTTTGAGAAATGAGATCACATATAGTAATTTCAAAATGTATCTGATAAGTACTTAAAACACATAAACCTAATTTATATATATATGAGTGAAAGTAACAGGCCAACTTAAGGTAGGGTCAAATTTCTTTCTATTCGTTGTGTTCTAATGGATTGAGATATCAGACATACATCTCTTTCCTTTTCTCAATCACAGTAGAATTATCATATGCTAGTGCACATGAATAAATGAAAATAAACAAGCTCGACCACTGCTATTTATTCCAAATTAAATTAAATACAGATAATTCCCATTATTGTTGCGGAGACACTAGCATTTTTTGCCTCTAATCAATTCACACTTGTAAATAGAATTAAAGGTAATTTTCCTTGAGATTGATTTACTCTACAAACTTGACCACGTACACCCTTGATTCAGTATTTAACTATTCAAAAAAGAGAAATATAGGCGATTAGATTTTATAATCATTTTGATAAATGAGATCATGAGCGTCAATTTCACACGTTGAACATGATTATTAGATATTTCCGAAAAGTACTTAAAGCACATTAACCTAGCACTTTACTCTATGCGGATAAAAGTAATGATCGGCCTATAGTAGTGTTACACATCTCTTGCTTTTTCGTGCTCTTTTAATGAAATTTACTCACTTTTCTAAGGAAAAAAACTTATAGAACAAGAACGGTTATATCAGTCTTTCATCTCTTTCTTTCCTCTATGATAGTAGAATGATCATATCTTATTGCACATACATGAATCAAAATAAATTACTTTGACCATGCTATTGTACATGCCAAACTAAATTAAAATGCTGGTCATTCTTAATATTTTTGTGGATAGACTAGCATATTTTGCTTTGAATCAGTTCTCATACTTATAGACAGAATTAATGGCAGGCTTTTGTTGGGATTGATTTACTCTACAAACTTGACCATGTATACCTTGGTTACCTATTCAACAAAACTAAAATGGAGGCTTTTAAATTTTTTATTATTTTGACAAATGAGATCTGGACAGCATTTTCACATTGTCGAACATTGCTATCATATGTATAGCATATGTACTTAAAGCATCTAACAATTTACTATATACGAAGGAGAGTTTTAGACTGCCTTAGGGTACGATTACACCTCTTGCTCTTTGTTATGTTTTGATGAACTTTAGTCGCCTATCTAAGTAAAAAAAAAAAAACAATATATATATATAGATTGAGCCTAGTTTAACGACCTCTATTGAGAACCACTGAAAATTTGTTGGAAAAGATGAAAAAGAGATCAATTGCTGGCAATCACTACCTAACCTTAAGGATAATTCCATTTCTCGGAATATGAAACTTGTTGTGATAGGCTTTATTGACTCTCCTCTCAAGATATGATATGCATTCTTCTTTGCCCTCCATAGAATAAAAGAAGGAACATGAACAACGCAATTGCATGGATAACCCAACTAGGAAATGGAAAAAAAGGAAAAAACTTCTCTTTTTATCTAGCATGTCTGAAAAGATTGTGGTTTGACGTTTTATTTTATAGGCAAACGAAAGAGAGAGAAACCGTTATAAATTAATTGGTAATTATTAAGTTGGTGATAGTTAGAAAGCCTTCAAATAAGTTGCAAAGCTGTTACAAACCATTACACTGTTGTTGCACAACAGTTCCAAATCGGTGACTTTCATGGCGGTCATAACTTCTACCGTTACTTTCAAATGATTCAAAATTGTTGACATATCAGACGGCATTGTTGCTTCAATTTTAAAGGCTTAAAGCTCACTTGTGCTCGATTGATATGTAAGAAGGGGAAAGAGAGCGTGAAGCCAACAAAAAGTTCAGATGGCCGAATTACTTTCAGCGAAATATATTAAGGTATCGCCATCTCGGGACGCGCATGGCTGAATTCTCTCAAATTTGATCAAATAAAACAATATTAAATCCATATTCTATAGTTGTGGGGCAACTGATCCTCGTACACCTTTCTTTAAGGATGCTTTACTTTATCTTCAGACCCTCAGCAAACTTTACTCTAACGAGCATTGTAAACCGACAATTGACGCAGTTCTGACTCTCGTAGACTTTCTGGATATAGGTTATTGTTCAGTGGTTGCTTTCTAGGTAATTAAGTATGTCGATTGCTTAATAGGCTCCAACTTCTCCCCTACTGCTCTTGATACGTTTTGATTGATTGTCCAAAAGCCACAGAATACATGGTGCTTGAATATATCTCCAGAAGAAGTGGCTCGCTTCTGTATTTCCATGGAACTTGACTCTTCTACTTGAAAACACAGGTTGACTTTGCCATGGAGATTTAACCCAAACTGGTCAGTAAGCAGGGTTAAGACAAGAAGTTTTTTCAACCCGGTCGGAGAAAGAGTGAAGATATCCTTTTATCCCCACATTTTCCTTTAGGTAAATAAATAAAGCAAATCAGACCCGTCTTTCATATCCTTCTGAGAGAGAGAGAGAGAGATGCTTGCTAATGATGAAGGCCTATTCTAGTAGATCACTGATCCAATTTTTGGTAGGCATTCGGGGTGCATGTAAAAAATGTGTCCAAACTCATTCTGCAAAATGGTCGGGACGACATGAAATGCTTGATTCTTAACTCCAGTGTTCTTGGCAGGTCTCGTATCGGATAAAAAGACAGAGATTAGAAGGTAAAGGGAAATAATTTGTTCATAAAAGGAGGGAGGAGAGTTAATCAATGTAGCTACAAGGAGAATTTGACTTGGGATAAGGTGTGAAGCACTGAAAGTTGAAACTCTAAAGATAATGACTATGTCGTGAACTGTGTCGAGACAGGTTTAAGATAATGTCTAAAAGCTTGATCGGCAGCTCACTTGTGAAATAGGAGTTGCTACTAGTTTTGGCTTGGCTAGGAAGCACGTGGGGCATAAAAGATTGCAAAATTAGAGACTTTATAAAATTGGGGATTTGATTCTCACACTATTAGAGGTATCTCTAACTTGATTTTGGATTACTTATCTAAATGATTAAATGGCTTGAACTTAATTAAATTTCCATGCAATGTTTTTATGTTTATTATGGTCTAACATGTGACCTAACCAACCAAAAGGAAGTGAAGTAAAGGAATGGAAAAAACACATCAAATGGGGGTAATAAGAGAGCAAGTAAGAAATAGGGTGCCGAATGGAACCAGATACGATGTTGGGTAGGCCTCCTTAAGATAGCAACCCATGAGCTTAGTGCAAATTGAATTCAATTTTTCTAAAGAGACTAACCTAACTGAAACTAAACTATAGAAAATCATGAATTTTCCTAAAACGTATGTATAGTATGTACATGAAACTAAACCAATTTTAATGCTAAAACCAGACAACCTAATTATGTCCTACTTTTCTAACCATTTACCATTTTTTTTTTAAATTTACAAATTCATTTATATATTTTTACATTATTCAATTTTTAAAAGAAAATTATTTCTGTATTCCGGAAAATAAGGGACTCGGGCTGTGGGCTCTTGGGTTCCCAAGATAGTGGGCAACAGAAACGAGGCAAACCCCATCGTCAAGCCCTCTTTTAGTCAAAAAGACCTTCAAAGCCCATCTTTAAATACAGCTAACCCTAGGCCCCATTTCTCATTGCAGCCACGTCAAGCCCATTCCACTATAATCAAGCCAAGTCCCACGCTGAGTCTATTATGGCCGTCGCCGTTAACCCTCACCGCCGTCAGCCGCTAAACGTTTCACGAATACGAACCGAGTAGCACCAGTACGCACAGGATGCGAACGAGCCAAGCAGCAGTACCAATAACTTGATAGTTCCCGTAAAAAGTTATTATGGGATCACTTTTTGAATTACCTCATCTGATAATTAAACTCAGGGACCAACTATTAGGGTTTGTCCCAGTGGCCACCCTTTCAACATGGAACGGGGAGGTGGGGGTTTTGAATCCCCACATTATCGGGAGTTGAGGTGGGGACAATTTAGTTTCAAATATGAGTTTCGATTTCCACGCCCTCCAAGGAGGTAGACTAAAAGTCTAAGAGTGAAAGTTAGAATATGAATAGATTAAAGACTGACTAAAAAAAAAAAAAAAGCTCAGGGACCTCAGTCAATTACTATTAATTATAGTTATCAAAATGGTACTGTTATAGACTAATCTTGTACGATTTGATTAATTTCGACTCACGGCCTTAGTGATATGAAATTGTAAGATGAATCGCTAATCTTCTTAATCTCAAGCAACTTTATTGATTCACTAAAGAATCTACACCTCGTCACATGTATATGGATTCAATGATTCAATTTTTTATACATTTACCTAATTTTATATTTACTATTTGTATTGTACTTTCATAGTTATAGTTTAATTAGAAGTAAATTTTATACCTCTACGCTATAGTGGTAAATGAAAAATGACATACAAAAATTATAATATATATATATATATATTTGTACTTAATCTTTATTTTTGGGAAAACAACGGGAAGTTAAGTCATCTTGTTCATGACTATCACCATACCTACTTGAATATAAGATTAGTTTAGCAGATCTTTAATTTTACTCAAATCTTAAATATCATTTGATATTATCTATAAAATTTATAACTGTTCTCAACATAAAATACTATTATTTAGTATTTTGTCAAACCATACGGTTCAATTTGATTTTCTATTCACTGTTCATAAATTTAAGATTCTAATTCATAATTTTTCTCGTTTTAACAATTATGCTCTTAATCAAAGTCCAAATGGACTTTCCCGATAGAGCATGGGTATGTGCACATTTGAGGCCTCCGATTGTCAAGGCAAAGGCAAACTCTTAGCATGTCCTACCATCTCAACAACTTAGGCATCCATGCACGAGACTCATTGTGCTATATGCTTTGTGAGCTAGAGCATACATTGGAATGATAGGCAATATGAGATATGTGATAAAGATGTATTCAATACATTTGCTTATGAAAAGTTCGTCAAACCACCAAAAAAAAAAAAAAAAAAAAAAAAAAAAGGATTGGCCTTCATACAATCTTTTGTTCTCTTCTTCTAGGTTTCCTAGGCGTATGCCTATTGCGGCGTGTAAACGACCTCACAGAACGTGGTAGGAGCTCCAAACTAGGCACAGGGTGAATCCACTCCGGTTCGGCTCAGTTCCAAACCTCCCACCGTGATTTCCGCTGGACAAGCAACTTCCCCTCGGGCAATTCTCCCTTCCATAGAAGTCAGAATGAGGAGCTGGCTGTCTTCGTCCCCAGAACTTCATCCCACCAATAAGAATTCATTACTGCAATAAAAGTGCAACAATTAATAACCATGTGGCTAAGAATTATCCCACTGTAAGAGTTCGTTGGTGGATCAATTAATAAACATGTGAGGATGAACTATTGCGGCCAAGCCAGATCTTGACATACTGCTCTTTCACCCTCTTACCATCACATTGCTTCGCCCAAGGTCGAAGCACTTCTCTGGTAAATCGCTGACCCGACTGTCCGCCTGCGAGTTTGGACCGTGCACGACCGCTGGAGGCAAATCAACAGTGGTTTGCGTGGAAACGAAACACGATCCATGATTCTTCCTTTCATTTGGCATCATAAAGGTTTTGCATCGAAGGCACAACTTCTCCGCATAGATAGAGACTATCAAGATAGAATACCAACTGATGAAAGGCTGCATAAATACCCAAATATATGGTCATGTTCTTTATTGCTGTGGATAGACTTGCACAACCTACTTTATATAGCACATATGTTCCCATGCCCAGAGGTATTATCAGCGGCAGGTTTTTTATTCCAGGATTGCTTTCCTCTATAAGCGAGACCCTATGCATCCCTTAGGTTGTTACTCAACTACACGAGGGAATTGAAACATGGACGCTCAGATTGTTAATATTTTTGATCAATGGAATGGTGGACGGCAATTTCACGACATCTAACTTGGCTATTACATGCATACGATAAAAGCTCAAAGATATACAACTGCAAATATTAGATCATTTTGTATCAAACTTGTTGTGTATTTCCGTAAGTTTTGAAATATTGAAATCTAAATTTTGCAATAATTTTTTAATGTTCTCAATATGTAACGGCTCGTTTTTGCCATTAATAAAAGACAGTTTTGTAATGTTTTATAACGGTCATATAACGGCTATTTAACGGCCATGTAACGACTTTATTACAGCTTTGTAATGTTTTATTCATTTTTTTGTAAACCCTTCATTATTTTACAATGGATTTATAACGGTTTCTTAACGACTTTCTCTTTCTTGTATGAATATAAATTAAACTTCAAACCACAATCTTTTAAGATACATGGAATTCTCATATCATTCATTTTCTTTTAGCTAAGCATTACTCCTATTCATTCTAATATTCAGTGCGGTGTGTTGTATCTTGGGAGGACATTAAAGCCTTACGCACTGAGTTTCGTACTTCAACGGCGGAATTATTCTTAAAGATAGTGATTACACATCTCGGACGATTAATCTTATTTTATCATCTTTTCCAATGGATTTCCAACATTTCTTATTTTTCATATTATATAATATTTCTCCAACAAAACTTGTGATTCCTTCCTTTTGTATGAACAAGCAAAGGAAAAGATGCAAGAAATAAATGTGTCATTGTAGGAAATTTGCCCAATAATGAAAATTCTCACGCTGTAAAAGTATTTATAGCACGGATATGCTAATGAGTTAGTATGTTTTATGATTAGGCTACATCGTAGCCCTAACAAAAGAAAATTAGAACATAGTAGAATAAGAAATAAAAATAAAAATATAGATCAAACCCAGCATCTTGAATCAAAGAACAAGAATTCTGTCACCACTTTTGTCTTCTTCAAAATACTTGAAAACTCTCAGAACAATGAAAACGATCTCACTCCAAAACCCTAGCTGCTCTTTCTTCCTATTTATAGGAAATCTAAAATATCTATCTCTCAATGCTTGCAGATAACATCATGGAACAAAATCAAGAATTTCCCGATTTGATATCCATATTCCACTCTTGCTTTTATTTAAATTCCCTGATAATTGCCATTCTTTTCCTTATCTTCTCCATATCTCATTATTCTGCATAAACAAGGAAAATTTAAATAATCAGAAGGAAATCCAAATATTTTCTCATAGATAATGCATTAATTACTGCCTAAAATAGATAAAATAACTCTATTTTTATAGAGTTATCATTTTACGTATTGTTGATACTACAAATTTTTTTATTTAAATAAGAGCTTTATTTGCAAAGGAATATCAAGTACAAAAATGGTTGTATTTTTATGAGGCATAATACCATAATTGTTTCTCTCGTTTTCTATTTTGTATTTGAACACTTCTTTAGCCCAATTACCGTTTGTTTAGTATATGATGCCTTTGAACTGGAGCTTCTTCAACGAAATCCTATTGTGAACTGCATCGACGTTTTGCCCAAAATGCACATTTATATAAGTTTGTGAAACTATATTATGGATCATATGTCAAACAAAATAAGCATAACTTGTCCCCGCATAACTATCAAGCCATTGTCAGTCCAAGAGAGGGAGAGACTGGGATTGAGCTGGATATTTTAAATTCGATTGAATTAAATTATAATTGTACTTTTTTTTTTGGTAAAGAAAGGATTATATTAAGAGAAAATGTCTGAAAATCTTGCATCTACATTAGTTGGAGACATACCTCCAATACAACCTGTAAGCAAACTATTGGGAAAAATACTAAAAAAATTATAAACTTATTGCATTTGTATTAGTTTGGTCATAAATCTTTTGATTTAGTCAATTTAGTTTGAAACCTTTTAACAATTAACCGATTTTGGCCAAAAATAGCTAACTAGATGCCGACGTATTGTGTGTGAGATGGCCGGTGTTGGCATAATTTTCTAAATTTTCTAATAATTTTTCCTTTCCTTTTTTTCTAGAGTGTGGCAACCTCACCAGCCTATTGCACCCGAGAGCAGCACATCCTTCAGCCTCCCAAACAATTCTTCCATTTTCACTTCTCGGAACTCCTTTATGCACCTTCGCAAACTTCAAGAACAGGATTCAATAAGTGACGACAGCCAGCAGACGACATATTTGGTCGATTCTCCGCATCTTTTCGCAAGCACGACACTCCAATGCGGATATAATTCGACGCTTGAAATTCGTCACACGTATATGAATCCAATGATTTGATTTTTCATACATTTACCTAAATGTTTATTTACTATTTACATTGTATTTTCGTAGTTACAAATTAATTAGAGGTAAATTTTATACTTTAACGCTATAATGGTAAATGGAAAATGACATACAAGACATTGGAATTATATTTCAACATTATCATTATTTTTAAGAAAAAATGGGAAATTATATCATCTTATTCATAACGATCACCATGTTTACATAAATTAAAAATTAGTTTACTAGATCATTATTCTTCCTCAAATATTAAACATCATTTGATTTTATCTATGAAATTTATAATTGTTGTCAACACAAAATACTAGTCTTCAAGTATTTTGCCAAATCTTACAACTCAATTCAATTTTATGTTCACCATTCATAATTTTCAGATTTCTATTCACAATTTTTTTCTAAATTTAACAATTATGCTATTTAACAATTCCAGATGGATTTTCCCAATGGAGCATGCCAACATTCGAGGCCTCCGATTGTTAAGGCAAACTCTTAGCATGTCCCTGTCATCTCGACAGCCGGTAGCCATACATAAGACTCATCATAGTATATGCTTTCTGAGGGAGATCATATATAAATATTCTATCATGTTAGATACTTGTCCCCATGTTCTCTTCCATTATATTCCTCTTTTCATTTTTTGCGATAACCAAAGTCCAAATGGACTTCCCCAGTGGAGTATGGGCTTGCCCACATTTACGGCCTCTAGTTGTTAAGGCAAATTATAATTCACAAAAGAAATTTTTGATTCATAAAAGTTTCAAACTTCACCAATAATTTTGTAAATTATATTTCATTCTTTCTAGGGCTGGTCCATAGCCTAATAAGCACTAGTTCTGATGCATTATACTCCAATAACCGAACATCATTATTAATTTTTTATTTTCAAAATCTTTTGAAATATGTGGTGGATTGTTGGATATTTCCATAATATTTTGAAATATTTATAATAATAGCTTCGATAAAAGTTATGATCGCATTGAAAACTATCATTATTTTTAATGGTCACATAACGGTTTATTAATGATCATATAACGGCTTTTCAATTGCTTTGTAACGTTTAATTTATTTCCCAAATAAATCCTTTAGTATTTTACAATGGCTCTATCTTGTTTGTATATAAAAATAAAATCTCATAAGACAATCTTGACATATACATTGAATGAAAGAGAGAATATTCCCTTTCTTTAAAAAATCTTTCATTTGCTTTTTTTTTCCTTGTTGGGTTATGCATAACGTTGTTTATGTTCCTTTTAATATTTAGTGTGGAATATAGAAGAAGGTCTATTATATCTCGGGAGGATAGCCATTAGAAGCCCATCACATCAAGTTTTGCACTTTAGGTAGAATTATCCTTAAGGATAGTGCCTGCGCTTGCATGCCTCGAGATAAATTTATTTATTCTCATTAGCTTTTTCAACAAGTCATACTTAACTCAGATGCATCACTAATCGTTTTAACCGCAAGTGAATTTATTAATTCACTAATGAATCTAGGACTCGATAAGTACATCAATTTGGCGATTCAATTCTTTATGCATTTACCTATTGAACAATATATTTTTACTATGCATAAAGTATATTGATAGTTTACGATCAATTATAATCCTAATTTGAATAAAACAACGGCAAATTATATTGTCTTATGCATAGGATCATCAAATGTACTTAAAATGAAGATTTTGTTTTCCTGGATCATAAATTCTTACTCAAATATTTATATCTTATATAATTATTAATGAAATTAATAACTATCTTCGACATAAAATACTAGTTTTAGGCATTTTACTGAATCTTAGGATTCCATTTGATTTTAAGCTTACGATTCACAATTAATAAATTTAATATTTCGATTTAAGATACATTTTTCGATTTATTAATTCTGCTATTAAACCAAAGACCAAATGGACTTTTGTGACAGAGGGTGGGCACGATGCGAGGCGTAAGAGCATACAGAAGTTAAAATGCAATTCGCTAGGAGATTTGTGATAAGGAAGAAGAAGCGTACATTTCATGTCAGTACAATATAAACTCTCGGAGACTAAAATCAAGGAAAGCTCATCACACCACATATAGAAAAGATCCATTGCTATTGCATCTTTACATTATATACACGGAAAGTGAAATCCATCCACCATTAACTTGTGCCCATGTTCTCTTCCTCCATTATTTTCCTTCCGTTTTCATAGGACTAGATAACCCCGTATATTCATTATAGCCTTCTTCTAACTACTGGCAGATCTATCTGAGTAATTTCAAAAAATGCCAGCCGGATAGTGTTCCGTGTCTACACTTTCAGGTTGATGCTTTTGGCCATTATGACATTGTCTTTTTATCTATAAGGTTGATCATGGGGTTTAAAGGTAATGGACGCTTGCTTAGCTTGTTTTGAGCAACGGACAGTTTTAACACCTGCAGGTGGCCAGCAAAGGTGGTGAGCGGTTTTTTAGGCATGACGCACCCGGGACCCTATCTTGGTCATTTTTAAAGAAAATAATGACTCTGCTGCCTCTTCTGGCAATCCATGTTTTCCCTTTGTTGTAACTCTCTGTTTCCGGGGCCTCATTGTAGCTTCCTCTTGTTGCATGTGTAGGGAATCTTGTTTGTTTCACTGTCAGTAGTAATGATAAGGTCTAGTTTAGTAAATCATAGCCGCATTTGATATCAGAGCGCACACGAGAGAGAGAGAGAGATACCATGGTTGAGAGCCTATTCTGGTGAATCATTGATCCGACTTTTTATAGGAATAGGTGCATGTGAGAGATGTGTTGAAACTTGTTCTCCAATATGATTGCGACAACATGAAATGCTTGATTCTTGGCTTCATTGTAATCAACAGTGCTTACATTGGACAAAGAAACAGGACATAAAGAGGTCAGAGGAAACAATTTGTTCGTAAGGGAGGGAGGAGAGTTAATGAGTGTGATTGCCAGGGAGAGGAGAATTTGACTAAGGCTAGGTGTGAAGCACCAAAGGTTGAAGGGCATATAAATATGCAAAATACCGGTCATTGTCATTATTGCTATGGATACACTTGCATATTTTGCCCTTAATCAGTTCCCATATTTGGAGATTGAATAATTGGTAGGTTTTGTTGGGATTGATTTACCATACGAACTTGACCATGTATATCCTTGGTATAGGACTTTACCTGTTCAAGAAAAGTAAAATCTAGGCCTTTAAATTTTTTAAATCATTTTGAGAAATGAGATCACATATAGTAATTTCAAAATGTATTTGATAAGTACTTAAAACACACAAACCTAATTAATTAATATATATGAGTGAAAGTAATAGACCGACTTATGGTATGGTCACATCTCTTTCTAGTCATTGTGTTTTAATGGATCGAGATATATCAGATATACATCTCTTTCCTTTTCTCAATCATAGTAGAATTATCATATCTTAGTGCACGTAAATAAATCAAAATAAAGGAGCTCAACCACACTGCTATTCATTCCAAATTAAATTAAATACAGATAATTCCCATTATTGTTGCGGAGACACTAGCATTTTTTTTTTTTTTGCCTCCAATCAATTCACACTTGTAAATAGAATTAAAGGTAATTTTCCTTGGGATTGATTTACTCTACAAACTTGACCATGTACACCCTTGATTTCGAATTTAACTATTCAAAAAAGAGAAATATAGGCTATTGGATTTTATAATCATTTTGATAAATGAGATAATGGGCGTCAATTTCACAAGTTGAACATGATTTATTAGATATTTCCAAAAAGTACTTAAAGCACATTAACCTAGCACTGTACTATATGCGGATAAAATTAATGATTGGCCTATAGTAGTGTTGCATCTCTTGCTTTTTCGTGCTTTTTTAATGGAATTTACTCACTTTTCTAAGGGAAAAAAACTTATAGAACAAGAATCGTTATATCAGACTTTCATCTCTTTCTTCTGTGATAGTAGAATGATCATATCTGGAGCACCGGGAACTTCGAGACCACGCCTGGGTTGACACCGAGAGACTAAAAAGGGTGCAGACTTGATGAATAATCGGCAAATCAATAATTGAAGCAAGAAGCCAGCACGGGTCCGCAGCAGGTGAGACCCAGCAGAGGCTTGATGTTGGCCGGGGATTTGTCGAGCAAGAGTGACAAGGCTAGTGGCAACGGTGGAAGGGCAGCGGAACGTGGAAGGAGTGTCTCCTCTCGATTCTCCCGTGTGTCTCTCAATTTTTTGGTGTCCTCAATTGTGCCCCCCTTCCTTCTGTAATATAGCCACCTATTTATAACCGAATAGATTAGGGTTTTGTTTCGTACTTCAAGTCAATATCCACGAAGATCACCTCCCAAATTTAGGATTGCAAAAGGATTCTTCTCAAATTTGAAATCTCGCAAAGATAAATTCATAAAATCTCTCCAAGGATGCAGGCTTGGGCCAATTTGCGGGCTTAGCCCGGTCTGTCAAGTTAAAGCTCAAAATGACTAATTCAAATCCACCCGTCACCGTCCAATAAATAAATGCAAATGTAAATTAAAAATAAATGCACCTACATCTATATGCTATGCAATTAATTTTTTTTTTTAAGAAATAAAATTAGCCCCTAATTTTCTATGCAATAAATGACTAATCGGGTTGACAAAATTTAGGTGTCAACAGATGCCCCTCTTTGAAGGTGAGCTCGTAAAGGTTGCCTTCAAAGACAAATTGAGACCTAAATTTTGACCATGCACAAGCACTGAATGATTTTTTTTTTTTTTTAATGGGAAATGTATCCCATTTTTTAAAATGCAATTCATATGATGCATGGAAATGCTAATGCAAATGTATGACGCGAAAGGAAAGAACGTACCTACAGTTACTTACCAATTAATGCGGCAGAGCATCTTGAGGTGCATGATAAATCCCCATTTACTATGCAAGTACCTAACTCTCACTCAGGTTCCTTGAAGAGTGCAATAGGTAATAGATTGAGACATTGAGATTGAGAAAACATTCACATCCAAAGTGAAATGTTTAAAGAATTGAGACATCCAGATCCCATTGAGATGTCAAGATTTTTGAACTCGAAATACCTAGATCCAGACTAAGGTATAACGAGAAAGGTCAAAAAAACATTCACATCCAAAGTGAAATGTTTAGACGAAAATAATCAAGCCATCCAGATCTAGACTGAGATGTCAAAATTTTCCAACCCGAAATACCTAGATCCAAACTAAGGTATAATGAGAAAGATTGAAAAGCATTCACATCCATAGTGAAATTTTTGAGTGAAAATAATCAAAACATCCGGGCTCGATCGAGATGTCAAGATTTTTTTTAAATTCAAAATACCTAGATCCAGACTAGGATATAACGAGGAAATTGAAGAATATTCACATCCAGAGTGAAATGTTCAACGAAAATAATCAAGACATCCGGGCCCAGATAGAGATGTCAAGATTTTTGAAAGCTCGAAATACCTAGATCCAGACTAGAGTATAACGAGGAAAATCGAAGAACATTCACATCCAAAGTGAAATATTCAACGAAAATAATCAAGACATCTGGGTCCAGACAAAGATGTCAAGATTTTTGAAAGCTCGAAATACCTAGATCTAGACTAAGGTATAACGAGGAAGATTGAAGAACATTCACATCCAGAGTGAAATGTTCAACGAAAAGAATAGAGACATCCAGATCCAAACTAAGATGTCTAATTTTTGAAAAATGGTAAAGAAACTTACTCGGAATATCTTACCTTCAAGGAGGGTAGAGTGATCCAAAGTAGTTGGTGTTACATATCCAGACCCGTATCTTTCTACGGTCGCCTAGCATTGCAACATTGATTATCCGACCAGAACTTGAACCTTTCTTCGGTTGCCTTAATTAGACTGAAATTGGAGAAAAATCTTTGGGGAACAACTCGATCGAGCTGAGTATCGGTGCACTTGAGGGGGAATGCATGTGCAATGACAAGTATTTAAGGTATGGATAGAGATATACTTACTCGGTAACATCTTTGATCCAGGGGGATACGTCTCCCGCAAAAACATGGTCATAGGAGAGGCAACATGCATTTGTAATCACAAACATGCATTAATCCAAGAGAGATTCATGCGTGATGACTCCTATTAATCATGCATCACCTAATTTCCATTGGGAAGATTTCAAAAGATTATTCCAATTTGAACACATGAGTGTCATGGATGTGTCAAGTGAGGGATTTTTCAGTCCAAGGGACTTTTCACTCATCCTCATCAAAAATGGCTCTTTCATCCTGACCTTTGATGTAGGATCTTGACAATCACTCTATCTTTCCATCGTCATGCCAAACAAGGGTCCGAGCAATCTCGCAAGTGGTATGACCTTACCAATCTAAGAGGTCTTTAACAAGGACCTAAATGCAAGCTTGGTCAATGGCTTAGCAAAGGAGACTCTTTGAGTCAAGACTATTGAAAAAAATGAGTGATATTCCGCAATCATTTTGGGGTTTACAAGTCAAGAAACATACGAAATGAGGTAGAAATTATCTTACTCGCACTTCTTCAAGCGATGCTTTCAAACATATGAACTTTTACATTAATTCAAGTGCCCTAATCTGAAGAGACTTTGCAAGGGACGTAACGTAGGCTAAGTTCATGGGTTGAGAAACGAAAAGATGATTAGGCTCAAAAGGTGTTTAGGGGTTAAAGTTGGTGATCATCTTGACATTTCCACCAATTTTTTGCTCCAATGTTGAAGATTTTCTTCACATCACAACTCATTGATTGTAACATTTCAGCATTTGAGTTTTTAGTACCGCCTTGTTGGGGATATAACTCAAGTGTTTGATTTTTTTTTCCTTGGGCATTGGCCTTACTTTTACTAGGCATACTGCTTTTTCATGGTCCTCTTTTTGCACATGTTTTATTTGGATTTGCACAGCCTCCATCTTTTATCAAGATTATAAACCATGCTACTTGAGTGGTTTGATTTTTCTTGCCTTGCCCCGGTGTGGGGGATGATCACCAACTGGGTTTAATGTGAAATGAATTCATAGGCTCAAATGAGCTATGCAATGGATAAAAGTGTGTGGATAGAGAAAGAACCGCTCTTCGTCATCCTAAGGCACTTTAATTACCGTATAAGTTACACTGCGAAAGCAATACTCGAAGATTGATGCAAGTGTGAGCAAGAAAATTCCTACCATTTCACTTCAAATTTGATCCCAGAGGGGATAATCCTTGACAGGGATAATTTAAAAAGCTCTTCATGTGTGTGGGCTCAAAGGGCTAATCAATGGGTATACCTGTAGTGTTTCGGGTAGAAAAAGAAACTGCCTCTCATCACTTCGGTTGACGTACCCTTTGTGAGATCACCATTTTCCTTGCAGGCATAGAATTTTTCCACACAACTCACCAGGGTTAGTATATGAAACAGTGTATGGAATAAGGTTTGCCTTTCGTCATTCCAAAGTATCCCTTTTGACACATTCAATTTATCACACATAATTCATCAAGGAAGACATGCAAGATTTGTAACAAATTTGGACCACTGAATTTGCAACTCATTGAGGCAATTTATTAATCATAAAAATGATTGCAATTCAAAACATGGCTTGGCAAATTCAATCATGGGTAATGCTTCTTGATAGCATCAGAATTAACTAGAATAGAAAACTTACAACCATCCATTTCGCCAGATCAAAGCACCTCCAAGAAGTACCTTCTTCACCCCCATATAGGTCACTTGTAATTTGGAGCAAACTTGCCCCCAGGATTTGGAAAAATTGGCAATAGCTCATTTAGAACAAGATCATTTACCTCGTTGGCTTCTTCAAAGTGTCATCTAAATTAATAGTGACAGTTTTCTCAGATGTAAGAGCCTTGGCTTTTCATGTTGTTCCTAGCTACCGCTGCACCTCAATGGCATCTTTGATCGAGTCTTCGGGACCATCATTGTCAGCACTTGTTGCATTGGATTTGACTATTTCCACACTTGTGCATGCTGTATGACCTTCCTTCAAATGGAAAGTAGATGGATCAAAAAGACAAATAGGGTAAATCATTTTAAAAAAGATTTTTTTGAATTTTTTAAATCAATTGGAAAGGCATTTTTTTAAACATTTTGACACGGGAAAGCATGATGAAGCCCAAACCTCGTGATTCTCCTCGGATTTTTCTTTTTGTTTATCGGCTGGATAACATCAGGGCTGGTTTGGTGTACCTCATCATGCCCTTAAAATAAAACTTGTAATTTCATTGATACTCATCAATCAATTATATTTATTGAATGGAAAATGATAATTCAAGTCCTAAAAAGAAAGTGAAAAAGAAAAAATCGAAAACAATCGCTAGATAGCGATAATAACTCCTAAAAAGTAATAAAATTTTTAGAAAGCAATAAAAATTCCCACGCAAGGGAATGTGCAAAAGTAATCGTTACTTTGCGGGCCAGGCCCATTTCTTCCAAAGGTCATTCATCAATGGCATTCACCATATCCTCATGCTCAGGTAGAGGATTCTTCTTGACATTTGGTTGAGCGGTGCCGAAGGCAAACGCCTTGGTGTCCAGTAAGTTTTGGACCTTATGCTTTAAAGTCATGCATTCATCAGTCGAATGTCCTACTTCCCCCATATGGTACTCGCATTTCTTGGAGGGATCGTAGTTGGAAAATTTTTCAGCATTGGGTCGCTTTAGCTCATGGGACAACAACCCCTTCTTTTGAAGAACCTTTAAGACTTGGGATAGAGGGCCGGAAGAGGAGTGAACTACCTCTTAACAAATTGTCGAGGGCGGACATCGACCTTCCTCTTGTTGATTCTTAGGGACATGAACAACTGGAGGCTGGCTAGGTTGTGCATATGCAACATTGACTTCCATGCTTGGTTCTTTGTCTTTCTTCATGATGAACCTTTTGCCTTGATGGGTCGGTTCGTTGAACCATCCATCTCTCAGCCCAATCTCGATTTGCTCACCCACCGGGATAAGTTGATTGAAGTTCTCCACATATGTATTAGCCATTTGGGTATGGAACTCAGACGGGAGAGTCTTGACGAACAACTTCATCAGCTCTTTGTTAGTAGGCTCCGGAGTGATTTGAGCCGCCAAGTTTCGCCATCTCATAGCATACTCTTTGAACAACTTGCTTTTCTTCTTCTCCATCCGCTCAAGATCCTCTCGGGAAGGTGCAATATCCATGTTGAACTTATATTGCTTTAGGAACGCATCGGTTACTTCATTCCAAGTGTCGAGAAGGTTTATATTCTTCATTATGTACCAATTCAATGCAGGCCCAGTCAGACTAGCATGGAACGATTGAATCATGAGAGGCTCATTCTTGACATATTTGGCCATGCGTACGTGGTACATCTGCAAATGAGCTTTCGGGCAGGAAGTACCATCGTACTTCTCGAACACTGGCATCTTAAATTTCTTTGGCATCTTGACTTTTTCATACACTGACAATTCGAACGGAAGTAAGCTCTATGATCCTTGCAATTGCTTCACCTTCTCTTCCAACTTTATGAAGCGTTCATCTTGCTCCATCTTAGGAACGTTATCAAGCTTAGCATTTTCAGCAGTGATCAACGATGGGTCATCTTCCAGCTCAGGCATGTCGTTATCACCCATTTGAGCCTTACTTGCTTGATTCGGAATAACTATCTCAGGAAGAGTGGGTGCAGGAGTCGGATTCACTCGGAGTGATTGGATTTGAGTTGTCATAAGGTGCATAGAGGTGAGCAACTGTTTGAGTTGGTCTTCCAGAGCGGACATACGATCACGCATTTTAGTTTGATAAGCCATTCTAGCTCTTGATCGTGTAATGATAGGCGAATGTGAGGGATCCGTTATCACCTAATGTAAATGAATGAAAATATGTAAGTATGAGGTGTAATGAGAGAGCCGATCCATGACAACAATCTATTCTTTAGGCATGAAATGTCCACACATGAAGAGGATTCCCTAAAAATGGATTAGGAAAATAAGAACATGGGATGCCCTAGTAGGGACAAAATTTCCCAAACATGAACTACGAAAAACAGAAATTTGAAGCCTCTTAACAAGAACGATAAAGACATGAATTGAAAACGAATTTTGAACTTTTTTTATTTTCCAAATGATTCATTACATGGCAATTTCCTCATTTCATTTTTGATTAACAAATGAATTAAATTAATGATTGACCTAAATTGTCATGGACCGACTAAAAGTACAACAAAATAAATGGCATGGTATAGAGATAGAAGACTTACTTCACCAAGAAAAATTAATGGCAATCACATAGACATGCGCATGAGAAGTGATGCTCGATTTCTACTCTAGACAGGCTTAGCAAAGTGAAGTTAGTAGGGTGGGATGACTAGTTGCAGCCTCGCATACTAAGTCAAGTCCTCCTAACTCCGGCTTAGTCAAAAATGATACCCCAATGCGACGCAGTCTCGCGGGCAGAGGTAAACATTATTGACACCAAGAAAGAAATTTTGGGATTGAGTTAGGCAACCTCTACTACGCGGCCTCGCGGTCGAAGTCGTATTCAACTCAACACCATCCTAAGTGTCCTAGTGCGGCACAGGTCCGGTGGCGGGTTGTGTGTGCAAGAGTGTTGTGTAAATGCAAAGCATGCACAATAGTTTATAGCAAGCAATACTTCAATAGTTTGAATTCAAAACATCCATCCTTAACTCCAACCTGCAAGACAAAGGTTAGCAATCACTACTCTCCTTATACCTCCCATCCCGCAAAAGCATTTAACACCTTCAATGTTAGGAACGTACCTGGTATCCTCGCTGCCAAACAAAATTTTTCAAAAGAAGAGAAAATTGGCCTAAGTCCACTAAGAGTTTAACTCAAGTTCCCGGTGGAGTTGCCAAGCTGTCGCGACCAATTTTTTCGAGTTTGAACCCACCTAGGGTATGGCTAATGGATTGCTATAAACTTAGTTCGAGCTCTTCCAAGCCCATACTAATTCGCAACTTGGGTTTAAGTTCATAACATGCAAATGATTTTTTAACTATGAGTCGCCACTAATCTATTTTTTGGTAGGTCGATTAAACACTTAAGTAAAGTAATGGGAGATTTACTTTACTTCTACAAACCAGAGATTTATGAGTTCGGGGATTTGATTACGCTAGCTTTCACTAACGCCCTTTCGGTACCTTTCTCTTTATTTTTGAAAAAATGTTTGGCAAGCAACTTGAATTGATTTTAATTCACTTCCCTAACATATGGGGTGATCATACGAGTGCGTAAACTACCAATTTAACACTCAAATAAAGCAGTGAATAAATTGTAGGACTTACCTCACAACAACAAGAGCATCTGCGTTGTTAGATCAAAATTCACATTGACAATCCTAAATGTGATTTTTAATTAATACGCAATCACTCAATTTTAGTTTTCATTTTATTTAATGAGAATCATGCAATGCAATATTACTAATCTAACATGTAATGATATGGCATGGCAATATGACCTAAACTATATGACATAAGTAAAAAATGATTTTTTGTGTTTTCATAGTGAACATGTAATAATTAAATGAACATGCAATAATTAAATATACAATCTAAATTAACCAAATGACCTAACTCTAATGACGAGGAAGTTCTAATTAAATGAACCTAGCAATTACTAAATGACGTGCATTTCATGAACCGAATTCTATATGACGTGCACATGATTTTTTATTTTCTTAATAAGCATGCAATCTATCCCGATATGCAATGACGTACAAAGAATGCCCTAATTCTAATTTTTCTTTTTCTTTTATGAAATTCAAAATTACAATGGCCAAATAATTAAACATGCAATTCAAATTTAAAACTAACATCCTAGATGAATGCAATCTAATTCAAAGATATCATCTAAACATGCATTTAGAAAAAAAAAAAAAAAAAACTAACCTATCATGCAATCAATCCTAATCTACATGGGATGTGAATGCAATTTTTTTTTTTTTTGTATTTTCGGGATAAATAGAACAATTATGAGATAAACATCAAACCAACCACGATTGTCAAGAGTATTATCCATCACTCAATTTGAAATTCAAACTTAACTATCTCGCTAATAAAATCGATAAATTGATCTTAAGCCTTAAAGATCAAGATATCAATTTTATTTCCACGTGAATAATTATTCCATCTAAAGCCTTATAGATAGAATAAAAATTCGTGCGGTTGCAAATTGATGCTACATCAGGAAATTTCAACCATGCATCAAGAGATAAATCAAGCAAAGAGACAAAATATCAAGAAAACTAAAACAAGATAAAATAAATCTTCCTAATAAATTAAATCAACCTAGTAAAATAAATCTCTACCTAAATTGAATTTTTTCAAAATTCGAATGGTAGAATGGACCAATGATGGGCGCGGATCGCGATGGAAGCTCGGCGTGGCTAAGGACAGGGGCTCGTGGTGGCAATTCGCTGCAGACGATGGGCAACTTGCAGCTGGTCGTCGACGATGATCGTGCCAATGGACTGACAAAAAAAGAAACTTTGCAGGAATCACTCCGTTCACGGTCGGGCACGGCAGCAACTCACGGACTGAACAATGAGCAACAATGTTGATGCAGTAAGACCGGCGAGCATCACAAGTGCTGGGCTGGGATTAATCCGGGCGCAACTTAGAATTGAGGAACCCTCAGTCGCATCCACACCAATGGACGGGCGTTGGCGACACTGTCCGAGCCACCTGGAAGCACGCTCGGATTGCTGGCAGAAGCTGTGACACGGTAGGATTGCAACGGAACACCTGGCGTGGCAGAATTGCGGGGCAAGCTGGTTGACGTTTGAAGATCCGAATGTTTGATGGAGAAGCTGAGGGCGCCACTCACGGACACAACACCTTGGCAGGGAAATCTGGAGCACTGGGGAACTTCGAGACCACGCCTGGATTGACACCGAGAGACTAAAAAGGGTGCAGACTTGATGAATAATCGGCAAATCAATCATTGAAGCAAGAAGCCAGCACGGGTCCGCAGCAGGTGAGACCCAGCAGAGGCTTGATGGAGGCCGGGGATTTGTCGAGCAAAATTACAAAGCTAGTGGCAACGGTGGAAGGGCAGCGGAACGTGGAAGGAGTGTCTCCTCTCAATTCTTCCGTGTGTCTCTCAATTTTTTGGTGTCCTCAATTGTGCCCCCTTCCTTCTGTAATATAGCCACCTATTTATAACCGAATAGATTAGGGTTTTGTTTCGTACTTCAAGTCAATATCCACGAAGATCACCTCCCAAATTTAGGATTGCAAAAGGATTTTTCTCAAATTTGAAATCTCGCAAAGATAAATTCATAAAATCTCTTCGAGGATGCGGGCTCGGGCCAATTTGCGGGCTTAGCCCAATCTGTCAAGTTAAAGCTCAAAATGACTAATTCAAATCCACCCGTCACTGTCCAATAAATAAATGCAAAACATGTAAATTAAAAATAAATGCACCTACATCTATATGTAGTTCTAACTCTTGCAGACTTTCTGGATATAGGTTATTGTTCAGTGGTTGCTTTCTAGATAATTAAGTACGTCGATTGCTTAATAGGCTCCAACTTCTCCCCTACTACTATTGATACGTTTTGATTGATTGTCCAAAAGCCACATAATACGTGGTGCTTGAATATATCTCCAGAAGAAGTGGCTCGCTTCTGTAACTTCCATGGAACTTGACTCTTCTACTTATAAACACAGATTGACTTTGCCATGGAGATTTAACCCAGACTGGTTAGTAAGCAGGGTTAAGACAAAAGAAGATTTTCAACCCGGTCGGAGAAAGAGTGAAGGTATCCTTTCATCCCCACATTTTCCTTCAGGTAAATAAATAAAGTAAATCAGACCCGTCGTTCATATCCGTGAGAGAGAGAGAGAGAGAGAGAGAGAGAGAGAGAGAGAGAGATAGAGAGAGAGAGAGAGAGAGAGAGAGAGAGAGAGAGAGAGAGAGAGAGAGAGAGGGATGCTTGCTAATGATGAAGGCTTATTCCAGTAGATGATTGATCCAATTTTTGGCAGGCATTCGGTGTGACATTCAAATTTTCGGGTTCTAATTTCGACTGGATAAATAGGGCCGTTTCGTTTAGTTGAAGTCAGGGATTGTGAATTCGGGATACAAGTGGGCTATACTGATAAGAAAAAGTACTAATTTGATCAATGAAATATTGAATGAAATTATAGGGGGTCAAATTGATTTGATTCAAGTGGGATTAAGGTTCAATTTGGGAAGAAAATTTAGCAAAATTCGTATGCCACCTCTACCCCCACACTTTGGCCTACCTAAATGCTTCTAGAAGGGGTATAATTGTCAAGAAATGGTGAGTGGAAGGCGACATCACATGATGTCATGGTGGCCCATATGTGATGACCTAAGAGAGAGAGAGAGTGTGTGAGAGGAAGAGGGGAAATTGATTTCTTCTTCCTCCTCTCTCTCTTTCGTCGACCGAACTCCTCCCCATCTTCTTCTTTTTCTTCAAAACTCCATGGGAGCCGAAGACCAACAAAGACCGAGCTGCAATCGCCGCCTCTTGCCGTCATCGTCACCGCGCCAGAGCACCGTCCCGCTGCCCTCGCCCATCTCCGCCGCATCCTCTCTCTTTCGCCCCTCTCGTTCAAATGCAGCAGCAGCAGCAGCTCCGCCCGTTGCCGCCTCTTGCCACCGTCGTCGCACGCCACCGCACGACACCGGAGCCGCTGCCGCTGCCGTTCCGCCGTCCACCACCATCACCGAGCTACTTTGTCCCGTGCTTCGCCTGCCTCGGCCTCCCCTTCACTCAGCCCTCTGTTCCAGCGATCATTTCAGATTTGGTGGAGCTCTGCCGGAGCCGTCCACCCTACCTCCGGCCATTGTGAAGCCCCGCCTAGGTTTGGTTCGGCCCCTCCGTCCATTTCCGACCCAACCCAGCTCCGGATCCGCCCTCCTTCGCCCCGTAAATGATAATTGTATTCTGATTAATTAAAAGAAAGAGAAGGGTTACAAAAATATATATATATATATATATATATATATATATATATATGTGTGTGTGTGTGTGTGTGTGTGTGTGCTTAACCCTACTCATAACTAAGTTACTATTTTACCCTTATTACTCACAATATTTCTCAACACTCCCCCTCAAGTTGGGATATAAATATCAAATAATCCCAACTTGTTATATAAGACGCTCACTCTATTCCCCCGTAGAGATTTCGTAAAAATGTCTGCGAGTTGATCCTCCGACTTTGTATGTTGAAGAATAACGTCACCTTTCGAACTTTTTTCTCGCACAAAATGACAATCAACCTCAATGTGCTTAGTTCGCTCGTGGAAGACTCGGATTTGAAGCAATATGAATAGCGGATTGATTATCACAATACAACACTGATGGATTTGATGGTAACATTCCAATCTCTGATAGTAACATTCTCAACCATAGTAATTCACTTGTCACATGTGCCATAGCACGATATTCAGCTTCAGCGCTTGATCGGGAAACTACATGTTGTTTCTGCTTTTCCATGCAACTAAATTACCCCAAGAAACACACAATAGCCTGAAGTAGATCTTCTATCCACGGACATCCAGCCGGTCGGCATCAGAAAAACCCGTAGTGTTTAAATGGCCATAATTCTTGAACCGTAGTCCTTTACCCGGCGCTCCCTTCAAATATTTGACGATCCGAAGTACGGCATCCCAATGAGTGGTACGAGGAGAACTCATGAATTGACTTACTACACTAATCGCGAAGGATATATCAGGTCTTGTAATAGTAAGATAGTTTAACTTACCAACTAATCTTCGATACTTTGCTAGATCATGTAGTAATTCTCCATGTTCTGCATCAAGTTTCATATTGGGATCCATAGGGGTATCACCGGCTTTACTCCAAGAAATCCAACATCGCCAAGGATATCTAGTACATACTTTCGTTGCGATAAATTGATACCAGCATGTGAATAGGATACTTCAATACCAAGAAAGTATCGAAGACGTCCCAAATCTTTAGTATTGAATTCTTTATGCAAAAATTGCTTAAGTTTTTGAATACCACATGAATCACCGACGGTAATGATGATATCATCCACATACACAACTAGGAGGATACAGCCAATCGAAGATACTGAGCTGAAAACCGAATGATCTACCGACACCGTTTTAATCCAAATTTGATAACGCATCACTAAATCTACCAAACCAAGCACGAGGAGATTGTTTAAGTCCATACAAAGCTTTGTGTAAATGACATACCACATTCTCCCCCGAGCAATAAACCTGTGTGGTTGCTCCATGTAGACCTCCTCGCCCGGATCACCATGTAAAAAGGCATTTTTGACGTCCAATTGATGAAGGTTCCAACCAAAGTGCACAGCCAATGAAATGAAGACACGGACAGAGGGAATTTTGGCCACGGGAGAGAAGGTGTCATTATAGTCGACACCATAAGTTTGAGTATACCCCTTTGCAATTAATCGTGCCTTTAATCGATCAAGAGTACCATCCAGGTGAACTTTAACAGTGAACACCCAACGACAACCAACCGTTTGCTTATCAGTAGGTAAGGAAGTAAGCTGCCAAGTTTTGTTCTGAATTAGTTCCTGCATTTCATCTTCCATGGCACGACGCCAACCCGGATGAGCAAGAGCTTCGGCAACACTGCTAGGCACAGAAATAGAAGACAACGACGAAACAAAGGCAGAGAATGTAGGAGATAAACGATCATAGGATAAAAAATTTGAAATAGGATGACGCGTACTAACACAATTAGAAAGACCAGAATAACGATCAACAGGACGACCAACACAAGAATGTGTACCCTTTTGAGAAGCAATGGATGGTTCAGGATTAGAGGCTGGCACTGCAACTGATGGGGGAACAAATGAATCAGGTGCTGATGAAGTCTGTACTGTCATAGTTGGAATTGTACTTCGTCGATGATAGGTGCGGTCAGCAAACTTAAATTTTGTGGAGGTAGCTGGAGAGATGGAAGGCAGTGGAAGCATTGGTAGTACACAATCATCACTATCACCAGGTGTCTGTGGAACATTTTGAGAAGAAAAATATGACTGTTCTTCAAAGAACGTCACATCTGTAGACACGAACATACGACGACGAGTAGGACTGTAACATTTGTATCCCTTCTGAGTTCGAGAGTATCCCACAAAGACACATTTTTCAGCACGAGGATCCAGTTTATCAAGACCTGGAGTAAGATTATGTACAAAACAAACACACCCAAAGACTCGAAGAGGTAAGGAAAAGAGAGAACGATTTGGATGTAAAATAGAGAATGGTGTATTTCCTTGAAGAACAGAAGTTGGAAGCCTATTAATTAAATAACATGCCGTAAGAACAGCATGGCCCCAAAAATGTTTAGGTAGATGCTTATGAAACATGAGGCAGCGGGCGACATCAAGAAGATGACGATTTTTACATTCAGCTAGGCCATTTTGTTGTGGAGTGTATGAGCAGGACGTCTGATGAATAATACCATGAGATTCCGAAAGGGTTGGAAACCGACGTTGTAGCAAGGTATTCTCTAGCATTATCTGATCGTAAATGTTTGACAAAGATATTATATTGATTCAACACTTCGAAATAGAATAATTGAAAACAATGAAAAATCTCTGTACGATCTTTTATTAAGAATAACCAAGTCATTCGAGAAAAATCATCCACAAATGTAACAAAATATCTAAATCCAGAGACATCGGGGACACGACATGGACCCCATACATCGAGTGAACCAACTCAAATGGACTAGACACACGACTCTGAATACGGGAAGGAAAAGAAGCTCTATGATGTTTACCAAACTGACAAGCTTCACATTGAAAGGAACTCACAAACTTAGACTCAGGAAATAGACGTCAAAGTAGATTTGGTGGTGGATGACCAGCACGACAATGCATCCGATATACATCAGTGGATGTCTGTTTCACGGCTGCAGCAGCTAACACCTTCTTATCAAGGTAGTACAGGCCATTGGATTCATGTCCCCCACCAATCATCTGTCCAGTCCTCAAATCCTGAAAAACACAACGAGAAGAGTAAAAGGTCACAGAACAATTTAGTTCTTTGGTCAATGAGCTAACAGAAATCAAATTATAAGGAGATTTTGATAGGTGAAGGACAGATGACAAAGAAACAGAGGGACTCAAATGAGCAACTCCCATACCGATAACTTGAGATTGTGAACCATTTGCTAATGTAACTGAATTCGATAATGAAGGAGATGTAGAGTGAAAAGAAGACAATAGGTTAGAGTTACCAGTCATGTGATTGGTAGCTCCAGAGTCTATAACCCAAGAATCAGACGATGCATACAACAAACATAATGAACTACCTTTAGAGGTTTGTGCCAGAGTAGCAGTAGGAGCTGAAGATCCTGTCACTTGTTGGGAGCGAACAAATGTATCATACTCAGCACGTGTTAATGTAACTGAATCGCCTGTCTTAAGAACTTGAGTTGAACTTGGTGGAGCCATTGAGGGAGGACAATGAGAATTCTCAACCTCTGCATATGCAGCAATAGGTGGTTTGAGCTGGGTGAAGTGTATAGCAATAAGCTTATGTATGTCCAGCTCTTTGACAATGATGGCAATAGCGGGAACCACGACTATTCCTAGAGTTGATGGTACCACGAGTCCCAACTCCCCCTTCACGGCCTCCATGACTTCCACTGCGAACAACACCGCGTCCACGACCTCGATAACCACGTCCCTGAGCTCCACGCCCACTAGAACCATGAGAAAGCATAGCACTAATCTCCACTGCTGGCGTGGAAGAACTCTTCTTAGGAATTGTAGAACGGAGAGCTTGGGAGAAGACTTCATCTACTGTGGGAAGAGAACTCGAGATGTAATATGCGACGAAGAGATGAATACTCGAGGCCCCAATGACTTGAGATATAATATTACCCTCAAATCCTCTTGGCGTTTAGCCAAAACATCTGGATCATTTGAGGCAGAAGATAAGTATCCAATCGTTGACAGAGAGTGGTGAATCGAGCATAATGATCAGACAATGATTGATCTCCACGTTGAATATCAAATAACTTTTCCCACGTGTCACATACTCGCATCATATTATTTTGCCCCGAATAGAGTAATGCACACTTATCCCAAACTGCTTTAGCAGAATCGCATTGAATAAAGTGAGGACTGACCTTAGGGTCCATGCTATTCCACAATAGGGTCCGAATCATCGCATCTCCAACAATCCAATCGGCAGCTTTACTCATGTCAGACGGTATTGTAGACATGAGATAGTCCAGTTGTCTAGTGGCAGAAGATAGACCTCGACCGCTTTAGACCAAGATGGATAATTAGTTCCATCTAACTTGACAGATGTTAATTGAAAGTGACCAAAAGGAGATCCGGAAGTCGATCCATTAGTTGCCATTAGTGAATAAAGAATGATTGAGCCCAATAAATGAACTTCACAATTGCCAATACCGAATTCCAATAATTCAATCAAATACACAAAAGTTCCAACGAGAAAGGCTTCAATCGAATCACCATACAAATCACTAAAGCACCAGTATACTTATTCACAATATCTCTATTGATTCAATGCAAATCACTGTCAAGTGCAAACAGCAACTCTATTCTCCACAATGGTCACTTCTAAAATTTTGCAATAAAGTAGGTTACCGTCCACCACCAGAAAATATCCCATCATTTGCCATTTCTAGAAGCCTTTCCAACATCTCACAGCCAGCAGAAAATTTTTAATATTAATAATTAATATAAGAGAAAGCATCCTATCATGTCCGGGAGTTAGGATATCTAGCTTTCACACAGGAGAAAAGATGACTTCAGCATCATTCGAGAGAACGAGATTGCTTCATAATCACTTCCCCGAAGAAAGAACGACTTCAAGATCGTGGGGGGATCAATCGCGTGCTCCTACAGCTTCTCCTACGCGCCAATCCTTGAGAATCCTGACCTCGTGGACACGATCGCCACTTCAGTATCTCCAGAGAACATTGCCACCACATGGGACATTGGGGGTCTTAGTGCTGGCGACGTTTGAGTGCACAAGAGCGCTATTGCAACCATGCGTATTGCCTCTTCTTCATTGAACTCTGATAATCTAGAATCAACCAACTCAACAACACCGCTGGTTTCGTGTAGATTCCAAGCCCATTCAAGGAGATATATGTTTTTTTTTTTTTAAAAGAAATCTCAGTAGCACCTAACTTGGAGCATGAAAACGAAAGAAAAGTTTGCAATTACACGTCCAGACAAAACAAAACTTTATACGTAACCTCCAATTGTTGTTGACATGACCTCCCCCTTCAATCAAATCCGTGAGAAGGGAAGGAATTCGCGCTCCTTGTGAAGGAAACTAATGTGGGCAGCGCCCGGCTTCCTCCGAAACTCAGCCCGATCTGATCAATACTCCATAGATCTTCACGCGCACAGATAGGGCCTCAATTCCCTTCACACGAGCCACGTGAGGCGACGAGATCCAAGAGCCTCCGATCGGTGGTGACGTTGCTCTTTGACGGTGTCCGGCGCTGATCAACGTTGTAGGTTGCCGGCCGGGCGCGCCTTTCCGGTGACGGAACAGTGGTCTCCAACGTGGTAGGTTGCTAGGTTTTTTTTCTTTTTTTTTTTTTAAAAGAGCGGCTCTGATACCATGTAAATGATAATTGTATTTTGATTAATTAAAAGAAAGAGAAGGGTTACAAATATATATATGTGTGTGCTTAACCCTACTCATAACTAAGTTACTGTTTTACCCTTATTACTCACAATATTTCTCAACAGCCCCCAACCAGAAGCGCACAGAGAGTGCAAAAATGGGTATGGCAGCACCTTCATGGCCCGTTTTGGCCACCTTCTCGAGCCCGGATGCTCGGCCCGCTTTGAGGAAAGTCGATCCTCGAGTCGAGCCCGTCGTTTTGAGTGAGTTTTACTCACTAATGCCTTCTTAGTGCACTAATTATACTTAAAGGTTGATTAGCGTTAATTAAGTGTAATTAGGTGGTTAGATTAGAATTGATTAGTGATTATTAGTTAATTGCTTTGCATATTAGTTGTGTGATTAGTGTAATTAGATAGAGAATTGCCTGTAGTATCTATTGGATGCTTCTTGGGATTTTTCCGTCCCTTATCAAGTGTTAATTAAGCAATTCGGGCCTAATTGGAATTTTTAGGAATTAAATATTAATTTTCGAAATTAATTATTTAATTATTTATTTTCCGAAAATTCAATGAGATGGCCAAAGTGACCGGGATTTTATGCTGATGATGGTGGCGCAGACCGTTTATTTAATTGAGCTTCATATGATGCTAAATTGGAATTATTGTGTTTATTTATTTATTTTTCGGAATTAAATTAATTAATTATTCATTTTCCAAAAATTCAACTTGGATGGCCAATGACCGGAATATTATGCTGATGACCGTGGTGAAGTCCGTTTATTTAATCAGGCTTTATTTTGAGCTAAATTGAATTTTAATATTTATTAATTAATTTTTGAAATTAATTAATTATTAAATTATTTTTCGGAAATTAATGCTAAGGCGATCGTCGACCAGAATTTTGTGCTGATTGTCGTGGCGTAGTCCGTTTATTTATTCAAGCTCTACGTTGTATGAATTAAATAAATTGTGATATTTTAGGGATTTATCTTGAATTGATTGAAATTGAGTGAAATTGAATGATTGATTGGTAATTGGCCGAGTATGGCTAGTATGGCTAGTTAGCATTTGTACTGCCTTGTTGAGCTGTAAGTGGAGAGAGTGATGAGAACTAACGAGAATTCTATTGGCTGAGACCGATCAAGTACGAAGTATAGAGGCGTGGTTCGGTGATAAAGTACATCATCTGTGTGAAAACGGCGCCTTAAAGAACGCACGTAGACTGTCTATGACTTATGGTAAGTGTGGTTCGTGATTAAGGATATCACCGTGCGAAAACGGCGCCTTGAATAATGCATGTAGACTACCTATGAATCGTGACAGGCGTGGTTCGATGATGAAAGACATCACGTGCAAAAACGGCGCCTTAAAGAACACATGTAGACTGCCGCCGATTTGTGACCTATGACGGGCGTGGTTCGATGAGGAATATCACTGTGCGAAAACAGCGCCTTAAAGAACGCACGTAGACTGTTTGATACTTATGTCACCTTGGCGAAATCGACGCCCGAGAGCATTGATGGAGCTCTGTGACTAAGTGTACTATTGAAGGTTATGTGGGATGGAGTGAATGACCTAGAAATGATTCGACTAACTTATAATCGACTAGGTCGATTGATCGATGATTCGATCTGAGTGTGATTCAATGTGATTGATCATTGCCTTGATTTGATGTTGCAAATTGATTGATTGAATGGAAATGACCGTGAGTGGTCTTGTTGGCGTCTAATCGATTAAGTCGATTAGACCGATGCTTCGATTTGTGATGTTATTGCTTGGGTGCCTATTTGACTTGTGGAATTTGAGGCCAAGGTAAGTTCTCTGACTCATGTTGTGCATAGGCAGCCCTAAGGTGTATTAGTTTACTAATCGGGTCTTAGGGGGTAGAACTTGCTGAGACGTTGTCTCAGTGGTTATTGAATAACAATTTCAGGATCTGGATGAGGAGCCTAAGGAGCATGAATCTGATGAGGAGATCCCTATTAAGGAACCTGAAGAGGAGTACGTGGAGGAGGACCCCGAGGATAACCCCGAGTACAACGCGGATGAGGATTGAGATCCCATCCTTTCTTGTCGAATCTTGTGTGCATGTGAATAGATGTTAGACCTGAAGTGTATATATGTACATAAGGATGTGGTTTTTCAGGTTCAGGTTTCTAGTCCTACTTGTACATCCCATTGCTTTATTGTCTGGGGATTTTTATGACTATTTCCGCATGTGCTATTAAAAAGGACATGGTCGGCAATATGTAGTCCTGAGGATATCGCATAATAAAATCGACCAAGCTTGAAGGATGGTCACGTGAACGAGAGTCGGGGCGTGACATTCGGGGTGCATGTAAAAAATGTGTCCAGACTCGTTCTGCAAAATGGTCGGGACGACATGAAATGCTTGACTCTTAAAAGGAGGGAGGAGAGTTAATCGGTGTGGCTACAAGGAAATAGTAGAATTTGACTTGGGATAAGGTGTGAAGCACTGAAAGTTGAAAGTTCAAAGATAATGCCTATGTCGTGAGCTGTGTCGAGACAGGTTTAATATAATGTCTAAAAGCTTGATTGGCAGCTCACTTTTGAAACAGGAGTTGCTTCTAGTTTTGGCTTGGCTAGGAAGCACGTGGGGCATAAAAGATTGCAAAATTAAGACTTTATAAAATCGGGATTTGATTTTCACACTAATAGAAATATCTCTAACTTGATTTTGGATTACTTATGTAAATGATTAAATGGCTTGAACCTAATTAATTTTCCATGCAATGTATTTATGTTTATTTGGGTCTAACATGTGACCTAACCAACCAAAAAGAAGTAAGTGAAGTAAAGGAATGGAAACAAACACATCAAATGGGGGTAATAAGGGGCAAGTAAGAAATAAGGTGCCGAATGGAACTGGATATGATGTTGGGCAGGTCTCCTTAAGATAGCAACCCATGAGCTTAGTGCAAATCGAATTCCATTTTTCTAAAGAGTCTAATCTAACTAAAACTAAACTATAGAAAATCATGAATAAACATATGTAGGTGAAACTAAACCAAATTTTAATGCTAAAACCAGACAACCTAATTATGTCCTATTTTTCTAACCATTTCCATTTTTTTTAGTTTTCGAATTCATTTATATATTTTTACATTATTTAATTTTTAAAGAAAATTATTTCTGTATTCCGGAAATAAGGGACTCGGGCTGTGGGCTCTTGGGTTCCCAAGATAGTGGGCAACAGAAACGAGGCAAACCCCATCGTCAAGCCCTCTTTTAGCCAAAAAGACATTCAAAGCCCATCTTTAAATACAGCAAACCTAGGCCCCATTTCTCATTGCAGCCACGTCAAGCCCATTCCACTATAATCAAGCCAAGTCCCACGCTGAGTCTATTATGGCCGTCGCCGTTAACCCTCACCGCCGTCAGCCGTTAAACGTTTCACAAAAACGAACCGAGTAGCACCAGTACGCACAGGATGCGAACGAGCCAAGCAGCAGTACCAATAACTTGATAGTTCCCGTAAAAAGTTATTATGGGATCACTTTTTGAATTACCTCATCTCTTAATTAAACTCTGGGACCTCAGTCAATTACTATTAATTATAGTTAACAAAATGGTACTGTTATAGACTAATCTCGACTCGTGGCCTTAGTGATATGAAATTGTAAGATGAATTGCTAAGCTTCTTAATCTCAAGCAACTTTATTGATTCATTAAAAATCTACACCTCGTCACATGTATATGGATTGAATGATTCAATTTTTTATACATTTACCTAATAATTTTATATTTACTGTTTGTATTGTATTTTCATAGTTACAGTTTAATTAGAAGTAAATTTTATAATTTAACGCTATAATGGTAAATGAAAAATGACATACAAAACATTATAATTTATATTTGTACTTAATCTTTATTTTTGGGAAAACAGCGGGAAATTAAGTCATCTTGTTCATGACTATCATCATATCTACTTGAATTTAAGATTAGTTTACCAGATCTTTATTGTACTCAAATCTTAAATATCATTTGATATTATCTATAAAATTTATAACTGTCGTCAACATAAAATACAAGTCTTAAGTATTTTGTCAAACCATACGGTTCAATTTGATTTTCTATTCACTATTCATAAATTTAAGATTCTGATTCATAATTCTTTTTCTCGATTTAACAATTATGCTCTTAATCAAAGTCCAAATGGACTTTCCCATAGAGCATGGGCATGTGCACATTTGAGGTCTCTGATTGTCAAGGCAAACTTTTAGCGTATCCTACCATCTCAACAACTTAGGCACCCATGCATGAGACTTGTCATGCTATATGCTCTACGAGTGAGAGCATATATTGGAATGATAGGCAATATGAGATATGTGATACGGAAAAAGATGTATACAATACATTTGCTTATAAAAAAGTTCATCACACCACAAAAAAAAAAAAAAAAAAAGATTGGCTGTCACGCAATCTTTTGTATGCCTATTGCGGCGTGTAAACGACCTCACAGAACGTAGTAGGAGCTCCAAACTAGCCACAGGGTGAGTCCACTCCGGTTTGGCTCAGTTCCAAACCTCCCACCGTGATTTCCACTGGACAAGCAACTTCCGGTCGGGCAATTCTCCCTTCCATAGAAGTCAGAATGAGTAGCTGGCTGTCTTCATCCCCAGAACATCATCCCACCAATAAGAATTCATTACTGCAATAAAAGTGCAATAATTAATAACCATGTGAGCTAAGAATTATCCCACTGTAAGAGTTCGTTAGTGGATCAATTAATAAACATGTGAGGATGAACTATTGCGGCCAAGCCAGATCTTGACATACTGCTCTTTCACCCTCTTACCATCACATTGCTTCGCCCAAGGTCGAAGCACTTCTCTGGTAAATCGCTGACCCGACTGTCCGCCTGCGAGTTTGGACCGTGCACGACCGCTGGAGGCAAATCAACAGTGGTTTGCGTGGAAACGAAACACGATCCATGATTCTTCCTTTCATTTGGCATCATAAAGGTTTTGCATCGAAGGCACAACTTCTCCAAATAGATAGAGACTATCAAGATAGAATACCAACTGATGAAAGGCTGCATAAATACCCAAATATATGGTCATGTTCTTTATTGCTGCGGATAGACTTGCACAACCTACTTCATATAGCACATTTATTCCCATGCCCAGAGGTATTATCAGCGGCAGGTTTTTTATTCCAGGATTGCTTTCCTCAATAAGCGAGACCGTATGCATCCCCTAGGTTGTTACTCAACTACACGAGGGAATTGAAACATGGACGCTCAGATTGTTAATGTTTTTGATCAATGGAATGGTGGACGGCAATTTCACGACATCTAACTTGGCTATTACATGCATACGATAAAAGCTCAAAGATATACAACTGCAAATATTAGATCATTTTGTATCAAACTTGTTGTGTATTTCCGTAAGTTTTGAAATATTGAAAACTAAATTTTGCAATGATTTTTTAATGTTCTCAATTTGTAACGGCTCGTGTTTGCCATTAATAAAAAACAGTTTTGTAATGTTTTATAACGGTCATATAACGGCTATCTAACGGCCATGTAACGACTTTATTACAGCTTTGCAATATTTTATTCATTTTTTCATAAATCCTTCATTATTTTACAATGGATTTATAACAGTTTCTTAACGACTTTCTCTTTCTTGTATGAATATAAATTAAACTTCAAACCACAATCTTTTAAGATACACGAAATTCTCATATCATTCATTTTCTTTTAGCTAAGCATTACTCCTATTCATTCTAATATTCAGTGCGGTGTGTTGTATTGGGAGGACATTAAAGCCTTACGCACTGAATTTCGTACTTCAACGGCGGAATTATTCTTAAAGATAGTGATTACACATCTCGGACGATTAATCTTATTTTATCATCTTTTCCAATGGATTTCCAACATTTCTTATTTTTCATATTATATAATATTTCTCCAACAAAACTTGTGATTCCTTCCTTTTGTATGAACAAGCAAAGGAAAAGATGCAAGAAATAAATGTGTCATTGTAGGAAATTTGCCCAATAATGAAAATTCTCACGCTGTCAAAGTATTTATAGCACGGATAAGCTAATGAGTTAGTAAGTTTTACGTATTGTTGATACTACAATTTTTTTTATATTTAAATAAGAGCTTTATTTGCAAAGGAATATCAAGTACAAAAATGGTTGTATTTTTTATGAGGCATAATACCATAATTGTTTCTCTCGTTTTCTATTTTGTATTTGAACACTTCTTTAGCCCAATTACCGTTTGTTTAGTATATGATGCCTTTGAACTGGAGCTTCTTCAACGAAATCCTCTTGTGAACTGCATCGACGTTTTGCCCAAAATGCACATTTATATAAGTTTGTGAAACTATATTATGGATCATATGTCAAACAAAATAAGCATAACTTGTCCCCACATAACTATCAAGCCATTGTCAGTCCAAGAGAGGGAGAGACTTCTGGGATTGAGCTGGATATTTTAAATTCGATTGAATTAAATTATAATTGTACTTTTTTTTTTTGGTAAAGAAAGGATTATATTAAGAGAAAATGTCTGAAAATCTTGCATCTACATTAGTTGGAGACATACCTCCAATACAACCTGTAAACAAACTATTGGGAAAAATACTAAAAAAATTATAAACTTATTGCATTTGTATTAGTTTGGTCATAAATCGTTTGATTTAGTCAATTTAGTTTGAAACCTTTTAACAATTAACCGATTTTGGCCAAAAATAGCTAACTAGATGCCGACAGTATCGTGTGAGATGGCCGGTGTTGGCATAATTTTCTAAATTTTCTAATAATTTTTTCCTTTCCTTTTTTTCTAGAGTGTGGCAACCTCACCAGCCTATTGCACCTGAGAGCATCAGCGCATCCTTCAGCCTCCCAAACAATTCTTCCATTTTCACTTCTCGGAACTCCTTTATGCACCTTCTGCAAACTTCAAGAACAGGATTTAATAAGTGACGACAGCCAGCAGACGACAAATTTGGTCGATTCTCCGCATCTTTTCGCAAGCACGACACTGCAATGCGGATACAATTCGACGCTTGAAATTCGTCACACGTATATGAATCCAATGATTTGATTTTTAATACATTTACCTAAATGTTTATTTACTATTTACATTGTATTTTCGTAGTTACAAATTAATTAGAGGTAAATTTTATACTTTAACGCTATAATGGTAAATGAAAAATGACAAACAAGACATTGGAATTATATTTCAACATTATCTTTATTTTTAAGAAAACAATGGGAAATTATATCATCTTATTCATAACAATCACCACATTTACATAAATTTAAAATTAGTTTACTAGATCATTATTCTTCCTCAAATATTAAACATCATTTGATATTATCTATAAAATTTATAACTGTCGTCAACACAAAATACTAGTCTTCAAGTATTTTACCAAATTTTACGATTCAATTCAATTTTCTGTTCACCATTCATAAATTTCAGGTTTCTATTCACAATTTTTTTTTTCTCAATTTAACAATTATGCTATTAAACAATTCCAAATGGATTTTCCTGATAGAGCATGCCCACATTCGAGGCCTCCGATTGTTAAGGCAAACTCTTAGCATGTCCTACCATCTCGACAGCTTAGGTAGCCATGCATAAGACTCATCACAGTATATGCCTTTTGAAGAAGAGCATATATAACTTGAAATGAAACGCAGTATGAGATTCGTGATAAGGAAGATGTATACAATTCATGTAATCACAGAAAATTCATCACCACATATGAAAAGATCAATCGTTATACAATATTTATATTATATGAGATTTTGTGGAGCAACAGTCAACTATTCTAAAAATTTAAGATATTTGATAAATGCGTCATTTAATATGTAAATATTCTATCACGTTAGATACATGAAAAATCGAATCTATCAGCCATTAACTTGTCCCCCATGTTCTCTTCCTTCATATTCCTCTTTCCATTTTTAGCGATAACCTTGGGAGAAACGTGTTTCCCGTGCGTAGGCCAATTGCGGTGTCTAAACCACGCACTGCGATTTCACATGGACAAGCAACTTCCCGTCGGGCAATTCTCCCTTCAATGGAAGCGAGGATGAGCATAGTACCAAAGCAAACCCCTTCCCACTTCAATTGCCTCTGTCAACGTAGAATGGCGGATATTTTGGTCCCCACAACTTCATCCCACAGTAATAGTTCATTACTGCAATAAAGTGCGAGAGAACCTAAATTAGCCGTTTTCCTAGTTAGTAAGAATTATATACAGCTAGCTAGTTGGACCAATAAACAAATTGTTAAGCTTAGATTAGTGGATCAATCAGTAACCATGTGAGGATGTACTATTGTGGCCAATACAGATCTAGACATAGTGCCCTTTCACCCTCCCACCATCCCGATGCATCGAGCAAGATTTAAGCACTTCTCTATTAAATTGCTGATCCGACGGCTGCCTGCAAGTTTGGACCACGTAGGACGTGATTGTTGAATGAAACTCAAAAGCGATTGGTGCGGAAGCAAGATATAAGTTACGATTCTTCCTTTCGTGGGCATCACAAAGGTTTTAGTGGAATAGTGGAAGGGAATTTCACATTTTCGAACGTGGCCATAGATGTATCTGATAAAAGGTGAAAGTACCATAAACAACCGAAAATGTTAGATCGTCATATATCAAACTTATGATTCTTTCCTTTTTGGGATTTCATGAATGTTTAATCTACTCTTTTTGGTCAATAAACAATTCTTTTATTGAAGAGTGATCTCTAATATAGAATCTTTCTAAGTTTACCTCGTCGGGAATATGCAGATGTCAACACACATGAGATGCATGATTCTTGGCTTCGGTGTCAACATTAGGGGTGTGCATAGTCCGAGTGGGCAGTTCTCAACCTAAAACTGGGAACCGCCCACTAAGAACCAATTTCGAAAAATTAGAACCAAAAATTGCCCACTAGTTGCATGGATCCACCCGGGAATCGAACCACCGGTCCGGTCCGGTTCCTGGGTGGATCCATAGAACCGGTCCAACCTTCACGCCTTCCCCTTTTCTCCCTCCCCATATCTACTTATTCTAGCTCTCCCGACCATGGTAGCTTTATTCTCCTCAAGTACTAGCGCCACAGTGGCAGTGATCACGACCCTTGCGCCGCTTCCATCCCGACCACCACCACCATCTTTGCCACCACCTCCACTGTCTCCCGCTCCTCCCTCGAGACTAACAATGAGGAGGACAATGGGGACGATGAGCCATTCTTAGACTTGGAGTTCACCCTTGTCCCAAAAAATGAGGACGATGGAGGGAGGCCTGAGGAGGGGGAGGAGAAAGAGGGGAGGTAGAAGTGGGATGAGCCCAACAATGAAGAGGACGATAGTTATAGTGAATGCGGAGGTGGCAATGAAAATGGTGATGATGTGCAGAGAGAGTTCAAGTTCGAGGGGGGAAAAGAGAATCAACTCACTGTTTCGCCGAGTTTGGACTAGGACTCGAAGGGAGATGAGTAGATTTGGAGGTGAATTGGAGAGGAAGAGGGAGCTCGGAGAGATTTTGAATTAAGAGAGACGAGATGGAGTAGGAGAGTAGTGAATTGAGACAAGATGATGATTGGAACCCTAAATTTTAGATTTGCTAATTTCGAATTTTTTAATATTAAAAATTAATATATTATTATAATATAACCAGTTCGGTCTAGGTGGGCGAGTCGGCGGATCCGCCCATGAAACCAAGAATTGGACCGATACCCACTAGTTCCCATAAATTGGAACTGGGAACCTGACTGGTTCATTTAGGAGCCACCAATTCCGGGCGGTCCAGGTGGGTCCTAGTTCTTTTGCACACCCCTAGTCAACATCCAAGCTTACATAGTCCAAAAAGAAGGGCATAAAAAAGATCAAAGGAAGTTGTTCACCTAAGTAGGGATGAGAGTTAATTAGTGTGAATATGAGGAGAGACCAAAATTTGACTTAGGATAAGGTGTGAAGCACCAAATGTTGAAGGGCGCAAAATAAAAAATACCGGTCATTCTCCATAGTGCTGTGGATACACTTGCATATTTGTCTTTAAATAGCTCTCCTACTTAGCGATCGAATTAATGGAACGTTTTTGGGGATCGATTTACTCTAAAAACTTGACCACATAGATCCTTTGTTTTGTGCTTATCTATTCAAGAAAACTAAAATCTGGGCCGTTTGATTTTTTAATCGTTAATAAATGAGACTGAAGATCGTAATTTCACAATGTTGAACATGGTTATTAGATGTATTTTATAAGTACTTAGAGTTAATAAATCTTACGGTTTACTATATACACATGAAAGTCTCACGGCAGGGTTCCATCTTTTGCTTTTCGTTATGCTTTAATGAAAGAAAAATTAGTTATAGATCAAGGATTGTTATATCGGACATACATTCTTTCATTTTACTTTATCATAGTTGAATTATATCATCTTCTTGCACTTGAGTAAAAAAAAAATAGTTTGACCATGTTTTTATCCATATTAAACCAAATTATATACAAGTCATTCCCATTATTCTTGTAGATACACTTGCATAATTTGCCTCTAATCAAACTAAATTGAGTATGTTTAGGGAACCTTCATGACTATATTACCTTGTTGTACAATTTTGAGTGATTGTCCAATTATTGAGAATATTTACCGCAATTCTAATTTTGAGTTTCTTTGGTTGGTAGTTCACGTAAAAGTTATTACGGGATTACTTTGCGAATCACCTCATCTTTTAATTAAACTCAAGAACCTCGATCAATTACTATTAATCATAGCTATCAAAATCGTCTTATTATAAACTCAACTCGTACGATTTGATTAATTTTGACTCGAGGCCTTAATGATACGAAACTATAAGATGAATCACTGATCTTCTCAATCTCAAGTGAGTTTATCAATTCACCAAAGAATTTACACCTCGACATGTGTATGTGGATTCAACATTTCAATTTTTCATACATTTACCTAGTTGTATGTTTACTATTTATACTGTATTTTCATAGTTACAGTTTAATTACAAGTAAATAAATGACATGCAAAACATTATCATTTATATTTGAACGTAATCTTTATTTTTAAGAAAACAACGGGAAATTATCTTATATTGTTCATAATGATCACCACATGTACTTGAATTTAAGATTAGTTTACTAGATCTTTATTAGGCTCAAATATTAAATATCATTCAATATTATCTATAAAATTTTAACTGTCATCAACACAAAATATTATTCTTAAGTATTTTGTCAAATCTTAGGATTCAATTCAATTTTCTATTCACTATTAATAAATTTAAGATTTCCATTCACAATTTTTTTCTCGATTTAACAATTATGCTATTAACCAAAGTCCAAATGGACTTTCCCAATAGAGCACGGGCACGCACACATTCGAGGCCTTCGCTTGTCAAGGCAAACTCTTAGCGTGTCCTACCATCTCAACAACTAAGGCAGCCGTGCATGAGACTCATCATGCTCATGAACAATAGCATATATTGAAATTACATGCAATATGAGATATGTCATAAGGAAGAAGATGTATACAATTCATGTGCTTATGGAAAGCTCGTCACATCATACAAAAAAGATCAGTTGTTATACAATTTTTACATTCGATACATGAAATGTTGAATCTATTGACCATTAACTTGCTCCCATGTTTTCTTTTTCCGTGATTCTCTCTCTCTCGTTTTTTTTTTTTTTTGGTTAAGGGGTGGATAACCTTGAGAGGTTCCTGTTTCCTACGCGTATGCCGATTGCGGCGTGTAAACCAACTCACGGAACATTCAACAAGCTCTAAACTTGCCACAGGGTGAGTCCACTGCGCTTTGGCTACGTTCCAAACCTCCCACAGCGATTTCCTCTGGACAAGCAACTTCCCGTGGGGTGATTCTCCCTTCAATAGATGCAAGGATGAGCTGGTGGATATCCTGGTCCCCGGAACTACATCCCTCCGTAAGAGTTTTTACTGCAATAAAAGTGTGAGAATTAATAAACATGTGGCTAAATTATCCCGCTGTAAGTGTTCGTAAGTGGATCAATTAATAACCATGTGAGGATAAACTATTGCAGCCAAGCCAGATCTTGACATAATGATCTTTTGCCTTCTTGTCATGTGGATGTACCCACAAGATTGAAGCACTTCTCTGGTAAATCGCTGATCCGACTGTCTGCCTGTAGTTTGGATCATGCAGGGCATGATAAATGGATGCAAGTCAAAAGTGGTTTGCAAGGAAGCGAAACATGATCCATGATTCTTCCTTTCATCTGGCATCTTAGAGGTTTTGCATCGAAGGGGCAACTTCTCCGCATAGATAGAGACTATTAAGTGGCTAGGACATGGAACACCAATTGATGAAAGGCTGTATATATACGCAAATATATGTTCATGTTCATAGTTATTTCGGATAGACTTGCACAACCTACTGTAAATAGCACATACATTTCCATGCTTAGGGTACTATCAATGGCAGGTTTTTATTCTAGGATTGCTTTCCTCTATAAACGAGACCGTATGCATCCCCTAGGTTGTTGCTCAACTATACAAGAGAATTGAAACATGGACATTCAGATCGTTAATGTTTTTGATCGATGGAATGAGGGACGGCAATATCACGATATCTAACATGCACCCGATAGAAGCTCAAAGATGTATGTTCGAAAATATTAGATCATTGTTTATCTAACTTGTATATTCCTATAAGTTTTGAAATATTGAAAACTATTGATTTTGGAATGAGTTTTCACTTACATCAATTTGTAACGGTTTTTTATCTGCAATTAATATAAAATGTTTATGTAACGTCCGATAACGGTCATATAACAGCAATTCAAGGTGCGCGTGGTAATGCTTCTACTCCAGGGAAAAGTTTATTTTCAGAAATAATTCTTTTTTATTTCTATTTTGGGGAATAATTTCTGAGTAAAATAAGATGTTTGGTAACTACACAAAATTTTTATTTTTACAATAGAAAAAGAATATAAATGTGTTTGGTACGATTTTTTATTTTTTGTATTTATTCGTTTTTTATTCTTGCTCACAGATCACCGACTGTCGCCCGCCACGCCCATCACCGTTGCGCCGCTCGTGGCCATCGATCGCCGGCCGCCGCCACAGGACCATCGGCTGTCGCTGCTGACCGCTAGCTCATGACTGCCACCCACAACCCACTGATTGCCAGCGGTTGGTGGTAGCTGATGGGCTGTGGTCGGCGGTCGTGGGCTGGCGGTCCTGCAACGGTGGCCATGGGAGGTGGCAAGCGGCAGTTGGGCGCCGGCAATGGTGGCAATGGTTGGCAGCCGGCGATTGGCGGCGTGACGATGGTCGATGGCAGTCATCGATGGTTGGGGGTGGCCGGTGGGTTGTGGGCGGCAGCGACGACGATCAGGCAACGATGGCCGCCCGGAGGTGGCTGGAGGTGGCCGATGGTTGGCAAGTGACTTTACATTTATGGCCTATTTGGTAACCGATCAACTATTGATTATTCCTATTCTTTTGTCTCTTAGAGCCAGAAAAAAAGAAAGAATATAAATTCATTTAGTAATATCATCTAATTTTCTACTTCTGGGAGCAAATTTATACCCAAAATAGATTTAGAATAGAATCAACAAATATAAAAAAGTTATTCATTTGTTTTCGGGAACAATTCTAGAATCAAACTACTTTATTTTCTTTTCTTCTTTTTCTTTTCTTCTTCCTCCTAAAGATAAGGTTCCACAATCTCATCAGAGCCTCACCCAACATGGTGAGGCTTGCCCTCGCCGAACACTGCCACAGCCGATAACGTTTTGCAGAAGGTCGGAATCTTGCGGTATGGGGGGCAAAAATAAGGAGAAGCAAAGTGATTGGCCGTGAACGTAAGCGCTTACATTCCACGTTCCACCAATCTCCCACAAGATTCACGAACCATCCATCGCACTCTTGTGGCCACGATCCCTTTGTGTCGATATTTCGCGGGGCAATCCAACAACCAAAACTCTGAATTCTGGCGGCTCATCGCGCGTGCCTCATAGATATTCCGTCTCGACCACCCGTCAAGAAAATCCTGCCCCAGTTCCCTCTTCCCTCCAGACCTCCCGAAACAGATGGGCGTCTTGGGGACGTCTCTCTTTTGAGGGACAGGAAGAGATGTTTCGCCTTTCGCCACTCGACACTTGGACTTCGCTCTGCCTGGTGGGTAGTGCTGTTTTTGTCGGCTGGGTTAATAATCCGATTCTAGATTTGCTTCTTGCACCGTTGTGATGTGGGGAGGAGGGAAGATCGAAGACCGAAACAGGTGGCGGCCTAGGCGGCGACGGGGAAAAGAGTTTGCGGAGTTGGTTGCGGTCTGGGGAGGAGGATTTGCTTTCGACACGGCTCGATGCGATCCATGATGCATGTGTTTCGTGACTCGTGTGCCGTGCACATCCTTATGATCGGTCGTGATTCGATTTTGAGCTCGATCAAAAGTGAAAAAAGAGAACATCTTGTAAACCTTGTTAATCCGTTCGTGATTGTACAAGTCAAAATCAAAATATCGTAAAGATTAAACCAATACCGTGGCCAGTGTTCAAAGAAGTCGAGCATAGTTTAATTTGCGGAAAAAGTTCATCATAATGAGCTTATTAATAATGGGAATTATGTGAGAACTAGGAAAGCTGAGGAAGAAATCTCTTACAGTAAAGGAATGGACATGCGCGTCTTGATGATTGCCAGAGCTGTTCATAAACGCTTTCAAAGTTCAAATCGAAGGACAACTGGACAGGCTCTTGGCCACTTGACCCAAAAAACGAAAGTGAGGTGTAATTTTTCTTGTTTTTGGCTTCATGCTAAAAACATGTTTTAGGTCGACCATTGCGCCTGTAATTGCCCTAACAAATGCATTCTACGTTTCCACGGTGAATTCAATTGCTATCTCATCTTAAAGTTCACACAACTCACTATGCTTGATTCCTTTCATTATCACTAAGATACCTCAAATAATTTTCAAAATTACACATTCTGATATATACCAACAACCAACTAAATCCAAGGTACTCAAGGAAATCAGGTTCTTCTTCAACTCCAGTCAATGTTCTCACAATATCATCATGCATTTTGATTCTAACATCGCCAACACCAGTAACATCCCATTCACTGTTGTTCTCTAGCTACACTTTACAATTATACATGTACTGATAAGTAGGAAACTAATTCTTATTTAGTGTAGCATGAAATGAATATCCATAATTCATAATCCATTCATCAAATGACGAATAATCAATATTATCTGAATTACTAGGGTACAGCAACAACATCATTTGCAAACTCAACTTTGATTCTCTTACTCTTCTCATTCTTTAGCATAAAACAATCCCTTCTAAGATGCTATCTCTTGTCACAATTCTAATAGATAACACCACCAGTCATAGACTGATTACATCTCTACATGTTTATATTACTCGTATTAACATGTGTACTAGTTCTTCTATTTTCAACTACTAAAGAAGCATACATTCACTAGATTCTCTTCCATAGATGTCCTTACTTAGAATTAAATCTCAAACCCGATCAAATGTGAAACTTATTAACCTAGATGAATTACTAAGGGTAGTAATAGTGCTATTCTAACTATCAAGCAATGAGGATAAAATCAAAGCATGTACCTCATCATCAAAGTCAATCACAAATGAACTTAATTGTCTAACAACCACATTGAATCCATTGATATAATTAGCAATTGACGCACCTTTGTTCATCTTTAATTAAAGAGGCATTACATCAAATAGACCTTATTGATCATAGAGGGTTTCTTGTACATATTCGATGGGGCTTTCATTAAACCCACATTGATCTTCTCTTTCATAGTGACAAACACGACATGATAGGCCAACGTCAGCCAAATAACACCCAAAACTTGTCTATCCAACAATTCTCGGTCAACTTGCTTAATCGTCAATGGCTTCTCCCTAAACAGGGGTAAGTGTAGTTCCTTTCATATTGATAATCCTCAACCTACATCTTCCAAAAACCAAAATCATTTCCATCAAATTTGTCGATTCTCGTATTTTCCTTCTTTTGTCACTATCGATTCACTTCAACTCAACCTAACCTAACTCTCATACCAATTGTTGCCTAAATAAGCGATTAATCAATAAAATAGACAAATTAAGGAAGTAGCTTTGATATTAGTATTGCAAAAGCAAGTGATTAAACACTAAAAAATACATAACAAGAAAATAAATCGGACATCGGATTTATGTGATTTGGTCGTAGTAACCTACATTTACAAGGGCAAGTAAAGGAATGGAAAAAACACATCAAATGGAGGTAATAAGAGGGCAAGTAAGAAATAGGGTGCCGAATGGAACCAGAGATACGATGTTGGGTAGGCCTCCTTAAGATAGCAACCCATGAGCTTAGTGCAAACTGAATTCAATTTTTCTAAAGAGACTAACCTAACTAAAACTAAACTATAGAAAATCATGAATTTTCCTAAATCATGTGTATACTATGTAGATGAAACTAAACCAATTTTAATGCTAAAACCATACAACCTAATAATGTCCTATTTATCTAACCATTTTCTATATATTTGTTTTTAAATTTTCGAATTCATTTATATATTTATATATTATTTAATTTTTTAAAGAAAATTATTTCTATATTCCGGAAAATAAGGGACTCGGGCTGTGGGCTCTTGGGTTCCCAAGATAGTGGGCAACAGAAACGAGGCAAACCCCATCGTCAAGCCCTCTTTTAGTCAAAAAGACCTTTAAAGCCCATCTTTAAATACAGCTAACCTAGGCCCCATTTCTCATTGCGGCCACGTCAAGCCCATTCCACTATAATCAAGCCAAGTCCCACGCTGAGTCTATTCTGGCCGTCGCCCTTAACCCTCACCGCCGTCAGCCGCTAAACGTTTCACAAATACGAACCGAGTGGCACCAGTACGCACAGGATGCGAACCAGCCAAGCAGCAGTACCAATAACTTGATAGTTCCGTAAAATTTATTATGGGATCACTTTTTGAATTACCACATCTGTTAATTAAACTTAGGGACCAACCACCGGGATTTGCCTTAGTGGCCACCCTTCTTACATGAAAGGGGAGGTGGGGGATTAGAATCCTTACCTTATTGGGAGATTGGTGTGGGGACGATTTAGGTTCAAGTGAAGATTTCGACTCCCACACCCTCCAAGAGATAGAGCAAAAGTATGAGAGTGAGAGTTAGAATAAGAATAGAGTATGACCGACAAAAAAAATAAAAATACTCAGGGACCTCATTCAATTACTATTAATTATAGTTATCAAAATGGTACTGTTATAGACTAATCTCTTATGATTTGATTTATTTTGACTCATGGCCTTAGTGATATGAAATTGTAAGATGAATCGCTAATCTTCTTAATCTCAAGCAACTTTAGTGATTCACTAAAGAATTTACACCTCGTCACATGTATATGGATTCAATGATTCAATTTTTTTTATACATTTACCTAATTTTATATTCACTATTTATATTGTATTTTCATAGTTACAGTTTAATTTGAAGTAAATTTTATACTTTAACGCTATAATGGTAAATGAAAAATGACATACAAAACATTGTAATTTATATTTGTACTTAATATTTATTTTTGGGAATACAACGGGAAATTAAGTCATCTTGTTCATGACTATCACCATATCTACTTGAATTTAAGATTAGTTTACCAAATCTTTATTTTACTCAAATCTTAACTATCATTTGATATTATCTATAAAATTTATAACTGTCGTCAACATAAAGTACAAGTCTTAAGTATTTTGTCAAACCATATGGTTCAATTTGATTTTCTATTCACTATTCATAAATTTAGGATTCCAATTCATAATTCTTTTTATCGATTTAACAATTATGCTCTTAATCAAAGTCCAAATGGACTTTCCCGATAGACCATGGGCATGTACACATTTGAGGCCTCCGATTGTCAAGGCAAACTCTTAGCGTGTCCTACCATCTCAACAACTTAGGCACCCATGCACGACACTCGTCATGCTATATGCTCTGCGAGTGAGAGCATATAATGGAATGATAGGCAATATGAGATATGTGATACGGAAAAAGATGTATACAATACATTTGCTTATGAAAAGTTCGTCACACCAAAGGAAAAAAAAAAAGTTGGCCGCCGTACAATCTTTTGTTCTTTTCTTCCATGTTTCCTACGCGTATGCCTATTGCGGCTTGTAAACGACCTCACAGAACGTAGGAGGAGCTCCAAACTAGCCACAGGGTGAGTCCACTCCGGTTTGGCTCAGTTCCAAACCTCCCACCATGATTTCCACCGGACAAGCAACTTCCCGTCGGGCAATTCTCCCTTCCATAGAAGTCAGAATGAGCAGCTGGCTGTCTTCATCCCCAGAACTTCATCCCACCAATAAGAATTCATTACTGCAAGAAAAGTGCAAGAATTAATAACCATGTGGCCAAGAATTATCCCACTGTAAGAGTTCGTTAGTGGATCAATTAATAAACATGTGAGGATGAACTATTGCGGCCAAGCCAGACCTTGACATACTGCTCTTTCACCCTCTTACCATCACATTGCTTCGCCCAAGGTCGAAGCACTTCTCTGGTAAATCGCTGACCCGACTGTCCGCCTGCGAGTTTGGATCGTGCACGACCGCTGGACGCAAATCAACAGTGGTTTGCGGGGAAGCGAAACACGATCCATGATTCTTCCTTTCATTTGGCATCATAAAGGTTTTGCATCGAAGGCACAACTTCTCCATATAGATAGAGACTATCAAGATAGAATACCAACTGATGAAAGGCTGCATAAATACCCAAATATATGGTCATGTTCTTTATTGCTGTGGATAGACTTGCACAACCTACTTCATATAGCACATATATTCCCATGTCCAGAGGTATTATCAACGGCAGGTTTTTTATTCCAGGATTGCTTTCCTCAATAAGCGAGACCATATGCATCCCTTAGGTTGTTACTCAACTATACGAGGGAATTGAAACATGGACGTTCAGATTGTTAATGTTTTTGATCGATGGAATGGTGGACGGCCATTTCACGACATCTAACTTTGCTATTACAAGCATCCGATAAAAGCTCAAAGATATACAACTGCAAATATTAGATCATTTTGTATCAAACTTGTTGTGTATTTCAATAAGTTTTGAAATATTGAGAACTATTAGTTTTATAATGATTTTTTAACGTCATCAATTTGTAACGGCTTGTTTTTGCCATTAATATAAAACAGTTTTGTAATGTTTTATAACGGTCATATAATGGCTATTTAATGGCCATGTAACGACTTTATTACAGCTTTGTAATGTTTTATAATGGTCATATAATGGTTATTTAACGGCCATTTAACGACTTTATTACAGCTTTGTAATTTTTTTTTCATAGACCCTTCATTATTTTACAATGGATTTATAACAGTTTCTCAACGACTTTCTCTTTCTTGTTTGAATATAAATTAAACTTCAAACCATAATCTTTTAAGATACACGGAATTCTCATATCATTCCTTTTCTTTTAGCTAAGCATTACTCCTATTTATTCTAATATTCAGTGTGGTGTGTTGTATCTTGGGAGGACACTAGAGCCTTACGCACTAAGTTGCGTACTTCAATGGCGGAATTATTCTTAAGGACAGTGATTACACATCTCGGATGATTAATCTTATTTTATCATCTTTTCTAATGGATTTCCAACATTTCTTATTTTTCATATTATATAATATTTCTCCAAAAAAACTTGTGATTCCTTCCTTTTGTATGACAAGCAAAGGAAAAGATGCGAGAAATAAATGTGTCAATGTAGGAAATTTGCCCAGTAATGAAAATTCTCACGTTGTGAAAGTATTTATAGCACGGAGCAAATGACTTAGTATGTTTTACGTATCGTCGATACTGCAATTTTTATTTTTTTTTATAGAAAAAATAAGAGCTTTATTTGCAAAGGAATATCAAGTACAAAAATGGTTGTATTTTCTACGAGGCATAATACCGTAATTGTTTCTCTCGTTTTCTATTTTGTATTTGAACACTTCTTTAGCCCAAAATTACCGTTTGTTTAGTATATGATGCCTTTGAACTGAAGCTACTTCAACGAAATTCTCTTGTGAACTGCATCGACCTTTTGCCCAAAATGCACATTTATATAAGTTTGTGAAACCATATTATGGATCATATGTCAAACAAAATAAGCATAACTTACTTGTCCCCACATAAATATCAAGCCATTGTGTCAGTCCAAGAAAGGAGAGACTTCTGGGATTGAGCTGGATATTTTAAATTCTATTGAATTACATTATAATTGTACTTTTTTGGTAAAGAAAGGATTATATTAAGAGAAAATGTCTGAAAATCTTGCATCTACATTAGTTGGAGACATACCTCCAATACAACCTGTAAGCAAACTATTGGGAAAAATGCTAAAAAAATTATAAATTTATTGCATTTGTATTAGTTTGGTCATAAACCTTTTGATTTAGTCAATTTAGTTTGAAACCTTTTAACAATTAACCAATTTTGGCCAAAAATAGCTAACATAGATGCCGGCAGTATTGTGTGAGACGGCGGTGTTGGCATAATTTTCCAAATTTTCTAATTACTTTTTCTTTTCCTTTTTTTTTCTATAGAGTCTGGCAACCTCACCGGCCACTACTTCACACTTCCATTGGACAAGCTTCAAAGCAACATAATAGTCTCGATCCTGCTTCCATCCTATTGCACCTGAGTGCAACAGCGCATCCTTCAGCCTCCCAAACAATTCTTCCATTTTCACTTCTCGGAACTCCTTTATGCACCTTCTGCAAACTTCAAGAACAGGATTTAACAAGTGACAACAGCCAGCAGACGACATATTTGGTCGATTCTCCGCATCTTTCGCAAGAACGACACTCCAATGCGGATACAATTCGACGCTTGAAATTCGTCACACGTATATGAATCCAATGATTTGATTTTTCATACATTTACCTAAATGTTTATTTACTATTTACATTGTATTTTCGTAGTTACAAATTAATTAGAGGTAAATTTTATACTTTAACGCTATAATGGTAAATGAAAAATGACATACAAGACATTGGAATTTTATTTCAACATTATCTTTATTTTTAAGAAAACAATGGGAAATTATATCATCTTATTCATAATGATCACCAAATTTACATAAATTAAAAATTAGTTTACTAGATCATTATTCTTCCTTAAATATTAAACATCATTTGATTTTATCTATGAAATTTATAATTGTCGTCAACACAAAATACTAGTCTTCAAGTGTTTTGCCAAATCTTACGACTCAATTCAATATTATGTTCGCCATTCATAAATTTCAGATTTCTATTCACAATTTTTTTTCTCAATTTAACAATTATGCTATTTAACAATTCTAGATGGATTTTCCTGATAGAGCATGCCAACATTCAAGGCCTCCGATTGTTAAGGTGAACTCTTAGCATGTCCTGCCATCTCGACAGCTTCAACAGCCATGTATAAGACTCATCACAGTATATACTTTCTAAGGAGATCATATATAAATATTCTATCATGTCAGATACTTGTCCCCATGTTCTCTTCCTCCATATTACTCTTTTCATTTTTTGCGATAACCAAAGTCCAAATGGACTTCCCCAGTGGAGTATGGGCTTGCCCACATTTACAGCCTCTAGTTCTTAAGGCAAATTATAATTCACAAAAGAAATTTTTGGTTCATAAAAGTTTCAAACTTCACAAATAATTTTGTAAATTATATTTCATTCTTTTAGGCTGGTCCATAGCCTAATAAGCACTAGTTCCGATGCATTATACTCCAATAACTGAACATCATTATTAATTTTTTATCTTCAAAATCTTTTGAAATATGTGGGGGATTGTTGGATATTTCCATAATATTTTGAAATATTTACAATAATAGCTTCGATAAAAGTTATGATCGCATTGAAAACCATCATTATTGTTAATGGTCACATAACAATTTCTTAATGATCATATAACGGCTTTTCAATTGCTTTGTAACATTTAATTTATTTCCCAAATAAATCCTCTAGTATTTTACAATGGCTCTATCTTGTTTGTATATAAAAATAAAATCTTCTAAGACAATCTTGACATATACATTGAATGAAAGAGAGAATATTCCCTTTCTTTAAAAAATCTTTCATTTGCTTTCTTTTTCTTTGTTGGATTATGCATAACGTTGTTTCTGTTCCTTCTAATATTCAGTGTGGAATATAAAAGAAGGTCTATTGTTTCTCGGGAGGATAGCCATTAGAAGTCCATCACATCAAGTTTCACACTCCGATGGGCAAAATTATCCTTAAGGATAGTGCTTGCGCTTGCATGCCTCATATAAATTTATTTATTTTCATTAGCTTTTTCAACAAGTCATACTTAACTTAGATGCATCACTAATTGTTTTAACCGCAAGTGAATTTATTAATTCACTAATGAATCTATGACTCGATAAGTACATCAATTTGGCGATTCAATTCTTTATGCATTTACCTATTGAACAATATATTTTTACTATGCATAAAGTATATTGATAGTTCACGATCAATTATAATCCTAATTTGAATAAAACAATGGGAAATTATATTGTCTTATGCATGGGATCATCAAATGTACTTAAAATGAAGAATATTTTTTATTTTTTTGTTTTCCTGGATCATAAATTCTTACATGAGGAGGACAAAGCCCGAACCAACGCCGCCACCACATGGGGGTGGTTTTTGAATATTTATATCTTATATAATTATTAATGAAATTTATAACTATCTTCGACATAAAATACTAGTTTTAGGCATTTTACTGAATCTTAGGATTCCATTTGATTTTAAGCTGACGATTCACAATTAATAAATTTAATATTTCGATTTAAGATACGTTTTTCGATTTATTAATTGTGCTATTAAACCAAAGACCAAATAGACTTTTGTGACAGAGGGTGGGCACGATGCGAGGCGTAAGAGCATACATAAGTTAAAATGCAATGCGCTAGGAGATTTGTGATGAGGAAGAAGATGCGTACATTTCATGTCGGTACAGTATAAACTCTCGGAGACTAAAATCAAGGAAAGCTCATCACACCACATACAGAAAAGATCCATTGCTATTGTATCTTTACATTACATACATGGAAAGTGAAATCCATCCACCATTAACTTGTGCCCATCTTCTCTTCCTCCATTATTTTCCTTTCGTTTTTGTAGGACCAGAAAACCTCGTATATTCATTCTAGCCTTCTTCTAACTACTGGCAGATCGACCTGAGTAATTTCAAAAAATGCCAGCCGGATGGTGTTCCGTGTCTCCACTTTCAGGTTGATGCTTTAGGCGGCATTATGACATTGTCTTTTTTAATTATAAGGTTGATCATGGGGTTTAAAGGTAATGGACGCTTGTTCAGCTTGTTCTGAGCAACGGACAGTTTTAACACCAGCAGGTGGCCAACGAAGGTGGTGCCCTAACTTGGTCATTTTTCAAGAAAATCAGACTCTGCTGCCTCTTCTGGCAATCCATGTTTTCCCTGTGTTGTAACTCCGTTCTTGGGCCTCATTGTAGCTTCCTCTTGCTGGATGTGTAGGGAGTCTTCCTTGTTTCACTGTCAGTTGTAATGATAAGGACTAGTTTAGCAAATCATAGTCACATTCGATATCAGAGCGTACATGAGAGAGAGAGAGAGAGAGAGAGAGAGAGAGAGAGAGAGAGAGATACCATGGTTGAGAGCCTATTCTGGTGAATCATTGATCCGACTTTTTACAGGAATTATAGGTGCATGTGAGATGTGTCGAGACTTGTTCTCCAAAATGGGTGCGACAACATGAAATGCATGATTCTTGGCTTCATTGTAATCACCAGGGCTTACACTGGACAGAGAAACAGGACATAAAGAGGTCAAAGGAAACAATTTGTTCATAAGGGGAGGTGTGACTGCAAGGGGAGAGTAGAATTTGACTTAAGCTACGGTGTGAAGCACCAAACGTTGAAGGGCATATAAATATGCAAAATACCGGTCAATGTCATTATTGCTATGGATACACTTGCATATTTTGCCTTTAGTCAGTTCCCATATTTGGAGATCGAATAATTGGTAGGGTTTGTTGGATTGATTTACCATACGAACTTGACCATGTATATCCTTGTTATAGGACTTTACCTATTGAAGATAATTAAAATATAGGCCTTTAAATTTTTTTAATCATTTCGAGAAATGAGATCACATATAGTAATTTCAAAATGTATCTGATAAGTACTTAAAACACATAAACATAATATTATATATATATGAGTGAAAATAACAGGCCGACTTAAGGTAGGGTCAAATCTCTTTTTATTCGTTGTGTTCTAATGGATCGAGATATCAGACATACATCTCTTTCCTTTTCTCAATCATAGTAGGATTATCATATCCTAGTGCACGTGAATAAATCAAAATAAACAAGCTCGACCACTGCTATTTATTCCAAATTAAATTAAATACAGATAATTCCCATTATTGTTGCGGAGACACTAGCATTTTTTTTTTTTTTTGCCTCTAATCAATTCACACTTGTAAATAGAATTAAAGGTAATTTTCCTTGGGATTGATTTACTCTACATACTTGACCACGTACACCCTTCATTTAGTATTTAACTATTCAAAAAAAGAGAAATATAGGCGATTAGATTTTATAATCGCTTTGATAAATGAGATAATGAGCGTCAATTTCACATGTTGAACATGATTATTAGATATTTCGAAATGTACTTAAAGCACATTAACCTAGCACTTTACAATATGCGGATAAAAGTAATGATCGGCCTATAGTAGTGTTGCTTTTTCGTGCTTTTTTAATGAAATTTACTCACTTTTCTAAGGAAAAGAACTTATAGAACAAGAATTGTTATATCAGTCTTTCATCTCTTTCTTTCTTCTATGATTAGTAGAATGATCATATCTTATTGCACATACATAAATCAAAATAAATTACTTTGACCATGCCATTGTACATGCCAAACCAAATTAAAATGCTGGTCATTCTTAATATTGTTGTGGATAGACTTGCATATTTTGCTTTGAATCAGTTCTCATACTTAGAGACAGAATTAATGGCAGGCTTTTGTTGGGATTGATTAACTCTACAAACTTGACCATGTATACCTTGGTTACCTATTCAACAAAACTAAAATGGAGGCTGTTCAATTTTTTATTATTTTGATAAATGAGATCTTGATTGTCGAACATTGCTATCATATGTATAGGATATGTACTTAAAACATCTAACAATTTACTATATACGAAGGAGAGTTTTAGACTGCCTTAGGGTACGATTACACCTCTTGCTTTTTGTTATGTTCTGATGAACTTTTGTCACCTATCCAAGTAAAAAGAAGAATAATCCTAGTTTAACGACCTCTGTTGTTTTGTTTTGTTTTTTTTTTTTTTTTTTAACTATTGTGGTTACCCATTGGGGTATTACTCCATTGCAAATACATTATTTCCATTTATCTACCTGATACTTTTCCATGCTTAGCTGGGTAAAAATACCTGAAAGCACATCCCCTATGTGTTTTAATGAGCTAAGTTGAATCAAAAGCAATTCAAATTTGGGCAGCCACACTCCTTTTCCAGGGACAATGAATCAACCCCCTCGTACACTGGAAAAATGGCATTAAGATAATAAAAAAAAATGAAATAATTCTGGAAACTTTTGTAGGAAAAATTTAGAGAATATGAAAATGAGAACCATTGAAAATTCGTTGGAAAAGATGAAAAAGAAATGAATTGTTGGCAACCACTACCTAACCTTAAGGATAATTCCATTTCTTGGAATATGAAACTTGGTATGATAGGCTTTATTGACTATCCTCTCAAGATATGATATGCATTCTTCTTTGCCCTCCATAGAATAAAAGAAGGAACATAAACAACACAATTGCATGGATAACCCAACTAGGAAAGAAATGGAAAAAAAGGAAAAAAGTTCTCTTTTTATCTAGCATGTCTTGAAAGATCGTGGTTTGACGTTTTATTTTATAGGCAAACAAAAGGGAGAGAAACCATTATAAAGTAATTGGTAATTATTAAGTTAGTGATAGTTAGAAAGTGTTCAAATAAGTTGCAAAGTCGTTACAAACCATTACACTATTGTTACACAACAATTCCAAATCGATGACTTTCATGGCGGTCATAACTTTTAACAAAACCGTTACTTTCAAATTATTGAAAATTGCTGACATATCAAATGGCATTGTTGCTTCAAGTTTAAAGGCTTAAAGCTCACTTGTGCTCAAACAATTGATGTGTAAGAAGGGGAAAGAGAGCATGAAGACCAAAAAAAAGTTTAGATGGCCAAATTACTTTCAGCGAAATACATTAAGGAATCGCCATCTTGGGATGCGCACGGCTGAATTCTCTCAAATTTGATCAAATAATATAGTATTACATCCATATTCTATAGGTGTGGGGCAACTGATCCTCGTACACCTTTCTTTAAGGATACTTTACTTTACCTTCAGACCCTCAGCAAATTTTACTCTAACGAGCACTGTAAACAGGCAATTAACGCACTTCTGACTCTCTCAGACTTTCTGGATATAGGTTATTGTTCAGTGGTTGCTTTCTAGATAATTAAGTACGTCGATTGCTTAATAGGCTCCAACTTCTCCCCTACTACTCTTGATACGTTTTGATTGATTGTCCAAAAGCCACATAATACATGGTGCTTGAATATACCTCCAGAAGAAGTGGCTCGCTTCTGTAACTTCCATGGAACTTGACTCTTTTACTTGTAAACACAAGTTGACTTTGCCAAGGAGATTTAACCCAAACTGGTCAGGTCAGTAAGCAGGGTTAAGACAAAAGAAGTTTTTTCAACCCGGTCGGAGAAAGAGTGAAGGTATCCTTTCATCCTCACATTTCCCTTCAGGTAAATAAATAAAGTAAATCAGACCCATCATTCATATCCGTCTTAGAGAGAGAGAGAGAGAGAGAGAGAGAGAGAGAGAGAGATGCTTGCTAATGATGAAGGCCTATTCTAGTAGATCACTGATCCAATTTTTGGCAGGCATTCGGGGTGCATGTAAAAAATGTGTCCAAACTCGTTCTGCAAAATGGTCGGGACGACATGAAATGCTTGATTCTTAAAAGGAGGGAGGAGAGTTAATCAGTGTGGCTACAAGGAAATAGTAGAATTTGACTTGGGATAAGGTGTGAAGCACTAAAAGTAGAAAGTTTAAAGATAATGCCTATGTCCTAAGCTGTGTCGAGACAGGTTTAAAATAATGTCTAAAAGCTTGATCGACAGCTCGCTTGTGAAACAGGAGTTGCTACTACTTTTGGCTTGGCTTGGAAGCATGTGGGGGCATAAAAGATTGCAAAATTAGAGACTGTAAAATCGGGATTTGATTCTCACACTAATAGAGGTATCTCTAACTTGATTTTGGATTGCTTATCTAAATGATTAAATGGCTTGAACCTAATTAAATTTCCATGCAATTTTTTTATGTTTATTAGGGTCTAACATGTGACCTAACCAACCAAAAAGAAGTAAGTGAAGTAAAGGAATGGAAACAAACACATCAAATGGGGGTAATAAGAGGGCAAGTAAGAAATAAGGTGCCGAATGGAACCGGATACGATGTTGGGCAGGCCTCCTTAAGATAGTAATCCATGAGCTTAGTGCAAATTGAATTCAATTTAAAGAGACAAATCTAACTAAAACTAAACTTTAGAAAATCATGAATTTTCCTAAATCATGTGTATACTATGTAGATGAAACTAAACCAATTTTAATGCTAAAACCAGACAACCTAATTATGTCCTATTTTTCTAACCATTTTCCAGATTTTTAAAATTTTCGAATTCATTTATATACTTTTATATTATTTAATTTTTTGAAGAAAATTATTTCTATATTCCGGAAAATAAGGGACTCGGGCTGTGGGCTCTTGGGTTCCCAAGATAGTGGGCAACTCTGAGTCTATTATGGCCGTCGCCGTTAACGCCGTCAGCCGCCGTTTCGAGTAGCACCAGTACGCATCTTAAACAGCAGTACCAATAACTTGATAGTTCCCGTAAAATGCTATTATGGGATCACTTTTTGAATTACCTCATCTGTTAATTAAACTTAGGGACCTCAGTCAATTACTATTAATTATAGTTATCAAAATCGTATTGTTATAGACTAATCTTGCACGATTTGATTAATTTTGACTCATGGCCTTAGTGATATGAAATTGTAAGATGAATTGCTAATCTTCTTAATCTCAAGCAACTTTATTGATTCCCTAAAGAATCTAACACCTCGTCACATGTATATGGATTTGATGATTCAATTTTTTTTATACATTTACCTAATTTTATATTTTACTATTTATATTGTATTTTCATAGTTACAGTTTAATTAGAAGTAAGTTTCACACTTTAACGCTATAATGGTAAATGAAAAATGACATACAAAACATTATAATTGATATTTGTACTTAATCTTTATTTTTGGGAAAACAACGGGAAATTAAGTCATCTTGTTCATGACTATCACCGTATCTACTTGAATTTAAGATTAGTTTGCCAGATCTTTAATTTTACTTAAATCTTAAATATCATTTGATATTATCTATAAAATTTATAACTGTCATCAACATAAAATACAAGTCTTAAGTATTTTGTGAAACCATACGGTTCAATTTGATTTTCTATTCACTATTCATAAATTTAAGATTTTGATTCCTAATTCTTTTTCTCAATTTAACAATTATGCTCTTAATCAAACTCCACTTTCCCCTGTGACATCTTGAAATTCAACCCTGTTCGATAAAGTGAAATGTGCATATTGCCGGCGCGCCTATGGTCCTTTTTCTCTAAGCTGATCACTCACGAGTTAGCTAACCTATTGGGTAAAGCCGTTAAGGGATATAACCGCGGTAAAATTCCTAAAAGCTACCTAATTGGTTGGATTGAACTAAAATCGCGTCCGGTCGATTTTAATCATGAAATTTAATTCGGTTTTGGGAATCGAATATTCGGGCGTGTCACAATTCATTTTTAGGACCGTCTCATCGTCTATTAATTTATTGTCGAGTCCGAAATTTCAAGAAAGAAATTATCGGAGGAAAAATTAAAGACCGAAAGAAAATAGAAAGGGAAATGAAAATAGAAAAGAAAAATGAGAATAGTATTATTCTTTTCTTTTCTTTTTTCTCTCTCCCTTCTCTTTTTTTTTTCTCTCTCTCCCTCCTCTCCCCTTCCCCTCTTCGTGCGAGCACCCACCGGACACCCCCTTACCAATTTGAAATTTGCTTCTCTCTTTCTCTTTTTCCTTTGACTAGTCAATCTCTCTTATCCCTTCTTCTCTCTCCTCTCTCTTCTCCCCTCGTGACCGAAATCCTTTCTTCCCTTCTTCTTTGTGCAAACCGAACCGTAAGCCGAAGAAGATCGGAAGCAGACAGCTCGCCGAGGACTGCTCGCCACCCGCGCCCGCTCCCGCGCATCACCCCTCCGCCACTCCGCCGTTCGTCTCCGCCTCTCCCTCACCCTCCTCGCCGCCGACGCCCCTCTCTCCTCCGGTTCGAACGAACCAGCAAGAGTAACCGGAGCGGCTCGCCCTGAAGATCGGAGTTGTCGTCACCGTCGCGAGCTTGCGCGGGCCGCCGTCTGCTTTGCCTGTGCGACGCCGCACGTTGAAGCGCCGCCCCTCGTGCCCAGGCGTCCTCCCCTGTGCGAATCCGCCTCCGCCCAACCCTGTTCCGCCCCTGTCCGGCCACCTCCGGCGGCCGTTTGACCCGCCGGACCTCCACCGGCCCTCCCCGAGCTCGCCCGCTCTCCCGAACCCTTCTCCGCCCCTAACCACCTCTGTTTTCCCTGTTTCGCAGCCAACCAGCAACCCACAAAATGGGTTTCAGCTGGTTCGAGCCCGTTTTGGGCCGTTTTCGGGCCCCGAACCCGAGCCGTGGTTTGGGAAGAATCGTTCCTCGCATCGCCCCCGTCGGATTGATCCGATTTGCGCGCGATTTGGTGAGTAATCTCACTAATCCAGGATTAGTTGGCTAATTATGCTTAAGGTTGGTTTAGTTTTAATTAATTATGTTTAGGTTATTAGATTAGAATAAATTAGCAATTATTAGTCAATTGTGATGCGATTTAGATTAATTGATTACGCAATTAGCAAGTAGACATGGTCTACTAATTATTGAAAGTGCCTCGGGATTTTTCCCGACCCTTAGTGGGCTCCAATTTGGCAATTCGGGCCTAAGTGGAATTTTTAGTATTTAAATATTATTTTTTGGAATTAAATTAATTAATTATTTATTTTCCGAAAATTCAAGTGGGGTGGCCAAAGTGACCGGAATATTATGCTAATGACCGTGGTGAAGTCCGTTTATTTAATCGGGCGTTATTTTGAGCTAAATTGAATTTTTAATGTTAATTGTTTAATTTTCGAAATTAATTATTTAATTATTTATTTTTCGGAAATTAAGGTTGAGATGGTCAGTGACCGGAATATTATGGTGATGATCGTGGTGCAGCCCGCTTATCTAAATTGGCTTTATTTTGAGCTAAATGGAATTTTTAATAATTATTAATTAATTTTCGAAATTAAGAATTTGATGGACGACGACCGAAATTTCGTGCTAATCATCGTGGTGCAGTCCATTTATTTAATTGAGCTTTATTTTGTGCTAAAGTGAATTAATTGTGATTACAAGATTATTTTCCTGGGTTAATTAATTTGGATAATTAATTTGAAAATAACCGGGTGTCGGTTGACAAAGACCAAAAGCGTTTTGGTGGATGCTAATAATGGTGGGAATTGTGGAATCGAAATTATTATATTTTGGCTAAGGCCAATCGTGTACTAATGCACGATATTTTATCAATGATGATAAAAGATGAAAAGAAATGCTGTGTGATGTGGCTCGGCGATTATTACATCGTTTTGGCATGTAGGATGCCTTAGAGAATGCACATAAATGGTTGAACATTGATCATGCCTGTGTGGCGATAGTTGATCATGCCTGTGTGGCGATAATTGATCATGCCTGTGTGGCGATAGTTGATCGTGCCTATGTGGCGTAGATCGTGCCCGCGTGGCCGTATTTCTGTGTGCCGAGTACCATGCCCATGTGGCTGAAGGAAAGTGGAATGCCTAAGAGTATGTACATAAAGTGTTTATTGTACATCACCTTGGCGAATCAACGCCCGAGAGTATTACTATAGCTCCGTGATATAGTGTATTATTGGAGATTATATGGTGTGGAGTGAGATGGCCTAGAAATGGTCCAAATGACATGTAATCGACTAGGTCGATTGATCATTGCTTTGATTTGACGTTGTGAAATGATTGATTGAATGGAAATGACCGTGAGTGGTCTTGTTGGCGTGTGATCGACTAGGTCGATTGATCGAAATGTTGATCTGTGATGTGATTGCTTGGGTGTCTATTGAACTGTGCTAATATGCAGGTAGAATCTGAGGCCAATGTAAGTCTTCTGCCCTATGCGTGTTTAGGTAGCCTATAATATAATAGTTTACTAATCGGGCTTAGTGGGGTAGAACTCGCTGAGACATAGTCTCATCCCAGTTTGGGGAAAACATTTCAGGATCCCGATGAGGAGCTGAGGAGGAAGAAATTGTGAATGAGAACTCTGAGGTGAAATTGAGGAACAGAATGATCTGAGTGAAGAGGAATCAGAGGAGGATCAGGATGATCTCGAGTATGACTTAGATGAGGATTGAAATCCCATCTCTTTGTGAACCCTTTTGTATATGTGTAGCTAGAGTGAGACTTTGAAGTTGCGAATAATTTGTGAAGTGTTCTGTCTAATGCCATGTATAAAGGTTTGGTTGTAAATTTAAATATGAAAAATATAGCCTGCTTTTCTATCCCATTGTTTTATTGTTTGGGGATTTATAATTGCTTCCGCATGTGCTTAATGAATGAAAGGGTCAACGATATATAGTCCTGGGATATCGCATATTAAAATCGACCAAGAGAAGGATGTGTGCGTGTCCAAGGATCGGGCGTGACATTCCCGATAGAGCATGGGCATGCACACATTCGAGGCCTCCGATTGTTAAGGCAAACTCTTAGCGTGTCCTACCATCTCAACAACTTAGGCATCCATGCACGAGACTCGTTGTGCTATATGCTCTATGAGCGAAAGCATACATTGGAATGCTAGGCAATATGAGATATGTGATACAGAAAAAGATGTATCCAATACATTTGCTGATGAAAAGTTCATCACACCACACCAAAAAAAAAAAAAGATTGGCCATCATACGATCTTTTGTTCTCTTCTTCCATGTTTCCTACGCGTATGCCTATTGCGGCGTGTAAACGACCTCACAAAACATGGTAGGAGCTCCAAACTAGACACAGGGAGAGTCCGCTCCGGTTCGGCTCAGTTCCAAACTTCCCACCGTGATTTCCGCTGGACAAGCAACTTCCCGTCGGGCAATTCTCCCTTCCATAGAAGTCAGAATGAGCAGCTGGCTGTCTTCGTCCCCAGAACTTCATCCCACCATAAGAATTCATTACTGCAAGAAAAGTGCAAAAATTAATAACCATGTGGCTAAGAATTATCCCACTGTAAGAGTTCGTTAGTGGATCAATAATAACCATGTGAGGATGAACTATTGCGGCCAAGCCAGATCTTGACATACTGCTCTTTCACCCTCTTACCATCACATTGCTTCAACCAAGGTTGAAGCACTTCTCTGGTAAATCGCTGACCCGACTCTCCGCCTGCCAATTTGGATTGTGCAGGATCGCTGGACGCAAATCAACAGTGGTTTGCAGGGAAGCGAAACACGATCCATGATTCTTCCTTTCATTTGGCATCATAAAGGTTTTGCATCGAAGGCACAACTTCTCCGTATAGATAGAGACTATCAAGATAGAATACCAACTGATGAAAGGCTGCATAAATACCCAAATATATGGTCATCTTCATAATTGCTGTGGATAGACTTGCACAACCTACTTTATATAGCACATTTATTCCCATGCCCAGAGGCATTATCAACGGCAGGTTTTTTATTCCAGGATTGCTTTCCTCAATAAGCGAGACCGTAATGCATCCCTTAGGTTGTTACTCAACTACACGAGGGAATTGAAACATGGACGTTCAGATTGCTAACGTTTTTGATCGATGGAATGGTGGATGGCAATTTCACGACATCTAACTTTGCTATTACATGCATTCGATAAAAACTCAAAGATATACAACTGCAAATATTAGATCATTTTGTATCAAACTTGTTGTGTATTTCAATAAGTTTTGAAATATTGAGAACTATTAGTTTTGTAATGATTTTTTAACGTCATCAATTTGTAACGGCTTGTTTTTGCCATTAATATAAAACAGTTTTGTAATGTTTTATAACGGTCATATAATGGCTATTTAACAGCCATATAACAGCCATATAATGACTTTATTACAGCTTTGTAATGTTCTATAATGGTCATATAATGGCTATTTAACGGCCATGTAACGACTTTATTACAGCTTTGTAATGTTTTTTTTTTTTTTTTCATAGACCCTTCATTATTTTACAATGGATTTATAACAGTATCTTAACGACTTTCTCTTTCTTGTTTGAATATAAATTAAACTTCAAACCACAATCTTTTAAAATACATGGAATTCTCATATCATCCCTTTTCTTTTAGCTAAGCATTACTCCTATTCATTCTAATATTCAGTGTGGTGTGTTATTGTCACGCCCGATCTTCGGACACGCACACATCCTTCTCAATTGGTCAATTTTATAATGCGATATCTCAAGACTATGTATCGCCAGCCCTTTCATTTATTAAGCACATGCGGAAGCAGTTATAGATCCCCAAACAGTAAATCAATGGGATAAAAAAGCAAGGCCATATTTTTTATATTTAAACTTATAACCAAACTTTTATACAAAACACAAACCAGAGTACTTCACAACTATTCACAACTTTTTACTCTAACTCTATTCACATCAAAATGGAGTTCTCAAAAGAAGATAGAATCTCAGTCCATCCAGGTCGTACTCGTATTATTTTCTTCTTCCAAAAATTCTTCTCCTCAAGTTTTACCTCAGAGTTCTTCTTAGATTCCTCCTCCTCAGCTCCTCATCGGGATCTTGAAATGTTGTCCCACAACCAGGATTAGACTACATCTCAACAAGTTCTAACCCACTAAGGCTCGATTAGTAGACCATTATACTATAGGCTGTCTAAACACGCACAAGTCAAAGGACTTACCTTGGCCTCAGATCCCACCTACAAGTCAGTACAATTCATAATAGGCATCCACTTACTCAAAAAAAATCAAACCAGTCGATTACATGTCACACAAATCATTCCCCACGGTGGAATATCTAAAAGCTAGGCCACGTGCATTCTCCAGGATGATATCTCAAGTCTCCGAGCCACGTGCCTCGAACCTTGGGCCCACGTGCATTCTCTAAGGTGACCTCTTAGCCAAGGTGGTACATCAAGTTACTGAGCCACGTGCCCTTTTAGATGCTATTTCCGAATACTAGACCCACGTGCATTCTCTAAGGCACTAGTTTGCCAAAGTGACGTATCAGATTACCGAGCCACGTGTTCTTTTTAAGATGCCCGGGCCCACATGCTTTCTCTTAGGTGCTAACTCACCAAAGTGATGCATCAATTCACCGAGCCCACGTGCCCTTTTTACGATGCCATACACTGTCATCGAGCCACGTGCATTCTTTAGGAGAACATACTGAGTCTTTGAGTCACATGCATTCTTTAAGGCTACCTTTTCGCCAATGTGACATATCAAATCACCGAACTCACGTGCATTCTCTAGGTGATATTCCAATACACCGAGCCCGCGTATTTTCTTTCAGGTAATAACCAACTTACTTTCGATACCGATAATCAATACCCAACGATTTCTCAATCAAATAATTAACAACAACCATTTATGAATATATCCTAAAATTCCACATTTAATTCAATTTGGCACGATTCAAAGCTCAAATAAATAAATGGACTGCGCCACAACAATCAGCATGAAATTCCGATCATCGGACAAGTCAGCCTTAATTTCTGAAAAATAATTAAATAATTAATTAATTTCGAAAATTAATTAATAAATATTAAAAATTCAATTTAGCTCAAAATAAAGCCCAATTAAATAAACTGATTTCACCATGATCACCAGCATAAAATTTCGGTCATTGGCCATCTTAGTTGAATTTCTGAAAAATTATCGAAAATTAATAATTAATTACTAAAAATCCAATTTAGGCCCGAATTGCCTAATTGAATCCTGCTAAGGGTCGGGAAAAATCCCGAGATGCTTTCAATAAATAGTAGACTACGTCTACTTGCTAATTGCACAATCAAAATGTCTAACACGCATCACAATTGTCTAATAATCACTAATCTACTCTAATCTAACCACTTAATTACACTTAATTAAATCTAATCAACCCCTAAGAATAATTAGCAAAGTAAGCAGGAATTAGTGAGATTACTCAATGGAATCGCATGAAAGTTGGACCAATCTGACGGGGATGGCGCGAGGAACGATAAACCCCAAAGTGGGCCTTGGGTTCGGGGCTCGGAAATGGCCCAAAAGCAAGCCCAAAACTGCTGGAAACCCACTCGTGGGTTTCTGTCCTTGGATGGCCAGAGCTAGTCCGGTGGCCAAAACGGTGAGGCAAGGCCTATGGAGGGTGAGGGGGACGCCGGGAGGTCGAGATGGTAGCCGAACGAAGCTGGGTGGCGGCTAGAGGTGTCGAGCCGAGCTAGGCAAGGGCGGAACGGGGGCTGGCAAAGGCGGAACAGGGTTGAGCGGTGCACGGTAGGGACGACAAGGCATGAAGGGGAGGGTGGCGAGCGGTGGCGCGCGCAGCGGCGGTGCGGGTGGCGGAGCACGGACGGCGACGGCGAGTGGCCCCTGTCTTCGTGCGGCTTCCGTTTCTGTCTTCAGTCTTCCGCTTCTGTTCGAACAACGAGGGAGAGAGAGAGCGTTGAGAGAGAGAGAAGGAGAGATGAGAGAGAGAAGAAGAAGAGATAAGGTTTGACTAGTCAAAAGAAGAGAGAGAGAAGAAGAAACCAATTTGAAATTGGCAAAGGGGTGTTCACTTGGGGGGTTCTCACATGAGGGGGAGGGAGAGGAGAGAGAGAGAGAAAAGGGAGAGAGAAAAAAAAAGGAAAAGAAAATAATACTTTAATAAGAAAACACATTATTCTTATTACTTCTATTATTTTCCTTTTCTCATTTCCTTTTTATTTTCTTCCGGTCTTCAATTTTTCCTCTAATAATTTCTTTCCTGAAATTTTGGACTTGTCAATAATTTGACGGATGATGAGACGAAATCCTAAAAATGAATTGTGATAGGCTCGAATATTTGATTCCCGAAATGAATTTAAATTTCATGGTTAGAATCAATCAAACACGATTTTAGCCAAATCAAACTAATTAGGTAGCCTTGAGGGATTTTATTGCAGATACATCCTTTAATGGCTTCACCCAATAGGTTAGTTAACTCGTGAATGATCAGCTCAGAGAAAAAGGACCATAAGCACATCGACGAAATGCTCATTTCACTTTATCAAAACGGGGTTGAATTTTAGGATGTCACAGTTGTATCTTGGGAGGACACTAGAGCCTTACGCACTAAGTTTCGTACTTCAATGGCGGAATTATTCTTAAGGACAGTGATTACACATCTCAGATGATTAATCTTATTTTATTATCTTTTCTAACGGATTTCCAACATTTCTTATTTTTCATATTATATAATATTTCTCCAAAAAAAAAACTTGTGATTCCTTCCTTTTGTATGACAAGCAAAGGAAAAGATGCAAAAATAAATGTGTCATTGTAGGAAATTTGCCCAAAAATGAAAATTCTCACGCTGTAAAAGTATTTATAGCACGGATCCACAAATGACTTAGTCTGTTTTACGTATCATTGATACTACAATTTTTCTTTTATAGAAAAAAAAGAGCTTTATTGCAAATGAATATCAAGTACAAAAATGGTTGTATTTTCTACGAGGCATAATACCATAGTTGTTTCTCTCGTTTTCTATTTTGTATTTGAACACTTCTTTAGCCCAATTACCGTTTGTTTAGTATATGATGCCTTTGAACAGGAGCTGCTTCAACGAAATTCTCTTGTGAACTGCATCGACCTTTTGCCCAAAATGCACATTTATATAAGTTTGTGAAACCATATTATGGATCATATGTCAAACAAAATAAGCATAACTTACTTGTCCCCACATAAATATCAAGCCATTGTGTCAGTCCAAGAGAGGGAGAGACTTCTCGGAATGAGCTGGATATTTTAAATTCTATTCAATTAAATTATAATTGTACTTTTTTCGTAAAGAAAGGATTTTATTAAGAGAAAATGTCTGAAAATCTTGCATCTACATTAGTTGGAGACATACCTCCAATACAACCTGTAAGCAAACTATAGAGAAAAATACTAAAAAAATGATAAACTTATTGCATTTGTATTAGTTTAGTCATAAACCTTTTGATTTAGTCAATTTAGTTTGAAACCTTTTAACAATCAACCAATTTTGGCCAAAAATAGCTAACATAGATGCCGGCAGTATTGTGTGAGATGGCCGGTGTTGGCATAATTTTCTAAATTTTCTAATAATTTTTTCCTTTCCTTTTTTTCTAGAGTCTGGCAACCTCACCGGCCACTACTTCACACTTCCATTGGACAAGCTTCAAAGCAACATAATAGTCTTGATCTTGCTTCCATCCTATTGCACCTGAGTGCAACAGCGCATCCTTCAGCCTCCCAAACAATTCTTCCATTTTCACTTCTCGAAACTCCTTTATAAACCTTATGCAAACTTCAAGAACAAGATTTAACAAGTGGCAACAGCCAGCAGACGACATATTTGGTCGATTCTCCGCATCTTTTCGCAAGCACGACACTCCAATGCGGATACAATTCGACGCTTGAAATTTGTCACACGTATATGAATCCAATGATTTGATTTTCATACATTTACCTAAATGTTTATTTACTATTTACATTGTATTTTCGTAGTTACAAATTAATTAGAGGTAAATTTTATACTTTAACGCTATAATGGTAAATGAAAAATGACATACAAAACATTGGAATTTTATTTCAACATTATCTTTATTTTTAAGAAAACAATGGGAAATTATATCATCTTATTCATAATGATCACCAAATTTACATAAATTAAAAATTAGTTTACTAGATCATTATTCTTCCTTAAATATTAAACATCATTTGATTTTATCTATGAAATTTATAATTGTCGTCAACACAAAATACTAGTCTTCAAGTATTTTGCCAAATCTTACGACTCAATTCAATATTATGTTCGCCATTCATAAATTTCAGATTTCTATTCACAATTTTTTTTTCTCAATTTAACAATTATGCTATTTAACAATTTCAGATGGATTTTCCCGATAGAGCATGCCAACATTCGAGGCCTCCGATTGTTAAGGCAAACTCTTAGCTTGTCCTACCATCTCGACAAGTTAGGCAACCATGCATAAGTCTCATCACAGTATATGCTTTTGGAGGGAGAGCATATATAAATATTCTATCACGTTAGATACTTGTCCCCATGTTCTCTTCCTCCATATTCCTCTTTTCACTTCTTGCAATAACCAAAGTCCAAATGGACTTCCCCGGTGGAGTATGGGCTTGCCCACATTTACAGCCTCTAGTTGTTAAGGCAAATTATAATTCACAAAAGAAATTTTTGGTTCATAAAAGTTTCAAACTTCACCCATAATTTTGTAAATTATATTTCATTCTTTCTAGGGCTGGTCCATAGCCTAATAAGCACTAGTTCCGATGCATTATACTTCAATAACTGAACATCATTATTAATTTTTTATTTTCAAAATCTTTTGAAATATGTGGGGCGTTGTTGGATATTTCCATAATATTTTGAAATATTTATAATAATAGCTTCGATAAAAGTTATGATCGCATTGAAGACCATCATTATTTATAATGGTCACATAACGGTTTCTTAACGGTCATATAACGGCTTTTCAATCGCTTTGTAATGTTTAATTTATTTCCCAAATAAATCCTCCAGTATCTTACAACGGCTCTATTTTGTCTGTATATAAAAACAAAATCTCATAAGACAATCTTGGCATATACATTGAATGAAAGAGAGAATATTCCCTTTCTTTAAAAAAATCTTTCATTTCCTTTATTTTTCCTTGTTGGGTTATGCATAACGTTGTTTTTGTTCCTTCCAATATTTAGTGCAGAATATAGAAGAAGGTCTATTGTATCTTGGGAGGATAGCCATCAGAAACCTATCACACCGAGTTTCGCACTCCGATGGGCAAAATTATCCTTAAGGACAGTGCCCTCGCTTACACATCTCATACAAATTTATTTATTCTCATTAACTTTTTCAACAAGTCATACTTAACTTAGATGCATCACTAATTGTTTTAACCGCAAGTGAATTTAGTAATTCACTAATGAATCTACGACTCCATAAGTACATCAATTTGGCGATTCAATTCTTTATGCATTTACCTATTGAAAAATATATGTTTACTATGCATAAAGTATATTGATAGTTAACGATCAATTATAATCCTAATTTGAATAAAACAACGGGAAATTATATTGTCTTTGCATAGGATCATCAAATGTACTTAGAATGAAGATTTTGTTTTCCTGGATCATAAATTCTTACTTGAATATTTATATCTTATATAATTGTTAATGAAATTTATAACTATCTTCAACATAAATACTAGTTTTAGGCATTTTACTGAACCTTAGGATTCCATTTGATTTTAAGTTGACGATTCACAATTAATAAATTTAATATTTTGATTTAAGATATGTTTTTCGATTTATTAATTGTGCTATTAAACCAAAGACCAAATGGACTTTTGTGATAGAGGGTGGGCACGATGCGAGGCGTAAGAGCATACATAAGTTAAAATGCAATGCGCTAGGAGATTTGTGATAAGGAAGAAGATGCGCACATTTCATGTCAGTACAGTATAAACTCTTGGAGACTAAAATCAAGGAAAGCTCATCACACCACATACAGAAAAGATCCATTGCTATAGCATCTTTACAGTACATACATGGAAAGTGAAATCCATCCACCATTAACTTGTGCCCATCTTCTCTTCCTCCATTATTTTCCTTTCATTTTTGTAGGACCAGAAAACCTCGTATATTTATTCTAGCCTTCTTCTAACTACAGGCAGATCTATCTGAGCAATTTCAAAAAATGCTAGCCGGATGGTGTTCAGTGTCTCCACTTTCAGGTTGATGCTTTAGGCGGCATTATGACATTGTCTTTTTATCTATAAGGTTGATCATGGGGTTTAAAGGTAATGGACACTTGCTCAGCTTGTTTTGAGCAACTGACAGTTTTCACCCGCAGGTGGCCAGCAAAGGTGGTAAGCGGTTTTTTTGGCATGACGCATCCCGTGACCCTAACTTGGTCATTTTTCAAGAAAATATTGACTCTGCTGCCTCTTCTGGCAATCCAAGTTTTCCCTTTGTTGTAACTCTCTGTTTCCCGGCCTCATTGTAGCTTCCTCTTGTTGCATGTGTAGGGAATCTTGTTTTGTTTCACTGTCAGTAGTAATGATAAGGTCTAGTTTAGTAAATCATAGCCGCATTTGATATCAGAGCGCACACGAGAGAGAGAGAGAGAGAGAGAGAGAGAGAGAGAGAGAGAGAGAGAGAGAGATACCATGGTTGAGAGCCTATTCTGGTGAATCATTGATCCGACATTTTATAGGAATTATAGGTGCATGTGAGAGATGTGTTGAAACTTGTTCTCCAATCTGATTGCGACAACATGAAATGCATGATTCTTGGCTTCATTGTAATCAACAGGGCTTACATTGGACAAAGAAACAGGACATAAAGAGGTCAGAGGAAACAATTTGTTCGTAAGGGGAGGGAGGAGAGTTAATGAGTGTGATTGCCAGGGGAGAGGAGAATTTGACTAAGGCTAGGGTGTGAAGCACCAAATGTTGAAGGGCATATAAATATGCAAAATACCGGTCATTGTCATTATTGCTATGGATACACTTGCATATTTTGCCCTTAATCAGTTCCCATATCTTGAGATTGAATAATTGGTAGGTTTTGTTGGGATTGATTTACCATACGAACTTGACCATGTATATCCTTGGTATAGGACTTTACCTGTTCAAGAAAATTAAAATCTAGGCCTTTAAATTTTTTAAATCATTTTGAGAAATGAGATCACATATAGTAATTTCAAAATGTATTTGATAAGTACTTAAAACACATAAACCTAATTAATTAATATATAAGAGTGAAAGTAGCATACCGACTTATGGTATGGTCACATCTCTTTCTATTCATTGTGTTTTAATGGATCGAGATATATCAGATATACATCTCTTTCCTTTTCTCAATCATAGTAGAATTATCATATCTTAGTGCACGTGAATAAATCAAAATAAACGAGCTCAACCACACTGCTATTCATTCCAAATTAAATTAAATACAGATAATTCCCATTATTGTTGCGTAGACACTAGCATTTTTTTTTGCCTCTAATCAATTCACACTTGTAAATAGAATTAAAGGTAATTTTCCTTGGGATTGATTTACGCTACAAACTTGACCACGTACACCCTTGATTTTGAATTTAACTATTCAAAAAAAGAGAAATATAGGCTACTGGATTTTATAATCATTTTGATAAATGAGATAATGGGCGTCAATTTCACATGTTGAACATGATTATTAGATATTTCCAAAAAGTACTTAAAGCACATTAACCTAGCACTTTACTATATGCGGATAAAATTAATGATCAGCCTATAGTAGTGTTACATCTCTTGCTTTTTCATGCTTTTTAAATGAAATTTACTCACATTTCTAAGGAAAAAAAAAACTTATAAAACAAGAATCGTTATATTAGTCTTTCATCTCTTTCTTTATTCTATGATAGTAGAATGATCATATCTTATTGCACATACATAAATCAAAATAAATTACTTTGACCATGCTATTGTACATGCCAAACCAAATTAAAATGCTGGTCATTCTTAATATGTTGTGGATAGACTTGCATATTTTGCTTTGAATCAGTTCTCACACTTAGAGACAGAATTAATGGCAGGCTTTTGTTGGGATTGATTTACTCTACAAACTTGACCATTGGTCCCGAGTAGAACCTTAAAAGGCTCCCCCAAGCCCATGCGTGGTTAACCACTGGGTATGGAGTTATCATAGGGGACTCCCTAAAACCCCAAGGAACAAGCCAAGAATCTGGCAATGAATGGATCTTCCCTAAGGTGGGGAAAGGTCAGCCGAGCTGGAATCCCTGGCCCAAGTTGTTGGTCCCGAGTAGGACCTTAAAAGGCTCCCCCAAGCCCATGCGGGGTTAACCACTGGGTATGGAGTTATCCTAGGGGACTCCCTAAAACCCCAAGGAACAAGCCAGGGATCTGGCAATGAAGGGATCTTCCCTAAGGTGGGGAAGGTCAGCTGAGCTGGAATCCTTGGCCCAAGATTGGTCCCAAGTAGGACCTTAAAAGGCTCCCCCAAGCCCATGCGGGGTTAACCACCGGGTATGGAGTTATCTTAGGAGACTCCCTAAAACCGCAAGGAACAAGCTAGGGATCTAGCAATGAAAGGATCTTCCATAAGGTAGGGAAGGTCAGTTGAGCTGGAATCCCTGGCCCAAGTGGGACCCGAGCAAGTCCTTAAAAGACTCCCCCAAGCCCGTGCGGGGTAAACCACTAGGTACGGAGTTATCCTAGGGGTCTCCCTAAAACCCAAGAAACAAGCTAGGCCGTTGGCAATGAAGGGACCTTCCTTAAGGTGGGGAAGGTTAGCCGAGCTAGGACTTTGCCTAAGGTATGGTCCCAAGTAGGACCTTAAAAGGCTCCCTAAGCCCATGCGAGGTTAACCACTGGGTATGGAGTTATCCTAGGGGACTCCCTAAAACCCCAAGGAACAAGCCAGGGATCTGGCAATGAATGGATCTTCCCTAAGGTGGGGAAGGTCAGCCGAGCTAGAATCCCTGGCCCAAGTAGACATGAGTAGGTCTTTAAACTGCTCCCCTAAGCCCGTACGGGGTTAACCACCGGGTATAGAGTTCTATCCTAGGGGACTCCCAAAAATCCCAAGGAACAAGGCAGGTTGCTGCTAATGAAGGGACCCTCTCTGGGGTTGGGGTCAGCCGAGGCGGGACTCATCCCAAGCTACTATCCCGAGCAACACCTTAAAAGGCTCCCCCAAGCCCATGCGGGGTTAACCATGTATACCTTGGTTAACTATTCAACAAAACTAAAATGAAGGCTGTTAAATTTTTTATTATTTTGATAAATGAGATCTATGACATCCCGATTTTCCAATTCTATTTTCAATAATTTTAGCTGGGCATTTCGTTGGCACGCATATAGTTCTTTTCCTTGAGTCGGCTACTCATGTGAAAACTAGTTTGTCGGGTGAAGTCGGGTGAAGTCGTTAAGAAATTCTAATGCATTAGACTCGAGAATTTGGCCAGGAAGCAACCTTTCGACCGAGCTAATCTGCAAGGGTCATTACGGCACAAATAAAAATCGATTAGAGACCGGAGATAGGTCGACTCGACAAAGGCATGTGATCGAGTGTGGGTGATTCCACCGGATCGCATAATCCTTGTCGATCGACACGGACCGACATTTCTATCGATTAGGTACCGTGTGTTTGTATTTGAAACCTTGAGATTATCCCAACAACTGAAAGTCGCCAATGTTTCAAAGATGTACATTGTGGCTTGAGATGATCAACCATAGGTCAAATGCATGAAAATTTCTAAAGGCTACCCGGTAGGTTGGGCCGCGCTAGTATCGTGCCAAAGTGAAATTAATCGTCGAATTAAGATCAAATTCAGAAATTGGAAGTTTGAGTGTGTCACAAATCATTTTAGGAATATTGACTCATCTTTGGAAGATTTTTCATGCAAGCTGAGCTTTTCAGCATAATAATCAGAGTATGGTTAATTTGGTTCGGAAAATTGGTAGGCCCTCTTTTAAGGTATTTTTGAGATCAAGATAGTTCTATGGTCAAGTAAATAATTGAATTGAAGCATGGTGACATTGGGTTAATTTAATTGAGCTTCAATTGAATGGAATCGATTGATAAATGATTGAATTAAGTGTACAAAGTTTCATGCCCCAGCGGAAAAATAAAATGGACCCATTGAAGAATGTTGTGGGAGAGGAGATAGTGATAGATGACATCATGGGGGTGATGTCATGGTGTGGGGGCAAGAATGGCTAAGATGTTGACAAGTGTAAGGTGGAGATTTGTTCCCCAAAAAGGCACCCATCAACATCATCTTCAACCTCTAGCTCCTTGGGTTTCGAAATGGGGAGAGAGAGAGAGAATTTGGCCGACTAGCTAGCCCAACGCCCGCCCTCCGCTCGCTCGACACCGTCGCCCGTTCGCTCGAGCTCGCCGTCGCGGTTGCTATTCGCCCGCACGTCGGTCGCCGTGCCCGCTCATCGTTGCACCGCCTTCGCCGCCTCCAGCCTTCGTCCGCGCCAGCCCGAGCTCCATCCCCTCTGTCCAGCCGTCGTCACCGCCACTTGGTCACCGGAGCAGCCGAAGCCGCCTGAGCCGCCGTCGCCCTTGCTACCCACCCTTCTACTCCGCCATCCAGCCGCGTCACCCCTGCTTCTCCATTCATTTTGGTCACCGTTAGGAGCTATTGGAGGTCCCTCTGACCGTCATGCACCGCCGAAGACCCGTCGGAGCCGCCGCCTGCACCGCCCAAGCTTCCACCGCCCCTCTCCGCTGGTTCCGCGCTTGAACCGCCGCCGTGTGGCCCTCCTCCGCCCGTGAACAGCAGCTGCAGAAAATGGGTATTGCAGCCCGCTCGTGGCCCGTTTTGGCTGCCTTCCCGAGCCCGGATGCTCAACCCACCTTGAGGAAAGTCGATCCTTGTGTCGTCCCCGTCGTTTTGGTCCACTCGGTTCGTTAATCCGGTGAGTTTAGCTCACTAAACCTCGATGAGAGGGTTAATTATGCTTTAGGTGTGCTTTGCCTAAGTTAATTTTAGCCTAAGTTAATTAAGCTTAGGTGGTTAGTTTAATTTATTTAATTGTGAATTAGATTAAGATGTTTGCTAAATTTAAAGTATGCTTAATTAAAGGCTAAGAGAGTTTATTTAATAATAAACCTTGATGGGACATAATAGGATTTTAATTTTGAATTATTTAATTGCTTCGAAATTCTAGAAATTATAATATTATATTATAATCCAAAATTATTAAAATATTATTATTTTTTAAAAAAAAAGGGAAAATTATTTTTAACCCCGATTGCTCATAATTTCGTGCCGATCGCTGCTGTGTAGTCGGATTTTGAAATTGATGATTAGATATTATAAATTGAGTGTGGATCGTGAAAAATATGAATATTATTATTTAATTAATTTTCGGAATAAATTTAATTATTTAATAAATTTCGAAAATTATTTTGGGACTTTATTTTCTGAGAATTTCATGCCGATCGTTGTTGTGCATTTAGAATTTGAATTTGATGAATGGATGTGGCAAATTGAGTGTTGATTGTGATAAATAGAGATTTTTAATCATAAAAACCCAAGTGTCGGGTTTTAATGCAAAAATTGGATTTTAATGATTATATTAAATAGTGGGGTTTGAAAAAGTGAGATATTGATTTTCTGGATCGAAATCAACGTGCCCCCACACATGTGGTTAATTTCTGGACTATTTTTAATACGAAGAAAAGTGGCCGGGATCACTATTTTAAGTGGAAGCATTGAGCGAAATGCAAAGTATTCTAGGCCGAATATGAATTGTTGTGTGATAATTAAGAGGAGATCGTCTTAGGCTGTTGAGCCGGACTTGCCCTATATGGGATGCCCACGCAGCGGTTGCGGGTCGTAGTTGATTCTAGGCCCATGCTCCTTCGAGAACGCCGTCGATGTACTGATGAAGCCGCGCTCCAAGGTGGGGAGGCAATGCCTGGCTATATGCCAGTAGATAGCCGAATAGCGAGTAGGCTATGCCCTTGTGTGGCAGTGAATAATAACTGAAATGCATGTTGAGTGTTGTTGATGTGTCGGATTATGGGATGGAATTGTGTGGCATGGAATGGGACGTGTTATAACGATTTAGTCTTATAATTAGGACCCCCGCAGTTGTTGGTTTTATGAAAGTGAATGCGTTCCGGTTGTTTAAGTTCCTATTATTATTTGTGATTGAGTGATTTGAATAGTGCTAACATGCAAGATGGAATTGAGGCGAGGTAAGTTCTCTGTGTGATGTGGCTAGGCCATCCGGGGCATATTTTCTTTCTAATAGGGGTTTAGGGGGTTGAACTTGCTGAGACATTGTCTCATCCCGGTTTGGGGATTAAAATTTCAGGTCCTTGGTGGACGGAGCGGCTAGATAGCTTTGGTTTATCTTGAGGAGTTGCAGAGGTGAAGTCATGAGGATTGGAAAACGTGTCCGACTTGTAGGTCGTAGGACAATTCATTTTTAAGAGCCGGTCTTTTGTAAACTTTTGGCTGTAGGCCTTCGTTTGTAACTTCGTTGGTTTATTTAAGTGATTGGTTGTGAATTTGCTTCCTGCTTTTCTATTCCGTATTTCATTGTCAGGGGTTTTATAATACGTTCCGTTTGCGCAATAATCAATGAATGGGGTCGGCGACACTACTTGGGAATGTCGCATTTGCATGACCATGATGGGATGTTGGCGCGGTCGAGGTTCGGGGCGTGACAAGATCTGGACAGTATTTTTACATTGTCAAACATTGTTATCATATGTATAGGATAAATACTTAAAGCACCTAACAATTTACTATATATGAAGGAGAGTTTTAGACTGCCTTAGGGTACGATTACACCTCTTGCTTTTTGTTATGTTCTGATGAACTTTAGTCACCTATCCAAGTAAAAAAAGAATTATATATATTGAGCCTAGTTTAACGACCTCTATTTTTTTTTTTTTTTCACTTTTGTGGTTACCCATTGGGGTATCACTCCAATGCAAATACATTATTTCCATTTGTCTACCTGATACTTTTCCATGCTTAGCTGCGTAGAAATACCTGAAAGCGCATCCCCTACGTGTTTTAATGAGCTAAGTCGAATCAAAAGCAATTGAAATTTGGGCAGCCACACTCCTTTTCCAGGGACAATGCATCAACCCCCTCGTACAGTAGAAAAATGGCATTATCATAATAAAAAAAATGAAAGAATTCTGGAAACTTTTGTTGGAAAAATTTAGAGAATATGAAATTGAGAACCATTGAAAATTTGTGGGAAAAGATGAAAAAGAAATCAATTGTTGGCAATCACTACCTAACCTTAAGGATAATTTCATTTCTCGGAATATGAAACTTGGTGTGATAGGCTTTATTGACTATCCTCTCAAGATATGATATGCATTCTTCTTTGCCCTCCATAGAATAAAAGAAGGAACATGAAAAACAAAATTGCATGGATAACCCAACTAGGAAAGAAATGGAAAAGAAAGGAAAAAAGTTCTCTTTTTATCTAGCATGTCTGAAAAGATTGTGGTTTGACGTTTTATTTTATAGGCAAACAAAAGAGAGGGAAACCGTTATAAATTAATTGGTAATTATTAAGTTGGTGATAGTTAGAAAGCCTTCAAATAAGTTGCAAAGCCACTACAAACCATTACACTGTTGTTGCACAACAGTTCCAAATTGGTGACTTTTATGGTGGTCATAACTTCTAACAAAATCGTTACTTTCAAATGATTCAAAATTGTTGACATATCAAACGGCGTTGTTGCTTCAAGTTTAAAGGCTTAAAGCTCACTGTGCTCAATCGATGTGTTAGAAGGGGAAAAAGAGCGTGAAGCCAAAATAAAAAGTTTAGATGGCCGAATTACTTTCAGCAAAATATATTATGGTATCGCCATCTCGGGATGCGCATGGCTGAATTCTCTCAAATTTGGTCAAATAATACAGTATTACATCCATATTCTATAGGTGTGGGGCAACTGATCCCCGTACACCTTTCTTTAAGGATGCTTTACTTTATCTTCAGACCCTCAGCGAACTTTACTCTAACGAGCTCTGTAAACCGACAATTGACACAGTTCTGACTCTTGCAGACTTTCTGGATATAGGTTATTGTTCAGTGGTTGCTTTCTAGATAATTAAGTACGTCAATTGCTTAATAGGCTCCAACTTCTCCCCTACTGCTCTTGATACGTTTTGATTGATTGTCCAAAAGCCACAGAATACATGGTGCTTGAATATATCTCCAGAAGAAGTGGCTAGCTTCTGTAACTTCCATGGAACTTGACTCTTCTACTTATAAACACAGGCTGACTTTGCCACGGAGATTTAACCCAAACTGGTCAGTAAGCAGGGTTAAGACAAAAGAAGATTTTCAACCCGGTCAGAGAAAGAGTGAAGGTATCCTTTCATCCCCCACATTTTCCTTCAGGTAAATAAACAAAGTAAATCAGACTTGTCGTTCATATCCGTCTTAGAGAGAGAGAGAGAGAGAGAGAGAGAGAGAGAGAGAGAGAGAGAGAGGGATGCTTGCTAATGATGAAGGCCTATTCCAGCAGATCACTGATCCAATTTTTGGCAGGCATTCGGGGTGCATGTAAAAAATGTGTCCAGACTCGTTCTGCAAAATGGTCGGGACGACATGAAATGCTTGATTCTTAAAAGGAGGGAGGAGAGTTAATCAGTGTGGCTACAAGGAAATAGTAGAATTTGACTTGGGATAAGGTGAGAAACACTGAAAGTTGAAAGTTTAAAGATAATGCCTATGTCGTGAGCTGTGTCGAGACAGGTTTAAGATAATGCCTAAAAGCTTGATCGGCAGCTTGCTTGTGAAACAGGAGTTGCAACTGGTTTTGGCTTGGCTAGGAAGCACGTGGGACGTAAAAGATCGCAAAATTAGAGACTTTATAAAATCGGGAATTTGATTCTCACACTATTAGAGGTATCTCTAATTTGATTTTGGATTGCTTATCTAAATGATTAAATGGCTTGAACCTAATTAAATTTTCATGCAATGTTTTTATGTTTATTATGGTCTAACATGTGACCTAGCCAACCAAAAAGAAGTAAGTGAAGTAAAGGAATGGAAACAAACACATCAAATGGGGGTAATAAGAGGGCAACTAAGAAGTAAGGTGCCTAGGGTAACTTCTCCGCATAGATAGAGACTATTAAGTGGCTAGGGTATGGAACACCAATTGATGAAAGGCTGTATAAATACGCAAATATATGGTCATGTTCATAATTATTGTGGATAGACTTGCACAACCTACTTTAAATAGCACATACAATTCCATGCTTAGGGGTACTATTAATGGCAGGTTTTTTATTCTAGGATTGCTTTCCTCTATAAGTGAGACCATATGCATCCCCTAGGTTGTTACTCAACTATACGAGAGAATTGAAACATGGACATTAGATTGTTAATGTTTTTGATCGATGGAATGGTGGACGGCAATATCACGATATCAAACTTGGCTATTACATACACCCGATAGAAGCTCAAAGATGTATGTTTGAAAATATTAGATCATTGTGTATCTAACTTGTATATTCCTATAAGTTTTGAAATATTGAAAACTAAATATTTTGGAATGAGTTTTCACTTACATCAATTTGTAATGGTTTTTATCTGCAATTAATATAAAATGTTTATATAACGTTTGATAACGGTCATATAACAACAATTCAACGTGCGCATGGTAACGCTTCTACTCTGGGGAACAATTTCTTTTCAGAAATAGTTCTTTTTTATTTCTACTCCGAGGAACAATTTCTAAGTAAAATAAGATGTTTGGTAATTAGACAAAATTTAAATTCTTGAATAGAAAAAGAATATAAATGCATTTGGTACGATTTTTTATTTTTGTTTTATTTTTTTTTTTTATTCTTGCTTACAGATTATCGATCATCCCCCACTAGCACCCGTCGTTGTTGCCCACTGCTCGTGGCCGCCAATCGCTGGCTGTTGTCATAGGACGCCGGTCGCCGATTGTCGCCATTGATCGTTGACCCATGACTGCCGCCACAGCCCACCGACTATCGGTGGTTGGTGTTGACCTCAATTTTAATTAGGTTTATTTTATTAATTAAGTTTTTATTTATTTTGTCTTTTTGGAATAATAAACAAAAAAAAAAAAAAAAACAAAACAAAAGCAAAAAAAAAGAAGCAGCCCAGCCCCTCCCCTCTTTCTCTATCGCGAGCCTCCCCTCTCTTCTTCCTCCTATCTATTTCTTCCTAGACGCCTCTGCATCTCACGTGTGGTGGCGTGACGTGCTCAAGGGCAGCCTATGGTAGAGAGGCACAGAGGTAAGCCGCCGAAGGAGAGGACGGTGCGCATGCGCCTTCAATGCGCGCCTTTAATGCTGGGATGAGACACCGGTTCGGCCATGGGAGTCTAGTCGGCAAGCCAAGGACCGGCAACCGAGTCCCTCTGTCGACTGGACCTCCTCGCCTATAAATAGGAGGGCACAACCTCCATCAAAGGGCATCGCAAGCTTGGAGATCTTCCCACTAAGAGACTTCAAGGGAGGAATCGAAGAGCAAGCGAGAGAGGAGGTGGGTCATGAGCTTAAACGACCTCCCACCGAGAGACATCGGGGGAGCCCGTGGGGGAGTGAACCTGCAGAGAGAGGCATATCGAATCGCAGCCCTTGGACACCCCACTAAAAGACTTCAGGGGGGTCCGAGGACTCGCAGTTGGGGATCCAAGCCTCATCGGAGGAGGAAGAGAGAGAGAGAGAGAGAGAGAGAGAGAGAGAGAGAGAGAGAAGCTGAAAGGAAAAAGGGGTTCGCATGGGTATCGCTGCCGTCGCCACCCTTGTCGTGCCGTTGCCAGGTAGAATGTTGTCGCCGTCATCATCGTTGTAGCCATTTCCTTCTCTGTAGCCCAGCCTTTACTGCCGTCGTCGCCGTCGCCGCCGTCGTCACCTCTGCGCCTCAGCCCTTTCCCCCCTCGGCGTTGCAATTCAGAAACCATAGGGTTCCCGATTTTCGGGTCGCGGCCCGGGTCGTTGGGTTGAATCCGGGTCGGGAACCGGGTAGGGATTCCATGATTTCGGGGCGGTGAAAGTCGGGTTGCGAGCTAGAGCCGGGTAGGGTAGGGTTTCGCCGAGGAGCGGGTTGTGGAGCCGGTCATCGGGCCAGGCCGAGCGTCCTTAAACGCCCGGCCATGGCGTCGTTTTTTATTAAAAAAATAAAAATGTCAAGCCCACGTAGCGGGCCGGTCTGCGTTTTGGGCTAACCCGAGTCGACCCAACCTCGCAAATCCGACCCGGGTTGGCTTTTATACTATTTTATATAATATTTTAATAAGAAAATCAAAAAATAATTTATTTTCAAAAAATATTAAAAATATTTTAATTTCAGAAAATCGAAAAATAAAAAAAAATAATAAAAATATTTTATTTTCCAAAAAAATCAAAAAATAAAAAATATTTCATATTTTCCAAAAAAATGCCAAAAATCCAAAAAAGGCCGAAAATTCATGAAAAAGCCAAAAAAATCATAAAAAGCCAAAAAGACTTGTATTTTCTAAAAATACAAAAATCCAAAAATCCCTTTTATGTCCAAAAATTAGAAAAATACTCAAAAAAATGTTTTTCCTCCCAAAATGCATGGAAAATCCCTCAAAATCCAAAAAGCCTTAGGGTTTAAACAAGATTAGGTACCAAAAGGGCATTCGTGATTAACTAATGTAATCAAGTCCCCGATCCTAATTTCTCTGGTTGCACAGAGTGAGTATTTCTCCGATACTTCACTTGGGTTTCTAATCAACCCACCCCAAATCGATTAATGGCGACTCCATTTTAAAAATTAATTTATAGGTTAAAAACTCAGACTATTAAAGTTGTGAATTTGTGGACTTGGGAGAGTTCGGGCCTAATACATTCAACCGAGCCATTAGCCTCCTTAGGCGCTTGTACCAGATCGTGGGCACCGAAAAAAAAAAAGAGGTCGTGACGAGTCGGGGCGGCCGGTGGGTTGTGGGCGGCAGTCATGGGTCGGCGGTCCTGTAGCGGCAGCCATGGGTGGTTGCGTGCGGTGGTGGGGCGGCGGCAATGGTGGTGATGGTTGGCAGTGATGACAGCGGTTGGTGGCAATTGTCAGCAGTCAAGGGTTGCTGGTGGGCTATGAGTAGCAGTGATGATGATTAGGTGACGGCAGTCGATGGTGGCTGGCCGGAGGTGGCCAGAGCTAGCTGGCGGTTGGTAGGCGGGCCACCGAAGGCCGCAGCAAGCAAGAAGGACAAAAGAAAAAAAGAAAAGAAAAAAATTGACTTAATCTATAAAATTGTTCTTGGGAACTATTTTTTTTTCTTGTTTCTATTCCAAATCTATTCCCGGCTACTTTTTTATTCGGGGATTAGAAAAATAAGTTGGTGTTACCAAATAGATTTCTATTTTTTTTTTGTTTTGGGGAATAAAAAAAAAAAGAAATTGAGTGAAATAAAAATGTTATCATACAGGTCCTAGGTAGCTCATCGCGCGTGCCTCGTAGGTATTCCGTCTCGACCACCCGTCAAGAAAATCCTGCCCCAGTTCCCACCTCCTCCCAGACCTCCCGACGAGACAGAGAGGGGTCGCGGGGACGTCTCTCTTTCGAGGGACAGAAAGAGATGTTTCGCCTTTTGCCACTCGACACTTGGACTTCGCTCTGCATGGTGGGCGGTGCATGTTTTTGTCGGCTGGGTTAATATTCCAATTCTGGATTTGCTTCTTGCACCGTTGTGATCTGGGGAGGAGGCAAGATCGAAGACCGAAACGGGTGGCGGCCGAGGCGGCGACGGGGAAAAGAGATTGCGGAGCTGGTTACGGTCTGGTGAGGAGGATATGCTTTCGACACGGCTCGATGCGATCCATAATGCATGTGTTTCTTGATTCGTGTGCCGTGCACATCCTTATGATCGGTCGTGTTTCCATTTTGAGCTCGATCAAAAGCGAAAAAAGAGAGCACCTTGTAAACCTTGTTATTCCATTCGTGATTGTAGAAGTCAAAATCAAAATATCCTAGAGATTAAACCGATACCACGGCCCGTGTTCAAAGAAGTCGAGCATAGTTTAATTTGCGGAAACAATTCATCATAATGAGCTGATTAATAATGGGAATTATGTGAGAACAAGAAAAGCTGAGGAAGAAATCTCTTCAGTAAAGGAATGGACTTGCGCGTCTTGATGATTGCTAGTGCTGTTCATAAGCGCTTTCGAAGTTCAAATCGAAGGACAACTGGACAGGCTCTTGGCTACTTGACCCAAAAAACTAAAGTGACGTGTGATTTTTCTTGGTTTTGGGCCAAAACTTTTGGCTGTATGCTAGAAACACATTTTAGGTCGGCCATTGCGTGAGTAATTGCCCAGAATAGATGCATTCAACGTTTCCACGATGAATTCGGTCACTATTTGACCTTAAAGTTCACACAACTCACTATGCTTAATTACTTTTATTATCACCAAGGCACCTCAAATAATTTTCAAAATTACACATTCTAAGATATACCGACAATTGCGGGCCGTAAGGCGACGAACGGCTGACGGGGTTCCCTGGGCATCAAAAAAAAAAAAAAAAGATATACCAACAACCAACTGAATTCAAGTACTCAAGGAAATCAGGTTCTTCTTCGAGTCCAATTAATGTTCTTATAATATTATCATGCATTCTGATCCTAAAATCTTTAACACCTACAACATTGCATTCCCTGTTATCCTCAACCTACACTTTACTATTATACATGCATTGATAAGTAGTAAAATAATTTCTATTTAGTGTAGCATGAAATGAATAACCCATTTATCAAATGACGAATAATTAGTTATAGACCAAACAAAATCAACAACATTGAACTAATTATCAATAGTCCTGAGACCACAATAAACAAATTAAAAACTTAGGAATGACATTACATTAAGTCAAAAAACTTAGGAATGACGAGGCGTTACAATTGATAAATCACTATTGACCATTTGATATGAAATTCATATTACTTGACACCAATTGTATATACATTTCACTATTAATTGATCTGTTGCATCATGTATCACTATCATATGATGCATTCATCATATAAAATACATCCTCATTCGAGTGATAATAGAATTATATCCTTGGAGAAAATCCCAAAAAGGACCCTCACCTTTCATGTGTTATCCTTTTATTTTTATTTTTATTTTTATTTTTTTCACTTTGCATCATCTAAATCTAAATATATGCATTATCAATTGTCACGCCCCGAACCTCGAGCGCGCGCACATCCCACTCTGGTCGATACAAATGCGACTTCCCAGGACACGTCGCCCACCCATTCAATTTTATTATGCATGCGGAAGCGAAACAAATCCCCTGACAACATTTAAATTAGGATAGAAAAGCAGGCAATCAATCACAACCAAACAAGCTTTCTTATAAACACATAGGTTTATATACAACATTGGATTGACTACAAAATAGACCGGCTTAACAAAAAGGGAACTGTCCTATGACCAACTTGTTAGACACGTTCGCCGATTCTTCAGCATCCACCTTTTGAACTTCAGGACTTCCGGTCTTCCACGACCGTCATCTAGGGACCTGAAATATTTTCCCACAACCGGGATGAGACTACGTCTCAACGAGTCCTACCCTCTAAAACTCAATTAGGAAGAAAATATGCCTCAGGGCGCTCTAGCCACACAAATAGGATAGAGGGCTTACCTCGCCTCAGTCCCTTTCCTGCACGTCAGTACAATTCATATTCAACAATACTCGCACAAGCTGAAACTACCGACATACCCATCGGTCTATCAATTCAGTCAATCCAATTGATATCATACGATCCACACATCTATCAATTCATATCATCTATTAAACCATACCATCTATTCATCCATCAATACAATTACGACTCGCACAAGCTGAAATGGATGCAATGCTCTCACAAGCTGATATAGATGGTAGCTCACACAAGCTGATATATACATAGATGATAGCTCGCACAAGCTGATATATACATAGATGATAGCTCGCACAAGCTGATAAATGGATCATTGCTCTCACAAGCTGATAAATGATCATTGCTCTCACAAGCGACATACGGTGCTCACACAAGCGACAATGATGCTCACACAAGCTAATGCATATATAAACCAATTGCTGCCAAAGCTGATAATTCAATAATAAACCAACTCATACCTCAATTCAATCAATCAATCAATCAATCCAATCGATTCAAATTAGTCATACAAACCAATTGCGGTGCTAAAAGCTAACACCGGGTATTTTCAAGTTAAATACCACAACTTCATGAATTTCACACAATTCCACACTTTTGGAATTATTCACCATAATCATCAATCACTCAATTTCTCAATTTAAACATACAATTAACACAAACCGACCGCACTGCTACGATAGCGCGAAATTCTAACGATTGGCCATCCCGGCATAATTTTGAAATTATTAAATAATTAAATTTAATTCCGAAAATTGAATAATTAAATAATATTTTATAATAATATAATTTAATAAAATAATATTTATAAATTCGAAATAATTATTTAATTAAAAATAATTAATTAGGGCTTAAACTAGATTACACTAATTTAACCATACAATTAGCCATAATTAAACATCCATTAAACTAATCATACAACTAATCTAAATTACATTAAAATAATCCAATTTAATCACATAAACCTAATTAGACTAATCTAAACACCCCTTAAGCGTCATTAACTCACTAAGCAAGAATTAGAGGATAAACTCACCGGATTAACATTCCGGCGAGTCCATGGCGAAGGCGACGCCAAGGCGGGCGATAAACCTCAAGGCGGCGACACCAACCAAGGCCGGGAAGACACCTAAAACGGGCCTTGAAGACCTCACGGCTTTATGGTTTTCTGCTATGATTTGGGCTGAACCGGAGAGAAGAAACCAGCAACTTCAACGGCGAAAATGGGCCGATCGGAGCTCCGACAAGCGGGTGGTTGGCAACCGGCGGTTCCTGGGGGTCTTGGGGATCTTATAGGAGGTTGGGATGGGCAAAGGAAGGGTCGGAAAGGGGCGAAACAGCAAGAAAACGTGGAACAGGCGGAGCAGGGCGGAACTAGACGGTCCGGCGAGCGGCAGCTTCGGGCGGCCGTACGGGACGGCCGGAGAATCGTTCCGGCGAGCGGCGAGGTGCTCCGAAACGGTCTGGATGTCTTCTTCGTGGCGATGGGTGGCTCGTTTGCTGATTCAACCGGGAAGTTAACTTTTTACTCGGATCTTTGGCGAAAGGTCGGCTGGAGCAGAAACTGGAACGAGGAGAAAACAGGGGAGGAAAATGGTCGACGATGGTCTTCCGGGCGTGCGATGATGGAGGGGCTGGTGCTACTCGGTTCCTCTGGTTTTTGCTAAGCTTCTCTCCTGCAACAACAATGGATAAAGCCAAGAAATGGGGAAGAAGAAGCTGCTGAAGAGGGGGGGCTCCTTGGTGGCTCACTAGAGTTCAACACTTGTCTAAACCTCATTTGCTTTGCCCCCACCATGACATCACATGACATCATCCACTCTCCTCAATCTTCCTCCACAACCTTGCTTTTAATAGGTGCAAAATAGCTTTCCCCCCATGGTATACGAATTTCATACATTTGTACATCAAATTCAATCAATTCTCACTCAATTCCATTCAATTGAAGTTCAATTAAATCAACCCATGTGTCCTCAGCTTTCTCATGACATTTCCCCGTCAAATGATCCAACTTGCATCCCGAAGATTCAATTAAAAACGGCCCTCTGCCAATCCCGAACAAAAATGGCATTACTTTGCTTTTCCACCAAAAATCTCGGTTTGTAGAAAAAATCTTCTAGAGATGAGTCGACATTCCTAAAATGAATTGTGACTTGACAGAACTTCCAATTTCTGTAATCGGGTTCAATTTCACGGTTAAATTCAATCTAGCGCGACTTTAGCGCGTCCTAATCTACCAGGTAGCTTTTAGGAATTTTCTATTCAATTGACCTGTGGTTGATTATTTTCAAGCCATAAAGTGCATCTTCGACACATTGGCGACTCTCGATTGTCATAGAAATCTCGAGGTTTCGATTACGGACATAGGGTACCCAAAACGACAGAAGAATCGGTCTAGTACCGGTCGACGAGGATATTGCGATCAGGTGGAATCACCCACACTCTAATCACATATCTCAGTCAAATCGACCTATTACTGATCTATGTTCGATTCTAACAGTGTTGTAATGATCCTTGCAGATTAATACGGTCGAGTAGCCGATTCATGGTCGAATTCTCAAGTCTATTGCGTTTAGATTCCTTAATGGCTTCACCTGATAGACTAGTTATCTCGTGAGTGGCCAACTCAGAGAAGAAAGCTATAGACGTGAAGATGAAATGCCCGACTTATTTAATTGAAACAAGAATTGGAAAATCGGGATGTTACATCAATTCTACTCTTCGAAAAGAGATTTCCTTTTCTGCCTCTCAATTAAAATAGTTCTAAACCTGTCACGCCTCAAATCCCGAGTGTGCGAACATCCCTTGAAGGTTGCATTGCTGATCATTTCTTTTTATCTTTCGATTAAGCGCATGCGGAAGTGAATTAAATACACACCCAGTCAACCAACAAAATAGGGATAGTAAAACACAATAAATAATGCCGAAAACAACATATTTATTTATTCACTGTTACCCCTAGGAAGTTTAATAATTACAAACCTTTCTATAGTCACTTCCTATCAACCCTCACAAAAACCTTCAAGGATTAGGGTTAACTTAAACTTCACTCACAGCAGGCCAGCCAAAAAGAGTCACATCTCCCGCCCACCACATCTGCACTCAGTAGATCTCCATGCTACAGTCTTGAAAATGGTTAACAACAACAGGGGTGAGATAAGATCTCAGTGAGTCAACTTCCTAAATCTCAATTAGGACGCAAATTCACCTAGGAGGTAGCCTAATCATGCAAGGGCATACAATCTTACCTCACCTTTAGTAAGTCACATATGCCTTCATAAATACAACAAGCATAATCAATAATCAAAACACATAATTCTCGTGCACCAAGCATCTACACAGGTCCTGATTATAAGGTAAAACCCGTTTTAGCACGTCACATACCATGCCTAATAATTTTACCCCATAATCAAGCGCAATATATCAAAATCATTCACACGTGTTCCGATTATTGTGACCCATTGGCCAACACATTATGACCCATTGGGCCACGCTCGCTTTTCCAACTTATTCCCAAATAACAAGTCACTCGATACCATTTTTAGTTGCAGCGGGTCCATACAACCATGGGGGTTTACATTTATTTATTTATTTATTTATTAACGGTCCCTTGCGCAATTTATATAACGGAAGCACATCCAATAACTCCCTTCCCTACATTCAGAAATCGATGCACACCTACTAAACGTTTTATATAAGTTAAAAGCCGAACACGTTTTATTTACATAGAGCAGATGGACATCATTCATCGGTACATCAAAATGCCGTAGTTTTCTATACTCGGCTACACTTCAAAAGATGACCGACATCTCCTCCCACAATCGTACGCTTAAAGTCCATCGACCCGTGTCGGCGTCCAAAAGTTCCCTCCTTTGCTATCCTTCTCCTTGCGGTCATATCCAACCGCTCAATCCATCTACTAATCTGAAATGTTGGTCCCCAAAAGGGGTGAGTACAACCACTCAGCAGGTAAAGGAATCAATAACAACTCAATGCATCATACAAATCATCATACATTGCAGGCATTACTTACCTTGACATCATGCATATTTCAATCATGCATCATCATATCATACATATCATCATCATCATGGCATATCATCATCATACCATATCATCATTATCGAGATCATATCATATATCATTGTATACCATGCATCATCATGCATATCATCATCGTCATGCCATATCATCATTATCATTACCATGCATCATCATGCATATCATCATCATCATCATCATCATGCCATATCGTCATTATCATTACCATGCATCATCATGCATATCATCATGTATATCATCATCATCATCACGCATATCATCATGCATATTATGCCATGGGTGATCATCATATCACATCACATATCATCACCATCATCATGCATATCATCATGCATATCGTGCCATGGGTGATCATCATATCACATCACATATCATCACCATCATCATGCATATCATCATGCATATCATGCCATGGGTGATCATCATATCACATCACATATCATTGCCATCATCATGCATATCATCATGCATATTATGCCATGGGTGATCATCATATCACATCACATATCATCACCATCATCATGCATATCATCATGCATATCGTGCCATGGGTGATCATCATATCACATCACATATCATCACCATCATCATGCATATCATCATGCATATCATGCCATGGGTGATCATCATATCACATCACATATCATTGCCATCATCATGCATATCATCATGCATATTATGCCATGGGTTAATTTTCATCTTTATCTTTAAATTTGATCACCACATCACCCTTCCTCAATTCATCAATTTCACCTCATATTTTTCACTCGCATCCCATGCGAGAAACAACCTCCGGGCATGTATCCAAGATACAACCGGGCATCCGGCCCCCACATTCCGGGCATCTCGCATCCCAACTAGCATCACGAGGAACCTCCGAGCATGTATCCAAGATACAACCGGACTTCGGCCTTTACCCTTCTAGCCAGGCATCTCGCACCCAAATCCTGGCATCGCGAGGCATTCCCTTCGGGCAAAGACCTCCGACAGGGCTTCCGGAATTATGTACCGACATACCACCAAGCCTCCCCTGGAATTACGTACCGTATACCACCGGGCATCCCGACACTCCCGGGAATCTCGGAATTATGCCACTAGGCCACCAGATATCATCACCCACCACAACCATCTCCTCATTTTACCATTATCCAAGTTCACAAAGTATTTTAAATCTCAATTTAACATGGCAATTGGCATGGCATCAAACAAATCACACTTGACATGGAATTCACACTTGCATCTCAATTCACATTCATCATCCTTTTTAATCTCATTATCACATGGCATATGACTTGCACATGCATCACAATTCATGATCATTCATACACCAATGTCATATAACAATGCATCACTATTCATGTGCATACATACACCCATGTCATATAACAATGTATTATAACTCAATAAAACTCATGGCCAATAAAATAATCCACTTTTTATTTTATTATTATTTTATTATTATTTTATTATATTTATTTATTTTCATAAATAAATATTATATTTAATATTTATGATTTTCCAAAAATCATAATATTAAATCAATCATTAAACAAACAATTAGAGTCACAATTTCACACAAATTCATGGCCAAATTTGCATTTCACATAATTTCCCAATTTTCCACCAAATACACTCAATATTCGGATATTGGCCAGATTGCACAGTTTTCGGATTAATTCAATTAAAATATTCATATGAGCTCCGAAAATTCCCAAATTTTACAGGGTGATAGTCAACACATTTTCGTACCTTTTTCATGAAGAACACTAAGCCAAATTCTTTATGGATTAATTTATACAACTCCATGAAGCTTCTGGAACCTCTACCATTTCGTCCAGAACACACATCACCGAAAAACTTAGGTTTGACCCATCAAATCTCTTTCGTTTCTTCTGAAATTCGAGTATGTTATGCATCAATGTGTCCTTTACAAGTTTTATGAAGAGATCTAGGTTAAATAACCAAAGTATAATCCTCTTTTAAGTCCTTGAAGTCTCGGGTGTCTCGGTTCACTTCAACAGAACCATCCGTCTCAAAGATCTAACTGGTTAACTAGGCTATACTCATTTGTTTCTCCTCAAATTTGAATATGTTGTAGGTAAAGGTGTTTCCTACAACTTTCAAGAAGACAAAAAAGTGAGATCTCCAACAGAAATCAACATGCAACCACGAAATCAACAAGAGGTCAGTAAGAAATTCGCAGATCTGAAGTCTCCGTGAAATAGAACTTTTGACCCATCAAATCTTCATCGTTTTCTACGAAATTTCAGTATGTCATACTACAAGATGTTAGATTCAACTTTTATGAAGACACCGAAGCCAAAATCACACTCCAAACACACATGCAAGTTCTCACAACATTCTGACTCGAGCGGATTCATGCGAAAACATTCCAGATCTGACACCTCCGTAAGATGAGAGTTTGACCCCGCAAATCTCCATAATTTTTCACGAAATTTTAGTATGTTGTAGTTCAAGATGTTAGCCACAACTTTCATCAAGATATCGAAGCCAAAATCGAACTCTAAACATGCATGCAAGCCCTCACAACATTCTGACTCGAACAGTTCATACGAAAATATTCCAGATCTAGCATCTCCGTAGGATGAGGGTTTGACCCTTAAATCTCCATCATTTTCCATGAAATTTTAGTATGTTGTAGTACAAGATGTTAGCTACAACTTTCATGAAGAAACCGAAGCCAAATTCGGACTTTAAACACACATGCAATCTCAAACAAGTTTCTGACTCCAACCAGTTCATGCGAAAACAGTGGTGCAAGAGTAGAAAGTGGATTCCCAACTTGCCTCTACACCTCACGACTAGCACGAGCGGACGGCCACGGCGACGACGAGCTCCTTCCTTCCTCTCTTCCTCTCTTTCTCTCTTTCTCTCCTCTCTCTCGGCACCTAGACCGACCACCTTCTCTCTCTCTCCCTCTCTCTCTCTCCTTTGGATGCTTATATACTTGCATGCTTCCTTCTCTTGCATGGGGGACACTTGTCCTTAAGAAGGAGACAAGTGTCTCCCTTGCTGAAGACACTTGGTAGCCATGTGGCTACCCCTCCATGCGACAATGGGCCGGGCTTGGGCCTCCTCTTGGGCCTTATTGGGCCGGCCATCTTGGCCCATTAAAGGCTTAGGCCAATGAGTCCAAGGCCCATTCCAAAATTAGCCCTTTTTCCCCCTTTTTTTTTTTTTTTGAATTTCTTTTATAAATATTTTAAACTTTAAATTTTCCACATGGCCAAAGTCTTATGACATTTTATTTATTGAAATTTAATTTATAAGTACATGGCCAAGCATAGATTATTAATTTATCCTATAGTCCTAAATTCAAAATTCATAAACACAAGCACAATAACACCTAGCCTTAAGAAAACTAATGGCTAACACATAGATCATAGGTAATTTCATTACCTAATTATAGGCTTTAATTTCTCTAGAGGGTGACTTGAATTTTGGGATGCCACAACATGAGTTAGCAGTCTTCCGACATGACTAGGTATCATCCCACCCCATCGGGCACGGCAACATTTAGAACTCCCGCCTAGACGGCATTCCATAAAGGAGCATCAATCCGGCTTCAACCGTGACTCGGTATCTAGACCCCCACCGGGCATCCGATAAACATTGGGCATCATCCCCAAACTCCCGTTGGGTGACAAATTCAATTAAGTGACCACATAAGCACGCCAATACTCAAGCCAATTTTGGCCTAGTGCAAAAGAGTTCGTACTTAAATAACAAATCTCAGAAAATTTTACATTTAAAATTCCGGTAAAATAATTGCATGTGGTCAATTATTTGAAATCAACTGTCAAACTTTGCACACTTTCATTTTAAAACATCATTGCCCCTTTTATCACGTAAAATACAACATCCAAACGCGACACCTCAAAGTTTGTTATTTTCTCACCAATAAACCACCTTTGAAAAATAGCATTTAAAATACATGATATGAGCAATCAGACATCATGGCATTACATGCTCAAACAATTAGAATCAAGTGTAAATTCATCCAATAGAATGAGCATAAAATTCTCCTTAACGGCTGATCCGTCATTAATTATACTAATCGCGATTAATTAAGCTAATCTTGATTAATTAGAATATTTACGAAAAGTTAGGCTAATTACGATTGATTAAACTAAACTCGATTAATTATCCTAACTTTAATAAATTAAAAATTAATCAACGTTATTTAAAATAATTACGATTAATTAAATAAATGACCCTTAAAATAAATAAAACTCAATTAATTAATCTAACAATAATTAATTGGTCTAATCGTAATTATTTAAATTAATCGTCGTTAATATTAAACTAAACACCTCCTAAATGCAATTAATGCCCTAATTCACGATTAGGAGGTTATCTCATCGATTTTTGGCGACAACGAGTGAGCGGCGATGGTGAGTGAGCGGCTTGTGGATGGCGGTGACGGCACGGCAAATGGCATGAGGGACACGGGTGGCAACTTGTAGCGACAAGCGAGTGGCAGCATTAGGCGAGCGGTGGCATGATGGCCCTTGAAGCTCGGGGGTGGAGATGGCGGTTTGGTGGTGAGGACGGTGAATGGCACGGCTCCAAGCGACGAACAAAGGTGGCATGGTTGTGAGTAGGGCGTGGGGTTGTGTTTGTGCTAGTGGTGGGTGAAGCACCAACGAAGAAGAAGAAGAAGAAGAAGAAGAAGAAGAAGAAGAAGAAGAAGGGGTTTGGGCCGAGAGAGGGGGAAGAGAAAAAGAGGGAGAGAGAGAAAGAGAGAGAAGAAGGGACGAGAAAAGAGGGGGAGGAGGTGACGTGAGGAAAAAGGGAGAAAAAGAGAGAGAGAGAGAGAGAGAGGGAAGGGGAATCTAGGTAGTACGGACACGCGACACAACACGACACACCAACACATCATTTCTCAAAAATAAAAAATTTCAACATATTGGGACACATTATTATTGAATAAATATTTTTATTTTTAATTAATTTGATTCAAATTCACAAATAAATAAATAAATAAATAACAAGAGCTTATAATGAATTTACACTAATAATATTAATAAATATATTCATAGAGAATTTGAAAGATATATTCATAATTAATGCTTAACCATATTTGAGAACACATTTTTAACTTTAACAAAAATTATGAATAAAACTAATGACTAACAAAAACTATAACCAACTTTATTTAAATAAATCTATGATCTTTTATAATCATCAAAATTTATCATTATTTAACATTCAATATTTTTATTTTTAAATATTTTCATTTTTTTAACTCATTTATTTATTTTTATAACAAAAATAACTTTGCTGCTCAAAAGTTATTCCCCTCAAAAACCTCTAAAAAATTATTTCACTCTCTTTTTTTCCCTCTATACGCTCATCCCTAAAAATCATTTGCCCTCCTCCATTTCTCTCTCCCCTATGCCCCATGCCACCCCCAAAATCCGAGCACCCAATATTTTCTCCACCCTTTCGGTTTCTTCCCTACTCTCTCTCCCCCCCCTCCCCCACGACACACCCGCTCCCCGCCCCCTTGATTTCTTCCCCCACCCTCCCCCTCGGTTTATCTCTCCCCCACCCCATGCCACCCCATCCACCCTCCTCTCCAGCTCCGGTTTCTTTCCGTCATCCCCCACTCGGTTTACCTCTCCCCTACCCCACACCACCCCATCCACCCTCCTCTCAAGCTCCAGTTTATTTCCGTCGTCCCCCACCACTCTCGCTCTCTTCTTGCTAAACCCTAACCACGGCCTCTTCTTCCTCCTTGTTGCACGATCCTCTCAGCTCTTGCCTCATCATAGTCGCTCGCTGGAGGGCCTCAGCTACAGCCTCGCCGTCGGCCCTCCATCGTAGTGTCGCAATCCGGCCCTTTGGATTGCTTGCTCTTCCTCTAGCCCTCCCTCACCATTGCGGCGTTGCCTTTGCTCCCCAGTCTTGCCTCCACCCTCCATCGTCTTCTTCTTCTTCCTCGGACACGCGTGTTGGAACGTGTCGAGAAAAGTTGACCACATGTCGAAAAATTCGACATGCGGTCAACACGTGTTCGAGCATGTCAACATATCCGACACACTCCGACACATGTTGGACACGACACAGAAGCTCCGACGACGTGTTCGTGCTTCATAGAGGAGAATGGATGACAGAAGGGGGAAGAAATCACGTGGGGGTGGGGGGAGAGAGAGAGAAAGAAGGAGAGAGAGAGGAAGGGGACAAAAAGGGGGAGGGGAAGAAATCATGTGGGGGGGGGGGGGAGAGAGGAGAGAGAGAGGAAGGGGACAAAAGAGAGGGCAGTAGGGGGATGTCACAGAACCAAATAATGAGAATTAATTCAAATAATCTTAAGTGAACCAATTGGCTATTTTGATCATTTGCTGCTTCCAATCAAAACCACTATAAAATACTACTCTCTACTATCGAAATGCATTTGCAATTTAGACACAAAAAATGGGAAAACTGTTCAAAAAGTTTTACACCTATTGCACTTTTGTCAATTTAATCCTAAACATTTTCATATTTTGTTAATTAAATCCATCCAACTAATTTTGATTGAAAATTCGCTAACTTGAAAATTGAATGTCTTATATGTCATGATAGAGCTCACGTTGACATGTTTTAATAATATTTTAATAACTCTTTTATTATATATATCCTTTCCTTTCCTTTCTTTGGACTCAAGCTAGTGAGGGCATTGCAGCCTTGCCAAAAGGGGTGAGGGCAACACGACCATCGCCAAACCCTCAACCCTTGCCAAATGGCCTATATGGACCACAATGCCCTCTCTAGCTTAAATGCACAGAAAGGTAAAGAAAATAAAAGAAAATAAAAAATTATAGAAATTCAATTAAATGTTAAAATATCATTAAAAAATGTTTATGTCAATACCAGTTATACCACATAAGAGATTTAGCATCCACGCATCCATTTCTAGTCAAAATTAGTTAAATGGACTCAATCGGCAAAATATAAAATTGTTTAGGACTCAAATAGTATATTAAAAGGTTTATGATTGAATTAGTGCAATATGTTTACAATTTTTTGGATAATTTTTCCATAAAAATTATTAATTAATGACCTATTTTCATTTGATACAATCAAGTCAATAGAAAATAATGCGTAATGCCAAGCTATCAAGAAACGCATGCGGATGACTTAGCAACGGTACTTACTTTTTATTTTTAAAACTTCTTGCTAGGAAAAAAATGAAAATGAAAATAAATGAAAAATAATTATGGGGTTTTGTGTTATATTTTTTATATTATTTTTATCTGTGAGTTTTATACTTTTTTTCTCCTATATCGGAATTTTGTGTCCTAGGTTGATTTGTACCCGTTGAAGGGTCCAAACCTACGGTTGATTTATTTAGAAAAATGATTGCGTGACGGTATTTGATGTGTTGTGATAATAACAGTTTAATATGAATCACAAAAATCAAATCATGAATAATTATATATTGTTGTGAGACCCACTTCTTTAAGAATTTGCGATCTATTATAGATTATTATTCTTACAGTTCCCCAAAAATTGTTAGGCTTACAAAGTCCATTTATTTATATCTGGTGCCGGTCTTTAACGGATCTTTTTGGGTTTTACCAGACAGGAAAGGTCACCCTCATTTCTTTTGGGAAAAAGAAGCCAATCGGGTGCTTGTCCCTGTTGATGACGGGAGGTGGAAATTGGACTACTTCGTCTTTACCAACCCCGGAATCAGGGAGAGCAGCTGCAAAACTTGGTTCTTGATCAATTTCTTCACCTCGCCCTCCAGAATCCGCTTATTCTCTTACTCCTCTTGACTTGAAAGAAAGTCCATGGCCGTCTTTGAATTACTCTTACTGTGCTTGCGTTCTTTCCAAGTTCAAGAAAGAAAGATTCTCGATGCACCAAGAAATATTTCCTTCGCTTTCTGGATTTCATGCCTGATCCTTTTCATCCCAGGCACTCCTGTTGGTGCACAGACATATGTTCACGAGCGATGTGCAGAGAGGGGCGACTACGCTCCTCATAGCAAGTTCGAGGACAACCTCAGAAGCCTCCTCTCCAAGGGCGACTACGCTGCTTCCAACAAAGGATTCTACAACACGACGGAAGGTGAAGATCCGGACAAAGTTTATGGTATCTTCCTCTGCAGGTAAATCACATGCGAAAGATACCAAAAATTTCTACTTTTGAGTAATACCTTCCAGATCAATCATTATAATCTTTGGATTCGGCTCACTTGGAATTGGGATTTATAATGGACCTGATATATTGGTCTTAGTTGAAATCCTCTACAAAGTACGGTGATCCAATGCAAACCAAAAAATTGCTATCTAGATTTAAGTGGTTACTAATGCAACTTTACCATTCCTCTTTAGAGGGGATGTTGCCGCCAATCTCTGTCAGTCTTGCATCCGTTCAGCTACCAGCACCATCATAGAAAGATGTCCAGGACAGAAAGAGGCGATCATATGTTACGATGAGTGTCTTGTGCGCTACTCTAACAGATCATTCTTCTCTATCATGGAGAAAACACGGGTTAAATCCATTGTCAACCCTGCGGACGATTCAGATACCATCAACAAGATTGTGGAGCAAACTTTTGATAACGAGGACTTTGCGGTGGAAGTGACAGATTTGGCTAGGAATGTCACGGACGTGGCAATTTCATCAGAAAGCTTATATGCGACCATAAACGTTGATGTCACAAGTTCAGTGACCCTATATGAGCTTGCACAGTGCACCCCCGACGTATCAAAGTCAGATTGTAAGATTTGCTTGCTTTCTGCCATCGAAGACTTTCCCACCGTTCTAAATATTAAAAGGGGAGGTGCAAGAATTCTTCGGCCAAGTTGTAATGTACGGTACCAAATGAATTTTGGTGGAGAACCTATAGGACAAGCACCACCACCTTCAGCAACTAACAAAACCAGCACTGAGTCCGGCAGTGAAGGTACGAGTTATCTAATTCTCAAAATGGTCACACAATTTGTCATGTTAAGCATATAATGGTCGTATCATTTCGTTGCTTCTAATTCTCAATATAAGCTGTTTTATGTATCATATTACACTTGATTTGCTTTTACTGTACCTGCGTTCTTTCCTGGTTCAAGCAAAAAGACTATCGATGAACCAAGAAATATTTCCTTCGCTTTCTGGCTTTCATGCCTGATCCTCTTCATCCCAGGCACTTCTGCCACATATGTTCAGGAGCGGTGTGCAGATAGGGGCGACTACGCTCCTCATAGCAAGTTTGAGGACAACCTCAGAAGCCTCTTATCCAGGGGCGACTACGCTGCTTCCAACAAAGGATTCTACAACACAACAGAAGGTGAAGATCGGGACAGAGTTTATGGTCTCTTCCTCTGCAGGTAAATCAAATGCGAAAGATACCAAAAATTTCAATTTTTGAGTAATACCTTCCAAATCAATCATTATAGTCTTTGGAATCGGCTCACTTAGAAATAGGATTTATAACGGACCTAAATATATTGGTCTTAATTAAAATCCTCTACAAATTACTGTGACCTAATGCCAACCGAAAAATTACCACCCAGATTTAAGTTACTACTAACGCAACTTCCCTATTCCTCTTTAGAGGGGATGTTACCGCCAAACACTGTCAGTCTTGCATCCGTGAAGCTAGCACCACCCTCATGGAAAGATGTCCAGGACAGAAAGAGGCGACCATATGGTATGACGAGTGTCTTGTGCGCTACTCCAACAGATCGTTCTTCTCTATCATGGAGACAGTACCAATTATTTTCGTTGTCAATCCTGTGGACGGTTCAGTTACCTTCAACAGGATTGTGGAACAAACTTTCGATAACGAGGACTTTGCGGCAAAAGTGATGGATTTGGCAAGAAATGTCACAGACTTGGCAATCTCCTCTGAAAGCTTATATGCAACCATAAACGTTAATGTCTCAAGTTCAGTGACCATGTATGAGCTTGCACAGTGCACCCCCGACATAGCAAAATCAGCCTGTAAGAGTTGCTTGCTTTCGGCTATCAGAGAGTTTCCTACCGTTCTTAATTTTAAAAGGGGAGGAGCGAGAATTCTTCAGCCAAGTTGTAATGTACGGTACCAAATGAATTTTAACGGGGAACCTAGAGGACAAGCACTAGCACCTTCTTCAACAAAAGAACCCAGCACTGAGTCCGGCAGTGAAGGTACAAGTTATCCAATTCTCAAAATGGGCACACAATTTGTCATGTTAAGCGTATAATGGTATCATTCCGTTGCTTCTAATTCTCAATATATGCTGTTTTATGTATCATGTTGCACTTGACTTGCCTTTACGATCTAAACTGTGATCATACTCTCTTGCTTTTAACGAGTTCTTGGTACTATTTACACTTGGTGAAAAAAGAGTGCGGATTTGTGGTATGTTTAGATGCAAGGAATTTCCCTTTCTTGACAGGGGTCAAACGAAATCCATGGATTGCAATAGTTAGCTCAGTAATTGGAGCGGGGTTACTAATAATCATCATGGGTTCGTGTATATTTTTACAGAGGACAAAGAGACTGAAGAAAGGTATGAGTGAATTCATCTTGCTTGCCGTTGGAATGACCATCTTCTAACCTTTGCCTAACGAGAGTAAGCTCTTGGAATCTCAGAGAATGAAAACAGCCAAGAGCTTGATTTGAGACAAGAAATCAGAGAAGAGTTTTCAAAGGAAAGATCTCAAGGAGAAAAGTTGGTGGCTTCTCAAGAATTATCTTTGATACGATTGGACATTATACGTGCTGCCACACAAAACTTCTCCACTGAATGTAAACTTGGGGAAGGCGGGTTTGGCCCTGTGTACAAGGTAAGCATTTAAGTGACTCAACACCTGTTTATGGGAAAATTGGAAAAACTGGCAGTTATTATCCGTACATGAATTGATTCGACTTTGGTTATCATTAATAATTCTCATATAGGGATTTTACTACTGACATTACCCTGTTTCAGGGCACATTGGCAGATGGAAAAGATATTGCAGTTAAAAGGCTTTCAAGAACCTCAGGCCAAGGACTTATCGAGTTTAAGAACGAAGTGATCTTGATTGCAAGACTACAACACAAGAATCTTGTTCGATTATTGGGATGCTGCTTGGAAGAGCATGAAAAACTCCTGATATATGAATACATGCCCAACAAAAGCCTGGATGTCTTCCTTTTTGGTTTGAGCTTTAGCGGATGCAATGAATTTTTCAGCTAGTTAATTTTAGTTTAATAGAGTTGAGGTTCATTTGAGTCTCTCATATTTGACAGATCCAACTATGAGGCAATCTTTAGACTGGAAGATGCGAATGAACATCACCTTTGGAATAGCTCGGGGACTTCTATATCTACATGAGGATTCTCGCCTAAGAATTATCCATAGAGATCTGAAAGCAAGTAATATTTTACTGGACAGTGAGATGAATCCAAAGATATCTGATTTCGGAATGGCAAGGATCTTTGGTGTAAATCAAGATGAGGCCAACACGAATAGGGTTGTTGGAACATAGTAAGTTCTTTAATATCTTTCTACATTTGTCATATGTTTGAATGATTCACTAGGCCAATAAAGAACTCTAATGATCAGCTCAATGGCACCAAAATGAGCATATTCATATTATAAAAGTTTAAATATAGAAAATACCCTTTCATTGTTTCTTACTTCCAAGAAATTGCACTTCATCGCATAATTTTGGTCAGTGGATACATGGCACCGGAATATGCGATGCAAGGGCTATTTTCTGTTAAATCAGATGTCTTCAGTTTTGGAGTTCTCTTGCTAGAGATGATAAGCGGGCGAAAGAATAATGGTTTTTATCTCCAAGAGCACGGTGAAAGCCTTCTCGCCCTTGTATGTTCCTAGTCACCACACTTTTTAAATATGAAATTTGAGAATTTTGTGTGATTGTCCTTGCTTACTTCCCTTCCAAAATGACAGGCATGGAAGTTGTGGTCCGAAGGTCAAGGGTTGGAACTTACCGATCCGTCAATCAAAGAGTCATGTGATGCAGTTCAAGTGGTAAAATGCATACACATCGGTCTATTGTGCGTTCAAGATGACCCAACAAATCGACCAACCATGTTGCTTGTGGTTCATATGCTAGGAGCCGACACTATCCCACTTACCCAACCATCGCTGCCTACATTCTCAGTTGGGAGAGATGTGAGAACACTCAACCCTATTGGTCTAGTTCACAAAACTTCCACTGTTAATGAAGTAACCCTTTCCAATGTTTCTCCTAGGTGACCAAGTATGTATCATCAGTTTGTCTTCAATTGATTTCTCTTTTATAAAATGGAAATGGCTCGCCATTTAATAAAATAGAATGATAATTACTGTGTGATCTCTTTAGCATTGTGAATGTCATCTCTTAATGACAATCCAACTTGTCATCATTCTGTGTATAAAACTAAATACAGTTGGAATTAATCACACTTGGTTCTTTTTGAATTACAATCATCAATTGATAAAAGGGTAAAAAGCCTGATCATTAGTCATCATTTCTATTCTAGTTCACCACTTATGTTCTATCAGAATGGTTTGTATACTTACTTGAGTAATGTATGAATATCCAGTTCTATAAGTATTCCATTGGGTATATATATAACAAAAAGGAAAACCAGAACAAACACCAACACGCACGGAGAACATGCGAATGGGGAAGATTGCGGTGGTGACGGCGGTGGCGCCTAGCCACCACCGCCGTGGGTCATGCGTTCCTCACCGGGAAAGCGTAGATCTTTGCGGTCGTGACCTCCATCGTCTTTAAATGTAGGTGAAGAAAAAAATATACACACGGGAAAGCGCAGATCTTGAGCAACTCAAAAGTGTTTGTGGTGCGAAAGAACACCTCGATTTTGTTCGACATCGTGATCTTGCACATGCCCTCAAATGGCCGTCTCTCATTAGCCATCGGGCCTAGCTTGTACACTGGCCCTTCGTCGACAATCCTTCCTTGCCCTCCACGGGCGCATTCATGCCTCTGACAGCGTCTTCAGCTTCCTCCCGCTCGCTCGCCGATGCCCTGCTCCTTCCCAATAGATAGATCCAATCAGAAAACTGCACTTCTCCATGTCTGTCTTCTGAGAAAGTGAATTTTTTGTGCCTTTTGCTCAAGATTCTCGGGGTATCGCTCGTCGAATCTTACGGTGAAAAGAAGAGTTGACTTTGTGCGTTTTTAATTCAAGTTAGTCGATGCAGTCTACTTGTTTATAGAATATCCCGGAGACAAAATTACACGTTCCGGGCAAAGTTATAGCAACCTGATATTTACATCAACGGGATATTCATTAGACAATGCGATATTTTCCCAGACTTTTTGCAAATCTACAGCGTGGCAGGACTCGGCGTGGGTGTCTCTATGAAAGATGTTTATGCCTTGAGACTAGGGTCATGGAATCTATAACAACCTGGTCCAACAAGAACGAAAGTGTTTGCCAGGCTAAAGTGCCCGCAGAAGTCCGACAAGTGCCATAACTTGGCACACCGGGACACTTAAGTGCCATTTTTTTTCAAGTGGAACACTTAAGTGCCACCTCCGGCGACCGTTGCCGGAAATCCTACGTGGCAATATTTTATTATTATTTTTTGCCTACGTGGCTCGCCGGAGCTCCAAATCAGCATAAAAATTAAAAAAATTAAAAAAAGAAAATTTTAAAAATTTTAATTTTAAAAAATTAAAAAAAAATTTTAAAAAAGAAAATTTTAAAATTTTAAACATTTAAAAAGAAAAGGCGGGGGAGGTCGAATGGGCGGCTAAGGGCTGAGCCCTCGCCGCCGCCGCCTCCTCGCCGTCGCCGGGAAGGGCCGGCGACGGAGGGGGGTCGGCCGAGGTCGCCGGGCCCCGGCCGACCAATGGCGAGGGCTGCGAGCCCTCCTCGGATCGCGGCCCTCGCCCGGATTCGGTGAGGGCTCGCGGGCCCTCGCCGCCTCCCGCCGCCGCCGAGAAGGGCCGGCGCGGAGTGGGGAGGGTCGGTCGGGGTCGCCGGGCCACGGCTAGGGGCGGCGGCGGGCCCGCGAGCCCTCGCGCAAATGCAGGGACGAGGGTCGCGGCCCTCGCCGCGATCCGGCGAGGGCTCGCGGCCCTCGCCATCGGTCAGCCGGGGTCGGCGACCCGGTCGACCCTCCCCCTCCGTCGCCAGCCCTTCTCGGCGACGGCGGGAGGTGGCGGCGGCAAGGGCTCAGCCCTCGGCCGCCCGTTCGACCTCCCCCCCTTTTTTTTTTAATTTTCTTAATTTTTAAAACTTTTAAATTTTTCTTAATTTTTTAATTTTTGTTAAATTTTTGAATACTTTATAATTTAATTAATTTTTATATTATTATTTACACGTAGACACGAAACGGCGTCATTTTGCGTTTTCTCCGCCACGTCAACGTGCAAAACGGCGTCGTTTTGGGACTGAACTCGCCGGAAAATTGCCACGTCAGCCATTTGGCCGGATTTTCGGCGGAGTGGCACTTAAGTGTCCCATTTTACTCCGATGATGGCACTTAAGTGTACCATTTTAAAGTTATGGCACTTAAGTGTCCCGGCGTGCCAAGTTATGGCACTCGGGTGTCCTCACCTCCTAAAGTGCCTGTATAAGGAGCAGCTCCTAATAGGTTTATAGGGTGGTGAAGGCGGCATAAATGAACCTAATTACGTAGTAAATAAGAACAAGGGGAGAGCTTTCCTCAGAAACCTAATTACATACTAAATAAGAACAAGGGGAGAGCTTTCCTCAGATGTGTATTTGAAATTGGAATTAATTTGTACGAGGTGCCTTTTGGTGTAAGGCAACACTCTTTACATTAGAACTCTAATATTAAGCATGTAAGAGTGCTATGAGAATTGGTGACCTACTAGAAAAGTGTCCACCTATACATTAAATGACAAAATCATGAGGCTAAATAGGCAATGGGGATGGGTCAAAGTGGATAATTCATCAAGTGACTTAATTATGGAGTGTTACATAAACCCGCCCCATGGCCGCAACTGTTGACGTGATAATGGCTCTCTATTTTCCTCTCAATAGTGGTGGAGGTGAAGGCAGTCAACAAAAAAAACCCTTGGTTTGCCAAGAACCACCGTCGCTCATATGGGCTTTGGCAAAGTAAGCCCTAAACTTCTCCCAAAGGTTAAGTAAATCTATTTTGTATTCTAGCAATAGTGGGTGCTAATGGACGAGCACTAGAGAAGTTTTGGCCGAGTGATCAAGAGGTTAAAGATGATAAACAATAAGAGGAGATCTCAGCGCGGAAAATAATGAAAGAAAATAAATGAAAAAGAGAAGAACAATAATAAAAGACAAAAAAAATGTCATTTTGTCCACTTAACTTGCTGATCCTACCACATAAGACAATAATAATAATTAGACTGCTATGTCAGTGATTTCTAACAAATATCAACTGAAAAAATTAAATTTTGTAAAATTATTAAAAGGTTTAGGAAAAAAATTGCAAGGTTTATGACTGATATTGTAATTTCTCATTGTAATTTATTAGTTTTATATGGTACAAATTAGAAGAATGTTTCTAGCAAGTAGCAATCATGTAGATAATCTATGTGGGTCAAACAATCCTTAACATTTTCCAACAAGTTAAGCTCATAATTCCTAAACTTCAGGCTTTGGGATGGGTGATATTTAATACTTTCTCTTGATTAAATGAAGGGAGCTAGAAAGAAATCCTTATAAAGAAAGAAATAAGTGCATCGGAAGTCTTAAATTTTGTTATGAAAGTATAATTAAATCTTAAATTTACAAAAAGAGCCAAATAAAAATCTTTCAATTAAGTATGTCTAATTTGGATAATGGAAAATTCCAACATGCTTTATTTATTTATTTATTATTTTCTCTATCTACTTGTTGACGATATGGCTAAAACAACTTTAGTCTTATGCTTTATATTTTAGCTATTGGGACTAAGAAGAAAACCTAGAGAAGAGTGAATAGGTTGAAAAAAAAAAAAAACCCATGAAAAACATTTACGGAAGATCATAAGTTCAACTTCAAACATGGACAGAAATAGATTATAGAAATCAAATGTGCGAGCTATTGTTTAACGGATAATGATGATATTCAGCATGAAATGCAAATAGTGAAGAAATAGAAGCTTCACAAGTAGATATATATACATATATATATATATATATATATATATATATATATATGTATGTATGTATGTATGTATATATATAGTAGTTTGACTCTCCGGACTAATAGCCACAAGTCTGGCTAGATTACATAAATAATTTGTTCAACAAGTTACAAATGGCAAGTGCTAATCTCATTACATAATAGATCACACTATTAGGACTACCCATAAAATACTCTTCCTAAACATTTGCAAGTCAATCGAAAAAAGGTCTGCAGCTAATGTGCTAACGCTATTGCTTTGACATTTTTGATAGACACTTGTTCTTGTTCCTCAAGAGACTTCCTAATCGTCCGCTACTCATTTTCACCCTACGACAACTATAATTGTTTTCATCAACGAACATCCTCACATGGTCACTATTCAAACATGACCAATGACATGATATGTCCAGCATCGACACAGACATTGCCATAAGCTAATCTTTAGGTCCTTCCAAGTATATTGGCAATTTTGACTCTACGAAGATGTTCATGGTTCTTTCCAGCTTTACCAAACATCCTCATTCTAGGCTTGTTCATCACCTGGTCCATCCAAGTATTCACCTTATCTAAGGATCCGTCCAACTCGTAGACATATTTAATTGCCTAATATCTTGTTCACCTCATATATCGGTAGAGCACTTTAGATAGTGGCAGTGCACTCCTCATATAAGTTCATCCAGTGCTATTTATGACAATATTTGCATTTCAACTTCTTCATATATCACCTGATACTTACTCAACCAATACACACATTAGTAGCCATTGATTGTCTTTGTCATCTTCAAAACAACATAGAGACTTTCTCAACTTTAGCTACATCATAGCATGTAGGAGAGAGAGAATATCAAAAAACATCAGCATTGTTTCTTTGGTCAAGTTGAACGAAGTTAATAGAAGAACTCAATTGCACCCATTTAAAACAAGTTTTAGGACTTGAGCAACATGAGCCATATGCAAGATGATCATATCGACATCCAGATTTTTGGGTCCTAATTTCGATTAGATAAATTTGGCATTTCATCAGCACAACTATAGTGTTTTTCTCTGAGTTTGCCACTCACGAGATAACTAGACTAGCTGGGTAAGCTATTAGGGACTTTAAGGCAGATAAACTGAGAATTCGACCAGAAATTGACTTCTTGACCATGCTCATCTTTAGGGATCATTACGACACAGTTAAAAATCGAATTAAAATCAGAGATAGGTCGGCTCGAGGCGAGATGAATGACCGATCGTGGGTGACTACACTAAATTGGAAAGCTCTCGTCGACTATCACTAATTTGATTTTACTGTCATTTTTGTGCCTTATGTCCATATTTGAATCCTCAAGATTTTCACGACAGCGAGAATCGACAATGTGTCGAGTGGGTTCATCGTGGCTCGAAGAAAATCGACCATGGGTTATTTGTCTTAAAAGGTTCTAAAAACTACCCAAGTAGCCTAGGTCACACAAAAAAATCGTGTCCGAGTGAAATTAAATGCCAATCTGAGTCTGATTTCAGAAATTGAAAGTTCTGTCATGTCACAGGTCATTTTAGTAACGTCGAATCAATCTCAGAAGATTTTTCTGACAACCAAAAATTTTTGGGAAAAAGTCGGTTCAGGGCCATTTTCGTTTAGTTGAAGCCGGAGATTGTGAAATTGAGAAGCATGAGAGATTCTTGGATAAGAAAAATAATCAATTTGATAAGTGAGACATCAATTGATAAGTGAAATTTAAGAGGGATTTTGGATGCAATTGCAAGTGGGGATCAAGAACTCTAAGTTGGAAAATCCTTTTAAAAAAGTTGGGATTAGAATTTTCTATTTGAGGAAATCCTTTTATTTTTGTAATATTCTTTTAGCCAAACACTCATTTTTCTTCTCTCTCTCTCTCTCTCTCTCTCTCTCTCTCTCTCTCTCTCTCTTTTTCTTTTTCTCTCTCTCCTCTCTCTTTCCCTCGTGCGCAGCCCCCCCTTTCGTCAAATGCTTGGCTGGCTTCCACTTTGCTTTTTCTTCTTTGACTTTTCAAACTTCTCGTTCTCTCTTATCTCTTCTTTTCTCTCTCTCTCTCTCTCTCTCTCTCTCTCTCTCTCTCTCTCTCTCTCTCGATACATTCTCTCTAATCCTCTCGACAATCTCTCCTCCTCTCCTCCTCTGTTGGTTCGAATGAGCAGAAGCAGAAAACAAAAGAAATTGTCCATGTGAAAAACTTCTCCATGTGAAATTTAAAATTTTAAATCTACAAAAGAAATAATTAAAGATGAATAATTGAAAATGAAATTGTGAGTTTAATTAGGTTGGGCCTTAGGCCTAATGGCCTAAGCTTTTGGTGGGCCGAATGGCCGGCCCAATGAGGCCCATGAAGTGATTGTTGACCATGAGAAGGGGGAGGAGTGGCCGGCCCATTTGCTGGTCCAAATTCCTCCAAGCCCAAGCCCAAAAGCCCATGCATGAGCCTTGCCGAGTGGCAAAAAGAGGCTTGCATGCATTGGCCATTGGAGAGGCAAGCTAATGATGGAAAATTGGGGGAATAAAAGGAAGAGAGAGAGAGAGTGGCCGGTTGAGGGCCACCATCCAAGCCAGAGAGAGAGAGAGAGAGAGAGAGAGAGAGAGAGAGAGAGAGAGAGAGAGAGAGAGAGAGAGAGAGAGTGAGTGAGTTGCGAGAGAGAGTGAGGCTGAGAGGGAGTAGGAGTCGCCTGTCGCCGCCGCACGCTGTCCGTCCGTCACCAGTGTGCCGTCTCTTTTGCTGCTATTCGTCCGGTATTTAAGGCAAGTTTGGATCGATTTCCACTATTGCATGTATGCCTTGCATGTATGATTTGTTGATGGTAGTTTTTGGATCATAGGGAAGGCAAAACCGAAGCTAGAGTGTGACTTGTTCTTGGGTTTGCATGCTGTTTTTGTATGAACCGCCTGAACCAGAATCTTGTGAGGGCTTGCATACATGTTTCAAGTTTGATTTTGACCTTAATTCCTTCATGAAAGTTGTAGCCAACATCTTAAAATACAACATACTAAAATTTGGGACAAAATGATGGAGATTTAAGGGGTAAAATCCTCATCCTACGAAGACACTAGATCTGGAACGATTTCGCTGACCTTTTGGTAGATTTGTGGTTGCATGTCAATTTTTACTAAGAATCTCTCTTTGAATTTTTCATGAAACTTGTGGAGAACATCCAAAGACTAACATACTCAAATTTGAAGTAAAATGAGCAAGTGTAGCCTAGTGAATCGACTTACTCTTGAAGACGGTAAATCTGGAGATGCGGTACAGGATACCCGAGACTTCATGGACCCATATGATGACTATACTCTAGAAATTTGACTTAGATTCCTTAATGAAAGTTATAGGGGACCTCTTGATGTAAAAATTATCCAAATTTCAGAGGAAACGAAGAAGAATAAAGGGGTGAAAACTTGATATTTCGGAGAAACATACACTGGACATTTTGGTGCTAGAACCAGAAGCTTCAGATGACTATAGAAAATTATCTAGGATGAATCTGGCCTAGATATCTGCATGAAAGATTGTCTTTAGTGTCTTAACTATAACCTGGTAAAATTTCATAATTTTCAGAGGTCGTTCGGATATTTTAATTGAATTATTTCAAAAACTGCACATTCCGTTTTACCCGAATTTGCATGCTGGAATCGTGTGGATTATATCTTCTTGTGTCTATTGGGCATGTGTTTTACATGAAATTGCTATCCTATTGACTTGTCTATCACATGCCTTGATTTCATGATTTTGAGAAGCATATAAAAATTTAATTTGAATATTGTCTAAAAATGGTACATGCTGGAATTTTGTAAAAAGGCAAGAAAAATGGACTATTTTAAATAGTATGGATTCCATGTATTGTATTGCCATGGATGATTGTCTTACTGCATGTATGATGATGATTTGAGGTGCATGTATGAATTCAATGATGAATATGATCTTAATTGCCATCACATCACATGCCATGTTAAATTGAATTATAAAGATGTGAATTGAGTTAAATGAGGAAGCTGTCGGAGGTGAGCCGACGATGCCCCAGGAGTGTCAGGATGCCTGGCTAGAAGGATACGGCCGGTTGCCCGGTGGTCATGAATGGCCGGATACCGTAGGGTCCTCGGGAGTACCGAGTGGTATCGAGATGCTCGGAGAGTAGGAGAGCCAGAAGTTTGGCACGGTATTGTGTCGAGGGATACCTCGCGATGCCAGTTGGGTGCGAGATGCCTGGCTTGAAGGGTGCGGCCAGATGCCCAGTGGCCTTGAATGGTTGAATGCCGAAGGGTCCTCATGATGCCAGTTGGGGTACAAGATGCCCGGAGAGTGGGGGAGCCAGATGATCTGAATTGTATATTGGATACATGTGGGATCCAAACATTGGTCCCGGGAATGGAAAATGTGACAGTCCAAGATGAAATTGGAATCTAATGATGCATGATGATATATGCATGACATGATGCATGATGATATATGATGATGTTACATGCATGGATGCATGGCAATGATGATGATACATGTGATATGATGATGTTATATGCATGGATGCATGGTAAAGATGATGCCATATGTGACATGATGATGGTAGGTGTATGATGTGATGATGATGTCTATATGGTGATGATGGTACATGAGGTATGATGACATGTGCATGATGTCATAGTATGTTGTACATGGATGCTTGTATGACATGTGATGCTATGATTGTGATGATTGCATGGTATGATGTAGTGAGTGGCTTATTGATCCTTTACATGCTGAGTGGTTATACTCACCCCTTCGGGGACCAACATTTCAAATTAGCAGCATGCCACTCCCTATTGTCACGCGGGGCGTATTTTACAGCCTACCATCTGATGTAGAGGTCGAGTGTGAAGAGTTTGACTGTCTCTCCGTTCCTGGTCTTACGTATATTCGAGCGCGTGCCTTAGTTATGTACGATATGGGTCTGGCTAGGGGCCTTGTTATCTAGGAGTTCGTATCCGTTCATGTTCGTAAAAACAGAGTGATGCGTGGGATGTTGCCGCCACCATCGCCTAATGCACCGGGATGGGTGTGAGGACCCATACGTGACAAGTAGGAGCTGAAACTTTTTGGGATGTTTAGCCGACACTTGTGATGGGGGATCTTGCACGTTAGTCATAGTGGGTCGAGTGTTTCTTTTTGAGGCTATGAACGAGTGTGGCTATAAGTCCTGGTATTACCTTTTGATGTACCGACCCAAGGAAACCCATCTTGAAAATAAGTAAATAAAGTGTCATGGCTTTGCCTTTTATTATGATGTTTAGTGGTGTGCAATTGTGTCATGGTTGATGGAGGGGGAGATGGTGATATATCTTGCTTCCGCTAATAAGTCGCGCTGGGACCGATTTTAAAAAAAAAAAATGTGTCTATGATTTACGACGCTTCTTCTAAGACATGTAATTAGGTGTAACTTTTGGTGCCTGTGGCGACCTAAAGGGGTTCGGGGTGCCACACACCTCCAGCCACCGTGCGTCGCCACCTCAACCTGTCAGAGTCCCCTCGCCCTCCGCCAGCCTTTCTTCGCCATCTCAGCCCCGGATTTGCCCTCAACTAGTAGCGAATAGAGAGGGCAGGAAATAGGTATCGCAGTGGGGTTTTGGCCCATTTTGGCCGTCTTCCCGAGCCCGGATGCTCGGCTCGCCTTGAGGAAAGTCGATCCTTGCGTCGATGCCGTCATTTTGAGTGTGTTTTACTCACTAATGCCTTCTTAGTTTACTAATTATACTTAAAATTTGATTATATTTAATTAAGTATAATTATGTGGCTAGATAGAATGGATTAGCGATTATTAATTAATTGAATTGCAAATTAATTGTTTGATTAGTGTACTTAGATAGAGAATTGCTATAACATTTATTGGATGCTTCTTGGAATTTTTCCCGACCCTTATCGGGTGTTAATTAGGCAATTCGGGCATAAATGGAATTTTTAGAAATTGAATATTAATTTTCGAAATTAATTATTTAATTATTTAATTTCTAGAAATTCAACTAGGATGGCGAGGGACCGGGATTTTATGCTGACGATTGTGGTGCAGTCCGTTTATTTAGAGTTTTATATTGTGCTAAATTGAGATTATTGTATTTATTTATTTATTTTTCAAAATTAATTATTTAATTAATTATTTTTCCGAAAATTCAACCGGGATGGCCAGTGACCGGAATTTGGTACTGATTGTCATGGCGCAGTCCGTTTATTTAATTAAGCTTTATTTTGTGATGAATTGAATTATTGGTGAAATTGGGAATTGTTCTTTAACTGAATAATCTTTGGTTATTAATTGAAAAATAACCGAGCATCGGTTGATAATGCCAAAAATTGAATGGACTGCAGAAAATGTGGGAGTTATGGAAAGGAAAATATTATATTTTGGCTAAGGCCAGTCGTGTGCCCACGCACGAGATTTTATTGGATATTTTTAATTTGAAGAATTAGGCCAAGATATTACTTTAATTGAGGAATCTAAGTGCAAGGCACTTTGTCATTGGGCCATGAGGGATTAATCATGTGTTGGTTTATAGCTGAAGCAAGATGATTATGGAAGTTGATGTGATGTGTGTTGTGTTGAGGGAAGCCAATGGATCATGAGCAGGTAAAGGACTAACTACCACACGATAGCGAGATTTTGTGTGAGCTACATTTAGCGCCTTATATTATTGCTTATTGTAGTCAAGTGCTAAGTGTTACATGGCGACCTGAGTCGCATGGGAATTACCTTTAGCGCATTGCAATATTGACATGCATAATGAAGGGCTAAGTGCTACGTCTCGTGTGAGTTACCTCTAGCGCCTTATACTATTTTATTTTTATTTTTATTTTTTTTTGTAGTGAAGGACTAAGTACTACATGATAGCAAGATTTCGTGTTAGCTACCTCTAACACCTTATGCTATTGTGTTTTGTAGTGAATGACTAAGTACTACACAATAGCGAGACTTCGTGTGAGTTACCTCTAGTGTCTTATACTATTATGAATTGTGGGCAAGGACTAAGTACCGCACGATGACAAGATTTTGTGTTGGGGTCACCTCTAGCGCCTTGAGCCTATATTTGAGTGGGAATGTTGAATTGGAACGTTGAGATTAATTATCGAGTATAGATGGAATCATCGATATGATTTGATTCGTTTGTCATGAATTGATTGGTTGGGGAATGGTCATCGTTGACATGTAATCGACTAGGTCGATTGATAATTGCTTTGATCTAATGTTGTGAATTGATTGATCGAATGGAAATGACCGTGAGTGGTCTTGTTGGTGTGTAATCGACTAGGTCGATTTGTTCGATGCTTCAATTAGTTATATGATTGCTTGGATGCCTATTTGATTTGTGCTAATATGCAGGTGGAATTTGAGGCCAAGGTAAGTCCTTTGACTCATATTCTACATAGGCAGCCCTAAGATGTATTAGTTTACTAATAAGGTATTAAGAGGTAGAACTTGCTGAGACGTGATCTCAATGGTTATTGAATAACCATTTTAGGACCTGGATGAGGAGCCTAAGGAGGAGGAATCTTATGAGGAGACCCTTGTTGAGGAACCCAAAGAGGAGTATGTGGAGGAGGACCCCGATGATGATCTCGAGCATGATTCGGACGAGGACTGAGATCCCATCTGTCTTGTCAGATCTTGTATGCATGTGAATAAATGTTAGATCAAATTTATGTATATATAGTGTTGTGGAATACTATGAGATGTGAATATAAAAGAGTAGTTGTGAATTTCAGTATGCAAAATATGGCCCTATTTTTTTTTATCATATTGCTTTATTGTATGGAGATTTATAATTGCTTCTGCATGTGCATATTCAAATGAAAAGGGTCGGCGATACGTAGTCCTAGGATATCGCTTTCAAAATTGACCAAAGGTAAAGGATGTGCGCATGCCTGAGGATCGGGGCGTGACATCATATGTGCTAATGAAAAAGTTTTCCTTTTAAGATAGCCCAAACGATACAAGCTTCATAGTGAGATATATCATTGGTCGAAGTGGACTTGGGGCGGAGTCACATGACCAAGATTTTGTAAATCAAATTTATTTTGAAGGGCAACATGTTCAAGGAAATTTTGTCGCGACATATATGTTCAAGGCTGTCTAGGATAAAAGCATATGCCTCATAGGGGGAAATGAGAATTTTCTCACAATTGGTGATAGGATGGTGAATGAGATAAGGCTTCAACGGTAAAAGTGTAAGACTGATTTTCAAAACTAAAAATGAAGCTGTCATGATTTGGAAAATGAAGATTGAAGTAGAACCTATCCACTACAGAGGAATAGACTTCTCCTTGCAAAGTGCAAAAGATGGTCAGAGAAAGTCATTTAAAAAGTTCAAAGATGAAAATGCCATGTCTGTCCATATATGAAAAATCGACAGTATTGGCAATGTGCTCACGACTTCTGACCAATCATATCGGGTTAAAGAGTAGATAAGTTACTCTATACATTCTCTTTTAGATATCCATAAAATCAATGTGGAAGACAAGTTTTCTACTATGATTGCTCAAATATGTACAACTGAAAATATTAGATCATTGTGTATCAAACTTGTTGTATATTTCTACGAGTTTTGATATATTGAAAACTATTAATTTTGTAACAAGTTTTTACTTACATCAATTTGTTATGGTTTTTGTCTACAATTAATATTAAAAAAATTGTAATGTTTGATAACTATCATTTAATAGCAATTTAATGGCACGATTTACAACAGTTTGATATTGATGTGGAAAAATAATAGCTTTATTTTTTCATAAACCATCCAATATTTTACAATGGATATATAACAATTTCTTAACTCCTCTCTCTTTTCTTTGAACAATAAGTTAAACTTCAAACCATGATATTTTAAGAAACGTTAAATTTTCTATCTTTCCTTTTCTTTTTTTCTTTTTGGATCAAAAAAATTGTGTTCATGACTCAAAAGTATACATGAAAATAAATAGACTTTCGTGGTAAAGCTAATCAATATAGAGCAAAGGCCAGAACACTACGAAACAAAACCAAATGCAGAAAACAAGGATTATCAACAAAGCACCGAGGGGTTAAGTCGTTTTAAAAGAACAAATCTATCAAGCAAAATAATTGGCGGTCAATCACTGGATGTTGTATCATAGTTTGTGATAAGCACACACTAGAAATTCCTTCTCCAATAACTACGGCGTTGTTAATTGACAGTGTACACTTAGATTTGGTTTCTTCAACATCATCACCGTACGGAAACGTTCATTTTCTTTTTTTGGGTTAGACACATTGTTCCTATTCCTTCTATTATCCAGTGTGAAGTGTTATATCCTGGGAGGACACGAGAGCCTTATGCACTGAGTTTTGTACTTCAAGGAGGCAGAATTATCCTTAAAAACAGTGTTTACATGTCTTAGACGATTAATCTTATTTTCTCATCTTTTCTAACATATTTCCAACATTTCTTATTTTTCATATTATTTAATCTTTTTTAACAAAAATTATGAATCTTTCCTTTTGCATAGTAAAAGTAATTGGAATTATAATTGATCAGAAAGATTTCCAAAAACGATCACACTCATGCATCATATCCAGTTTTATATGATTTTATAAGAGGATAAATACATATACAATGTATGAACAAGCAGAGAAAAGATGTAGATAAATAAATGTGTCATTGTAGGAAATTTGCCTAGTAATGGAACTTCTCAAGCTGTAAAAGTATTTATAAAAAGGATCTGCAATTGACTTGGTATGTTTTACGTCTCGTTGATCTTACCTTTAAAAAAAATAATAGATTTCTTTGTAAAGGAAAATCAAGTACAAAAACGGTTGTATTTTTTAGAAGGCATAATACCATAATTATTTTTCTCGTTTTCTATTTTGTATTTGAATACTTCTTTAACCCAATCACCGTTTGTTTAGGATATGATGCATTTGAACTGGAGCTACTTCAACAAAATCCTCTTGTGAATAGCATCGGTAACCTATTGCCCTAAAGGCGCATTTAAATAAGTTAGTGAAACCATGTTATGAATCATATGTCAAACAAAATAAACATAACTTACTTGTCTCCACATTAATATCGAACGAATGTGTTGTCAAATAGAGAGATCTGGGATTGAGCTAGATATTTTTAATAATCCTGAATAAATTTGTGTTGTATTTTCTTGGGTAAAGAAAAAATTATATTAAGAGAAAACGTCTGAAAATTTTTACATTCATATCAATTAAAGACATACCTCCAATACAATTTTTAAGCAAATTATTGAGAAAATCACCAAAAAAGTCATAAATTTATTGCATTTGTGCCAATTCAATCTAAGCCTTTAAATTTATGCCAATTTAATAACAAACTTTTAAAAGATTTGTCAATTAGTGCTTTTAGCCAGAAATCATTGACATAAACGCTCGCAATGCCACGTGAGATGGCCGGCGCTCATGGCAATGTCGGCGCTGACGTAATTTTCTCAATTATATATATTAATTGTTTATTTATTTTCTCTTTCTTTCCCTTGTTTTTTTTCTACGAAGTCCAGCAACCCTCGCCGGCCGCTATTTCACACTTCCATTTGAAAAATTCAAAGCAACATAGTCTTGATCTTGCTTCCATCCGATAGCACCTGAGTGCATCAGCGCATCCTGCAGCCTCCCCAAGCTAGTCTTCCATCTTCACATCTTGGAACTCCTTCATCAACCTCCTGCAATCTTTAAGATTAGGATTCAACAAGTGACAGCAACAGGCGACATATTTGCTCCGTTCTCCGCATCTTCCTCTTGCACGCACGACCGTCCATTGCAGACGCAATTCAACACTCGAACTTCGTCACACGATTTCTTAAGCGAAGCGTCCATGAGTTCCGATGCCTTACCCTGAGGCCCCAGTTTCCATGCCTATTTTGTTGAAGCAAGATGCTGCAATTCGATGAGTACAAACCACGACTTGTTTGGCTAGGACAGTATTACAGGCATATTCGTCGCGAGGGACATACATACCAACACAAGCTGGAACTGACCATGTTATGTCGCATGCGAGCGGCTACTCTTTATCAATTCACTATGGCCTTCACTATGGCCGGCAAGGAAACATGATACGCTGTTGAAGAATTAACTCTGAGTATGAGATTTGCCTTTAGAGAGTAGTTTTTAGCTGTAGTAGGATTTCGGAAATTCTTTAGCTTTCGAGATCTATCTAATTACCATCTGAATGTCAAAATCTAATCGTTTCATAATGCCGAACGGGTGTTAATCACAGAATCGTAACCATATGATCATCCTTAATCTTTAATTGAGAAGAGGCTTTTGATCTTTAGAGGAGGAGATGTTGAAATTTGCCAGTCTCTCATCCAATTGCTGAATTTCTGCCATCAGTTATAGAATTGCATCATGCTAAATCGGACTAGTCTCCTTCGGACGACATATTTTCTGCCTTACGTGCAATTATAAGTCCTATCAATTAGAAAATTTGTCTTGATATCTACGTAGATGATCATTGTTATGTCCAAATTCTCAAGGTACACCAATATAGAAAAATTATATTTGAGATTTTATTCGGCATAAGCTGTTAAGTTTCTATTGTACTAATAATCGGGTCAATCGACGAAATGGGTTGCCCCTGCCGTACAAAGAGAGGGAGGCACATACGCCACATCTTTCATAATCCCATCATTCTGTCAACAATACGCTAATTCTGTCCAGCTCTTAAAATCCCGAATGGTGAATATGGTTAGGGGATTCAAATTGAAACAAATGAGAGAAAATAAATATTTAGAGAAGAAGATGGATAAATGGATGTAGTAGGTAACCCAAAACTTAAAAAAAAAAAAAAACAAAAAAACAAAAAGATGAATCGTTACCAAAATTAGCATCCAGGCGGTGGGCAGAGGCCGATTTTCTGCAGAGTCAGGATACTTGGTTTTTTCGCCTTCTCTTTCGCTTCTCTTGCTTCTTGTATTCGTCGTATAAACTGAGTGCCCTTGTTGTACGATCGAACTTGCTCCTCAATCTCTCGTTCTCTTTTATGTCGCGCAGGAGCATATAATGTTCCGATGGCTTCTTTTTCACCTCATCTTCATCGAGTGAACCTGCTCCCTCCAGAACTTGGCCCACCCTGGATGCCAGTGCTCCTTCACTAGCACGTCTCCTCTTGTTGCTCGATTTTATAGCATTGCTCTTCAGGCTGAAGGATTCCCGTTCAAGTGACAAGTCCAGGAACGCTTGTTGAGGGGACAGCATGGAGAGGTAAGACGCTCATGTTAGCAATGCCCGAAGCCATAGTTGAAATTGTTTGATGATCATGTTTTGTTAGAAGTTTGAGTTCCCAAAGCACGGAAGCTAGCGCGCCACTTTGATTAGGGTCCAAGGCATATGGTTGATATTTCTGCAAAACTGTGATTGCTACTAGAGAGATTGTTCATAGTTTACTCAGCAACACAAAAGGGTATATGAAACTGAGTGATCTGATATGACAGAATCATGCGAGAAATTGGTCCTTTATTGAGCAGAGCTTAAATAAAGGTGAAGCCTATAAGAGTGCACTCTAGTCATGCAGATGGCAAAACATCGCTATGCCTGGGAGCATGTAAGATAAGCTCGCCCAATGCTCGTCAGAAAGACCGCCACCATAGCTTCTCAACAGACATTTGCAATGACAACTGAAAAAATGGATCTAGAAAGCAACAACAATCCTACTGAGCAGCCATCTTGTGCAAGAACCCTTAGTAAAGTTCCAGACTTCTTTTCATTTTCTGCAGACTATGGTCAAAAGGCAAAGCAAAAATCATAAAACTAAACTAAGAAATGGTAGGACAGGCTCCGAACATAGCTACAACTTTAGTAAGGCTGCAAGCTACAACTTTCTCAAAGGCCCTGCCTGGAGCTAAATGGGGAAGTTTACTTTTACTCTGGCACAAGACATAAGGAAAAAACTGATGTCAATCATAATGAGGAGATGTTTCCTGATTTCCAGACTACACTTCGCATGCATAAGTATGTTCATCTCCATTTTAAATCTAACATGTCATGCCTCAATTAAGGGTTCTGCATGGAAACAGTAAATTGCTTACCGCAACAAAACCTGATACTGAGCCACCTCCAGGATCATTTTCCAACAAAACCTGACATCTAATATTCATTTGGAGAGGATGCTTTAAAGTGAATAAAGCTGCAAGTAAGGGCAAACAAGTAACCAATTTGAATGATAATCTTAGTATCAAAGAAAGAAATAATTGGCATTGGATAAACCAAGAGGGTACCAGCCATGGACTCTGCAGACTAAAAGCATAACGAGAATGTGGCCAGACACTTTATGAATGCTGTAGCCTTCTGCATGTCATGTTGCCTATCATCGCACTGCATCACCTTTAGAGCTTCAGCTAGCACCTCACCCCAATCTCTGCTTGACACATCAGATATCAATGAGTAACCGTACAAAGGGAGAAAGACACCATTGCCATTCTGGTTGTTCATTATAACAAAGTCACTATTGCTTGCATGGCTTTCTCTGTCATTGCCAAACATCTAGGACTGTGGTCATAAAGAAAATCACGTGAACAAAAGTGCATGAGCAGATGTGTCCAGAAAACCAGCTTGACAGCGAGGATATGATCTCTGCTTCAGACATCAGATATTAATTACAGTTAAAAGTGTTGTGGTCATGAAAAATTGATCACTATTTCCTCTCCGAACAGAGTCCTCTGCATTTAGAACTATGGTTTATAATAAAATCAGGTAACTGAAAGTGCGTGAGCACATAAACTCAAAAAGTAAACTTGACAGTAAGGTACTAAGCACCCAACATAGAAGTGCTAAGCTTCCAGGCCTGTATTCAAGTATGAGGTTGTATAGCTGAATGAAAAAATCTTGCAAATCAACGTTCAAAGCATCGAGATATTTCCTCATTATTTTAAAAGCAATGATGCAACAGCAAAGTCTTTCTAGGACGGTCAAGCATTTTCCTGAACTGTCTGATTTTCCACCAGAACATGGAAGCTTCTTAATGTAATCCATGAGATCTCCAATATAATCCAAGTCAATCAGGTGAGAAAATTTTCCTAGACCATCCAAACATGGTCCAAGGAGTGGGTGAGCCTCAGTCACATGAGTTGTACCAGTATCTCCATTAGGTCTGTAGAACAATAAAAAAGAATGACGTGATTACTATATACCGTTAGATACCATTCACAAAGATAATTTCTAACTCAACTTTAAGCACATATTTTGGGTTGATCATAGAGAAAGATTAAACCAACACAGCAAATGGACAGCATGACGTATAATTGAGAACCACGGCTTAAATTTGTCCTATGAATTTTTTCATGTCAATCTGAAGACCTGACCAATATTGAAACCCCAGTTCCAGTGTCCGATAAAACATTTGCTTTGACACAATACTACGCACCAAGACCAATATGCCCTACCGTGTTGGCATATTTCACTTAGTGTCATAACCATACAAACTGTTTGATGCATGAAATCATCTGGGCACAATTGACTGCACAGTATGCTTCAGGATATGAAAATATATCTCAAATACGGCAGAAAGTGTCCCATACTGCATCCTTCGGTGCTTCATAATATCTGGAGCAAAACTAGCTGCTTTATAATCAACAGCAACCTGTTTACACCACCGAGCACCTCAGTTGTATGATAATGAAAGTAGAAAATCAGAGAAAGTAGGCTGTTGTCGTCGCATAAGAATCCCTACCTCTTCCCTCGTTTTTCAAAGTCATTTCTCATTTTTCAACCTGCTTTATAATCAACTGCATCGTCAAGCCCCTCTTTTAGTCGAAGAGACCTTCAAAGGCCATCTTGAAACACAGCTAAGCTAGGCCCATATTATTATATTGCAGCCACATCAAGCCCATTCTCCGCTAAAATCAAACTAAAGTCCCCCACCGAGTCTATTATTGCCGCCGCCGTTAACTCTCGCTTCCACTGCCAATAACTCTCCCTTCCCACGCCATGTAAGGAAGCAGGATAAAAATTTAAGAGTGAGAGTTAGAGTATGAGTATAGTAAGACTGACCGAAAACAAAAAAAATTGGTATTGAGTCTTTAAGCCTAAAGATTGGATCTTCAATTGGATATTTCCTTTATTTTATTGCACTTATTGGTCAATCGGATCTTCAAGCCGAAAGATAGGACCGCCCCCAACCCCCTCCCCCCACCCCAAAAAAAATAAAAATCTTTCCCCTTTTGTGCCCATCATGAGGTAATATTTAATAATCTAAGTTCGTCCTTAGTAATTATTAATACAACCTAGGTTATGCGCGTCATTAGATTAGAGTGCATTATGCATATAAAAAAATTAAAATCTCTTCACGTTGATTTATGATTGCATTCATACATGTTTTTGAATTTAGAATATCGTATATTATGTGCATGTCACATACTGCCCGTCATTTAGAAATTCACATGCTTTAGGGTCAATGTTTTAATAATTGCATCATGTAGTGCATTATTGGTGTTGCATTTGTGTAAGATATCATAACAAATACAAAAATGAATTAGCATTGCTTGGTTAAATCGCCATGTTTTAGCAAATAAAGGTCATAAGGTCATGTTTAGTGTCAGGGTTTAATTCTTTATTTTTATGAAAAAAAAGATAAAAAATAGTCTTTCACATAGTTTAAATAATAAAGTTAATCTATGATTAATTCTATTTCATGTCATTGCATATAGGTCACATTTAATTTAATTAATATAGTATACATGACATGGCATCATAGTTCATCAATGCATGCTTAGATTAGAAATACATAGTCATGACATTTAAATTAGTCATGTTATTTTAAACTGAAAAAACAAAAAAGAATTAATTGTCATGGCATCTAAGGTCTTGGTCCAAGTTATCTTGTATAGCTTAGGTCATGCATTAGTCATACTCATCATCACTTTCATGAATAAAAAATGCATTCGTAATTGAATGTTTGTTTCCTAAGTTTGCAGAACCCCTATCTCAATTGGTGACAAATAGAGATCCATTTTGCTTGCGCATGCATTCAAGGTATTTTAATCTTTTGGCAACTTATTTACTAATTTGATTATTGAATATTTCATTATTGACTGCACATTCGTATGATCATCCCTCATATGTTAGTGGCTAGGATTAAAACTGACAAAGATTGCATGCAAAAATATTTTTGGAATAAAGAGAAATGGTACCAAAGGAGTGTTTGATTAATCTAGCGTGATCAAGTCCCCAAATCCATTGATCTTTGGTTCATAGTACTCCAACATTTTACTTTGAGTGTCTTATTGACTCATAACCAATTAGTGGTGGCTCTAAAAAGTAAGGTTAATTGCAATAATGCTAGTAAGAACACCTAGAGGGAGTGAATAGGTGTTTAAAGAGATTTCACCAAACAATTGCGGAATAAAATTAAATTGCCAGCTAATTCTAAATGAGAAACATAATTAGTTTTGTAAACCCCCAAACTTCTAAAATAGTAAGTTTGCAATAGACTTAAAATAAATAGAGTAAAGAGAAGAGAAAATTGCACATGAGTTTTATAGTAGTTCGGCTCAAATCAAGCCTACGTCCACTCTCCTATATTAACATCCTATTGGCTGAAACTATAGGATCAACAGAAGATTACAACTTATGAATGCAAACACTTAGTGGTAGGTCTTTCTAGCTCACTTAGACACTCTTTTTGTGTCTTCTCTCTTGATCACACGTTTTTAATGCTCATAAACAAAGACAAGTAATTGAGAGAGCTTCAGACTTTGAAATTTTAAATTCATGTTCCCACAAATTCTTGACTGAATGACCTCATTTGTATACTACTCCACACCACATTAACCATTGACAATTTTTGAAGGAATTTCTTCCAATCAAACTGTTGGACAAAATCTTTCAAAAGGATCTTGTGGCCGTTGAAGATAGGAATGAAATTTCCACTTAATTCTAGCCACTCATACAATTAAAATCTTGGTTCCATAAGTGATGCTTCCCAAAAGGAAACTTATCTTCAAGATTGATTTCATCAATTGTGATTGATTTAATCAATATTTGTATAGATAGAAAGTAAAATCATTTACCAGAAAACTAGCCGTTGTAGAATAATTTTCAATTAAGTTCATTATTGATCTATGTCACAAAATTGATAAGTTTGGTCCTAGACTCTTCCTCGTTCTGGACACTATCTCATTCTAAACTCATATGAGTGGGATATACTTCTGGAATAAAACGGACTTTGACAAAAGTCTTCAATGGTTCCTCAAAAACAACTTATAAGCAATTTGTTCTTAAAATAGACATTAGAACTAGAAAGTTTTATCAACTTCAAAATCCAGTAAGAGTTTTCTAAACAAATTACATGTTTAAATTGAGTAAAACCTTGCACTTGATAGGACTTGGGAGTCTACAATGAGCATCATGCTTAGTAATCCATCAGTTTTTTCTTAGTAGTTCACATCGAGAAAGGTCGTGACACTTAGCTAGGTAGAAGTACCGAAAAGCATGTCTCTTGTATGATTGGATGAGCTAAGTTGAATTAAAATCAATTGAGTTTTGGGCAGCCCGTCTCCTTTTCCGAGGACTTTCTAGGCTATCCGGAGATGCATAAATCCCCATGCAGACACGAAGTGAGGAATGAAGACAGAAAAAATGAGAGAATCCCAGAAACTTTGTTGCTTCATGTTTAAATGCTTAAAGCTGACTAGTTCTCGATTGCTGTGTTACAAATCGGAAAGAGAGCGGGGAACTGAAACAACAAAAATTCAGAAAAGTAAAGGTTGAATTCTCCCTTCACGAAGGCTGAATTCTCTCAAGTTCGATCAAATAAAATATTATTACATTCCATTATTGAAAAATGATTCTATAGGCGCGGGGAACTAATCCTCGTACCTCTTGCTTTAAGTACGTTTTTTTTTTTTAACCTTCAGACCCTCAGCATACCCTACTCTAACGATATGACCATAAACCCGGCAATTGAAGCAGTTCTGACTCATGCTGTTTTTCTGAATAGAGGTTATTGCTCAGTGGTTGCTTTCTGGATAGTTTAGCACATTGATTGCTGAATAGGCCCCAGTTTCTTCTGCTCTGTTCTTGGTAACTTCGGTTTAAACGCCGCCACCCGCAGGATACATTAAGCTCTACTCTTCTGCATGTAAACACAGGTTGACTTTGTCGCGGAGATTCTCTCCAAGCTAATCAATAAGCAGGTTTTTTTTTTTTGGTCGATAATCAATAAGCAGGTTTAATGAAAAAAAAGAAAAGGAGGATTCTCAATACAGTCAATGCCTGCTTTCAACCCAATACGACCAAAGTTTAGACGGCACTAACCTCAAATCAACATTTAATGGATGCTAAAACATTTAATGTTGTAGGCATCACAGGCATCAAAATCAAATTGGCATGCAGAAGCTTAATTTTTCCATAAGCCGCAAAAGGATCGGGAAAATGTTCTAAAAGACCTTATTATTTTTCAAGTATTTTTGACAGAAAAGATTGTGAAATTTGGAAAAAATCTCATGAAGATATCTAATCCCAACTCAGCATGCAAGATCTTCTAAAAAATCCTAGAACTTAATTGCAGCAAAGAATCACAACAGCGAGTATCAAACGGGGCAATTAAAATCAGGACAATTGGGGTACGAACCATGGTCAATTGACTCTAGAAAAATTATAGCACGTTAAGCAGTTAATAAGAACACTTTAATGAAGAAAGTTTTCTAAGATAACCTACACATGAATTTCTAAAAATTCACAAGCAGGGTGTTCATGCATGTTAAAAATGATTCACTCTAGCAAACAATGTTCAATAATTCTTAAAATTTAACCCAATGTAGACATGTGTGTCGTGAACGACTTCAGTGAAGGACCTATCCTCAGAATCCTTATAGAAAAATTCATGCAAAAATGACAAAGACTCGGGCTCCTAAAGGCAGAACTTGCAATCCGAGTTTCATACATGGCAGATTTTACAACAAAATTTGCAAAAATGGAAAGAGGGTCAAATGATGTGCAAATGCAACAAGACTGGTGTCCTTAACAAGCTTGGGATGTGCTTTATGACTTACTAAGAGATGACAAGTTTGATAAGGTTAATTGATTGCTCAAATTAAAGCAATCATGCGGACGGACGAATCAGGTCAATGCAAGCATGACATGAAAGAAGGGGACTAAGATCCTAATCCATCTAAATGATGTTCAATATTTTTTAAAAAAATTTCACACATTATGGACAAGAGCAGGACGAACATTTTCGTGAAGGAATCATTTCAAGAATCTCATCCTATAGTTTTCTAAGAATTCGAGAACAGATGTAACCCAATCGAGCATATGCGGAGACAGACATGATGACGAACGCTCATGAGTTGATCGACCCTATCAAAAGAGATTGTTATTTTCTCAAAATTTTATGTTTTATCCCTTGATGTCCTGAGAAAGTTTCATGAAGGATGCATGATTTTATCAAAATCGCGGAAACAGTAAAGGTCAATCAGAAACTCCAGATTGCAGATTCAATTGGTTTATTGATGATCGACCTATCCAAATAACCTTAAAAAATTCTGGAAAAATTGTATATTGTAGAGATGCATGTTTTGAACAAATTTCATAAAGCATCGACTTAAAAATCTCAACACAAAACTCTGTAAAAAATCGGCAAACAGCAATCATCGCCCAAACAAGTGTTCGGCAACATATTCTTACCAGATTTCCAGATCAGTACCCTGACTTTCGAAGCAAGTTTGAGCTAGCAAATGACGTCCATTCAGAACCCATAATATATCAAATTGAAGGTAATCGAACATAGATCGAATTTCTAGAACACATCGAATCCATGTTTCGAGATCTAAGACCTCAAGCTCGCCCTAACAAAAAGTCAGTTCCAGAGACATGCGACTTTCCAGAAATCACATTCAAGCACAATCAATCCATAACTCAGCATATTCAACCTATCATCCTAAGCATATAGAACACTTAGGATTTGAATCCTAGCCCCGATCATCTTACACGTTATTGCTTCATCAGATTCGAAGTTTCCAGGGTTATCTTGTGACTCTTCAACTTGAAGCTCAATCGAGGACTCTCTAGGCAATCACCGGTCACCATGAGATCGGGAGGAGGCCAACAAGAGACGTCACGAGCTCACGGAAGGAGAAGGATGCCGCTGGACTGTCGGATCGGCAGTCGAAATCATGCCGGAGGATCATCGGCTTACATGCCAATGTTGAAGCCAAGGGAGAGAAGGTGCCAGATCGGTGCCGCCTAGCGAGGGGAACCGCTGGCGGTTTGTGCGACCAGCGAGGGGGCTCCAAGACTGATCGATGCACCAATGGGCCATCAGATAGAGGTGGCGAGCGGCGGTGAACGAAGGTGGAGGAGGTCAGCAGAGAGAGAGAGAGTAGATCTGAAATTTTTTAGCGCCATTTGGTTCTTTTTTGTGCAATTAGGTCCTGGGAAAATCTTTGCTCAAATAGAGTGCCGAAAAGATTAATTCGCACAATTACCCACCTTGAAATACAAATTGATCTAAATCGAATCTAATTGATGTCATAGGACACTAATTAGTTCAATTACCCATGCTCATGAAGGCCTATTACATCCAAATTGACATTGAAAGGATAGCACGACTTTTATGCTAAAATTTAATAGAGGATTAATGATGAAATTAGACCTCAATTCTTGAAATTAAACCTTAGTCTCAAATGGGTCAACTTGAATTTCGCTTATCGGAGTTCATTAGCTTAGTTTTCTTAGGTTCAAGTAAGCTAAAGCCCTCAAATTGAAAACTTCCGAAGTGAATTTCCCAAAATTAACCCCACATTCATAATTATCTCAAGAAGATGAGTCAAACGGCAATGTCCATAAGCTTATTGCAAAGAATTGACTCAAACCCCTAATCAGGGCAAAAATTGGGGGTTTTCGTCTCGGAATGTCAAATCACAAAATTGGTCGAACGAGTGGCCATATGATGACCTCTAGATCAAATGTCGTAGAATGAGCTAAGCTAAACTACAAACAATATGTAAGTAATTTTATTTTTTGGCTGATTTTGAATCTAATTCCACAAATTAGGGCAAAGTAGGTTCTTAATCGATTTTCGAGAAATTTTTAATGCCAAAATCAAAATGAAGCAAAAATAATGTGATATTGAGATTTTTGCATTTTCCAATTTTATTTTTTTATCAAAGATTTAACCAAAAGTCAAATCCTAGTTGGCTTTTCATTAGAAGATTGATTTTGTGATGAAAATTTTTATTGTTAAAGTGAAATTAAGATCAAAATAAATCTTTTTGTGCAGAAAGCCACATTTTGACCCGAGATTGACTTTTAATCAAAGGGTTGACCAAAAAATCAACTCAAAAGTCAACTATTTGACTTTCAGGTTTTTGTGTGAAACAAATAGGAAAAACACCTACAAGCGCTAGGCCAACAAATAGAAATGAAAAATGACACTTTTTATTTTAGAAACGGGTTCCGTCGTAATTAGAAACTTTAATATCAGGTTTTCTACCTATGCTGACATATCCGCTAAAAAATTGATGATAACAACTATCCCTCTTTAAGTGGGAGTTTGGAGAGGTTCTGCTCAAAGACTAATTAGCACTTGTGAATTTTTAGTCGACTCCACTCGGGAAATTAAAGAAAAAAAGGACAAAAACATTTTGAACATTACCATTGACCATTTGCAGTTGTTAGATCATTTATGTGCTCCCTCTTCTTCTCTCTCATAGGGTGGAATGAAGAAAGGAAAGAAAGTTGAAAGATTTTATATGAAGCCTATGTGTAATATCTTTGATTTCGACTCTTCTTTTGGTTCTAACTAATAAGCTAGGGCTCGATCATTGAGTCAATGCCTTTGGCCACCGACCTAGCTAAGAAGGAAAATTTTGCCTACGATAACTACACTGACAGTGGTTTTGCCATAAATCTCGCGTGTGTTGGATGGTCAATAGAGGATATACACAAAAAGCCCTCGTCCGGTTTCGATTATACTTCCAATGGCCTATTTTCCACGTTTGCAAATGGACAAAAGAAAACCTTCTAGAATACACTAGGTTATTCATTAAGGACGATGACTCATCACTTTAAATGGATATTTCTAGATTTGGTAATGATTACCCAAGATTCGCCTTCAGGATTAAATAAAAGATTCTTGACAAATGTACTAATAAGAATGAGACATCAAGGCAATTATTGCTATCCTATGGCTTAGATGCCACATTATCCTTCTTAGAGTGCCACCTATTTATGATAACTTATTCTTCAATAATGAATTAAGTACTTATGTGGACCAATCAAAAGAAGACATAATAGAAGATTCTAGAATGCTTAGGGTGGAAGTTCTTAAATTTAGGTATACGATAGATATCCAAACCTCATGATTGCCCAAATCTAAGCCGTTAATGAAGATGATGAGTCATAGAATTAGGTGTTCTCTAAAGATTTGATCATTTATTAAACCTAAGATCTTGCTTGTAGAGTAAGTTGGCCTAGTAATGAAGACAAAGGTGACTCATATGCTTAGGTGTCCCATGGAAGATTTTAGAGAGAGAGACAACTTAGGGAGTAGGTTTTGTTAAGGACATATGAAAAATATCTAGCCTAATGATTACATAAAACCTAAGCATTAAATGTAAGAAACTTAGCCACTAGCTTAGGTCCCTATAGAGATTTGTTCATCATTACACTTAAATTCACCTTGGAGAACGAGTAGGCTAAGTCATGATGGCATGAAATAGGTGATTCGATAAGAAGATGGTAAGTGTTCTCCTAAGGCCTTAGATGTGCCACCTCTTCCATAATAGATTAGCCACCTCCTCATTCTAGGGTTGCCATTCCAAGGATGTTCATTGGACCACTTGATAAGGTAATGATGGAGTTTGAGTTTATAAATAGGGGAACCACCACATTCATTCTTGCCTTGCATCATTGCCCTCTACCAAACCGCTCACCCTTACTTTCTCAAGGTTTATCCAAGTAAGTAAGATCCCTATTTCTCCTCTAGGGCGATAGACTCCATTGTTGAATCTAGTTAGGTGCTCACCCACTCAAGCCATGGGTAGGATAAAAGATCTTTTGTATGATTTGCTCATATTATGCTTGAATGTGTGCTTGAGTTGTTTATGCCCAGAATGAGATCGAGGTTCACTCAAGATAAGTTCAAAGTGAGGCAAGGTTGCCCAAGGCCACAAGGTTGTGGATTGGCATTAAAACATGCCTATTATGAGTTTGTTCGATGCGAGAATTGATGCTAAGTGTTTAGCTCAAGTCATGGATCAAGGATCGTTTTGACATGTTGTATAGTGCAATACTAGGATTCATGAACACACTTTTGGGCCATATATGAGTCGGCTAAGAAGTAAAGATAAGAACCGGCTTGTGTAATGCACTTATGTGTGCACTTAGAAAGGAAAAAGCACCGTTGCCACATAGCATTAGCGGCGATACCTCGTTCACAGAATGGGATGCCCTAGTTGAGCCAAAATGTTTGGGTCTTGAACTCGGAATCCTTGGGAAGCTAATCCTAAGAAGCCTTGGTCAAGCGAAGATGTCCTAATTAAGCTAGGAAGCCCCTAAAAGTATGGGATACTTAACTTGATGGTCGGATGCTTTGGTTGAGTCAGGAAGCCCCTGAAAATATTGGATACCTGGCTTGAAGCTAGGTGCCCAGCCTGAAACTAGAAGTCCCTAAAAGCATGGGAAGAACTGTTTGATACAGTTAGTGAACTTATTGTGTATGTTACTACGTGTTGTTTGATAAGTTTGTTTGGTAAATAGCTTGTTTGATAAGTTGAAAGTAGATCACATGTAGATAGGCGAGAGATAGCAACGGGCTTGCTATTGATCGCCATCGACATTATATTGCGAGTCTTGTACCTGCTAGATTTAAGGATGAGATATCCTCCTAGTACAAAACTAAGGGTTTTACTTATTAAATCCTCCGACTCAGTCCCCTTTTTTTTTTAGACTTAAAGGCATGTAAGTCTCATATTAGTTTTGGGAGCTGCAGTCACACTAGAGGAAATAAGAATTCCCCTGGCTTACGTGGATACTTGTAGTGTGATATAAAAAGGAAAGAAGGCCCATAGAGAAAGAGCTTGTAAATGTACTGTTGTAATATAAAGTAATGTATTACGTGTGATGTATGCCTTAGTCTTCCAATGTTATTTGTCTAGGCAGTTTGTTTGTTCACACTTTTGCATGTATTTATTAACAAGATGAAAAGAATGGGGATAGCGATGAACCAAAGATGTCATAAAAATAAACCCCGTTGCTTGAGATCTTGGAGATGGAGTTAGGGTTGTTACAAATTTTGGTATTAGAGCGGAGTTAATACTTAAAGTGATAAGGTGTGTTGGGAGTTATGGGATAATTAGTTAGGAAAACACCTAATGAATGTGATTATATACTTGATTGAGTTCTTGTGTGGTAGTAGCTCATGACTACTAACATTTGATTATGATGTGGAAAATTTTTCCTAGAGTTCCTAAAATTGTCCTTTTAGTAGACAACATGAATGCTTGGGATCGGGTGACTTGGAAAGGAAAGTTGAAAGAGGTTCCCCAACTAGACGGAATTTTACAAGCATTAACGACCATTGGAAGCCTGATGGAGCAACATGCTTAATAGCAATTAGCCTCTACTTCCGTCAATGTCTACGAGCTTGGTAATGGAAATAGCAATGACGATCTTCCTATGCAAGGACTGGTTGAGCAATTCTTGAAGTTACGGCCCCCAAGATTTGCCGGGTCAAGAAATCCCAAAGAAGCTAAATCTTGGATCAAAGAAATAGAAAAGATATTCACGCTATTGAGGTACTCGGATGAACATAAATTGACATTCACAGTATACTAGTTACAGGGTAATGCCAATCATTGGTGGGATGCAACAAAAAGGAGAATATTTCGTGAAGATACTACCATAAACTTAGGATGCCTTCATCTAGGCTTTCAACGAAAAATATTTTTTTGAGTGCACCTGAGACAAGAAGATGGCAGAGTTTCTACAACTCTAGCAACAAAACATGACGGTCGATCAATATGAGGTAAAATTTGCCAAGCTATCAAGGTATACTCCTAGACTAATTGAAGATCTAGTGAATAGGGCGAAAAAATTCCGACATGGCCTGAAGCCGAACATTCGAAGCCAATTAGTGCTACTAAACCTTAAAGACTACAACGAGCTATATGAACAAGCCCAGCTAGCAAAGAAAGATTTGCTGGAGCGAGCTACCACAGAAGCTTACTAAGGAATATCGTGTCCTTCAACCTCTCAAGTTAATCAGCATTGTGACAAAAGGATCATACGGGAAGAAGAGTATCCCTACAAGAAGAATAAGATAGTAAGATTGATTTCCACTCCGGATGAGATATGCCATAGTTGTAGGAAGTGACACGGCAATGCTCCATGTGTGTTGAATAGGAGCTTGTTATGGCAATGGTCAACAAAGCTACACGATAAGAGACTGTCCATAATGACAAATGATGCCACTACAGCAGCCATGGACGACACTATAAAATGGAGTCCCACCACAAGATAATCGTCCTCCGGCCCAAAAAGTAGTATATGCGCTCACTCAAGAAGAAGCGAGAAATTTCAAGACCATAGAATGAATGAGCCATTATGGATATTATAGAAAGCCCAAATCTTTAATGATGGCTACCAAGATTATTTAGAAATGGTGAAAAATAAATTAGAGTGGCGCAACATAACTGTGACCAAGTAAGGAGTGCTATAGATAATTTAGGCATTACAATAGACGAATGAACAAATAGAGAGGACCATCCAGATATTGGAAGATATGTTAGGAGCTTGTGCTATCGATTTCAAGGGAAGTCAGGACAAGCACCTATATCTCGTCAAATTCACCTATGACAACAATTATCGGTAGAGCATTGGCATGACTCCATTTGAGGCATTATACAGTTAAGTTTGCAAAACTCCAATTTGTTCGAACAAAGTCGGGGAAAGGAAGGTCACTAGTATAGAGCTAGCCCTACTTATGACCGAAGCCTTGCAGGTAAGTAGAAATAGGCATAAGGACTACCTAAAGTAGGCAGAAAAATTATATAGATAGACAACAAAAACCTCTAGTGTTTTAGGTAGGTGATCATGTTTTCTTTAAGGTACCACCCTTGAAGGGTGTGTCCCGCTTGAAGAAAAGGGAAAACTAAATCCCAAGTACCTATGACCGTTTGAAATCCTAGGAAGGATTGGGAATTTGGCCTATCGATTGGAATTGCCACCGAAACTTACTCAAATACGTGATGTTTTTCATGTATCTATGTTAAGAAAATTATGAGCTAGATCCAACATAGGTGTTGAACTTTGATGAGATCGAAGTACATGACAGAGGGCCGTGCGTTGGAGACTTGGTGCAAATCATGGATAAAAGAAAGCAAGTGATAAGACCCATTCCCTTAGTAAAGGTCCAATGGCGACACCGTGGAATGGAGGAAGCAACATGGGAAAGGGAGGAGACCATGAAGTGCAAGTACCTATACCTATTCCAAGAATTAGGTACGTTTTAAAATTTCAGGGACGAAATTTTATTTAGGAGGAGAGTTGTAACATCATCAATTTTGACTCTTCTTTTCGTTCGACCGGTTTGCCAAGGCTCGATCATTGAACCCATGCCTTAGGCCATCAACCTAGTCGAGAAGGAAAATTTTGCCAACAACAACCACATCGAGGATGGTTTTGCCATGAATCTCGAGTGTGTCGAAATGTTTGATAGAGAATGTACACAAAAAGCCATTGTCAGGTTCAATGATTCTAATCCAATTACTAAGGATCGTGAATCCAAGGCAAGTTGATCAATCCTACTCGATTACATGACAATCGAAGGTTATTCATGGACTGACCAAGCTCAAATAAAAGTCACACATAAAACCTTGAATAGGCGTTGAACTCAGTTTGAGTCTGGCCATGTAAGCTCCGCCAATCCCGCCCAAACTCGCATAGATCACGCCAAGGCTGTTTCCGACAGGAACTTAGCCACAAACCTTGGTCTAATTACAAGTATCCATTGTAGATATTATCAAGACATTCCTATCCAATCGAAATGATATTAATGAGTCTGTTAGTGCATTAAATGGAGAAATGTGCTAATCTAAGGATATAGACTTTAGTAGCCCTTGAGGTGATACCAATTTAGCTTCTTGAGATTAAATTGAATTAGACAAAAATTGAGTGGCCATTCTAAGGAGGGATAAGCGCCACTTTGAAGGAGACAAGGAGGAGGAGCCAAGTTTAGTTTGTGCAACTAGGCTAGTTGTTCTTGAGCTAGGCGTTATTGGCCAAGTATGCTTGAAAGACAAGCTTGAGCAATGAGTAATGGAAATTCACTCTTGCCAAGCAAGTTTTAGAGCCATCATGAACTTAGGACAATAATTTAGTATGCAATAAATGCTTGAGTGAGATTTTTCTCTCCTCAATTATCTTCGTCTCCAAGTTCTTCTTCTTTCTCTAACTTTTATCTCATTTCTCTCTCTTCCTCTTTCCCTTATTTGGCTGACCACCCCCTCATCCTCTCTCTCTCTCTCTCTCTCTCTCTCTCTCTCTCTTGCTCTCTCTCTCTCTTCTCCCTCCCTTTCTCTCTCGACTTACTGCTCGCCCACCATGCTGCTTGCTATCACTATTACCGATGTAATCGCTGCAACCGTTGCTGCCCTCTTGCCATCTCTTTGTTGCCTTGTTTTCCACTACTAGCACCACCGACCGCCTTCACCCGTGTCTCGGTTGTTCATAAGTAGATTTCTAAATGTCGGCCAAGTTGTTGTGTTACATAACTCGGTTTAGATAACTCAGTTTGGGTTTAGTTTTTGTATTGTTAGAGCTATTCTAAGTAGAGAAGCTCATGTGATTAATTTTGTATGGTTTGTTCATGATGTGCTTGGGCTATAAGGTTTGGAAATGGGTGACAAACGATTATGTGATTGTCGAGGTAGTCCGGATCATTGTTGTTAGTAAGAATGGGCCGTTTATGCATATGCTATTGCTAGGCCAGAGAAATTACCATGTTGATTGTACGTGGTTGATTGATTATCAATACCTAAGTTTAGTTCTCATGTTTGGGTTGGATGCGTGATCTTATGTGATGCAGATTAGTATTGTTTTCAAGACTTGTTTATAGTTCTCTAGATGTAATCTTATTGTCATGACCCCAACTCCATTTCTAGGGTCACAAGCGATAAGGGTTATTTTTCCAACGTCATAGACCCGTCGTAGTCCCGATTCTTTTTATCTTATTATCATACGCATGTGGAAACGTGAACAAACAATAGTTGGAAGACTGGGACATACATCACACTAAACGCATTGATTTATACTATAATAGTACTTTTACAAGCCCCTTTCTTTACAAGCCCTCTTTTCTTTTACATCACAACACAAGTTTTCCACATAGGCCAAGGGAAATCCTATCTCATCTAGTGTGACTGCAGCTCCTAAAATTGACATGAGACTTCCAGGCCTACAAGATTGAAAGATGAAGGGTGAGTTTTGGGGAAACTCAATAAGTAAAATTCCTAGTTCTCTACTAGGAAAACATCTCATCATCAAAGCTTAGCAAGTACAACACTCGCAAATAGTGTCGATGGCAAATCAATAACAAATTTGTTTCTACCTTCGACTACATGTAGATGTCCATCACAACATGCTTTAATGCATACTTACCTTTGGCTTATCAATAAATATATTAACATATCATGATTATTAGGGGTGAGCATGGTCGGGTTGGGCCGGCTCACTCCCTAACCCTAGGACCAACCTGCACAGTGCTGATTCTCAATTTTTGGGATCGAAGATCGACCTTATTGAGATTAGGACCGAGGATTGAAATGACCCAATGGGTTTGGTCCGATTTTAAGGTCAACCTAGGACCAACCAATAATTTATTTATTTCATTTTTGTACTCTTTGAAAAGACAGCGAGGACGGGACCGACCCAATAGATTTGGTCCGGTTCGGGGTCAACCCAAGACCAACCAATAATTTTTGTTTCATTTTTTGTATTCCATGAAAAGTTGAGCAAGGACTAGACCAATCCTATGGGTTTAGTGATGAGCGAGGATAGCTAAGAGAGGCAAGTGACGAGTGTCGAGTGGGGTGAACGTCGAGCATTAAGTGTCGAGTAACAAGCCAAGCGAGCATCGAGCGGCGAGCGGCACGAGTGACCCAAAGGAAGTGAGGTGAGTGTCAAGTGGCAAGCGAAGAAGTTGTTTATTTCAATTTTGGCAAATTAAAGACTAAGAGGACAAATAAGATAGAAGAGACCAAGTACTGGAGGAGGATGTCGTGAAGAGTTATTTATGCCCTTTTGAACACCGTGAGGACTCCTCATAAAAAAAATTTCCTCATTTGTAAATTATGGCTGTTGACGCTATAAAAGACATTAAAAGGTCTGAGTTATTAAAAAATAGTGTAAAATTACTTGAACTCATCATTAAAGAGTTATTTAATGTTGTTGATGCCATTCATTTAAGAGTTTTTCTATATACAAAATTATAAAAAAAAAATATATATCAGATATATAATATATATAGAATCGGGATTGGTTCGGATTGGACCGGCCATAAACTCTCGGAACCAAGGACCAACCCACACAATGTTGGTCCAAGAATCCCAGACCAAGGACCAACTCAATCTCCCTGGGAACTGGACCAGGACCGGTAGGGTTGGACCGGTCCAAGGTGGGTCCAAGGTTGACCCTAGACGATGCTCACCCTAATGCTTATGCATAATTGGCACAAATTCATTTAGCATTGTCCTAGCTTGTCTAGGCCCTCTGGCTCGACCGAAGCTTCTAGCTTCTTGTTGGGCTTCTTGGCTCGACATGGCCATCTGGGCTCGACTGAGGCTTCTCAGGGCTACCTTCTCGAGGCTTCCGGGTTCAAAACCCAAGCATCTTGGCTCAACCAGGACATCTCGGCTCAACCGCGGCATCCCGTTCAATGAATGAGGCATCGCTGCCAACGCTATGTGGCAACGGACGTCTTTTCCTCTTTAAGTGCATACTTAAATGCATCATACAAGTCGGTTCTTATCTTATCTCTTAGTCGACACATGTATGGCTTGAAGACGTGCTCATTCATTCGTGTATGTCTCATGAATTCTTATACTTCACTAATACATATGTTGGGAATGATCTTTAATCCGTAACTTGAATCAATCACTTAGCATCGATCCCCGCACCGAACAAGGCTCGAAAATGGTACACCTCAAACTGATCCAAGACCTCAAGGCTTGGGTACACCTCTCTTTAGTGATGATCCCAAGCTTGATGGACCTCGGCTCCATCCCGATGTGAATACACATGTATCGAAACTGACCCTCGGCTCACGGTTTTATTCAACGCCAAGTACAAAGTCCATGTGTCCACTTAAACTATGGAAATCATCATGCTTGGTGCCTTACCAAGACCTTGTGTATTTGGGCAATCCCCGTACTGATCAAGGCATAAGATCAACACGCCTCAATGTCAACTTAAGACCTTATGGCCTTGGACGATTCCCGCACCAAGTGAGACTTGGTCACGACATCCTATTTATGCCGAAACCAAGGCTTTTTGGCTTGGGCGACTTTGTCTTGTGATGAACTCAACTTGAACGAACCTCGATTTCATTCTAAATATAAATGTCATGACCCCAACTCCACCCCCTAGGGTCACAAGCAGCAAGGGTTATTTTCGTGACATCCCAAACGCGTTGCCGTCCCGTTTCTTTTTATCTTTTCATTAAGCACATGCAGAAGCGTACATACAACACCCGGACAACAATAAGTAGCTAGGAAAACAACCATTTACAAATATACAATTACATCAGTTACACTTATAAGCCCTTCTATCACGGGCTGTTATATTTACAACTACCACATCTTCAAAAGGTCGGGATAAACCTTAGCTCCTCTAGCAAGATTACAACTCCCAAAATTGACATGAGACTTCCATGCCTACAAGACTGAAAAGATGAGAGGTGAGTTTTAGGGAAACTTAGTAAATAAAACCCACTAATTTTCGGGTAGTAGGATGCCTTGCCCATCAACAAGCATATAACTCATCCAAAACATTAGTTGATGGCAGATCAATAGCAAAACAAAAGCTTTGTCTTGGATAAAATATAAGGAATCCTTAATCAACAGTATGCAAGCATAAACCAATATTCACCCACAACATGAGGAACTCATGCCTCACTCAATACAACCATAAACAAGATCTATTCCATAGTATGAGGAACTCATGCCTCATAAATATGCAAGCATAACCAAAATTCATTTCATAATGTGAGGAACACGTGCACGAGATTCATTTATTAATAGCCAAAATCCATCGATTCTTCCAGAATCCATTAGGCATCCAAACTTAATCGGGCAACGTCCCCTAATTGAAGGGTCATGGCTAGAATTATGACAACATCTCGTCCTTTTGACAAGGCATCCCGTTGGCGTGGGGTATCCTGTTGGTGAGGGGGCATCTCGTTCTTATTAATGAGGCATCATGTTAGCATGGGGGCATCCCATTGGCGAGGGTGCATCATCGTCGAATCTATCAATCGATGGCATAAATTAGTCCATCGTGTGTCTATGCATCAAGCATCACAATCTGGTTCTTATCTTTGCTTTTGGTTCAAGGGCCCAAGGGTGTGCCATGCATAAGTGTGTGAAATGACTTACCGAAGCTGAGACATTAAGCATGCCAAGCACGAATCAAGGATCACAACTTGATCCAACACGTTTGAGCATTGATCTAGTACCCAACTTGGCTAGGAACGATATACCTTGATATCGCATCGAGACCATAATAGGGTTGGCTTGATGTGACATGTTCATGGACCTAGTACCAAACTTGGCTCGAGAACAATACACCTCAATATCGCACCAAGACCATGAAAGGACTGGCCCGTCAGGAAATGTTCACTAACCTAGTACCAAAGTTGGTTCGGGAACAATACACTTTGATATCGCACCAAGACTAAGAAAGGACCGATCCATCGTGATCCCACGTACATCAAGGCCAACAAAACCCTCTTTCAGATCTCGGGGTGTGAACTAGAACATGCACTTGTGAAAATGGTTGGAAATAGTTTTATAAGGAAATATCAAGCTTTCACAAAAACACATTTTTGAATAGGTTTGTATCAAAGCAAAAACCAAAGCATATCAAATAAACACACAAACTGAGCTTCTTCCAAGCAACTCAAGCCAAAGCACGAGCCAAAGCTCATCAAACAAGGATCGAACTCAATTAAGGGATAAGTTCTAAACTGATCCAAGCAAATACAACCGAACTTCAAGTAACAATAGGTCAATCAACTTCAGTCAAGAACTCGTCACACTCTTGGAATGGCGTAACATAACATTCTAGCCAAATATTAGTAAGTTCTACTTACCCCACTTCAAGGGACGGCCTGGGTGACCGAGCAACGTGCAGGCTGGCAAATGAGCAAGAGGGCGTGGCCATGAGAAAGAGAAAAGGCGATGGTGAGGGTGAGATCAAGAAAGTGGGGGAGGAAGAGGAGGTGGTGTGTAAATGAGGGGAGGGAATGCCTTTATTTATAGGCAAACCCCTCATGATGATCTTTCCAAATGGACGAATCATCTTCATGTAGGTGGACAATCTAGGTTGAGGAGGTGGCAAGCTAAAGAGATGGGCGGCAAGTCTAGTTCCTAGGGGCAACACTCACTCATCTTTTCATTGGTCCATATAAGGGATTGAGTCATCATGAAATAATTACATGTAATTACTATGGGGACACCTAGGCCAATGACTGAGCTTCCCCCATTTAATGTTTGGATCTTGAGTAATCATTAGGCTAGATATCTTCATATTACAAACTTGCTCTCCAAGTTTTTAGGTTAGAAGGTATTATGGCCTATTCCTTTAAGGGACACCTCAACTTGGCATTGAAGAACTAGAGTCTAAAGATATTTGATGCATCCTTATCCTAAATTAAGAAGACTCTAGATTAGCCTTGCTCCTTAAGTTGGACGTGCAACCCTCTCCCCTTCCAAGTAGGGCATGTGGCCCTCTTATCCTAGGGTGAAAACAGTTTCGAGCAGTTTTTGAAATAAGCATCAATACCTCATTAAATGGACTCAAAAAATTATGAAATTTTAATATGTTGTAGATAAGACTCTAAAAGACAAGTCCAAATCATGCTCTGGAAAGAGTAGTAAATCACTAAACACAATCCAAAAATTCGTCTGTCGAGCAGATTCAACGGTCAGAGAGAGAGAGAGAGAGAGAGAGAGAGAGAGAGAGACTCATTTCAAAATCCAAATCTTCACAAAAATCTTTGAAATTTCTATATGTTATAGAAATATATGTCCTTTAAAACTTTCATGAAGGAAGAATGATTAAATTTGAAAGGGAAAATTTTATAAAAATTCGAGAAGGCAATCTGGTCATCGTTTTCACCACACAAGATAGGTTCCAGATGGTAAATGATTGGGCCTTCGTCCCTGCTATTTCAACTCATAAACATATGAAATTTAAGTCTCTTTTAGATTGAGATGTTCATAACAACTTTCATGAAGGAAGTTTCTTTAAATTCGCACCACAAAAATCTGTGTAAAATTGGCAAATAGCAGAGGTCAAGAAATTTCGAAAATCAAAGGTGGCAACCTTAGTTGGGAAAAGGAGGCATCCCACTTGGTCAAGAAGAATTAATTGTTGGGCATCCTTATCTTCAAAGTTTCTAACTAGGTCCTAGGTTAGCTTGGACACTTCATCCTCTTTCATTTAATGAAGAGATTTTAGAATTCTCTTTTGCTTAATTCTTTCCTTCCTCAAGAAGGCGGGCTAGAGAATTCTATCGTCCAAGTTGATTCTGGGGTCGAGGAAGGGATCATTAGGCATACCTCAAAAAATTGAATCAGGTACACTTGAGGTTCGGCCATTACGACCCATATTCACCCAAACCATTCCTTTGGATGATCGGTTGGCCAATAGGGTCGATTGTCCTTCGATCGGTTCGAGGCCAATCCTAAGACTACCAATGGTCTAGCACTAAGCCAAGGTACTCATAGACCTTAGAATTAGTGACGGAATAGCCAGGTCTATCCATAGGTTCATTCCGATCAACACCTGATCCATTGGTAGGGTTCATGGTCAGTGTATTACTGATCCATGATCGGACATCACCAATTCGAGATTATGTTTTGATCACTAAGAATTAAATAGTGAATGATACATTTTTGGTTGGAAGACGGTAGCATTTGATCAATTTCAATTGCCCGTGCATCGGTGCATAACCGGGCGAGAATCACCCGCGGCTAGAAAGCGCAACCGTTTGGATCGACCCATAACCATCCACCAATCCAAAATCATCTTGTGATCAATTCTCATGATCAAAAAGTCATCTTATGAGCTAATGATCCTATCCCATTGGTATGGTCGTTAAAAATTCATAGCTGACACCTCGACCAATTCATGACCGGTCGGTTGGTCAAACCATGACCGATCCATGATTCCTTGCCGATGGAACCAATCAATCCATGGCCAATGGCCCATGATCGATCCATTTAAGACCTTATAGCCGATCCTTACGGGGCTGGAATCGAGGATGTTATAATAAATGACTCAAATACATGGCTATGTCCCACAGCAAGCAAAATCAAACAAAAGACATTGCACACTACCCACGGCTTGATGAGTGAGCACTTAACTAGCCTCAATGACGAGATCTACTTTTTAGAGGAAAATGAGGAATCTTACCTATATTGGCAAACCTCGAGGACCGACTTTTATAGTTTGATGGATTGAGGATGCAAGGCCGAGAGAAAGGAGAAGGAGGATGAGGAAATGGATGACAAGAAGAGGAAAATGAGGAAGGGCTCCTCATATTTATACTACTCAGTGTCATCATTATCGAGCCAAGTGGTCCATTCCAAATTCTCTAAGTGGCCTACCTAGAATACTTAGGTGGCAAGCCTAGGTTGCAAGGTGTCATGCCTATTTTAAAAGGTGGCACACCTAATAGCCTAATGTAACGATTGGAGGCTTACTTGTTTCATTCCTATTAGACCATTTATACAATGCCATCATGACTTAGCCTACTTGTTCTCTAAGGAAAATCTTATGGTAATGATGACCATATCTTTCATGGACATCTGAGCCAATGACTTACAATTCTCAGTAAATGCTTAGATTTAGTTAATCATGGGGTTTGGATAATTCGCACATGCCTAAATTCAAGAACTTGTTTTCTAAGTTTTGGCCTTATAGAATATTCCACCAAGTTCTATTCTCATTAGTCCACTTAAGCCCTTAAAGCATTTGCTTCTTCCCCAAATTAAATCTCAAGTCATCATTACCAAATCTTCGAATGGACACCTAGGTGGGATGACTCATCCTTGCATTTAATGAGGCATTCTAGAATCTCATATATGTCTTCTCTTGATTGGTTCATTTGTCCAAGAGTCCCTTACTTAATTCCCAAGGCGAATCTTTGGTAATTATTACCAAACCTAAAAATATCTATCCAAAGTGATGAGTCATCATTCTCATTAAATGAGGGAATTCTAGAATATTCTTCTATTTTATCATTTTCTTCATCAAGAATGTGATCTAAAGAATTCTATCATCAAAGTTGGTTTCAAAACCGGAAAATGAATCATTAGGTACACCTCGAAAAACCAAATCATGTACATTTGAAGGTTGGCCATTACGTCCCATATTCACCCAAACCGTTCCTTTGGACGGTCAGTCGACCAATAGGGTCGGTTGTCCTTTGATCGGTTCGAGACCAATCTTAAGGCTACTCATGGCCTAACACTAAGCCAAAGCACTCATGTACCTTAGAATTAGTGACAAAATAGTCAGGCTTAACCCTGGGCTCATTCCGATCGACACCCGATCCATCGTTAGGGTTCATAGTCGGTGCTTTACCAATCCATGATTGGATATCACCAATTTGAGATTCCGTTTCGATCACTAAGAATTAAATAGGGAATGATGCATTTTTGGTTGAAAGACAGTTGTACTTGATCATTTCGGACCGTCTGTGTATCGATGCATAACCAAGCAGAATCACCCTCGACTAGAAACTACGACTAGTAGGATTGACCCGTGACCATCCACCAATCCAAAATCATCGCGTGACCAATTCTCATGATCAAAAAGTCATCTTATGAGCTGGTGATCCTATCCCATCGGTATGGTTGGTAGAAATTCACGACCAATGCCTCGATCAATTCGTGACCAGTTGGTTGATCAGTCGGTCGGTCCATGACCAATTTGTGATTTCTTGCCGATCTAATTGATGGATCCATGGCCAATGGCCCATGATCAATCCTCTTAGGACCTTATGGCCGATCCTTACGTGGTCGGAATCAAGGATGTTACAATTCTCTACCCTTTAAAAATTTCGTCCTCGAAATTTCATGACGTACCTAGGTACTCAAAATAAGTGAGGGTGCTTGCACCTCATAATTTCGTCACTCTCCAAGTAGCCTCTTTTGTGCCACGGTGCTTCCATAGGAATTCAACTAAGGGAATGACCTTTTTTTCCGATTACTTGCTCATGTTTGTCCATGATCCACATTGGCTCCTCAATGTACTCTTGGTCGTCCACCTCGATCTCTTCGAAGTTGAGCACATGTGTTGGATCTGGCTCATACTTTCTTAACATGGACACATGAAATACATCATGTACATGAGTAAGTTTCGATGGCAAAGCCAACTGATAGGCCATATTCTCTATCCTTTATAGGATTTCAAAGGGTCCTATGTACCATGAACTCAACTTACCTTTCTCTCCAAAATGAGACATACCTTTCAATGGAGACACTTTAAGAAATACGTGGTCTCCTACTTGGAATTCTAGTGGCTTTGATCTCTTGTCTGCATAACTCTTTTGCCTACTTTGGGTGGCTCTAAGTCTCTTTTTAATTACCTACACTTTGCCTTAGTAGTAAGTTGTACCAACTCGGGACTAATCCCGACCTTATTCCAACAAGTTAGAGTTCTGCAAGTCCAACCATATAACGCCTCAAATGGAGCCATGCTAATGCTCTACTGGGAATTTTAGCTTCGCCTTACTTCCGCTATGCCACTCGATTTCAACTTCTTTGGGATCTCCCATCCTAGAAAATTTAGGGGCGCAGCTTTAAGAATCGTTCAACTAGTTCTTGCATAAGGCTTTCGCCAATTCTTTTTTTTTTTTTTTTTTCCAAATCGAGGCGTTAGTGGAAATAGGGGCTTACTACTTGTTGAACCCTGCTGTTCCATCAAGCTCCCAACATTAGTCAAAACTTGCAAAATTCCATCAAGTCGGCGGTCCTGTCTCGATTTTCCTTTCGAAGCCACCCGATCTTGGGCACTCATGTTGTCTACTAATAAGACAACTATAGGAATTCTAGGAAAACCTTTCTACATCACAATCAAAAGTTAGTAGTCATGAGCTACTATCACACAAGAAATCAATCAAGCAAACAATCACATGCATGGAATGTTTTCCTAACTAACTATCCTATGACTCCCAGTGCACCTTATGACTCCAAGTAATAACCCCTCTCTAATACCAAAAACTGTCATGACCCCAACTCCATCTCCAGAGTCATGAGTGTCAAGGGTTATTTTTGCGACGTCCCAAACTCGTTGTTGTCCTGATTCTTTTTATCTTATTATCATGCACATGCGGAAACATGAACAAATAACTCCCTGAACAAACAATAGCTGGAGTATTAGGACATACATTTCACTGAACACACTAACTTATGTTATAATAGTACTTTTACAAGTCCCTTTCTCTATGGGCCCTCTTTTCTTTTACATCACAGTACAAGTTTTCCACATAGGTCAAGGGAAATCATATCTCCCCTAGCGTGATTATAGCTCCCAAAACGACGTGAGACTTCCAAGCCTACAAGACTGAAAGATGGAGGGTGCATTTTGGGGAAACTCAGTAAGTAAATTCCTAATTCTCTGCTAAGAAAGCATCTCATCATCAAAGCTTAACAAGTACAACACCCGCAAACAGTGTCGATGGCAGATCAATAACTAACTTATTGCTACCTTTGACTATATGTAGATGTCCATTGCAACATGCTTTAATGCATACTTACCTTTGGCTTATCAATAAATGTATCAACATACCATGCTTATGCATAACCAGCACTTATGCCAATTCATTTAGCATCGTCTGGCTCGACTAGCCCTCTTGGCTTGATTGGGGCTTCCAGCTTGGCTTCCTAGCTCGACCAAAGCATCTCGGCTCGACCAAGGCTTCTCGGAGCTAGCTTCCCAAGGCTTCCGAGTTGAAAACCCAGGCATCCTAGCTTAACTAAGGCATCCCGTTCCTCTTTAAGTGCGTACATAAATGAATCATACAAGCCAGTTCTTATCTTATCTCTTAGTCGACACATGTATGGCCCGAAGGCATACTCATTCATTCGTGTGTGTCTCATGAATTCTTATACTTCACTAATACATATGTTGGGAACAATCTTTAATCCGTAAATTGAATCAACCACTTAGCGTCAATCCCTGCACTGAACAAGGCTCGGAAACAAGTAAACCTCAATATTCATCCAAGACCTTAAGGCTTGGGTACACCTTGCTTTCGTGACGATCCCAAGCTTGACGAACCTTAGCTCTATCCCAATGTCAATACACATGTATCAAGAATGACCTTCGTCTCACGGTTTCATTCAATGCCAAGCACAAAGTTCCCATGTCCACTTGAACTATGGAAATTGGCATGCTGGTGCCTTACCAAGACCTCGTGGATTTGAGCGATCCCCGTACCTGATCAAGACATAAGATCAACACGCCTTAATATCGACTTAGGACCTTGTGGCCTTGGGTGATTCCCGCACCAAGCGAGACTTGAACCCAGCATCCTATTTATGCTGAAACCAATGCTTTATGGCTTGGGTGACTTTGTCTTGCAATGAACTCAACTTGAACAAACCTCAATTTCATTATGAACATAAATGACTCAAATACATGGCTATGTCCCATACCAAGCAAGATAAAATAAAAGATATTGCACACTACTCACGGCTTAACAGGTGAGCACTTAACTAGCCTCAATGATGGGATCTACTTTCTTAAAGGAAAATGAGGAATCTTACTTACTTTGGCAAACCTCAAGGACCAACTTATATAGCTTGATGGATTGAGGATACAAGGCCGAGAGAAAGGAGAAGGAGGAGGAGGAAATGGATGACAAGGTGAGGAAAATGAGGAAGGGCTCCTCATATTTATATTACTCGGTGTCATCATTACCGAGCCAAGCGGTTTATTTCAAATTCTCCAAGTGGCCACCTAGAATACTTAGGTGGCAAGCCTAGGTTGCAAGGTGTCATGCCTATTTTAAAAGGTTGCAAGGTGTCACACCTAATAACCTAATGTAATGATTGAAGGCTTACTTGTTTCATTCCTATTGGACCATTTATACAATGCCATCATGACTTGGCCTACTTGTTCTTTAAGGAAAATCTTATGGGAAGGATGATCATATCTTCCGGGGACACCTAAGCCAATGACTCACCATTCTCATTAAATGCTTAGATTTAGTTAATTATGGGGTTTGGATAATTAGCACATGCCTAAATTCAAGAACTTGTTTTCTAAGTTTTGGCCTTCTAGAATATTCCACCAAGTTCTATTCTCATTAGTCCACTTAAGCCCTTCAGTCATTTGCTTCTTCCCCAAGAGAAATCTCAAGCCATCATTACCAAATATTTGGATGGACACCTAGGCGAGATGACTCATCCTTGCATTTAATGAGGCATTCTAGAATCTCATATATGTCTTCTCTTGATTGGCCCATTTGTTCAAGAGTCCCTTACTTAATTCACAAGGAAAATATTTGGTAATCATTACCAAATCTAGAAATATTTATCCAAAGTGGTGAGTTATCCTTCTCCTTAAATGAGGGAGTTCTAGAATTGTCTTCTATTTTGTCCTTTTCTTCATCAAGAAGACGGTCTAGAGAATTCTATCATCCAAGTTGGTTTTGGGGCTGGAGAATGGATCATTAGGTACACCTCAAAAAACCGAATCACGTTTACCCAAGGTTCGGCCATTACATCCCATATTCGCCCAAACCATTCCTTTGAATGGTCGGTCGGCTAATAGGGTCGATTGTCCTTTGATCGATTTGAGAACAATCCTAAGGCTACCCAAGGCCTAGCACTAAGCCAAGGCATTCAAAGATAAAAATCAATGGGATGGCAATGCCTTCGGGACATCGTAAACTAATCCCGATGAAGTTGATGTTGCATTCCCATGGGGAGGGAAGGTTCAGGGGCGTGACAAGTTTAGTTGAAGTAGTCTTACCTTTAATGCTAGATTTAGCTTGCTTGTTATTAGAATCGGTGAAAAGAGTGATTGGGCTAAGATCAATAGGGTATTCATTCATTGATTATGATTTCTCATGCTTCTCAAAGTCCTCAATTGTCGATCTTCAAGAAATACCATGTCCCTACTTCGACTATTTTCCAATTAGTAGGATCCTAGAGTCTCTAGCTGAATTCTTCACGCGCATAGCCCAAAAACTTATATTGCCTTGATTTCCCATTAAGTGTTGATCTCTCATCCCTAGGAATGTGAACAAATGCCTCGTAGCCAAACATCTTCAAGTGGTCACAAGAAGCATCTTTATGATCTAGACACTTTGTGGTACATCATCGTCAAGTGGAGCTAAAGGTGATAGGTTGATTAAGTCAACTGTCATCCTCATTGCCTCACCCCAAAAATGGTTTGGTAGCTTTGCGTTGGAGAGCATGCATCTGATTTTTTCACATATGGTTCTATTTATTCGCTCCCCAATACTGTCGTGTTGAGGTGTTTTGGTACGGATCTTCCTAGTTTGATCCCAAAACTTTTGCAACAATCCTTTAAAATTCCTTGTTATTCGCCACCATTGTTTGAGCATACACACTTCAATCACCTACCCGTTGCTCTTTCAACCTTCACATGAAATTGCTTAAAGATTTCCTATACTTGATCTTTAGTTTTCAAGGAAAATGCCCACACCTTTCTAGAGTGGTCATCAATAAATGTTACAAAATAAAGTGCACCTCTAGGTGTTCTAGTTTGCATTGTCCATACATTAGTACGTATCAAATCTAAAATTTCAGCTTTTTTAGATTGTGGGGAATTACAAAATGCTACTCTATGTTATTTTCCCATAATACAGTCGACACAAGTATTTAAAGGTGTACTTTTCATTCTCATAAGTCCAAGTCGTTTATGCCATAACTCGGTGGTGACTCATTTTCCCATTACGCTCACCTCTTCTCACATAGCTTGGATTATGTGATGTAGAGAGAGCCAGTCTTTTCTCCTTTGGCTACCACCAAATTACCTTTAGTGAGCTTCCATTTCCCATTACTAAAGAAATTGCTTTAGCCTTTGTCATCGAGCCTACCGACAAATATAAAATTGAGACATATGTCCATGACATATATCACATCTTTGAGTAGTAGCCTACATCCAACATTAGTCTTTAAGTAACTATTTCCCATACCAATAATTTTGGACGTACCATCATTTGACATATTTACAAAGCCGATGTCAACTACCTAGTCAAATCTTGGGATGCAAGAAAATGTGTCCCAACACATCTTCTAATGTCATTGTCATAGTATTGAGTTGGTCTATTATACCTTGGAACTCGTTCATGTGTTTCGATAGACTGCTCTTGTCTTTGTATTTCAAATTCATGAACCGTGGCATGTGATTTGCTTTATTTTGCGCCATTGTTCTTGTGTACATTTTCTTTAATTTTTGCCAAAGAACACTAGCGTCATGTTCATTAGCAAAATTTTTCGAAATGCTCTTGTTGATCCATTGCCGAATTTGAGTAGCACACTTCGATTGAGCACCATCCATTCGCTTTTGGACAGAGTCATTAATTTGCCACCGAAAGACAACGTCGATTTGCCTTCTACCACGGGATCTAACGCTCTTTGTTTGGCTTTTGCTATGGGATTGGACACCTTGGATGTTGGTATTGGTACCTCCATCGGTATCACAATTGATCTTCAAAGGTCTTTAATGTAAAGCAAATCCTCCATCTTTGATTTCTAGATTGCATAATTGAATGCGGTCAATTTTATCATGTTGCCAAAATTTTCTTCCATTTAATTCTACAATATACACACACACACACACACACACGGAGCAACTTGACTCTTATATCACTTGTTGGGAAAAGAACAATATTTGCGGAGAAGGACCAAATAATTTTTCCATTGCTATTTTTTGTGAAAATTAAATAGGAAAAAACATTGGATAAAAGCGATAACAATGAATAGTAAATAACACAAGAATTTTAACGTGGAAAACCCTCCAAGGCGAAGGGAAAAACTATAGGACTGAAGTTCACTTCAAACTTCCACTATGATAAATAATAGGATACAATTTCACCCTAAGGTGGATCTCTCATTGTCTTCAATTTATGGATCTAAACCTCTTACAACTTGGATAACTTACTCAAAGGTAACTCTCTTGGAAGAAGAAAGACTGTTTCTTCCGCTACACTACTTTGATATTCATGCTTCTTCTTCTTTTTGTATGTTTTTCTCCAATGAGGACTCCTATATATAGAAGCAAATGCAATCTCAACTGGAATTGTACAATATGAAAATTATGTTGATTTATCTCCTAATCTCTCGTGATTTTCTAGATGTGGGAAAATCACTTTGATTTGTTTCCCAATCTCTCTTGAATTTTCTGGATGTGGAAGATCATGTTAATTTATCTCACAATTTCTCTTAATTTTCTTTCCTCTTTTTTTCTTTTTTAACACTCACTATTACACATATTCTATTATAGATATACACAATTGCGTTAGCCTCTCCAATTGGGAGCGATCTACTCGACATTTTCCTCCATCACTAATTGAAGTGTTTTTCATTGGTTGGTTAAAAATATGGATATTATACTTCATAGACTTAATTAGAAATAAGTATAGATGATGTCAATATTCATAATTTAGTAAACACAAGACGGATTGGAGGAAAATATCACCCTACTCCACTGATGTTATGGACGTGTAACATAAGCACAAGTCACTGGACGAAAGACCTAGACGTGAAATTCATTTCGGTTGTAGTGTGTGCAATCGAACATCAGTCAAGTGTATAATCCACACGCAAAAGTTTCGTTATATAACTATTAAGGCAAGAGGCAAGACCATGGAGATACCCAAGAAAAATATTCATCGTAGTTGAACAAACTATATCCTCAAGCAAACTCGGAGACAAGATAGCTCCCAAATATCAAAAGCATCACCAACAAACGGTAGAAGGAATTACGCCATTTTTTTATATCCTGTCGCTGCGTTTCATCCAAAAGCTTTCTAAACCTAAAGTACACGCATAGCAACCATTTGAAGAACAAGAAACAGCCCAAACGCTCCTACCTTTCGATGTGAAAGGACCATATGATCTAGTGCAGTCCATCGAGACCTAGTGTAACCATAACATCTATCACGGCACACTTAGATATGTATCAATAGCTTAAATATTCTCATCTCCCACTATTGACTATTGGCATGACATGGTCTTCCATGCTATCCATGTACCTAGTGTTCACAGTCCACTAATATCCATGGACACGTTGGTCTCCTCTCCTAGAAAGGAACCATCTCTTCTTGATTCACATCTGTACAATGACAAAAAATGTTCTAAACTTATTGCAACTTTTTTCAATTCAGTCCAAAACCATCTGGTCAACTTTGCCGGCCAGCCAACGCTAATATTGATAAATTTTTAATAATATTATTATTAAAAAATTTCTTTTTTTCTCTCTCTCTCTTATCTTTATCTTCTTCCATCTCATTCTTTTTTTCCCCATAGTGGCTGGCGAGGCTCCGGTGAAGCTCATTGGCCATTAGGCGAGGCTTGAGGGCCGCGGGGGCCATGAGCGAGCTGGCTTTGCCGGGCAAGGGCTGGGACCCTTGCTGGCCATTGTGGGGAAAAAAGGAAAAATAAGGAAGAAAAGAGAAAGAAAAAGAAATAAATAAATAAGTTTGAAAAAAATGTTATTAAAAATTGTCCACATTAGTGCCGACTAGCCAAAATTGGTTGGATGGATTAAATTGGCACAATTACAAAATGTTTGGGACTGAATTAGCAGAAAAAAAGGTTTATGACTAAATTGAAAAAAATTACAATAGGTTTAGGACTATTTTGGTAATTTTCCCCTAAATGCTTTGAGCCCCTCTAATTCAGTTGCTACTTCTTTCATGGTTGATCTCTCCTCTCCTTTTATTGTCAAACATCTCTTTGCAAGATTGGCAACTTCCCTCGCATGCTCATTAATTCACTCGTTTGCAATAACTTCCTCAACAATTTGAAACAATTTGTTATTTTCTAGGGATGAAAGAAAGCACATTGCCAAGCTCCTCCCTTCTTTTAGTCGGTCAAATGAATGTAGAGTGTTGGCCAAGGAGGATAAGGTACCGTTTATAAAAGATTATTGCCAAATGGTTTAAGATTAAATTGTCAAAAGCTTTAGGACTAAAATGGTACAAGTAAAAAATTTAGGATTGAGTTGACTACCATATAAGAGATTTAGAACTTTTTGAACAATTTTTCCAATGAATGAGAACATTAGTCACAAGTGATTTTGCATTTGCGTTTTCTTTTCTTTTTTGGTTGATTTAGTACTCCTTGAGGGTATACAATTGTTCCTTTAGAGTTAAGGGAAAATTTGACGTTAAGACATAGATTGACGGAGTCCCGATTGAAGTATCTGCGACCATTTTGAGAACTGGTATCTCAATAGATTAATGCTGGGGACTTGAAAATTTTTGTCATTAGCCATAGTCAAGCCAGCTTAGAAAAAGGTTGCTAAGGAAAGAAAATTCCGAGCACTTGCATCTTGCATTCATATACGACGGCATAAATAGATAAATAGATATATGTCAAGTAGAGATTTCAATGAAACCTTTGGCATGCTGAAACTTGACGAACCCTTGACCTGGTAGTTGGCCTCAACTATAAGATTTTTTTTTGACAAATTTTTATCTTTATTTTCAACATCATATGCCAATCTACATATGTCTTTCCAGGAAGTTGCACCTTTTGTTTTTTGTTTTTGATTTTTTTGGCAATCTACCTTTTAGTTCTTGTTACATTTTGCACTTAGAAAATTCATACATATTATATTTTGCACTAAAAAATTCATGAATAAATGCGCGGAGACCTAATGTGAAACTATAGTTTCAAACTTTTTTAAGTGCTCTTACTTTTTCAATATGGATAACCATAGATCCGTAGTAATGCAATCTGCAGATATTTGCGCTTAAATAATTTTGCATATGCCTATTGTTGAGTCCTAGTATGAAACTTAAATAGTTCAACACTTTTGAAAAACTTATAATCACTTGACCTAATACGAATTTATATCTGCACTTGAACTTAGATAGTTCGACATGTCCATAATGAGTTCAATATGGATATTGGAACGCAAGGCACAGGCACACCATGTCCCTTGAACTTCTATATAGTTCCCAACCTAATATAAATTTTGGATAAAACATGACGAGGACATCGCTTATAAACTTGATTCACGTTTATGTATATGATCTATTGAGCTTACACTATGTCTCGTGAGTTTTGTGTTAGCTATAATCTAAGTAAATCATTATGGATGCATTAAAATGAGTGAATCTATTCATAAATTTAACAGCGGACATGCACTAGGGAGCTTGAGCTCTTTGATGGAGTAGGTAATTAGTACTTGTAAAGTGCTTTCAATGTACAATAAGTTCTTTTCTATTAGAAATAAATTTAGCTATTAATAAGCATAACATAATACATATTACAAGACCAATGGAATTGAATTGGGAAGCAGCGAAATACAGCAAGTAGACAAAAGAAATCAATTGAAGTAGTATAAAGTACAATTGTTGAAATAATCACATCAATATTTTCCTTGTCAAACATATAAACAAATTACTTATGCTCATTGATTTACATAAACCAGTAAAAGTGCATACACCTTGCGTTTATATAGAAATCGACATTAGAATTTTTTTTTTTTTCGTTTATATTGCCTTATTGCAAAATATAAGTATTATCAATAAATGGAAAGTAAATTATCGATATAATATGAAGAAATGGGAAACACATATACATGAAAAGAGACCAATATCTCAAGATTGAAGCATCAATAGAATATTTCTAAGGGTTAATACCATAAAAAAAAAAAAAAAAAACTCTAAGTTGGTACACTTGTGACAAAATTATCCCAAACTAATTTTTCGACCACCAAAAACCCTAAATCGGTACACCTTTGATAAGTTTAACTTAAACTGGTACACTTCGATAAATTTATCTTCTACTAGTTTCCGTTAAATTTTACTTTCAAATTGTTGAGTAGGATGATACGTGATAGTTGAGTGATGTACCAATTTATGATTTTACTCTCCATTTGTCACAATTATAAAATTTTTGTGGTATCAATTCAATTTAACTAATGGTATATTTGTCACAATTATACTAGTTTGTATTTTTAGGCAGTAAAAAAATTAGTTTGGGTAAATTTGCCACAAGTATGTCGGCTTGGGATTTTTTGTGGTCATTTAAGGTAAATTTGTCACATGTATACCAATTTATGGTTTTTCGTGATATTAACCCTATTTCTAAAACAACTAATTTGGGTTATTTTAGTAAGGGGCTATTTTCTTGATATAATAGTAAACCCCAATGAAAAGCTAAAGCAAATTAACAAGAAAACAAGAAGAGATAATATAGTCATCACGATACTAGACATATAAAGAGTACATTGAAACGGTTCATGATTCTAGTACATTGTTTTTGGGCACTTCATCAACATTATTCTGCAACTCACGTATAAAGGCAAATAAAGAGAATGTGATATCTCATATTACAAAGATTTTGGACTGAGACAAGCGAATGCATCTTCATCTCGGCAACAAGAGTGACTGATCCTCCTCCACTAAAGTCGGCTCTACTTTTGCTTCCAATTGCATCGACATGGGAATCACACTCGAAACATAGATAGATCTAGTTCTAATGTGATCAATCTCTTCTTCATTTTGCCGGACAACCATGGGATTTCGTAGTGATTGTACTCACTCCAATTCCAACGCCACTTCCTTCATTGTAGGCCTATACCTTCCATGAAGTACTAAGCATCTTTTCACCAAGTTGGACACCACAACAATTTCTTTGTTCTTGCCGTGGTCTAATACCTCCTTATCAAGAACATCGAACAAGTGATTCTCCTCTATCGAAAATGATGAAGTATGAGGCTAGATTTTTGTCCTCTTCTACCCCCAATTGAGAAATTAGCTTTTCTCTAGTTAGTAGCTCGACAAGGACAACCCCAAAGCTATAGACTTCACTCTTGTTAGTAAATTGACTTGTTTGGTAGTACTCAAGGTCCAAGTATCCAAAGGTTCCTCGCACCATTGTGGTCAAGTGTGTTTGGTCAATGGGAATCAATTTGGAAGCTCCAAAATCCACCACTTTGGCTTGATATTTTTCATCCAAAAGTATATTTGATGATTTGATATCACAATGATAAATCGGTATGGCTGCATCAAAGTGCAAATATGATAGAGCCCCGGCAACTTCACTAGCAATTCTTAATCGCATTTCCAATGAGACAGGAAATTCTTCGTTCGGATCATGAAGATGGAGTAGAGAGTTCCATTGGGGACAAATTCATATACCATAAGAGGGACTTCACTATCCAAACGGAATCCTAATAGCTTGACCACAATTCTGTGATTGATTTCAGAGAGAATAACGATTTCATTGACAAACTGTTCGACTTGTCTTGCATCAATAACGTTGGATTTCTTGACTGCAATGATCGTTCCATCTATTAGCATTCCCTTGTAAACAATTCCTTGACCACCTTGACCCAATATTCGATTCTCATTGAAATGATCCATAGCATTGTCTAACTCCGTTGAGGTGAATAACTTGCCTCTATCCACATGATTGTCTTCAATAGAAAATAGACGTTGTTGCAATAGAAATCTGCCATTACGTTCAAAGAATTTTTGCTTGAGTTTTGCCTCACGCCTTCTTTTGATGTATTTGTCCAACCACCAACAAAGCAAAAGCAACACTATGGCTCCGGTACCCATGCTTGCTCCTGTGTCAAAAAAGTCAACGGGAATTGCTATGTAACCAATTGCCTCTTCATCATCAACAAATTAGCTTCCACTAATTTAACAAGTGCGTTTAAGCTTTGAAGAGAGTGAGACAAAAAGGAGGATTAGCTCAACAAAATAATTTGAAAATATTATGCATCATTTGTGGGTGAGAAACAAAGATGCAATCAAAGCATAGACTATGAAATTACAAATAAGATTGTCCAAAAAGTCCTAAACTCAGTATACGGCAATCAATTTAGTTATAAACCTTTCAATTGTTTTAATTTAATCTTAAACCTTTTGATAACTTGCCAAGTTAGTCCTAAACCTTTCGATTGTGGCAATTTAGTCCTAAACATTTTGATGATTTAATGATTTAGTTTTAAACATTTTAATAATTTGCTAATTTAGTCATTTCAGCCAATTTTGGCTGAAAATCACTAACCATTCTACATGGCACAACCACGCTAACGTGGATAATTTTTGCAATTTTATTAATTTTATGATTTTTTCTTTTTTTGCTTGTATTCTATTTTTAATTTTTATTTTTCCCTTTTTCTCTCTATCGACCTCAGCTGAGGGCCATAGTCACAGCCTCAGGTGAGGGACACTTGTGCCTCAATCAGTGAGGGCGACCCTCGCCAGCCTAGGCCTAGGTTGCCCTCGCCTGAGGCCAGTGAACTTTGGCCGATGAAGGGAAAAAGGGAAAAGGAAAAAAAAAGAAGAAAAAAAAATTCAAAAACTTGCCAAAATTGTCCATGTCATTGGCCAAAAGAATTAAATTGGCAAATCATCAAAATTTTAAGATCGAATTAACGTAATTGAAAGGTTTATGACTAAATTGGTAAGTTATCAAAATGTTTTATGAATAAATTAGCACAATTGAAAGGTTTAGAGCTGAATTGAACACTATAAAATGATTTTAAGAATTTTTGGATAATATATAAAAAAAAGCACATGCAAATCAACAATTCAATCAATCACCTTCCTTCGACAAAAAAACAAATCATCCACCTTCTTAATTTGACCACTTGCTTCATTTGAGAAAAGGGGACTCTAGAAAAAGAAGCAATTGCGCATGTGCTTGGGGAATGCAATGAGGTGGGGTGAAGCACGTATATTTTGCCAAAAATCCATTGGTCTTGCATTTTCACTAATTTTATCTGGGACTTTGAAGTAAAGATTGTTGGGGAATTTTGATTGTTGATGAAGATAGAGAACTAGTAAATTTGATGTGTGATGATGATCATCGTCCTTAAGGTATTATTTGCCCTCATTATTGTTGTTGTCGGATTTAGAACAAATATACCTTCAGGATATACACTAAAGTTGTATAGAAACGAGTTCAACAATTACTAAATTTCTCTTGGAATTTCACCTTAAATGTGTTAAAGTTGCATGTATGAAAAAAGAAGAAGAGAGAGATCTGAAGAAGCATTTATGAACAATTGTGGTTATTATAAATAATATGTAAATTGGTCTCTATTTACATACAACCAATCAACACATCTCTTGGGAATACGTACCTTATCCTAACCATCACCACTCTTCATGTCAAGAATAACTTCATTTCATAACTATCCATAACCTCTTTCTACGATTGAGGTTCATAACCAATAGTCACGTCTTCTCTTAACTAAAAGTCCCATCTTTTCTTAACTAGAGACACCTCTTTTGTGATAACAAACTATTTCAACAATCCTCACTTAATTTGTTATCTACACAAATTTATGTAAATTCATAAATAAATAAAGTATATGATAAGATTTGGACCTTCATTTAGTTTACGAAATTAGTGGTGGTTAAAATTTCGAACCATGATTTCACTTTTTAATCAATTTATCACACATATGAATTTATACACGTTCGATTAGAAATTTCCTATGCCTAAGCACTTTTATGGCCTAGTGCTCCTCTTGCATTCATGAACATTTACAAAAGTACATCCAACTTTTGTTAAAAGCAGCTTCACTTCTTATGTTCATATAGGCGAAGTTCCTAAATTTCTTATCTTAGCATTGCTTTACTAAAACCTTACATTTTATTAAGAGTGTTTTCTTAGACTGACTCTCCTACTTTTCGTGAGTACTAATATTGTGCCTCGGTACTCAATCACCGTCAAGTCACAATAGCTTGTTGTTATGTATTTAACTTAAATAATTTTATTAGAAATTATAAAGTTAGGTTTCCATTATCCTTGACTATTACCAATTGGTCTAAGACCCATTCCCTTGGCAATAAGGAGAAAGACATTGGAAGTACCAAAACTTGTGTAGGCATTCACTTAGTGCCAAAAGTTTTTGCCAATTCTTTTAAGTGTCAAATTAAAGAAAAAAAAAACGATCACTTAAGTGTGAACGGCAAGAAATTCCAATCAAATTGATTATGTAACATTTGTAAATAAAAATTTGAAGTGACATATCTTATATTTTTAAGAACCCGATCCACATAGACATGCGAAACAATGTCGTTTAGTCCAACGTGGTTGGGTAATGAACAAAACGACGTCGCACACCATCCAGGGCAAAAGCGACATTGTTTGAACTTTAGTAAAAAGGCTGGACTTGTCACATCTTTCCCTATCACTTGCTCGCTATCATTTGTTTGTCGACGAATGCCTATCCTCACTTGCCATCCACTCGGTATCCCTTGCTCGTCATCCATGGTGAAGATGCATTTCTCTCTTTGTGTCACTCAATTAGAGGGAATAACTAGGGTTCATAAGGGAAAATTAAGGTTTGTAAGATAAAATTAGGTCTCGTGAGGGAAAAATTACAGTTATGAGCTACCGTTGAAGCTCCTGCTCTCTATTTCCAAGATTGAGCTATTAATTTTTGGGGGCAAAAAAACACCTCAAGTGCCAAAACTTGGCATAATGAGACACTTAAGTGCTAAAATTTTGGAAAGTAGCACTCGAGTGCCACTTTTTTTGAAAAATGGGACACTTAAGATTCACATCCGGTGAGCCCTACCAAAAATATTATGTGGCAATCTTTTATTAATTTTGCTTTCTTACATTGCTCTCCGGAAGGTTGAAAGAAACACAAAAACGACATTATTTTGGCACTTAAGGAATTTTAATATAAAAGTTAATTAAATTAATTTTTTTTTTTTAAAAAAAAGGAAGGAGGAAAATGAGCAGTAGCCCTAGCCAAGGGCTGATGACCCTAGCTAATCAACGGTGAGGGCCTACGAGCCCAAGCCCAAATTTGGGGCGAGGTTGCGGCTTTCCCCCAAATTTGACAAGGATTGCCAGCCCTTGCCCAATCGAGCCAAAGGTTGCCACCCACTAGGGTATCTAGGGAAGGCAGGTGACCCTTGCCTTAGATTTGGGTGAGGGCTCGCAGCCCTTGTCGCCTATCGGCTGGGGTTGTCAACCCTTGACCAAGGCTTGATGAACTCGGCCAACCCTTCCCTTACCTTCTTGGTGATGGCGGGGAGGCGGTGGTGAAGGCGGAACCCTCGGCCGCTAGTTGCCGTTCATCTTCCTCCCTTTTTTTTTTTTTTCCAAATTTAGTTTTAAATTAAATTAAATTAATTTTTATATTAATAATTTACCCACGGTAGTGGCAAAACGATATTGTTTTGGCACTTGTCTAGCCATGTCAACATGTAAAACGATGTTGTTTTGCAATTGGTTTGCTGAAAAAATCGTCATGTCGGCATTTTGGCTAGATTTTCACCGTTGGCACTTAACTAATCCATTTTGCTCCAATTTGGCACTTAAATATCACTTTCCTAACTTTGGCACTTAAGTGTCCCCTCATGCCAAGTTTTGACACTCTAGATGTCCTAAACTCAAATTTAGGGGCAAACCGAAATAGGGAGTGAATTTGGGATCAATGGTTAATTAGGGTTTAAACTTTTTTTTTTTTTTGGGTTCTCTTTCAATTTGAGGATTTAAGGTTCTTATTTGACAGGAAGATATTAGATGACGTTGTTTTAGGGTTTATATGCTGACTTGACTCTCCGGTTAGCCACATCGGATTTTTAACTAAATAAACTGAAGTTGGCACGAAAAGATTGTTTTCCAAAAAATTTGCCACTCAAGTGATCCAAAAGAAACTTTTGACAATAAAGTGAGTGTCTTACTTAAGTTTTAATGCTTCTAGTGTCCTTCTCCCCTTTGTAGTGCTACTTATTAAACCTCTCGAGAGATCCTTAGTAAATGGATAAGCCAAGTTATTATTTGTCTGAATGTAAATTATTGAAAGAATTCCATCGGTAATTAATTGTCAAACATTCTTATGTTCCAAACTAATATGTCTCTATTTTCCATTCTATATTGTATTGTATGCTTTAGACATTGTCACACCCCGATCCTCTGAGCGCACGCCCATCCCTCCTTGGTCGATTAATAGCGACGTCCCGGGATGCGTCGCCGACCCATCCAATTTAATAAGCAAGTGGAAACAAATAATAATCCCCGGACAACAATTAGATGGGATAGAAAAGTAGAGCCTCAAAATTTTCAAACCTAAACAAATCCTCTTATAAACAAACAGGTTCATATACAAGATCAAGCTGTTTACAAAAATGTCAGCTTAATAAAAAGGGAATTATCCTAACACCCACTAGTCGACCCATTTGCCGATTCTTCAGCCTTCACCTTCTAAACCCCAGGCTTCTGGTCCTCCACGACCACCACCTAGGGACCTGAAATTGTTATCCCACAACGGGGTGAGATGATGTCTCAACAAGTTCTACCCCTTAGGACTTGATTAGTAAGAAAATACGCCCAAAGGGCTACCTAAGCACAATCACAAGTCAGAAGACTTACCTTGGCCTTAGTTCCTTCCTCCAAGTCGGTTTAATTCATAATTCGACAAACCACATCATCCAATCAATTCGGATTGACTCAGTGATTACATGTCATCGAGACTATCACACAATCATTCAGACTATTCATTCTCGACTCTTGATCACGGCCCTATAGGCATAATTTGGGTTAAGTGGTCATCATGGCGCCATTGGCATAATTTATACTTAGTGGAATCACGGCCCAACTCGGCAAATTTAGACTTAGTGGTAATCACGGCCCCACTCCACAATTTTAGACTTAGTGGTAATCACGGCCCCACTCCGCAATTTTAGACTTAGTGGAATCACGGCCCCACTCGGCATAACCATACTCTAGTGGTTCTCTTGATTTAGTTCACAATCTCACACGGCAATTTTCCAATTAATTGTACAATCTAGCATTTAGTTGCATAATCCAACTAATTCACAACTACCATGCAATTATACAAATCATCACTCAGCTTCACAAAACAACATTCAATTGCATAAACTAAACACATCACTACGATCAACTCGAAATTCTATCGAGCGCTCTCCGGTATAATTTCCATAAAATATTAATTAATAATTAAATAAATTTCAAAATTTATTTTTATTTAAATAATAAATAATATAATTTAAATATTATTTAAAATTATTTAATTTAAATAAATAATTAAGTAATTAAAATAATTAATTAAAGTCTAAGCATGATTAACATTAATCTAATTACATAATTAGACTAATTAATCTAACCCTTAATCTAATCATGCACATAATCTAATTAACATTTAACTAAGTTAATCTAACCACCTAAACATACTTAGACTAATCTAAACATCCATTAAACGTCATTAACCTACTAAGCGAGGATTAGTGAGCTAAACTCACCGATTTAGCGTTCCGGTGAGTCCACGGCGACCACGACGCAGAGGCGAGCGACAATCCTCCAAGCGGCGACACTAATGGAGGCCAGGAAGGCCTTGGAAATGGTCCATGAAGCTTCAAGACCTTGGCTGGTTTCTACTTGTTCTTGCTAGATTGCAAAGAGGAAACCAGTAGCTTCAATGGTGAAAATGGGCCGATCGGAGATCTGGCGAGCGGGTGGTCGGCAACCGGTGGCTCCCAGGGTCAAGGGAGATGTGTTGGTGGTTGGAACGGGCAAAGGAAGGATTGGAATGGAGAGAAACTCACGAAAAACGTGAAATAGTCTAGGCGGGTAGCAAACCGACGGACCGGTGACCAGCAACTTGTAGTGGCCGTACAGGACAGTGGCGGCTCCGTTCGAGGTGAGGTCGGGCTCTTTGGAACGGTCTAGATGTGCTAGTCACGGTGATGGGTGAATTGTTAGTTAATTCATCTAGGAAGTCGACTTTTCACTTGGATCTTTGGCAAAAGGTCAGCTGGAGCAAAAGCGGAATAAAGGAAAACGAGAGGAGGAAAACGGTCCGGCAACTGTGCGACCGAGGAGGAGGAAGGAGCTGCCAGTTTTCTCTGGTTTTCCAAGCTTTCTCTCCTTCAACAACAATGGAGAAAGCCACAATTTGAGGGAGAAGAAGGCTGCTAAAGAGGGGGTCCCTTTGGTGGCCTTCCAAGAGCTCAACACTTGTCAAACACATCTCTCTCTTGCCCCCACCAGCTGGTCTGCCAACCACAGCCTCTCTCTCACCTCAAGCTTCATTAACAAGCTTGGCAATAGGTCCAAAATGTTCCTGCCCCCATGGCATACGAATTTGGCACCATTCCCTCTTCATTTCCTTCAATTTCTATTCCAATTGAGGCAAATTGAAGTCCATAAATTCATCCAATGTAACCACACTTAAATCCACATTTTTCCTTGACCATAGAACCACCTTAGATGCCAAAAGTGTGACCAAAAACGAGCCTATGGATTTTCCCGATCCAAACGGCCTAACTTGAACTTTTCGCCGAAAAAATCGGTTTGTAGAAAAATCTTGAGAGGATGAGTCGACGCTCTAAAATAACTTGTGACATAACAAAACTCTCAATTTCTAAATTCGGGCTCAATTTCGAAGTTAATTTCAATCTAGTGCGATATTAGCGTGTCCTAATCTACCAGGTAGCTTTTAGGAATTTTTTGTGCAATTGACCCATGGTCAATTGTTTTCAAGCCACACATACATCTTTGACACATTGGCGACTCTTGGTTATCATAGAAATCTCGAGATTTCAAATGCGGAAACAGGGTATCAAAGCGACGAAGAATCGGTCTAGTGCCGATCGACAAGAATTGTGCAATTAGACCCACGGTCAATTACATACTTTTGTCGAGTTGACCTATCTTTGGTCTCTAATCGATTTTAAGCCGTAATGACCCTTGCAGATTGGTACGGTTGAGCAGTCGATTCCTAGTCGAATTCTCAAGCTTATTGCGTTTAGATTTCTTAATGGCTTCACCTGATAGACTAGTTATCTCATAAGTGATCAGCTCAAGGAAAAGAACTATATGCGCACCGATGAAATGCCCAACTTATTCAGTCGAAAACAAAACTTGAAATTCATGATGTCACAAACATAGTTGCATCATTTTCATAATGTAAAGATATGTCTGCCATTGGTTATGGCCACAACTCTATATCCAATAGCAAATTCTGCAGTCATTTGGCCTCTTTACTTGTCACCGATAGTGATATAAATTCATATCCCATCATTGAATGGACTATAAATGTTTGCGTCTTTGATGCTCAAGAGACTGCACCATTTGCAAGCCTGAAAACACATCTAGATATTGACTTGTTATCAATTGTGCTAGTTGTCCAACTAGCATTTGAATATCCTTTTTATCCAAATTATCACAAGATATCATACCAATTATATTCATAAATTTTGAAGTACTATATCCAATATGTGATAATCTATTATGCCACAAGGAAGATGACTCAAACATAAAAATACAAATGAAATTCTCATTAATACTTAATTTGAACATTCCATTACAAGAGTACCATTTCCCAACAAACATCCCATAATAAGACAAGATAAGCTTATCAACCTCTAACACGGCCTTAATTCCATTGTTGCACAATAGATTTGCTAATACAAGATTCCTACTAATATTAGAAACATACAACACATTTATTAAAGTCAATTTCTTTACAAAAGTGATTTGTAGTTCAATTGTGCATGTCCCTAGAACAACTGCAATATTGTTATTTCCTATCAACACATGTTGTTCCTTATCATTGTAGACATGCACAATTGCTGTGACATCCTGATTTTCCAATTCTGGTTTCAATTGAATAAGTCGGGCATTTCATCTTTGCGCCTATAGCTCTCTTCTCTAAGTTGGCTACTCACGAGATAACTAGTCTATCAGGTGAAGCCATTAAGGAATCTAAACGCAATAGACTTGAGAATTCGACCAAGAACCGACTGCTCGACCATGTTAATCCGCAAGGGTCATTACGGCACAAATCAATTAGAGACCGGAGATAGGTCGATTCAACAGAACCATGTAATTCAATGTGGGTGATTCCACCTAATTGCACAATTCTTGTTGATCGGCACTAGACCGATTTCTCTGTCGTTTTGGTACCCTGTGTCCGTATTTGAAACCTTGAGATTCCTACGACAATCAAGAGTCGCCAATGTGTCGAAGATGTACTTTGTGGCTTGAAATTAATCAACCACAAGTCAATTGCACTGAAAATTCCTAAATGCTACCCGGTAAATTAGGACGCGCTAAAGTCGCGCCAGATTGAAATTAACCATGAAATTGAGCCCGATTACAGAAATGGGAAGTTCTGTCAAGTCATAATTCATTTTAGGAATGTCGACTCATCTCCGGAAGATTTTTCTACAAACCGAGATTTTGGCAGAAAAGCAAAGTAAGGCCATTTTTGTTCGGGATTGTCGGATGGCCATTTTTAATCGAATTTTGGTATGCAAGTTGGATCACTTGATGGGGAAAAGTCATAAGAAGGTTTAGGACACATGGGTTGATTTAATTGAGCTTCAATTGGATGGAATTGAGTGAGAATTGATTGAATTTGATGCACAAATGTCTAAAATTCGTATGCCATGGGGCTAGGGACATTTTGCACCTATTAACAAGCTTGTGGAGGAAGCTTGAGGAGAGAAAGTGGCTGATGGCATGTGATGTCATGGTGGGGGCAAGTGGAAGGAGAGATTGACAAGTGTTGCAAGCTAGAGAGCCACCAAGGGAGCCCTCCCCCTCTCTTCAGCAGCTTCTTCTCCCTTAATCTAAGGCTTTCTCTATTGTTGTTGAAGGAGAGAAGCTCAGCAAAAATCAGAGGAACCGAGCAGCACCAGCCCCTTCATCGTCGCACGCCCGGAAGGTCATCGTCGGCCGTTTTCCTCCCTGTTTTCTCCTCATTCCAGTTTCTCTCCAGCTGACCTTTCGTCAAAGATTCGAGTAAAAAGTAGTCTTCCCGGCTGAATCAGCGAACGATCCACCCATCACCACGAAGACGACATCCAGCCCGTTCGGAGCATCTCTCCGGTCGCTGGAATGATTCTCCGGCAGTCCCGTACAACCGCCCAAAGCCGCCGCTGCCGGACCGTCCTGGACTCGCCTGGTTCCGCATGTTTCGCGTTTTCTTGCTGTTTCGCCCCTTTCCGACCCTTCCTTTGCCCATCCCAACCTCCTACAAGATCCCCAAGACCCCCGGGAGCCACCAATTGCCAACCACCCACTCGCCGAAGCTCTGATCGGCCCGTTTTCGCCGTTGAAGTTGCTGGTTTCTTCTCTGCAGTTCAGCCCAGATCAGAAGCAGAAAACTAGAAAGCCATGAGGTCTTCATGGCCCGTTTTTTAGCCCTTCCCGAACTCCGTTGGTGTCGCCACTTTGAGGTTTATCGCCCGCCTTGGCGTCGTGGTCGCCGTGGACTCACCGGAACGCAAAACCGGTGAGTTTATCGTCTAATCCCTGCTTAGTGAGTTAATTATGCTTAAGGGGTGTTTAGATTAGTCTAATTAGGTTTAGGTGGTTAGATTAGATTATTTTAATGTAAATTAGATTATTTGTATGATTAGCTTAATGGATGTTTAATTAAGGCTAATTGTATGATTAAATTAATGTAATCTTGTTTAAGCCCTAATTAATTATTTTTAATTAAATAATTATTTGAATCTATAAATATTATTTTATTAAATTATATTATTATAATATAATATTTAATTATTTAATTTTCGGAATTAAATTTAATTATTTAATAATTTCGAAAATTTTGTTGCCATGGCCGGTCATTAGAATTTCGCATTGATCGCAGCAGTGCGGTCGGTTTGTGTTAATTGTAAGCTTAAATTGAGAAATTGAGTGATTGATGGTTATGGTTAATTATTCCAAAAGTGTGGAATTGAGTGCTATTGATGAAGTTTTGGTATTTAACTTGAAAATACCGGGTGTCGACTTTTGGCACCGTAATTGGTTGGTAGGTCCGGTTTGTAGCGATTGATTGAATGGATGTTTATGTGGGGATTTATCCCAAAGTTGATTAGTGTTGGTTTTTATGGGAAAATGACTGTGAGAGGTTGTGAGTTGAACCTAGAAAGCCATCAAATCTAGAATTGCCAAGTGAGGCCATGATACCACTAAATCTAAATTATGCCGAGTGGGGCCGTGATGCCACTACATATAACATTGCCGAGTGGGGCCGTGATGCCACTACATATAACATTGCTGAGTGGGGCCGTGATGCCACTACATATAGATTTGCCTGTAAGGCCGTGATTGAGAGTCGAGAATGAATAGTCGAATGACCGTGTGATGATTTCGATGACATGTAATCGACTGAGTTGATTGATCACTGAATCGATCTAAATAATTGAATTGTTTGGATGATGTGGTTGTCAATATTTATTGATTAAAGCGACGTGCGGGGAGGAAGCGAGGCAAGGTAAGTCATCTATCCTATTTGTGTGGCTAGAGCGCCCGGGGCATATTTTCTTCCTAATCGGGTCTTAGAGGGTAGGACTCGTTGAGACGTAGTCTCAGGGATAATATTTCAGGTCCCTAGATGACGGTCATGGAGGACCAGAAGTCCTGGAGTTCGGAAGGTGGAGGCTGAAGAATCGGCGAACGTGTCTAACAAGTTGGTCATAGGACAGTTCCCTTTTTGTTGAGCCAGTCTATTTTGTAGACAATCCAATGTTGTATATAAACCTATGTGCTTATAAAAAGCTTGTTTGGTTGCGATTGATTGCCTGCTTTTCTATCCCAAGTTAAATGTTGTCAAGAGATTTGTTTTGCTTCCGCATATGCAATAAAAAAAATGAATGGGTCGGCGACGTGTCCTAGGAAGTCGCATTTCTATCAACCACAGTGGGATGTGCGTGTGCTCGAGGTTCGGGGCATGACAATTGCACTAGAATCAAACCACTAATCCTTTGAATCACAAATAGTTGGCATGTTTAATTCAATCACCATCCCAGTTTGCAATTCAAAGACCATAGCATCTAATCTATTGGTGTTTTGCTCCACAATATTTGTTGTTGTTTCAATTTTTGCTTTTCGATAGTGGCACTCCTTGTAGTAGCCTTTTTCATTAGAGTAAAAGCAAGACTTGTCAATCTTTGAATGTGCTGTTGTTGTAGGCTTGTTGATGTTGGTGGTGTCAATGAACTTTCTCTTATTTCTCTTCTTATTTTCTCTGTCTCTACTCATGTTGCCATTCTCAAGAAAATGCACCTTATTTGCGACTTCTTTCACGTAATTAGTCTCACGTTTCTGAGAACCTTTCTCAATTCAAATGTGTTGTATCAAATTATCTATAGTCAGGTTCTCAATCGTATGGATAAGTTTCTTTTGATAATCATTCCAAGTTGAAGGAAATTTTGAAATAATTGCAACAAGTTGAAGAGGTTCAAAAACTTCAATCATAAGATCATTGACTTTGGCATCATATATTTGAAGTGCCTCCACTTATTTATAGGTAGAAATTCCATTAATCATGGTAAATTCAAAATATTTCAAAGCAATAAATCTATCAATACCTTGTTTGTCGGTATTGTATTTGGTCTCTAAGGCACTCCAAATGTCTCTATGATTTGTGTGAGATTGGAAAGTTTCATATAGACAATTTGACAAAGCATTAAGAATCCTTCCACAACACCTGCTTTCATCATACTCACGCATTTTCCTTACAGCTTTGATTTCATTAGAATCATCATTCTTTGGCTTAGGGATAGTAGGCAAGTTGGGATCCAGGATGGAAAAAATACATAATTCAGATAAAAGAAGAATCATATTGTCCTTCTAACAAATGAAATTAGTTCCATCATAAGAATCGATTTGCAATATGTCTAAATTGTGAGCACTTGATTCAGCGATGTCTCCATCTCCATGACAAAGATTATTGGAAAATTTTGATTGTTGATGAAGATAGAGAAGTAGTAATAAATCATTTATACTTTGATACGTGATGATGATCACTATCTTTAAGGCATTATTTGCCACCACTATTATTGTTACCGGGTTTATGACAAATATACTACCAAGATATGCACTAAAGCTATAGACTAACGAGTTCAACGATTACTCAATTTCTCTTTTGGAATTTCACTTTGAATGTGTTAAAGTTACATTTGGAAATGAGAAGAAAAGAGAGTTTTGAAGAAGAAGTATTTATGAACAATTGTGGTAATTATAAATAATATGTGAATTGCTCTCTATTCATAGACAACCAATCAACACCTTATCCCAACCATCACCACTCTTCATGTCAAAAATAACTTCTTTTCATAATTATCGATAACCTCTTTTAGGATCAAGAGTCATATCTTTTCATAACCAAGAGTCACATTTTCTTTTAATCAAAAGTCATGTCTTCTCTTAACCAAGAGACAACTCTTTTATGATAACAACCTATTTCAATAAAGATATCCTCTTGGATCCATAAAATTGCCATCTCTAAGTGTCCGTCTCGACCAGTTTTCGCCAACACAAGTCCTTAGCAATGTGCCAACAACCGTTCTTGCGACCACCAACTTTGCCCCCTTTATTTATTTATCTATTTATTTCTTTTGTAAAAGATCATTTCATTTCAACAAGGAAACTTAAATGGATACATCAGATGTGCTTTAGAGCATAGCAAGTCCAACAGATGGGGCGAGGGTAATGGGACCCAATTTAAAGGAAGAGTGTTGCAGGGTTGGTCTTTAACGACTCAATCCGCAACATTATTTTGAGTTCTAGAGCAATGGACCAAGTGAAGGTTGGGCAAAAGATCAATAAACTACTACACGCTTGGACCGGTTCTCTTTCCTACCACGTGGGTTGTTCATCATCAAGTACTTGTAATGCAGCCCGTATTCAAAACCCATTTGTTCATCCAAGAAGATCAGTGTGCATTCAAGATCGATGACACTCTCATCAAAAGTCCCTCATCGATGAAGCCTCATCTTTGACATTGTCATAAAGATTTTGTCATTTCCCATGTATCGAGCTTGCATCAAGATACTTTGGGATGACCACAAGCATTGAAAATGTTGTATATTTAATAGCTCCTAGTTTCTATATAACTTATAATTTCTAGACTTGACTTTGGTTTCTTGCTCTTCTTTTGTATTTCTATAAAAGGTCATTGAGCCTATGTAAAATGGAGACCGAATTTGATTAATGAAAATTTGCTTAGTGCATTTCCCTTGAACCTTGAAGAGTTCAAATCCCTTGAAATCCTAGAAGAGTTTTCACTCTGTCCTTGAAAAGTTGAGGCTTTTAAAGCCTACATTCTTGAAGAGTTGCAGCTATCAATCTTGAAGAATTGATGCCATTTCAACTTCCTTGGAGGCCTAGAAGAACAACTATTGAAGTTCCTATCCTTTCTTCATTCTGTCCAACCACATTTCATCCACTTCCATCAAAATTCAACAAGCCTATAGTAATTATCTGAGAAAACTCAAAATGCGAATGGTATAGATCTTTGAGTCTCTGTTCTTTTAACTTTGGAATCAGGTCATTCTGATCTAAATTGACAAAGTTATGCCCATTTTCCCGAGCTTATGTAGAACAGAAATGTTTACTCAATTTTGTGATTAAATTTCCATACGTGTAAATTATTCTTCCGATCCTATTATTTGAGTAGCTGACTTTGGGTTACATTAACTTGCTGAACTAAAGATAGGTCGTCAGATTGAGCAACCCACTTTTGATCAGGTTGTCAGATGTACCTCCCATGTCACAACAGATCTCTGGTTGCGTGAGACAGGCGAGCTTCCTCTGATTTAATTCTAAAGTCGCACGTGTAATAAAACTGTGCGTTTAATATTCGTGACATGATCTCATGTCACAACACGTGATGTACTCAATATATCAGATAATCTCATTTATCGTTTGCGTGGAAACTTCAGTAAGAAGGATACAGAATGTTTCATTTTGATTTTCCAAGAAAGGACAGAGGAAGAAAATTTGGGCGGAACTGTGAATGGATCATTTTCTCCATACCTTTCGACCAAAAAAAAAAAAAAACTAATTTCTCCTAAACCACAAAGAGATCAAATTATATATTTTTGACATAAGCTAAGATAATATATTTTTTTGAGTCAGGTGCTTCAAGTAAAATGAAAGAACTTACCAAACAAAATCTCCATTAAAATTGATGATGAACAAGTATAACTTCCATCAACATTATGGCATTCTCCCATACATGGATATTTCTGTAGATCCACACATTCATCAATATCTATGCAAATTAAACACAGGCATCAAATGTATCTAACCTTCTGACATCATATCAATAAAAAGAACATGCTAAACATTATGTTATCAACATACCATGACAACCATTCACAAGGTAAGGATTGCCTTGGTAACCTGCTAAATAAGTGCACTTGTATCCAGATCCGTTTTGGGCGTCAACGCAGAAGGCGTTGTTTTTGCACATGTAACTCGAGCTGTTCTTCATGGCGTCTTCGCATGTTTGATTCCCTATTGCCCAGTCTAGAAGTAGAGTGAACTCATTAAATTAAAGCTGATTAAGATCGCCAACAGAGAAATTGTAGGAACCAACTTCTGCGATGAAGGCATAGCTGCATGGATTGATATCCGAGCTATCCGACAGACAACTATGTAATCTACGAATTTCGATGCTGTAGCCGAAGGCATTCCCAGGGATATTTTCCCGACAGCAACCAAAACCCGAACAAATACCCACTGCTGCTGTCAAAAAAATTGGTGCACGAAGCAATACACCCGGAAGAGAGATTGCCCCAGAGGTCTCGGCAGATGGCCCATGTATCACAACCGATGACATTGAACGTGTTCTTGGCACGGGACAAAGGGAAATTACCTAGACCTAGGGTTACATTAATGCTCGACGAATCATACCTGGAAGAGTCTTTGCAGACTTTAAAGATCGCAACACTTACTAGCATCTCGTGGTACTCAAGGGAAATGTCGAGTATTTGCTAGTCCAATGATTTGCCGTCTCTTCCACTCATGTAAGGTATGGGAGGATCAGTAGAGTCATCACAAACAACTTTGAATGAGGGAGGATCAATGCGGCAATGGGGATCGCTATCGGCCAATCCGAAGGGGTATGGAATAGAGAGGTTTCCGCAAGTACTTGGACATCCAGGCTTTGTCATTGAATCAACAGCTTCTGTTATGTGATTGTGGTATGGACTCAGTAAAGCCCCAAGAACCACAACTCTCAGGAGAAGCTTATAAATGACCATGTTTCTTCCTTCAACTCTCGTGAATTACGTTCCTGATAAAAAGCAAACCTCGGATAAGGGTCGGCCAAATCGTTAAAGCTCACAGGCCTTCAAATCGTGGAGACATCAGCTGGCCATGCAAGTGGCTGCTTGGCTTTTCAACTCAGGGTCAACGTCGGGTGACATGGCGTTCCGATCGTGGAGAGATATGAGTCAGCTATGCAAGTCGTTGGTTTACTTTTCAGGTCAAGGTCGACGTCAATTGCATCTGATGCTTTGGACAAGGAAATGGCACTGAATATAACTTTGTTTTAAGCTGAAGGAGCAAATAAAAAGTTGCTTTTCTTTAGAGAGTTAAATTCAAGAGCAATAGTGATAGATTTTTCACTTGAACTTTTTCCTCATGTTATTTGGTTAAAATCAGGTATGGCTACAAAACGAGAATTTTGAAAAAAAAAAATCGGTGAATCTTTTTGGTTTTATTGACTGCTACAGCAAAATATGTCTAGGTCAATGTGAACCAAAGATTGGAATACCCTTGTCCCAAAATGAGCTGCTCTATCATGTCGTAACGACGAAAATAAACATATTCTTCATTGAAATTTTCCCAAAAAATTTTTAGCTTGAGGCAGCAACTGTTTTACACATCAAGCTATAAAGCTAAGTTTGGATACTTCACATGAATTTATTTCTTGCATCTGTTTAGAATTTAATAGACCACATGAGCTAAAACTTGAAAATAACATGAGTTTGTGAGGTATCACGTCGAATGAAATCTTGAAATTATAACTTAAGATCACAGAAAAATTATAAATAAAAGACATAGTTTCATCATGCAAATACAGGAATAGTGTCAAAAAAGTTCTAAACATATTTACTTAGTGCCGATTTAGTCCTTTCTAACCAATTTTGGCCAGATTTTGCTGACAGGACACCGGTCGGCGGACGTGGCCTAATTAATGTTGACATGGACAACTTTTAATAATATTTAATATTTTAGAATTTTTCTTTTCTTTTCTTTTTCTTTTTCTTTTTCTTTTGGCTTTTTTTTCTTCTTTTTTTCTTTTTTCTTCTCTCCTCCTTCCTTCGGCCGCTGGCCGGACCATGGTGACCGGCCGAGGCGAGCCACCTCGCCGGTGACCGTGAGGGCAGCCTCGCGTTGGGCGGCGAGGCTCGCCCTCCCGCATCTAGCGAGGGTCGAGCCTCCCCATGGTCGGCGAGGCTCGACCTCACCAGCACCGCCCGGGCCTCGATTCGGCGAGGCCGAGCCTCGCCGGCCATGGGCAAGGCTCGACCCTCGCTAGCCCGGTGCGAGGTGAGCCTCACCAGCCCAAGCCGCGATTTGGCCAGGTCAAGCCTCGCCGACCATGGGCGAGGCTCGCCCTCGCCAGATCTGGCGAGGTTTGAGACTCGCCCATGGCCAACGAGGCTCGCCCTCGCTAGATCCGAGAGAGGGCAAGCCTTGTTGCCTAGCGCGAGGCCACCCTCGCGGCCCGCGGCAACGTGCTCGGCGAGCCTCGCCAGCCGTTGCCTCTCGGCCAATCGTTGTGGTCCGACCAACGGCCAAAAGGAGGAGGAGAGAAGAAAAAAAGAATAAAGAATTAAAAAGAATTAAAATAATAATAAAAATATTCGAAAATATTAAAATATTATTAAAAGTTGTCCACGTCAACACCGATTAGGCCACGTCAACCGGCTGGCGTCCAATCAGCAAAATCCGACCAAAATTGGCCGGAAAGGACTGAATCGGTACTAAGTAAAAAGGTTTAAGACGAAATTGACACCAAAAAAAGATTTATGACTAAGTTGGCATAAATACAAAAGGTTTAGAACTATTTTGGAACTTTTCCCTACAAATACATGGTCGATGAAATTCTCAGAAAAGTGCCTTTATTAAAAAGACTTTCTGTGGGGTCCAACTTTAAAAGGCACACCAAAATTTACACCTTTTTCATGGAATTTCATACTATACTGTTTGAAATTTAACAGACATAAAGACAGCTTTTATAAAGTCTCTTGTCGGTATATTGCTACTTTAATTCTCCAATAACAGTTGTCGGGTAAAGTTCCATGATGACAGTACCATATTTACTTTATTATATTTGTCAAAGAAAACCTGAACTATTCCGCTATATCTACTAAGGAAGTTGAGGAATTAATATTAATCAAACTATCTTCTTTTACAATAATCCTACTTAGCGACGGGTTCTTTGGCCCTGCTGGGATGGAGCAATAAAAGTTTTACTGTTGTTTTCTTCGGGTTCTTTGGCCCCTGCAGGGATGGAGCAATAGACGTTTTACTTTTTTTTTCTTCGTTTCATTACGAGTTCAGTTAGCTTCATTACACTCAAGCAACCTGAATCCTTAGTACAAGTCCCTATTCATGTTTCAAATCAATTTGGAAATTCCTAGAACATATTGTAACATCACAACGTGAATTGCGTTCCTGATAAAAAGAAAACCTCGGATAAGGGTCGGCCAAATCATTAAAGCACACAGGCCTTCAAATCGTGGAGACATCAGCTGGCCATGCAAGTGGCTGCTTGGCTTTTCAACTCAGGGTCAACGTCGTGTGACATGGCGTTCCGATCGTGGAGAGATATGAGTCAGCTATGCAAGTCGTTGGTTTACTTTTCAGGTCAAGGTCGACGTCAATTGCATCTGATGCTTTGGACAAGGAAATGGCACTGAATATAACTTTGTTTTAAGCTGAAGGAGCAAATTGCTTTTCTTTAGAGAGTTAAATTCAAGAGCAATAGTGATAGATTTTTCACTTGAACTTTTTCCTCATGTTATTTGGTTAAAATCAGGTATGGCTACAAAACGAGAATTTTGAAAAAAATCGGTGAATCTTTTTGGTTTTATTGACTGCTACAGCAAAATATGTCTAGGTCAATGTGAACCAAAGATTGGAATACCCTTGTCCCAAAATGAGCTGCTCTATCATGTCGTAACGACGAAAATAAACATATTCTTCATTGAAATTTTCCCAAAATTTTTTTAGCTTGAGGCAGCAACCGTTTTACACATCAAGCTATAGAGCTATGTTTGGACACTTCACATGAATTAATTTCTTGCATCTGTTTAGAATTTAATAGACCACATGAGCTAAAACTTGAAAATAACATGAAGTCACATGAGCTAAATCTTGAAAATAGCATGAGTTTGTGAGGTATGACATCGAATGAAATCTTGAAATAATAATTTAAGATCACAGAAAAATTATAAACAAAAGACATAGTTTCATCATGCAAATACAAGGAAAAGTGCCAAAAAAGTCATCAACATTTTTACTTAGTGCCGATTCAGTATTTTTCAGCCAATTTTGGCCACATTTTGCTAATTAGACACCGGCCGGCTAACGTGGCCTAATCGATGCTGATGTGGACAATTTTTAAAAATATTTTAAATTTTTAAATTTTTTCTATTCTTTTTTTCTTTTTCTTTTTTTCTTTTTTTTCTTTTTTTCTTTTTTCTTCTCTCCTCCTTCCTTCGACCGTTGGCCAGACCACGGTGACTAACCAAAGGTGACGGCCGGCGAGGCTCACCGGCCACCTCGCCGGTGGCCGCGAGGGTGGCCTCACATTGGGCAGCGAGGCTCGCCCTTGTTGTATCTGGTGAGGTTGAGCCTCGCCGGCGTCGAGCCTCCCCATGGCTGGCGAGGCTCGACCTCGCCAGCATCGCCCAAGCCGCGATTTCACGTTCCCCCAATCTCCCACAAGATTCACGAACCATCCATCGCACTCTTGTGGCCACGATCCCTTTGTGTCGATATTTCGCGGGGCATTCCAACAACCAAAACTCTGAATTCCGGCGGCTCATCGCGCGTGCCTCGTAGATATTCCGTCTCGACCACCCATCAAGAAAATCCTGCCCCAGTTCCCTCCTCCCTCCAGACCTCTCGAAACAGATGGGGGTCGCGGGGACGTCTCTCTTTCGAGTGACAGGCAGAGATGTTTCGCCTTTTGCCACTCGACACTTGGACTTCGCTCTGCCTGGTGGGTAGTGCTATTTTTGTCGGCTAGGTTAATAATCCGATTCTAGATTTGCTTCTTGCACCGTTGTGATCTGGGGAGGAGGGAAGATCGAAGACCGAAACAGGTGGCGGCCTAGGCGGCGACGGGGAAAAGAGTTTGCGGAGTTGGTTGCGGTCTGGGGAGGAGGATTTACTTTTGACACAGCTCGATGCGATCCATAATGTATGTGTTTCGTGACTCGTGTGCCATGCACATCCTTAAGATCGGTCGAGATTCAATTCTGAGCTCGATCGAAAGTGAAAAAAGAGAGCAGCACTTTGTAAGCCTTGTTAATCCATTCATGATTGTAGAGATTAAACCAAGACTGCGGCCTGTGTTCAAAGAAGTTGAGCATAGTTTAATTTGTATAACAGTTGATGAGCTGATTAATAATGGGAATTACGTGAGAACTAGGAAAGCTGAGGAAGAAGTCTCTTCAGTATAGGAATGGACATGCGCGTCTTGATGATTGCCAGAGTTGTTCATAAGCGTTTTCAAAGTTCAAATCGAAGGACAACTGGACAGGCTCTTGGCCACTTGACCCAAAAAACGAAAGTGAGGTGTGATTTTTCTTGTTTTTGGCTTTATGCTAAAAACTAGAGGTGTTAAAATGGGTCACTTGTTTATAACAAAAGATAGTTAAATGGGTTTCACAATTAAAGGTTCAAGATAAGTGGGTCTTAAGTGGGTTTTAAATGGGTTGGGTTGAAAACTCATCTTTAACAAAAACATTATAATCCCTCCATTCTCTCTTTAACTTTATAAAAATCGAAATTATAATTTTTTTTTTTAATTTTTTTTCTCTTTTATTTTTCTTCCTTTTTTTCTTTCTCCTTTTTTTCTTTTTTTCTTTTTTTCTCCTTCCTCCTTCCGTCGTCGGCACGGTGATGGCCGTGGCCGGCCGGGCGAGCCTCGAGCTCGGCGGCGTCGGGCGAGCTCGAGGTCGCCGGGTCTGGCGAGGCGGAGGCCTCGTTGATGCCCGGCGAAGCTCAAGCCTCGCCAATTTGGCTAGACTCAAGCATGCCGACGTCGGGCGAGGCTCGAGCCTCGCCGATCCGTGAGCCTCGAGCTCGCCAGGTGTCGGAGAGGCGGAGGCCTCGCCGACGTTGGCGAGCTCAAGGCTCGCCAGATCTGGCGAGACTCGAGCCTCGCCGATTTGGCGAGCCTCGAGCTCGCCGGCGTCGAGCGAGGGGCGAGCTCAAGCTCGCCCAACACCGGTGAGCCTCAAGCTCGCCGGATCTGGCAAGGTGGAGGCCTCGCCGGCGTCGGCGAGCTTGAGGCTCGCTGTGGCCGATCGCCGGCCGACATCATGGCTGGCGGCCGCCAAAGAAGAAGGAGAAGGAGAAGAAAAAGAGAAAAGAAAAAGAAATTTATATTTTAAAAATAATTAAATTTCGATTTTTTAAATAATTATTTTAAAATTTATAAAAATTGTCCATTAAATTTATATTGTATAAAACTATTTTAGCAATACAATTTTAAAAATATAATATATATATAAAAGCTTGGAAGTATTTTAATAATATAATCTAAAAAAAAAAAAAAAAACATAGGAATAAGTTTTTCTAAATTTGTTAAATATGAAAGTATTTTATTAATATGAGTTGGGTCGGGCCGGGTATGGGTTGGGTATGAGTCGGGTCGGGTTTGGGTCGAAAAATTTACATTAAGCATAAATGGGTCATAAATGGGTTAATGTGTTAATTTGGGTCGGACCATTAATAACCCGACCCAAACCCGACCCGACCCACCCGTTTAACGGCTCTACTAAAAACATGTTTTTAGTTGACCATTGCGTGTGTAATTGCCTAACAAATGCATTCTACGTTTCCGCGGTGAATTCAATTGCTATCTCATCTTAAAGTTCACACACTTCACTATACTTGATTCCTTTTCATTATCACCAAGGTACCTCAAATAATTTTCAAAATTACACATTCTAATATATACCGACAACCAACTAAATCCAAGGTACTCAAGGAAATCAGGTTCTTCTTTGACTCCAGTCAATGTCCACACAATATCATCATGTATTTTGATTCTAACATCGCTAACACCAACAACATCGCATTAACCGTTGTTCTCCAACTACACTTTACTATTATACATGTACTGATAAGTAGGAAAATAATTTTTATTTAGTGTAGCATGAAACGAACAACCATAATCCATAATCCATTCATCAAATGACGAATAATCAGTGATAGACCAAACAAAATCAACATTATCCGAATTACTAGGCTACAATAGCAACATCATTTGCAGACTCAACTCTGATTCTCTAACTCTTCTCATTCTTTAGCATAAAGCAATCCCTTCTAAGATGCTCTCTCTTGCCACAATTCCAATAGATAGCACCACTAGTCCTAGACTGATTATGCCTCTACATGTTTATATTACTCGTATGAACATGTGTACTAGTTCTTTTTCTATTTTTACCTACTAAAGAAGCAGATATTCACTAGATTCTCTTCCACAAATGTCCTTACATAGAATTAAATCTCGAACCCTATCAAACGTGAAACTTATTAACTTAGATAAATTACTAATGGTAGTAATAGTACTATTCTAACTATCAAGCAATGAGGATAAAATCAAAACATGTACCTCATCATCAAAGTTAATCACAATTGAACTTAATTGACTAACAACCACATTGAATCCATTGATATAATTAGCAATGGACATACCTTTGTTCATCTAATTAAAGAGGCATCACATCAAATAGACATTATTGATCATAGAGGGTTTCTTGTACATATTCAATAGGGCTTTCATTAAACCCGCATTGATATTCTCTTTCACAGTGATAAACACGATGTGATGAGCCAACGTCAACCGAATAACACCCAAAACTCGTCTTTCCAACAATTCCTGATCAACTTGCTTAATAGTCAATGGCTTCTCCCTAAACAGGGGTAAGTGTAGTTTCCTTTCATATCAATAATCCTCAACCTATATCTTCTAGAAACCAAAATCATTTCCATCAAATTTGTCAATTCTCGCATTTTTTTTTTTTTTTTTTTTGTCACTATCAATTCGCTTCAACTCAACCTAACCTAGCTCTCATACCAATTGTTGTGTAAACAAGCGATTAATCAATAAAATAGATAGATTAAGGAAGTAGCTTTGATATTATTATTGTAAAAACAAGTGATTAAACAATAAAATATACATGATAAGAAAATAAATCGGACATCAAATTTATGTGATTTGGTCGTAGTGACTTACATTTACGTGAAGAGTAATACGAATTTCACTATAGATCAAGCGACAACGAAAATTACAACCACACTCGAGTCACTCAAATACTCTTAATATTTCCTAACCCTTAGTTACACCTAATAACTCACACTATATTTAGCCTCACAATTCCTCACAAAATAATCTCTTACTCTCACAAAGATATTAACAAATCTTTAATTATCTTCAACATTAAATATATTGGTGTAATTCTATAGAGAAAAATCCACCACAACCACCCAGTCAAACAGCACTTCAACTTTTTCTGTCTTTCTATAGACATAAATGGAACGAAGACCACGCTGGGACCCTTGGCGTCTAACTAGGGGAGATACCTTTATATATATCTTGGTCAAAGTGAGACAAATATTTCTTTATTTGACTCCTGACGCATAGACTCCGACACCAAGTCAAAATAGGAATTTAAGCGTAAATTATTTTCTAGTTCCTTCCCTGACTTAATATCCTAAAACAAATATTGCATGCTCCTTTTATTACTATTTTATTTATTTCCAAAATTTAAATTTTTGCTTTGAACTAAAACTCGAGAGATAATCTAACACAACAATTAATAGTGAATAAGGAGGAGGGTCTCGGGCAGATTTTCACGATCATATCCAGCAAGGCAGAGCTTGAAGAAGAAAGGCATGCACCTACGTCAAGTTCGTCACCATCGATGGGATCTTCATCCTTGAAGTCGTTTAGGCACATAGTGTGGTTGAGCGATGTGTCGATCTTGTGCCCTTTCACAATGAAGTAGACAATAGTTGGGATGATCTCGATGACGGCGGGATCAAGACTACGAGGGACAGCTAGTCAGCAGAGCGAGTGAACAGCGCGGCCCGCAGGGCCGTCAGAGTCAGGGGCATGGTTCTTTACGTAGGACGTTAGTGGAGAAGGCAATGAGGAGGAGCTTATATCGTTGTCCTCATTAACCTCTGTTTTCTTCTCTTCCTCAGCTGCCAAGTTCCTAAAATGCTTGAAACCTTATGAACTGAACGTCTTCGTGAACCTCTCCACCATTTTTCAATCGCTCACCATCACCCTCGGCTTTCCGTAAATTCTCTTCTTTAACGTCTCAAAATCCTCTCCCTCGCCAGATTCTCAGGATTCGTTTCGGTTTCGGATGAGGTCAATGACATTGGGCCCCACATAGGCATAGTGTGTTAAGAAGTAGGACCCACAAGGGTGACATGGCCCATACACTTTTATAATAGTAGAAAATGAGGTAATGGACAGCGTATCGCCCCATGGTGAAATCTTAACAACTAAATAGCCGTTTGCACATTTTAGGAAACAAAAATTAAGATGAAGTCGTTTGTACCCCAGTTTTGGCCCCAGTCAAAACTTTTGTCTTAAGAAGGCTATCCAAGCGAAAAAAAGGCATTTTATGAATGGGAAAATGTCGTGGATGGTTCTCAAACTTTCGTGGATTGTGAAGTCTCTATAAGCCATTAGTAAATATTTAATTTAGTTGATAAACTATACAACAATGCCCAATGCTATCATTCCACTAATTTAAATTAACATGATCTATTGATGTGGCTTTCATCCCGTTTAATTTGAACAATGGACAATAAAAAAAAAAATTACTTGTGGATTATTTAAGTAAGATATTAATCATGTCAACGTACTAATTTTTTTTCCTTTCTAAAATTGATGGATAAAATGACAGACATTTTGATTCATTATTTTTAAAAATCAAACTCAACATATAATACTCAACGCCATCAAAATAATGTTTGATTTGTTATTTGAGCAAATAGAATTACAACATTAAACTAATATCAATAGTTCCGAGACTACATTAAATAAATTAAAAACTTAGAAATGACATTGCACTTAAGGCCAAAATTCAGGAGTCACTTGTCATTTTTCCTTTATGAAATAGATATATTACCTAACAATGACAATGTGTTACAATTTATAAATCACTATTGACCATGTGATATGAAATTCACATCACTTGACAGCAAGTGTATATGCATCTCACTTTTAATTGATCTATTGCATCATGTGTCACTGTCATGTGATGCATTCATCATATAAAATATATTCCCGTTCAAGTGATAATGAATAGAATTCTATCCTCAGAGGAAATCCCAAAAAGGACCCTCACCTTTCATGTTTTGTCCTTCTTTTTTCGGACTTTTCATCATCTAAATCTAAATATATTCGTTATCAATGCTACTCTTCGGAAAGAGATTTCCTTTTTGTCTCTCAATTAAAATAGCTCTGAACCAAATAATGATAATTAATTCAAATAATTTTAAGTGAATCTATTGGCTATTTGATCATTCGCCACTTCCAATTAAAACCACTATAAAACACTACTCTCTGCTATCGGAATGTTGTTACTTGATTCTCATATGAGAAAAATAATATGTCCGCATTTAAAATTTACACACAAAAAATGAGAAAACTATTCAAAAGTCTTATATCTATTGCACTTTGTCAATTCAATCCTAAATATTTTCACCTTTTGTTAGTTAATTCCATCCTGCTAATTTTGATTAAAAATTGCTAACTTGAAAACCAAACGTCTTATATGTCATGACGGCGCTAACATGGATATTTTTTAATAATTTGTTAATAACTCTTTTATTTTTATATATATTTTTATCATTTCCTTTCCTTTTTTTAGACTCAAGCTAGTGAGGGCATTACAACCTTGTCAAAAAGGGGTGAGGGCATCATGGCCCTTGCCTAGGGCCAGGGCCCACAAGTGCACGATGCCCTCACCTTGCCCGGATCTAGCAAGGGCAACATAGCTGTTGCCAAACCCTCAACCCTTGCCCAATGGCCTATATGGACCGCAATGCCCTCTCCAGCCTAAATCCAAAAAAAAAAAAGGGTAAAGAAAATAAAAGAAAGGAAAAAATTAAAAAAATTCAATAAAATGCTAAAATATCATTAAAAAATGTTTATTTAGCGCCAACTGTATCACATAAAACATTTGGCATCCACGCCATCTATTTTCGGCCAAAATTAGCTAAATGGACTCATTCGGTAAAATGTAAAATTGTTATAGGATTCAAATAACATATTAAAATGTTTAAGATTGAATTAGTAAGAACGCAATAGGTTTAGAACTTTTTGAATAATTTTGTACACAAAAATTAGTGACCTATTTTCATTTGATATAATCAAGTAAATAGAAAATAATGGGTAATGCCAAGCAATAGTATCAAGAAACACGTGCGGATGACTCAGCAACGGTACTTTTTCTTTTTTTTTGATCGAAAGCAACGGTACTTGACCACTGGGTCTGCTCGTTGGCGGCCAAGGGAAAAACATTAGCTGGCCAAGCTCGCCCAGCGGAAGAACCTTACTTTTTTATTTTTAAAATTTCTAGCTAGGAATAAAATGAAAATGAAAACAAATGAAAAGTAATTATAGGGTTTTGTGTTGTATTTTTTTATTATTTTATCTGTGAGTTTTATACTATTTTTTCTCCTATATCGGAATTTTGTGCTTAATTTGTCCCACTAGTAGTTATTAATTCTAGATATCATAGTAAAATCACTAATAAAAGAAAAGAAAAAATACCAAAAACATACATTAGCATTCAAACGACCACATATATGCGGCCGAGAGTCGCTCCGCCGACTGGAACACTTAGAGAAGCTCTTGTGTCAATCACTTCCATTCCTCTCATTAGACCATCTATAGCACTCATAGCTACAGCTTTAACTCGATTATTTCCTAATAATTGCTATACCTCACAAGTCACATTAATTTCTTGACCGATAGTATCTCAACCTTTAACTACCAGAGCGTTATAAATATTAGGCATCTTGCCTGGGGAAAGGCTCCATCTAGTACCGGACCAATGATTTGAGAGATACGTCCCAGGTTTCTCTACTTTTGAAGAAAAACAAAAACATACTTGAATATTACTTTTGGAGACAACCCTTTACATCAATTATCCATATGTTTCTATTTAATTTGTAAAATGCCCGTTCCAAATCCTAATTTCTCACACCCAACCAAATTAGCCAAAACAAACTAAAAACTAAACCCATTAAACCCTAAGCAGTTTAATAAAATGAATTTTGTAAGGAGGGATTATTTGCTCATTTCATGGTGGAGTTTTGCTTAGAGATTATGAGGATGGTTTGCAAAAATAAGGGCGCAATTGGCTGAGGCTAGACATATTTTTGTTATTTTTTTAAAAAATATAAGGGCGCAATAGGCCGAGCCTCAAGGCCCTTCCTCTGACCTAACCCCCCGCCCCCCCCACTTGACCAGACCTGTCCAAGCTCGCTCAGTAGTCTTAAAAAATTTAGCCTAGCCCACTCATGGATTAGGTTTACTAGTGCCACATGGGGGAAAGTTATTACTTATGATCAATCATATTTTGTTCTCTTTTGGAAGTCTATCAAATCTATAAGGAAGAAAATTATTTTCTATCATCATTTGCCAACATATATTATGGAGATTATAATATTGTCTTCCAAGACATACTTATATAAGAAAGTACAAAAGAAGAATGATACTCATGCAATATTCTCTCTGAATTTGTGCAAAAATTACGAACTTCGATGGATATATTGGGTCGACATTTCAAAGAACAATTATTTTCTATAACACCTCTCAAAAGATCCCATAAATAGGGTTGCTCATTCAAAGCATAGAAAAACACATTTAGAAAAATTCGAAAAGACATCTAGAGTTGTCGGCATGTAAAAGGAGTCTTAGACTTTGAAGAGCAAATATCATCTCTGACCGTGAAAAACGTGGTGACTTCTTAGTCTCGAGTCTTCGTCAACAAACAATGGAGTTTCAGTGGAGCATCCTATTTGTTTTTTCTACCAATGATACAGGCACCCTTATTTCGAGGCAAGTCTCATCAGGTATGACAGTCCCCCGTCTCACACGTTCAAAAATTTCTATGCTTCTAGATGACCCTGAGAGAATGCACAGTTGTGTTTCAAACCTCCGCCTTGAACCAAGAGGAGGAGGAACATGCCTTGGATGATTAATAACCACTGCCGAGTCTTTATTGGGTCTTTTGGTTTTGTATCCTAAGTTGATTTGTTCCCACTGAAGGGGAGAAAATATTGGCAGTACTCGGAATTTCACCGTGTGAAATTACGAGTCCACTCATCCGGACGACACGTCGTCCGGTCGGATCTCTCTTCCCTCTCTTCTTTTTCCTTTATTTCTTCTTCTTCCCTCTGCTTACGGTATGGAGCCTCGCTTTCAAGATCCCCGTCGCCGCCAAGTCTGAGCGCTCTACCGTCCACCCCTCCTTCTTCCCCTTCTTTGCAAGATCAAGCTCAAGAGCTTCTCCCTCCAGACCGCCCTCGTCCCCTACCTCCCGCCCGACACCACCCATCCCCCTACCTCGACAGCGTCGCCACCTTCCACCTCAGCAAGTCCGACCTCAACAAGCTCGTCGGGAAGTCCATCTTCTCTGGTAAGGTCTGCCTGCAGGTCTCCGTCTACACGGGTGGAGGTGGGCGACCTGCGGGGTGAGCCTGGACCTCACCGGGGCCGAGTTCAACGCCTGCGTGCTCCACAGCGGAGTGAAAGGGAAGACCAGAGGGAAGAAGAAAAAGAAATAAAGGAAAAAGGAAGAGAGGGAGAGAGAGAGAGAGAGAGGCGAAAGAGGGGCCAGTGTGGTTGTCAGAGGGTCTGAACGGAGGGTCCAAACCTGCGGTTGATTTATTTATATTTGGTGCCCCTATTTATTGAGTCTTTTTGGGTTCCACCAGATATTTTTCTTGGCAGGGCAAGCCAGGAAAGGGCACCCTCATTTCTTCTGGAAAAAATAAGCCAATCGGGTGCTTGCTGCTCGTCCCTGTTGACAACGGAAGGTGGAAATTGGACTACTTCGTCTTTACCAACCCCGAAATCAAGGAGAGCAGCTGCAAAACTTGGTTCTTGATCAATTTCTTCACCTCGGCCTCCAGAAGTTGCTTATTATCTTACTCTTGAGTTGAAAGAAAGTCCATGGCCGTCCTTGAATTACTCTTACTGTGCTTGCGTGCTTTCCAAGTTCAAGAAAAGATATTGTCAATGCACCGAGAATTATTTCCTCCGCTTTCTGGATTTCATACCTGATCCTCGTCATCCCAGGCACTCCTGTCGGTGCACAGACATATGTTCACGAGCGGTGCGCAGATAGGGGCGACTACGTTGTTCCTAGCAAGTTTCAGGACAACCTCAGCAGCCTCCTCTCCAAGGGCGACTCCGCTGATTACAGTAAAGGACCCATTCGCGGTTTCTACAACACAACGGAAGGTGAAGATCCGGACAAAGTTTATGGTCTCTTCCTCTGCAGGTAAATCACATGCGAAAGATACCAAAAATTTCTACTTTTGAGTAATACCTTCCAGATCAATCATTATAATCTTTGGAATCGGCTCACTTGGAACTGGGATTTATAATGGACCTGATATATTGGTCTTAATTGAAATCCTCTACAAAGTACGGTGATCCAATGCAAACCAAAAAATTACTATCCAGATTTAAGTGACTACTAATGTAACTTTTCTATTCCTCTTTAGAGGGGATGTTGCCGCCGATCAATGTCAGTCTTGCATCAGTAATGCTAGCAGCACCATCATAGACAGATGTCCAGGACAGAAAGAGGCGACCATATGGTATGACGAGTGTCTCCTGCGCTACTCTAACAGATCGTTCTTCTCTGTCATGGAGACAACACCGTTTATTTTTTTTATCGACCCTGAGAGC